>OX123184.2:7935869-9151014 GCA_944739405.2 Euclidia mi
ATAGCATTAATTTATCTTCGGAATTGTTCAAAGTTAATGTATGGGCGTAATCGGGCTCCCCATTAAAAATAAGAACAAACTGTGATACAGAGTTTTCTGTTAAGAAAATTTTAATTATAAGGTATTTGTTACTTACCAATCGACTCATTGCCATACCAAATAGTCAAATACATACATCTGCATGAGACCGTAGTAATAGGCTAGTTAAACTCCTTATACAGTTTGAAATCGCAAGAAATTGTCATATACTTATATTTAACAACGTTACTTTCTTTACGCACTGTTTGAAAAGGACCTACTTTAATTATTAATTGGCTGACTAGGGCCGGTGTTCACCCACACTTTAACAGATGTTTAAATTTGTAACCAACTGTTTAGTTCAATTTTCATGTTCACCATACCTTATACGTCAGTTAAAATGCTAAATCGGGCGGTTATTTTAACCGAGCCTCGCATCCATGTTTAACGCGTTTAAACGTTGGTTATCGCTGTCAATGTAACCTTTTGTTTACTAGTTACATTTATTTCTCAACAGAACAGTTTCATATAAAGATAAAAGGAGGTCAATATATAATTTTTTAATGGATGGGGAATATAATCACTCAAAATATTTCTTTCGTTAAGGCTCAAATTTCTGGTACGGTTCCTATCAGCCATTTTTTTCTTAAGGTTCCTGATGAAATCAGAAAGTAATCGTTTGACATATCAAACGATTACTTTCTGATTTCATCATTTCAAGAGGTTTTAAAACGTGAAAAGTTATCGCTGAGCATACTCAGCGATAACTTTTCACGTTTTAAAACCTCTTTTGAAATGGTTATGGCATTTCTACACAATAACAATGGCAAATGTCATAAAATTAATCCTGCCAAAAATGTCGTGATACTCCTAAAAAGAAAAATAACGAAAAAGACAACGTCTGAACTTGACTGCATTATAATGTTATACGATTGTTTAAAAGAGTTGCACAAGTAAACATCATTTGATGTTGTAATGGTACATTTTCATTTGGCAATGTTACATTTCTCACTCATTTAATTCAAAAACGTCCAGTTTTCTATCCGGCACCCAAACGGCACTGGTGAACAGTAAAAAAACGATCTCTGTTTATCTTGATGTTTAAAATTTAAACAGTTGTTTTTGCAATCGACCATTATATCATTGTCGGTGAACTGGGGTCTAAGACATTTTCTAGGTAGTAGAGCCTTGCTGATTTCAGCATGAATGGGCCGGCTCGACCGAGGAAGTACTACCCTCTCACAGAAAATCGACGTAAAGTAACAGTACCTAAACGGTTGCGTTTCGTTCGGTGAGTGTCTGCTCGTTTGCCGCCTATTACCATAAAAAAAAAACTAACAATAACATTTTGAACGGCCAACACACACACACACACAAATGTAATTTACTAATACAAGTTTAAATCCCATAATCATTAGTGGTTATGCTTACACAGAGACGACCGGACGCTCCGCTAAGATCCCTTCATATTGGATCATTTCAGTATATTGATGATGATAATAATATTTCCACTTAACGCAGCAACAAAAGAAAATATGATATCGTTTGTGATAATGGTCTTTACATGCAATCGATATAAAAAATGTCTTCCGCGCTAGACCAATATAATGATATGGGTCGTTATGTGGCGTCAGGTTATCTATAGAGAGCGAATTTGCTGGAATTTACGCGTCGATGTGAAAATGTGTGAAGGTTTTTAGTTGCTGTTAGATTTCTACGTTAAACTTGTTGAAGTATTCAGTATGTGTTTAAGTATCATTAACTGCCAAATTCAGTGGTCGTTTTACTTGGTAAATGAAAAATTTTCGGATCGTTTTACTTTGGTGCACGCTGACACTCGATCAAGGCTAAAATGCTTAACCACTTCGTTTTTGAACCCTCTAGCTAAGAAGACGGATTCGACAGGGCAAAAGAAGTCTTACTGCATATTTTTATTATCATTAGACATTTCTTGTTGCTCATCCTGAATACGATCGCTCTGTCAAGATGGATTCGACTGAGAAGTAGGCACATCTTACTAAGTCGTAGCTCAAAAGCCGTTCTTCCTAAGATTTTAACATGCGTCATAAACTTTTATTTTTGACGTCTATAGCAATATGATGAAGCCACAACTGCATGATTTTCACTGATAACCATCGCCAATAAAAAAAAAATGCCCCAACACGCAGCCAATCGTCTTAGTTTAATAGTGACGTCATTACTGAAATAACCATATTCAATCAGTACACAACATACAACGGTATCGACAGAGTACTATTTACAATTTCGTAATAAATGATCATTCGTTCAAGTTAATAGCCACCTTGGAATTTAATGGGATCAGGAGTCACGTGGATAGACCATGTGATTCCGAATGCCGATGGGGATTTGGTTGTTCTCGTATTTGAAAGGTTGTTAAGGAAAATGCTTGGGAAGGATTTGGTTTCGGATCGATTAATACGTAAGGTAACGTTAATTAATTAAAATATATTACAAAAAAACTGTTTGAAAAATATAAAAAAATACATACATACATAGTCTCACGCCTATATCCCCGAAGAGGTAGGCAGAGGTATATTGCTACACCCACTTTTCGCCAGATTTCTTTTAGTCCCACGTAATAGGTGGCGAGCCTATTGCTGTACCGGGTACATTACCAGACTCCGTACTGCTACTGATTCGATTCGATTCGATCCCCGGGTCGGGCAAAGGCCCGACCCGGGGATCTAACCCGAGACCTCCCAATCCCACGCGCACAATTATACCGCGAGTCCAACGAGGCAGTCATCAGCATAAAAAATATTTTAAAAATAATTAAAGTCTGCCGCATCCTGTCTAACGCGACAAACTTTAAAACGACTTAACTATTTTTTGTATGGTTTTCACTAATAGTGCAATGCTTATAGAAGTTTTAGGTGTATAATTGACGCGTGCAGTTTCGCGGACGAAGTCTTGTTAATTTCAACAATTTTTCTTCTTTTTCTTAAAAAGACAACTCCCGCATTAGGACTAAATCCTGTGTCGCGGGGAACTTTACAGACATACAACTAACGGACACAATGAATACCCAGACTCGAGACAACAATTTATGAATCACACAAAGTGTTTTCTCGTGTGGGGATCGAACCCACAACACTTCGGCACAGTGTCAAGCGGTTAGGCGGCTGCTTAAACCACTACGCCAACCGTGCAGTCATTTTGTTTTGAGATTACACTTAATATAGACGAGAGCATAGCTACTTGATGACCGGACAGGATATTGGATTCGGAATTTTTTGGCGAAAAACTCGTCAAGGCGAATATTTTTCCTGTGTTGTCATCATCATCAACCTTTAACAGTCCACTGCTGGACTAGGCCTCTCCTTTGAAAGGAGGAATTGGCCTACTATACCACGCTGGCCAGACGGGTTGGTATAGGGTTTGTATCAAGTTTTCCTTCTCTTACAGTGCTGTTCTCTGCATAATATGCTCCCTCTGTCGGCTTTTACGACACCCAAGGGAAGATGTGGGGTGGTGACGTTCCCTATTCTTAATCCGTCACCACACGGACTGTGTTGTAATGATATTATTAGTTGCTGAATGCGACGTAAACAAGTGACGACACGGATGACGACACGAATCAGGCGATCGGGTGCTATATAAGAGCGGTGCGGTTACAATGACTCACTTCACTTGTGGACGGCAAACAGAGCGGTCGTGCTGTTTGATCGATGTCGGGTATTCTTAATTTGTGTAATTTGTGATTAGTTTATATTTGGTGTTAGATTTATTATAAAAAGTGTCGTGTAGGATTGTGTAAGGTTTTCCTAGCATTTTTGTTATAAAATCTATTGCTGATCATTTGTGTTTTTTGATTAAACTGATAAAATAAGCTTGTCGTTAAAATATTAAAGTACCCTTGTTATTTTTTTTTAAGTTATTTCATTCCTGATTCCTAAAATCAGAAGTGGGATAAAGATTCCTTGCTCACAAAGTTTTAGAATTAATTAGTTTTCAGTTTGTTTAAGTGAAATGTACAAAACGCGTCGCTCACGTTCGAGGGATAGAGGTTCGCGTGTGGGACGGTCGCGTAGTCGCCGCAATCATAGTCGAAGATCGCGGAGCACGTCTCGCGATCGCCAGCGTCGCTTCCGAGACAATCAAGAACGTACAGAGAGCCGTTCGAGGACGAAGAGTCCTTCTTTGGCCGCCTTTCGTCAATCCTTCGAGACCATCGCCTCCCGGTTGAAGGTACTAGAAGATCGCTCAAGGGTAATAGTGACACCAGATGCTACAAGCGCTGATGCTTCGAGCACGGCAACCGACAAAATTGTTGAAGCGATACAGTCCTTGAGGTCAGTAAACACTCATCATTATTTCATCTCAAATTTTGATCCTAGTGTGCATGACGTAGACCAGTGGTTCGAAGAAGTTGATAGGGCTAAAGCTTTGAACAAGTGGTCAGAAAACGAGTGCTTATCGCGTGTCGGTAACTGTTTGAAGGGAGATGCCAGGACTTGGCTGAATGAATGGATAACTAGTGATCGGTCGTGGACTAATTTTAAAAAGGATTTTCGATCTCTCTGTGTCAATAAAATTGATGTGGCCGATATCCTATACCAAGTCATGCGTTCCGATTCGGACAGCTACCCGACATACGCTGAATACGCGCGTAGATGTTTATTGCGTTTACGAATAGTTAAGGGTCTCTCGGATGACTTAATTACCGCAATTGTAATTAGAGGTCTTAAGGAACCTCAAATTAAGGCTTCAGCTACGAACGCAAACTTGACTCCAGACAATTTGGTAGCTTATTTATCTTCATTCATAAAGCCCCATTCGAAACAAAGTAATTCGCAGTGCAATAATAAACAGAGTCATAAAGGTATTCAGAAGCGTTCGTTGAATGTATCGAGCTCCAGATGTTATAATTGCGGTAAACCTGGTCATAGACAGACAGAATGTTTCAAAAAGCCTAAGGCTAGCGAGATTACAGAACCCGAACGGAAATTAGTCTCAAAAAATACATGTGACTATTGTAAAAAACCTGGACATACGGCTGCAAGCTGTTTTGCTAAGCAGCGTGCCGAGAGTAAACATCACAAAAGCAAAATTAATTTCTGTTCAGTCCCTAATAAGAAGTCCAATCATATAATGGTCGGTTTAATTCAAGGCATACCTATCGATATACTCATTGACACTGGTGCATTAGAGGTGTCGTTAATATCGTCGTCTGTAGCAAATTATTTTCCATGCGCCAGAAAACCTATTAACCAACAATTGAAAGGCATAAGTATTTCAGTAATTTACGTTAATTCTTACATTACTTTAACGATAGAATTAGAGGAAATTACCCTTGAAGTAGACTTGTTGGTTGTTCCTAGTGAATATATGAACGCACCGATTATAATTGGGACAGATGTTTTGAATAGGCAAGGGGTAACTTATATTAGAACTGCGGATTATCAACGGTTAACCCATTGCGCAATCTCACGCCGGGTTTCGTCTGTGGTATCTGATGTGCAAAATGAAGTACTTAAGACTACCCTAGTCGGTGAAGATTTGGCTAAACTTAAAGAAATACTTGACAAACACTCGGCATTCATGATTTCTGGGACTGCTACGTCAACGGTCACCACGGGTAGCATGCACATCAGGTTAAACAGCGATGTACCCGTTAATTACCGACCATACAAGATGTCTTATAACGAGAAACTCAAGGTTAGAGATATTATTCGTGACCTGCTCGATAAGGGTATAATCCGTGAATCTGAATCTCCATACTCTAGTCCCATTTTACTCGTAAAAAAGAAAAATGGCTCTGATCGTATGTGTGTAGACTTCCGTGCACTGAATAAAATCACAGTAAAAGACAGATACCCTCTGCCGCTCATAGATGACCATATTGACCGACTTGGAAAGTCTAAATACTATACAGTGCTTGATATGGCTACAGGGTTTCACCAAATATTATTGGATGAGGAGTCCATTCCTCTTACTGGCTTTGTTACGCCTGAGGGGCATTACGAATACCTGAAAATGCCTTATGGTTTAGCGAATGCCCCCATTGTTTACCAACGTATAATCTCAAATACACTTCGCGAGTTCATTGAGGCTGGCAAAGTTCTCGTTTATGTCGATGACTGCATGTTACTGTCATCCTCAATCCAACAAGGGCTGCAAATCCTTAATGATGTCCTAACCACTTTGACTAAAGCGGGCTTTTCTATCAATTTAAGCAAATGTTCGTTTCTATGCCTCGAGATAGAATATTTGGGCAGAATTATATCGGAAAACGGGGTACGACCTTCCCCTAGTAAAGTTCAGGCTCTTGTAAACTCCCCTATTCCACAGAATGTCAAACAAACGCGACAATTTCTCGGACTTGCGGGTTACTTTAGAAAATATATAGCTGGCTACTCCACTAGGACAGCTTGCATATCCCGATTAACTCGTAAGGGTGTGGATTTTGTATGGGGACCCCAACAAGAAAACGTTCGGCAGGAGCTCATCAAATGTCTTACTGCGGAGCCCATACTGGCTATCTTTGATCCAGAACTCCCTTCAGAAGTTCATACGGATGCAAGTAGCGCAGGATATGGTGCTGTTTTTCTACAAGTCCATAAGGATGGTAATAAACGTGTAGTTGCCTATTATAGTCAGGTCACAAAAGGAGGTGAAGAACGTTACCATTCCTATGAACTGGAGACGCTCGCGGTGGTGAGGGCCCTTAAACATTTCAGACATTATCTCATAGGGGTACCGTTTACCGTGGTAACCGATTGTAATGCCCTGAAAGCTACTCAAAACAAGAAGGATTTATTGCCTAGAGTAGCTAGGTGGTGGATCTATTTGCAAGATTTTAATTTTACTATCCAATATAGAAAGGGAGTAATGATACCCCACGCTGATTACTTAAGTCGCAATCCTGTAGTCACAATTAATACCATTGATAAACCACGTAATTGGGCTCAGATTGCACAAGCAGGTGACGAGGAGACTCAAACGTTAATTCGATCCTTAGAGGAAGGAAAATTAGATCCATCGCGTTATGTCAAACGTAATGGTCTTTTATATTACCGTTTTATGCCATTGGGTGAAGAGTCTAGGTTACTCTGTTATATACCCAAGGGACAACGTTTGAGTCTGCTTCGAATATTCCACGATGAACATAGCCATATAAACGCTGATAAGACTATTAACCTGATTCTGAAACACTTTTGGTTTCCTAGCCTAAGAAACTTTGTGTTCAAGTATATATCTCATTGTTTAGTATGTATCGCTCACAAACGAGTACCTAGAACTCCACTACAACCAATTAGTTCTTGGACGAAACCTAACGTTCCATTTGATACGCTACACGTAGATGCGTTAGGACCACTAACAGAGTCCAAGGGTAATAAGCATGTATTGGTTGTAGTAGACGCATTTACTAAATATTGTTTATTAAGTGCCATCTGCACTCAAGATTTAAATGAATTAAAACGTGTAATGCAAAATGTTGTATCACTGTTTGGTACACCTAAAACGATAATATGCGATAGAGGTCGTATGTTTCAGTCGTCCGGATTCATGTCGTTAATGAGTGATTTGAGTTGCCAGGTTCACTACATAACACCCGAAATGCACCACGCCAACGGTCAGGTTAAGCGCTACATTCGCACGGTTCTCAACATGCTGCGAATTGAAGTCAACCACCGAAAAGCTGAATGGGCCGACGAGCTGTGGAAATTGCAACTCATTCTCAATATTACCAAGCAGAAGACCACCCAGTTGTCTCCGCTGAATCTACTTACTGGGACTGAGAGCGCTACGCCAATCATCCGCACTTTGATTAGAGATGTCGCTATTGAATCTTCTGGTGACAATCGCGAGTCGCTTCGAGAAATGAGGAGACAGCGGACGGCCGAACGGCTAAGTGTAAATCAAAGAGAGCAAGATAAACGCGTCAACGATAACCGACAAATGCCACGTGTTTACCAAAAGGGTGACCTGGTTTTTGTTATAAAATATTCCCAGTCCACAGGTAAACTTGACCCGGGCATGCGCGGACCTTATCGCGTAGTTGGAGTCCTGGACAACGGACGCTATGAACTGCAGCTAATAGCTGGAGCATATGGCAAAACCACGTTCGCCGCGGCACAATTCATGGTGCCCTGGCGAGGCGAATGGACTCCTGAGACCTGCGCTGCTCTCTTTGAAGGTGAGTGTTAAGTCTGTTGGTATGCAAACTTTGAGCCTATGCCAGCAGCCATTGTGAGGTACGCAAACTTTGAGCCTATGCCTACAATGTTAATTTGGTTGGTATGCGAACTTTGTGCCTATGCCAGCAGCCATTGTGAGGTACGCAAACTTTGAGCCTATGCCTACAATGTGTAAACAACTGATTTGGTATGCGAACTTTGTGCCTATGCCAATGGTTTATTGTGAGGTACGCAAACTTTGAGCCTATGCCTACAATGTGTAACTGATATGGCATGCGAACTATGTGCCTATGCCAATATCTATCATGAGGTATGCAAACATTGAGCCTATGCCTTAACTGCTGACATGAATATTACAACTTGCGTATTAGGTCCACTATTTAACTCTCATGTATTGTTTAAGGTGATGATGAAGACCAAGATACTACGTTGGACCAGCCTTCTGTCGAACAAGCAGGTCCATCTTCTAGACCTGACGAGGACGTCAGGATGTCAGGAGAGGCCGTATTAGTTGCTGAATGCGACGTAAACAAGTGACGACACGGATGACGACACGAATCAGGCGATCGGGTGCTATATAAGAGCGGTGCGGTTACAATGACTCACTTCACTTGTGGACGGCAAACAGAGCGGTCGTGCTGTTTGATCGATGTCGGGTATTCTTAATTTGTGTAATTTGTGATTAGTTTATATTTGGTGTTAGATTTATTATAAAAAGTGTCGTGTAGGATTGTGTAAGGTTTTCCTAGCATTTTTGTTATAAAATCTATTGCTGATCATTTGTGTTTTTTGATTAAACTGATAAAATAAGCTTGTCGTTAAAATATTAAAGTACCCTTGTTATTTTTTTTTAAGTTATTTCATTCCTGATTCCTAAAAATATAATAATGAGCAGCGGCGATAGCCCAGTGGTGTACGTAACGGACCGCCGAGACGATGGTCTCGGATTCGATCCCCAGTTACCCCGGGCATACACCTGTAACTTTTCGAAGTTATGTGTGTATTAAAATGTTAATTATCGCTTGCTTAACAATGTGCCCGGTAGATGGCAATAGTCCCGCACCCTATTACATTGGGACCGAAACATAACGGGTGAAGTGTGGGTGTGTAATACTCCTCTGCCTACCCCTTCGAGGATAAAAGGCGTGAAGTTATGTTATTATGTTTATTATGAAATGATATATACCTGCCCAAACATTTGATAATAATCAGAAAAGTTACGATGAAAATCGTACAATTTCACGAGTGCGCATCGTTTTGTGTCATATAAAGGTACTTGCATGAGTAATGTTAACATTGTTACAAGAAACTTGAGACGGTATCTGCACATAATAGTTTCTTAAAGAAGGGACCACCCCACTTAATGTACCGGTCGTACGGTTTTAACATGGTTTAGATTAGACGGTACGGACAGACGAGTGAGAATTAAATTGACTGCATTTTAAGAGTGAGCATCGGAGGGACAGTGAAGAATGAGGATAATAAGTAGGCAAATAAGGAAAAAGTAACTGTATATTACAAAAAGTAGGTTAAAAATTTATCAATTACAAAAAAACTTAGCTAAGTACCTTGGGTTACGCAGACAAGATGCATTGTTACACCTATATTTCGAACCTAAATACTTATAGTTACACTTAGCACATTTATGGTATAATATAATTAAAATTATATAATATATTATAATTAATAATTAATTATTATACACCTCTATTTTTTAAAACACTAAGTCCTAAAATTGTCTCAAAACGGTCCACAAAAATACGTAATAATTGGTAAATCTCACAACTAAGACTATGACCGACCCGCTTACTATCAGAAGTAACAGTAGTAAACTACTCCATTGATAAATTCCCCCCTGCCCCTCTGCGCCCGCGCTGCGCCCCGATGCCACAAACAGTGCTAAATTGCTAGTGGAACTGAGCGCATCCATTTTTTCGCTGCAACAGTTAATTGTTTGTCTACGTTTGCCCGACGCGATGGCTTATCAGTTCATATTACGGGAGTATGTAGCTGCTTCTTGCGTAATTTTGAGTGGAGGAATCGCGAGTGCAGCTGTGTATCCATGGACATTTTTTGTGAGTGTACAAAAGTGAGCCGGTTAGTGTCGAACAATTAAAACAGTGCATATTGGACGCTTTTGAAGAAGTAAAAAGACAGAAGCGTACTTCTCTAGTTAAAAAACAATTAAATAAAACGTGCCCGTTTGTGTTATTGACAATGGCTGTGGACATTTCGAAGGACAATGGAAATACTTGTAAGTTTAGTAAATAATACCTACTTAAGTAAATAATTATAATTTGATGCGGGCGGCTGAAAATCGGTCAGTGTGGAGAACCTTGAAGGAGGCCTATGTGCAGCAGTGGACGTCTCTAGGCTGACATGATGATGATAAAATAATATTTGTAAATAGCAGATGATTCTGACTTCATAAACACGCCAAAACTACTCTTTTCTTTTATTACAGAATACCTTTTTGATTTTGATATTTGTTTGCTCTCTAATTACATGCATCCGTATTTAATTACTTGTAAAACAGTAAATTTTGCCGATCCTAAGCCCGGATGAAGTATGAAGGAGAGGGTAGAATTTAGAAAATTAAAAAGTAACTACCTACACTTATTATTTTGCTTCATTTTATTGTCTAAGGCTACCTACATTATAAGTGCAACGGAAAGAATGCGTGTGAGTAGGACGGAAAGTAAGTACTATCAATGAAGTAGTAAATGGATTGTAAAATATGTCTATGATTTAGGTGAGATTTTCTACAAAAAACAAATGATTATAACTTTAGCTATTTATATATATTATGAAATTCTTACGTCACATATATGATAATAATGTCTTCGCTAATATGTTCTTAAAGCTTTTGTACTAATTAAAAAATAGTGGTGTATACATAATATTTCCTTTTCTTTATATTTAGTAGATCTCTAAAAAGTATAACAAAACCATCGAAGTACATATTTTTCCTTTCTCATAAAACAATTACTTTTTTGAAGTAGCCGGATATTATTTTAAAGGAAACAGTGACATCATAGCTGTAGCCGTGTTGGTCTAATGAGCAATATGTATTAAAATGTTTATTGTAACTGGGTCACCATGCTAACATGTTATCGATATTGTTTTCTCTTTATCTTTTTTTACGAAACGTACATCCTATCCACCTCCGTACGAACAAATCATACCCTCCACACATACACTAAATTCATTACACGCCAGCCCTAATCTCGGGCCTATTTCCTAGAAATCAATCTCTAAGCCAGCTTTGATTAGTTGCATCAAACGCCAATAACTATTATACGGGCGACGCCTCGGCCAATTTCCGACGTACAGCTCTAGTTCGAAACCGTCTAACATTGGGAAGCCGTTTTTGAAATAGCCACTCAGTCCTTCAATGAAACGCGGTGAATTTATCTCGCGAAATCTGAGCCATTGAGCGTCAAACAGCCATTGTGCTTGAACTGATTACAGCAGGTAATAGATGTGTGTATAGCGTACAATGAGATGTTCATCGTTTGGAGAATAGGATTTAAAGGGAACTGGTGGCTTTATGGACGCCAGAGATTGTAGCAATTGGTTAGATAGTAATGTTGAGCGGGTACTTTACACCTGTAAGTTTTGTTTGTTATTGAATAGCCGACTGATACGCGATTTAGTTGTACGTAGAGATTTTTGTGAAGTTTATTTGCCTGTAAGTGATAGGTTGGAAAGGCGATTTAAAAGTGTCGTTAATACCTATTTGTGTTGCTTATTTCTATTTCAATTGATGATTTTGATAGGTGAAATTATGTTCATTTCGTTGCTTATTTTTAGACAATTCCGCTTTGATATTTCCCGTCTCGTTGACTTTTATATATTTTTTTACACACTTTATATTAAGACATACATAGATATAAAGCAAATGATAATATAAAAATCTTATGCAATGCTAAGAAATAATTATAGTTTAAATCCGAATAAAGTACATCTTTGATCACGATATTTTACTTTATTTTGATTCGTTTTTATCAAAAAAGAAAAGTAAAATATCGTGATCAAAGATGTACTTTCTTCGGATCTTACTCTTCTTCTTCTTCGGATCTGACTGGACTGCCTCGTTGGTCTCGCGGCATAAATGTGCGCGTGGGATTGGGAGGTCTCGGGTTCGATTCGGGTCGGGTCGGGGAATCACTGGATTGAGCTACATCGGCCCAAGGTTCTCTCAGCAGACAGTCACTATTTTTCAAGAATAGCACGGGAAGCGGTTGAAATAAAAAAGCACGCAAATTTCAACCGAGAGGATGGTTACCGTTTATCGACATCTTGGAATACTGTCATCAGCAAATGTAGACACCGACGAGGTGACATTACGCGCCAGTGTGTAGATACCATAAGTGTTGTGTGTCGAAGTACCGACAGTTCCGAACATATAAATGTTAGTAATTGTGAAGACCAAGTGAGGGTAGTTTCCAAAACCCGCACTTCTCGGAGGCAGCGCTGACGAACATCAGTCATCCCGTGACCACGGCTGGTGTAACTCATGCCGAAACGTCGGGAAAAATAGAAAGGTATTTCATCTTTCTTCTCGTTCATTAACACGATTCAGACCCGTTACATAATCTTTAGTATGTGTGCAAATCGTGGTAGTTTAAAAGTAGTTACAATCAAACTTATCGACTATCAAAGAAAACTAACCACAAAATAAAACAATCTGCCAGAAAAATAACGTTATTTCCATTACATAACAACTACACAGTTCCCATTACGGTTATCCCCAAAAGAAATCAGAACCAACCCGTTGACAATCAAAATTCGCCACTCGTATATTCGGTCAAGTAAATAGTTACCAATGTTCGTGGCGTAGCGGTAATTAATTGTTTTACCGTCTCCCACGTGTGTAGGGTCACCAATTTTCTTATTTATCGGATCCAATTCCTAACCATTAGCTCGACAGCTAGCTTATTAAGTCTGCTCACGACGGAGACGAATGGGTTGGATTGTATTTAAATGTTTCTTAATACTGATTCTTGTATGTGATTGCGAGCTTTGCGTATGTTTTTAGTTGTGTAGGTCAAATGAAATTTAAAGTAAAGATTAAAATGTAGTGGTTATATTCTGTTTTGGTGTTTGGGATTGGTGCTGGTCATTTGTTTGGTGGATGGCGATGGTTGAATGCCATATCGCCGTTTAGCACTGCGCCAAAAGTTATGGATTAGATCCTCCCAAGAACCATTCTTTGTGACCACAGTAAGTAATATTTCTAGTATCAGAGTTTAACTAAAATATTATTCTATTTTGTAACTATATGTCACAGCAACGCTGACAGTATTTAACATTTATTACTAATTTGGAATTATAAATTATAGCGACTATACATACAATTCTGAAGACTTATATTCTCATAATGATATATGTATATGCATTTTTAGTTTATTCGATTTTTTTTCTTACTTAAGTTTTTAAAGTTTAATATCACTTAGGTTAATAAAGAAACAAATTAGTTTCGTTACAGCCTTGTATAGCGTCAGCAGCCGCTACAAAGCTGTGTAACAACCTAGTTTTCATAAAATAATCAATGTAACAACCGTCTCTTAAGCATGTTGTGTTCACTGCCACAGGATGGACAAAGACTATCATCTTTGTTTATATAATTTTATCTAAGGCTTTTCTGTCACATACAATTTGTGAACCAAATAAAAATAAATAAAAAAAGACTGAAGAATTATGACTCATATTTGTATGGTGGTAGTTGTATTTGTAGCTGGGAGACTACTCTCAGTTCTCTTTCTCATTTCCCATAAGGAGTTTGGCATTTCTAATTTTAAAACCATACCATTTAGAAAAAAATTGTCATTGACAGGCATAACAAAGCTTTCTGTACACTTTGATAGAACCATATTTATATAACACACACAAAAATAAGTTCGGAAACGTGTCACACAGAAAATAGCATTTTAAATACTCTTTGTGATACATATCAGAAATTGACATCTGCTTACAGCGTCAATTGGTTTGAAAAATACCAGGAAAGGGCCGTTTTAGTGACGAACGTAAATGTGTATCAAATATTTACTAAAACGTTCGGCACAAAAAGGGCATAAACAACGCTCGCAAACAGGTGGCTTTTTGTGAGGGGACAGATTGACATTATGCTACATACAGGATATTAAACAAGCAATTAATTTTACAGTAACTATTACTCAATTTACAACACAGTATGAAACAATCCTATTTTTCTAGTGACTTTACAAACATATAAAGACTGAAAACAAGTACAACGAGACTTGTAAAAAATGTTAGATACTTATCTAATACACCATCCATGCCGTCTAAAGTTATCATTCAATATCATCATTGTCTTGCCCTGGTCCCAAATTATTTGGGGTCGGCGCAGTATGTCCTTCTCTTCCATACTTCTCTGTCACCAGTCATCCGATCATTTACCCTTTTCTCTTTCATATCTATCCTTACACAGTCCATCCATCTTTTCCTTGGCCGTCCTCTCCCTTTTCGTCCTTCTACATGCATATTCATCACTTTTTTACCTACATACATCTCATCTCTCCGCGTAACGTGTCCATACCAGGCCAAGCGACTCCCTTTTATCTTTTCATCAATGGGCGCAACTTTCATACTACCTCTAATGTAATCATTCCTAATTCTGTCCATTCTTGTCACTCCACACATCCATCGTAACATTCTCATCTCTGCCACATGCAATCGTTTCTCGTCCATCTTCTTTGTAGCCCAACACTCAGCTCCATACAGTACGACAGGTCTCATAACCGACTTATACATGCGGCCCTTTAATTTCACAGGCATTTTGTGGTCGCATATTGTGCCTGAGACCTGTCGCCATTTCATCCATCCTGCGTTGATTCTTTGCCTAAAATCCCGATCAATTTCGCCGTCATCTTGCAGGAGTGAACCTAGGTAGCGGAAATCGGAGCTTACTGGTAGAAGTGTACTGCCGAGTGTTACCGGTATAGGACTGGAGAGACCGCCAAAGTCACAGAACATATACTCTGTTTTGGTTCTGCTTATTCTCAGGCCTACATTCTCCAATCTCTGCCGCCACTCCTCCAGCTTGCTCTGCACTTTCTGCCCACTCTCTGCTACCAGAACGATGTCGTCGGCAAACAGTATGCACCAGAGTGCCTCTTCCTGTATGTCTGATGATATTTCATCCACAATTAACAGGAAGAGGTAGGGGCTAAGGGCCGACCCTTGGTGCAAGCCTACGGCCACATCGAATCTGGCTGTGATACCAGCTGCGGATCGGACTTGCGTTCGGCATTTAGCGTACATGGCTTGAATCAACGTCAGGTATTTCCCAGGCACTCCTTTCTTCTTCAGGGCCCAGGAGGAGGCGGAAGCGGAGGAGGCACTCGGTCATATGCCGTTTCAAGGTCGACGAACACCATGTGCAAATTTTTATGCGCCTCCCTGTATTTTTCGCACATTTGGCGAAGTGCAAAAATGGCATCCACCGTACCTCGACCAGGCATAAAACCGAATTGGTTTCGTGAGATCTCACTCTCGTCACGCAGGCGTCGCTCAATTACTCTCTCCCATACTTTCATACTATGAGGCATTTACTTTATTCCCCGATAATTGTTGCACTCTTGGATATCACCCTTATTTTTAAAAATGGGCACCAGCTAACTGTTGCACCATTCCTCGGGTATGGCCTCCTCGTGCAACAACTTATTGAAGAATAAAGTCAGTCACGCCCATCCATCATCTCCTAACGCTTTCCATGCTTCTACTGGTATTCCATCTGATCCTAACGCTTCTCCATTCTTCATTCCACTAACAGCCTTTTTTACCTCGTTCTTATTTATTTCCTTCACTAAACCAATATTCATCACCTCATTCTCAAGGTAATATCATTAGGAGAAATTTATGATACTATAATTATATAAATAAAACTGTTTGATATGGATTATGTCTTTTACAAACTATTCATCCACCATAACAACATACCTTTACGTTACATTTCGCGAACAGTTTTTGTCAATTCAGTATATTTTATCCAAGATAAAAATCATTAAAATAACTAAAGAACCTCTACATAACAACAAGGTATGAGTAAAGAAGTTATCAGACCTGTGGTTAGCCCTTAGAAGTTGTGTGTCAATGTTTAAATGAAAAATAATTCTAATTGGATTAAGATGGAAGTTTGCGTAATTTATCAAAGAACCGACAAAGCTGCGGTCTTTAACTTTTAAGGCCACGTTGCCCGAACGGAAAATTGAAAATACGATTTATAAGGTCAATAAGATTTTGAACAATGGATCAAGATAATCTGGTCTTGTGGATTATCTAAAGGAGCCAATGTAAGTTGATCCGTCGAGACCTTTTTAAGACGAGAAGTCTGAGATTTTGCGCTCTTTAAACTTATTCATGTATTTCTGATGTGTTGGTTTTCTGTTCTAAGGTTAATTTTGTGGAAAATTTGCTTTATTATTGTGCACTTATTATTTGATTTGGACTTTAATTAGGTATTTTTCATTACTTAGAATGATTGTAGACTTCGTATTAAGCTGTAATTTACTGAACAATAAATTGGCGGCCTCTCCGCACTTCTAAGGTTTTGAAATTTTGTGTTTCAACCAGGAAATAGCATTATTCCAGAATGACTTAAATTAGCTTAAATTAATTTATGACTGATTTCGCCGGCGAAAATTACTTTTGTAAATGATTACCTACTATGAATGTGTAGACGTCCTTTTCAACAATTATTAATGCAAATTCACTAATGGCATACTTGAACATTAAAAATAAAACTTATAAAAATGAAAACGCGAAATTGTCTTTAAAAATGCAGTTGGCAATCTATACATATATATCTATACATATAAATAAATTGGAGTGTCTGTTTGTAATATTAAAATAACCGCTTTTTACTAAATGCATATGCATGTATACACGGTACATACCCCGAAATGATTTTTTTTTCAATTTTTGTCCGTCTGTCTGTCTATTCGTTTTCGCTAATCTCTAGACCGGCTGGACCGATTTTGACGGGACGTTCACTGGCGGATAGCTGATGTACCAAGGGGTAACCAAGGCTATAAATTAACCAGGTACGTAAAGTAGTTCTCTCAGGACGCGAGTGAAACCACGGGATACAGCTAGTCTTAGTATATGTTTACAGAGGTGAGCCTCACAATGGCAAGCTGGTCACCTACTCACTCCATATGAGCAGTAGAAGAAAATTACAAAGAATATAGCAATTTAATTGAACTGATGACTTGTGAATATTTTTACCATCTTATTCATGACAGCGCCTAGAGCTGACAAATTTTAGTAAGACGAAGAAATTACAGAGTCATGAAAATAAACAATGAATGGCTGCAAATTCATACAACGTAGTAGCTATGTTATACATAAGCGTAATATATTTCTAATAAACAATAACATCACAGGTAACATAATAACCGCACAAATGAACAACAATAATGAAGAGCACATGCCAACACCGTCAACAGGTACGAACGAAACGCAAAGAGCAAAAACCAATGACAGACAAACCTAACATACGCCAACCAATAAACACGCACTCATCGAAATGAACAGCCAAAAGTCACCAATCAATAGGAACAGTTAACATTCTGATGGTTGATTAAGTAATAGCCAACGGATCGGGCATGTGGATAATTAATTAGAATCGGACAGTACGACCGAAACACGCTGGGCCGAAACCGCAAATTGCCTAATTTATCGGCTCAGTTACTTACTGCTCGACGATGGTACTTGAGTTTGGAAAAATGGTAGCGTTTCATGATTTCATTGTGATCAAATTCTTAGATATTATATTAAACAAAGTCCCCAACAGCTGATTGTCTGTTTGTTCACGATAAACTCCTGAATACATTTTACAGATTTTCACCAATAGACGTAAGTATAATTTGTTAAAGTTTTGTGTAAATTAGTGAGCCGCGACGCCACCACTGTGGGCCTTTTAACCCTGTGGGAGTGGAATTGCAAAAATGCCCTCTTAATGCTCACTTAGACACCCCAAGGAAGGTGTCGAAACGTGGTTAAACTATTTGGTCGTAAGAAGCTGAAATAGTTTCAGCTGCATCTTCCCTGTCAGTCAGTCAGTAACGATACAATTTTATATATTCAGATACTAACCGTACAAAGCCGGGACGGGTCGCTAGTAAATGCATTAATATTTATATAAAATCAATTGCCACAAAACATAAACTACTGAAAACAGCAAGAAGTCCTTTTCTTGCTGTTTTCATTGTTTTGTGAGTTCCTTTTATAACGTAGGTACTGAATAAACTTTTAATACTCCGCTCCTAAAATAGGAGCTGAAAATTTGTATGAAAATCTGCTGATTTGGAAGTAAGCACTATGAAACTGTAAACTTCTGCTTAAGTAATTAAATGATTTAAGTAGAGTAAAATGTTGGTATAAAAAGTCTTCTGTTACTGCCTGACTTGCTGACAACGCACAGCCAAAACAAATATACGCAAGAACCTGAAAGGCATGCATGTTCCTTGAGGACTGTAGGTGTGCACTAAAAATGGATTTTGAAAAGATTTATTTAGAAAATATGTACCGGTGTAGCGTAATTTAAAAAAGATAAAAATAAAACTAGATAAGTGATTTTTATATTTTTTTCTTTCTATTTTATTATACTATCTGTTTTTGCTCATTTGACACAAATTAACAAAAGTCTGTCATTTTGAAAAGTCATTGCTATATTAATTCTTGACTCCTTGATCTGATTTATTAAGGACTTTGAAGGTCAGTTCTGTCCTATATGCGTCATACCAATAAACCTACTATTGCGTATCGTTTAGTTTCATCCAAAGTATTAAGAACACTACAATTCGTAAGGACTGAGGAAATTATCCGGCGACACAAAATAATATAACCATGATTTGCCACCAAAATGATTAAAATTACCAAGAAATCCGATGTACAATCTAACTAGTGTCACACTGGCTTTGTCAGACTTCAAGCTTAAAGCAATATTAAAATAAGTTTAAGCTTAGTCATGTAGTTTTCAATTTTCGTTGATGGTAACTTTCCAAGTTTGACAACTTTTCAATGAATTCATCTTACTGCAGACTTTCAACAATGTGTTTAAGTTTAAATCTTTTGTGGCAATATTTTTATCATACAACAGCCTTTTTTATTTTTACACAAAAAAGAAAATAGATATTGTTCAATCTTTTATACGGCACACTTTGTACGCGAGTCGGTCTCGCATTTGACCAGATTATATCAAACTGATTTGAGTTGAAATGCAGGTATAGATCATCATTATTAAAAAGAATAGTCCCATAGTTGATCGCAACTCTATCAAATATTATATTGTATATCTGCTCACCGACTGTTACAGACCTACATATTGTAATAAAATACATCATTTTTTCCGTATACCTAGCGTAAAGAATCAAACAATTTAAAAAAAGATCCAAGAAATCTGATAGTTAGAAATATCTGAAGATTAGGACTAGGCGTATCAAGATTAAATCTACTTTGGACGATCCTATCTTACTCCATCTATATATAAACGTCCTTACGAAGGCTACTACTCTATGAATACAATACAAAATTTGCCGTATCGTAATCCTTAGCTATCCTACCGACGACATTCTAGGTTCGAAGTATTTTTAGGCCCAAAAAGGTCGGGATCCTTTGCCCTTTGCAATTACACAGATAAGGAAGATTGTATCCTCACACTTCTAGTACTACTCCAGAATTAAGTGACACTTTGTAATGTTGTTCATTGCTATTTGAAAATTTGATAATCTTGCTTAATTAGGTTTATACAATTTTGCGGTTGGATACAGTTTGTACACTTAGACATCCTATTATAAAACAATAACTAATTATACTAGATGACATCAGCTTAAGAGTTAGGTTTCTAAACAAAAACTTAAGAACGTATTTTTTTTTAATTCGACTGTTTTGCCGACGATTTTTAAGGAAGGATTTTTAAAATTTTTAAAATCTCTTGTTTGTCGCAGATTAAAAAGAGTTGGATCATAGAGTATAAGATCGAATTTTATATAGTGTTGTTCCTGGGTTAAATTTATTATACGCAGATTGTTTTTAAAAAAGAAAAAGAAATTATACGCAGACACAGATAATATAATACTATACTTGACGCGGACAAGACTATACATACATTTTTCATAATACTCGTAAATAAAGAGCAAAAACGAGCATCCATATTTATGTCTATATTGTTTATTTGTATGTTAATATCTCTGCGTTCCCTATGTCGTAAATAATACAGCGATTTCTCAATAACTTGGAATATATAGGCAATGTTTTTGGTTTGATGTGTAACTTATGTGTATAGTGATCACTTATTTTTACACTTGAAGTATGTAAATAAAATTTACGAGTAGCACTCACAGTAGAAATATAAGAAGCCATACAAATACTTTCTCTTATGCTTTCTTAACAAACTGAGCCGTGGAAATACTATATAATTAGGACTCTAGGATGTGGTTAGGAAAATATCGCTAAAATTCTTCTATAACGATGATATTCCTATATCAAAATATAAAAACGACCGATGAATGTGACATCGCACATCCTAAACCACAGAAGCTAAAGACATTAATTTTGGAAAATCGATGCTTTTTATGATACAGTCGCTTACTAAATAAGTATTGTTCTAATATTCCACCCCTTAGAATCTTAAATAGTACTCACAAGCTGATTATGAAGCTAACACACAGTCTGCTATAAAACCCGTTACCACGTACGTAACAAGAGTGGCCATACTAAAATCGATAACCCATACACTAGAGTACATTGGCCACTTACTCTTAACAAACAGTGTGAACAAAAAGTACCGCAGTATCCGTGATAGAAGGTAAACAAGCCTAAGTGCTCGCACCCTATTTTCACACAAGTACAATAGTTCGCAAAAGTTTCTCTTGAAATACTGCTTGTTGCCAAGTTTAGTTTTTCGTGAACTATGATCTTCGTTGTACGAATTTAAAGTTTAGAATTGTATGTGAAACACTCCCGGAGGTTTCTTTTTACTTCACTAGTATTTATTCATTTATTTGAGGACAACCAACAAAGCATATACCAAGAGTACAGAATGTGGTTAATAATCCCTACTAATATTATAAATTCGAAAGTGTGTATATATATATATGTATGTTCCGTTTTCACGCTAAAACGGCTGAACCGATTTTATTGAAATTTGGTATAGAGATATATTGGACCATTGAAACGGACATAGGCTACCATAAATTGCAGAAAATAAACTGGGAGGGATTGTAGGGAGGGTTGAAGTTAGTAGGGCACAACTTTTCCTCTTGGAAGTAAGAACAAATGTGCTGTAATAATGGAGTCTGCGCATGTGCTATCTGTCAGTACTGTCAAAACATACATATTGTCATATTGTGAACGGTGATTACATTGTTCGCTTATATAAACTAATAATTATAACTACGCTTAAACGGCTGAAACGATTTTCTCTACTAATATTATAAATTCGAAAGTATTTATAGATTTAAATTGGACATGTATTGGAACATGGCTGTGGCCAGATTAGTATATTTTAGTTATTTCCACAGCATAATGTCATATGGCATTTTATTATGGGGCAACGCAGCTGACATTCAATCTGTGTTTGTACTGCAGAAGCGGGCTATTCGTGCAATCTACAGTCTTGGTTCAAGGCATTCACTTAGGGAAAAATTTAAAGAAATTAAGATAATGATTGTCGCATCTTGAAACATTTATGAGAACTTGTTATATGTCAGGAAAAATATGTTTTCTAAATTCAGCGACATTCATAATTTAAATACACGAAATAAAAACAAACTTGTTCTACCTTCAACTAGACTACAAAAAATAAGTAACTCATACAAGTGTCAAAGCATACGTTTTTACAACAAAATTCCAGGAAATATTCAGGAACTAAGTATAAATAAATTCAAAGTATTTATTAAACAGAGCTTGTGTTCAAAAGCTTATTACCCAGTTAAAGATTATTTAGCAGACAAAAATGCCTGGAATTGAGTTTAAAAATTATGAATTTTGACATTTTGAAATTAGTGACATGATATTTTTATTTACATTTGTAATACTTATATTTTTACATTTTGACATTTTTAATTTGACATTTGTAATTTTATTTATATTGTTTTGACATTGTATGATTTGACATTGTTATTTTATTTATTTTCTTTTGACATTTAACATCACTTAAGTAATATATTATTATTCCTAAATTGACATTCAATAATATTTTCTGACATTTTAAATACAGGGTGTAAAAAGACCCTTAACGAAAACTGAAAACCCATATTGTACCAATCATTACGAACATTTTTTGCTTCGGCATCATACCTGGGAAATTACTGGTTCAGGAGATATTGAGGCCCAAAGTTACTATGGAAGTTTTGTAATTAGGTACAAAATCGATGCATTTGCCCCGCTAACCTGTTCTATAGATGTCCTATGCACCCAAAGATTAGTAGGTATTTCGAAAATTGCACGCGCGTATTTTTTATAGCGGCTTGATAAAAGTGAAAACTTAAAAAAAATGTCGTTTCCCAGGTTTTATTTTTGGTCAGTATGACTTGGCATGATGTCCAAAACGCGTAGACTTCGGCTTGGTGATGGGTCTTGTGACATCCTGTATATGACATTTTATTGTTTACATTTTTATTATTTTTACTTATTGTTTGCAACATGTATTTTACTGTGTATTAGCATGTAAAGTTGTGAGTACGATGTGGGCATTATTAAACATATAAACAAATAGTTGTGGCAACCTGTCTGATGGCTTAGGCTGACATGCTTATGCATACACCTTCTGATGGCGTGGAGGCATAGTGATACAGATCATGCTGGCTTCCTTAATCAAGGTTGAGCCGTACGATTGCTGTTGAATGCGGGCCATCAGTGGGCCGAGTCAGTCAAAAGCGTCAGATAATTTCCTGCATTGTACTTGCATACTAAACCCTTTTTTTGTCTGGACTTTAAAAGATGAAGAAAAGACTAAAGAAATTGAAGTGACAAAAAAAACAATGACTCTGAGTTTGTTTCGGCCTTTTTTCTCAAGAAGTCATTTAGCTAGGAAAAGCCGGCATCATCTAGAATAGGGTTTTGACATATATAAGTGTTGTAAGCAACCAAAATGCAGAAATAAATATGTCTTTATGTCTTTATATTTGACTGTATAGTGTAGTGTATAGGTGATGTTATTTTGTACCTGCCTTTCGGTAGATAATGGTAGAAAATATCATGTATACTGACCGATTTATTCTTGATTACTCTATAGCGTTTCTGAACTCTTTAGAGTAATCAAGAGTGCCTTCACATAACTTGAGACTGAAAGTAGATTTTTATTACCCCGAAATTAACGCGCGCGAAGCCGCGGGCAAAAGCTAGTTATTACTTATTAATAAACATTGTGTAGTGTTCCTTATTTAGAGGTTGCCACGGCATGCATTAAATATAAAACTAGCAAATGCAGTTACAATACAGAATATGATTGGTTTTATCAATATATTTATACAATATCACCTGATTGTTATAATAAAATAAACTTTTAGTATACAAACCAATGTAGATTGTAAAACTTTCTTTAAGTAAAACAAACATAGTGAAACTTTTAGTATATCTGTTGTATTACGCAACTTTACAAGTATCATTAAAACAAACATAAAAGACTACATTAATCGAAATAAAATTTTCTCACGTATGCAATATATACATAATATTATAAAACGAAGTCCACTTATCGTCCTGTCTGTGTGTATGAACGCGAAAAACTGAAAAACTACCCAACGAACTTTTATTCGGTTTTCACCAATAGATAGTGAGATTCCTGAGAAATGCTAGATGTGTTATTAATAATGTAACACGTACGAGCCGTGGGCGAAGTCTAGCAACGAAATAAAAACATTTCGTTACTAGGCTAGATGTTTATTGTGGCTTAGGAATTCATTGATTGATTACAAATAACATAACTTCACGCCTTTTATCCCCGAAGGGGTGTGCAGAGGTGTATTATACACCCACACTTCACCAGTTATGTTTCGGTTCCAATGTAATCGGAGGCGAGTCTATTACCATCTACCGTGCACGTCATTAAGCGAGCGATAATTAATTTATACTGCACACATAACTTCGAAAAGTCGTAGGTGTGTGCCCCGGGTACCTGGGGATCGAACCCGAGACCATTGTTTCGGCAGTCTGTTACGTACACCACTGGGCTATCGACGCTTTATTGATTGATTGCTCTGTCTAAAATTATATTACCCCGACATGTCATACTAAAGTACTCTCCTTATCTTCGTCATTTAGGATAGGTCGCTGTAGGAACACCACGGCGGTTTTAATATGCCCCAAACGTCAAGGTAAGAGTCCCACACCCCCTCTAAAAACCTAGTGTTATTTCAAGTGCCCCACTGGTCGACCACTTGCGGTGAACATATGTGTGAAGCTCGCCACAGCGTTTTCTCCGTGAGAACAACAAACAAAGCTAATGATGTGCCTGCAACTCCTAGCTTTATTCCACTTACAACCCAGGGTTCGCTTACTGGTCAAACCTTCATCATCAGCCTTTAACAGTCCACTGCTGGACTAGGCCTCTCCTTTGAAAGGAGGAATTGGCCTACTATACCACGCTGGCCAGACGGGTTGGTATAGGGTTTGTTTCAAGTTTTCCTTCTCTTACAGTGCTGTTCTCTGCATAATTTGCTCCCTCTGTCGGCTCTTATGACACCCATGGGATGATTTGGGGTGGTGACAATCCGTATTCTTAGTCCGTCACCACGCGGACATACCCGATTTTACTGGTCAAACCTGATTTGACTGAATATTAACTTTTCCACAGAGCGACTGCCTAAAGGCATAGTGACATTCAATGGTTTAGACTAGCGTCAGTTTATTCATTGTAACGATTGTCAAATATCTTCATAATAGCCAGAACCAAGGGCTTGAATTGCTCTACCAGGCACCGGACAAGCGATAATTTACAATTCAATACGCACATAGCGCCGAAAAGTCAATGTTGCCCGCTGCGGATCCGATCTCGATACTCTCTGCATGGCAGTCTGTTGTTATCTCCACAGTACCAAGCTATCGCTGCCTTTTTTTTCAACCCCTATGAGATATATTTTGACGAACTTGCTATTTCTCCAATACATTGTCATCATCATCATCATCAGCCTTTATAAGTCCACTGCTGGACTAGGCCTCTCCTTTGAAAGGAGGAATTGGCCTACTATACCACGCTGGCCAAACGGGTTGGTATAGGGTTTGTATCAAGTTTTCCTTCTCTTACAGTGATGTTCTCTGCATAATATGCTCCCTCTGTCGGCTCTTACGACACCCGTGGGATGATATGGGATGGTGACAATCCGTATTCTTAATCCGTCACCACACGGACCCATTACCCACAATACATTGTAGCAGTCGTCTATTAATCAAAACAAACATTCTCCGTTAACAAGTACAATTTTACAACGAGTGATAGTAAAGGTACGCAATCTACGGTACGTACATAACTCGACATGCGATCGTAAACCATAACTTATAGCTTCGTAATTAAACTATACAAGTTGTCACACTATACCTACTTTAAATTAACACAATGTATTTTGCACTTTTGTGTCGGGACAAAATATTATACGTTAAGACCATGGTCTTCAATATTTTATGTATTTTTAAAGCATATGGAAATATTTCGATACTGTTTTAAGTGGCCGTTCCCGTTTTTAAAGCCATTTTGGCGATTAACACGCGCGGAGATACGTGATTGTGACTCAGATATATCAACAAATTAAGAAATTAACGATGATACTATTAGTTCACTTCGTTTACTATTGTATGACTGTAGTAAAAATAAGTGTTTAATTACCTACAACAGAAAATTCAAGTTTCCGCAAAGCATGTTTTGAAGAAATCATTTTATGAGCATTACGCGATGGTCCATGACATCGAAAATAATGTAATTAACTTTTAAATGCATCTACGACATAACAAGATCCTGCCCCTTGGTATGATTGTGCCAGAATGTTAGGTTTCATTCAGAAATAAACCAAAAAATGTTACGTAAAATGTCATTAAATTGTCAGTTTACGTCTAAATGGATTATTTTTTATCACATAAAATACACTAAGAAATAAAAAAACAAATAGTCTCTAATAAGATTTGATATAATACCTTGCTAGGAAAAAAAAATCAGCTTCTGAATGTGATTACAAATATTTTAAATTAATTTTTAAACGAAGCTAGAAATCGTTATATAAATCCTGTATGCGTCTACAGAACTTTAGACCGCGCTGAGCGCTCATCGAGGTAGGACGTGTGCCGTTTGCCGTTGTCACTGCGTCTGTGTGCGTGCCTTGTAAACACCACTGTATTTATAGCGCGACAAACCCTTCTTGATGTGAGTTATTATTGTTGAATATGTATAATAAAATAATGGTAACGAAATCGATGCTCTTATAAAATAAATACCGCAAAATTCAAAAATACTACGTTCACTTAGGTCACAAGGTGACTCTTATGAATGTCAGAAATTGTATCTAAATATATATAAAACTCAAAAGTGACTGACTGACATAGTGATCTATCATCAAGCAGCCCAAACCACTGGAGGGATCGGACTGAAATTTGGCATGCAGGTAGATGTTATGACGTAGGCATCCGCTAAGAAAGGGTTTTAATAAATTCTACCGCCAAGGGGATAAAATAGGGGATGAAAGTTTGTATGAAACTTTGTCAATTTTAAACTGATCGGGCTGAGACTTTGCATGCATATAGCTATTATGACGTAGGCATCCCCTAAAAAAGGATTTTGATACATTCCACCCCTAAGGGGATAAAATAGGGGATGAAAGTTTGTATAAATTTTCATAGATTTTCAACTGATTGAACTGAAATTAAAGATTGGAGCTACTATGATGAAGACGTCCGCTTAAATATGATTTTGATAAATTCAACCCCCATGGGGATATACTAAGGGATGATGGAGGATGTAAATGTATTAGTTTGAACTATCAGTACCTAGTGGAACGAATAAATTAAGACGAACAAAATAATTTTAGTTATAAATGTTGACAATAGATAGCGTTGTGCAGTTACGTCATTTTTTTAATCGAGGTGTTAAGATTTTTTGCGGATTAATGACCCTCGTTTAATTGTTTTGGTTGCTGTATAGCACATACCATACCTAAATATTTCTAGCGGATTATATTTGACGATTCTGGCTATTCCTTTCTTGGAATGTATTGGATTGCATTTGCTTTGTTTCGGTTAAGTAGTTTTGGTTATAGACTCAGCTTTGTATTTGGTATTTATTTTGTTTTCGTTTAGTTTGAGCGTAGGTTTTGTCGGTTAGACTTTTTTAAAATGGCTAAAGAAAATCTGAACGTTAATGGAGAAGTTCAAGAATGTACTGTCGTCCCTATTGTTGGTGACGGTGCATGTTTGTTTCGTGCTCTCTCTTATTTAATGTACGGAACACAAGATAGAGCGATGCTGCGTTCAGACATTGTCACATATGTGGTTAATGACTGGAGCAAGTTTTCAATTACGACCCACGACAGGCTATTCACCCAATGGCTTGATAGTTTTAGCGCCTTATGGCAGATTAGTTAAGAATATTGTGTAATCACCAAGCCAAAGTCTACTGGTTGTGTAAATGACTGCCAAGTCATACTTACAAAGAATGGTACCTGGGAAACGAATGTTTTTAAGTTTTCACATTTTCTAAACCGTAATTAAAAGCGCGTGCGTGCTATGCTCGAAATACCTACTTATCCATATGGGGTCATAGGTTGTCTAAAGAACATATTGGTGGAGTAAATGCATCGATATTGTACCTAATTAGAAAAAATCCATACTAACTTTGAGCCTCAATATCTCCTGAACCAGTAATTTCCCAGGCATGGTGCCGAAGTAAAAATGTTCGTAGTGATTGGTACAACATGGGATTTCAGTTTTCGTTAAGGGTCTTTTTACATACTGTATACAACGTTACTTATTTGTATACTTAGTGACCTATTAGGAATATATAGCACAGACAGCCGAAATCGCGGCAAAATGCAGCTGTTCCATTTATTTTGTCAATGTCAAAGTTCAATTTTGTATGGAACAGCTGATTTCCTTTGCAACATTTTAATAAAGTTCCAGCAAAACATTTTTTTTTAATAATGACTCAATCACCGTCTAAGAGGTTTGTTCTATAAGGTTTGATTATTAAATACTTCCTGCCTTCCTGCCAGAAAAAAATTGAAATGTTGGTACGTATAGTGCATTCATTCTTATCTGGCAAAAATAGTAAACAAATATGGCGGACAGATAAGTACGTCCGTAAGACTAGTGATGGGAAACATTGCATGAACTAAATCAAGTTTCACTTAAAATTCATTCAGTGAATGAAATAAAACATATTAGAGATAGAGATTTTAAACTTTTAATGTCTTTGATGAGAGTAGAAATAGAAATGGTATTTTGGTTCATGTAAAAGGTTTTATTTTTTTAAATGTACAAATATTATGTCAGATCGTCAGTCTCGATAGACGTTGTGGTTTCATAAGAACTTGTTTGTGATGTGCCGTTAATTATGAATCTGGGCATTGCTCCACCCGTCGCATCATCAATAAACTCATCGAGCATCATTTTATTTTCCTGTTTGATAACATGTTCGATGCATTTTTCCACGATTCAGCATCAATTTTGGCAATGCTCTCTTTTGTTCAACCTTTTATTTCTCCCATCTTAAAAGTTTTATTATTGCAGCCAACATGCGATTTTATTTGTGCCCATATTAATTCTATTAGGTTTAGTTCGCAATGATAAGGCGGAAGGCGAACAACAATAATATTTTTCTTGGCCGTCATTTCATCAACCACTTTTATATTGAAATCTTATCTGAATTTAAGGCAAAATGCGTTTATAACTTAATACTGGTAAATGAATGTAAACACTATTTGTCATTATAATGACTTCAACTATTAGCGTTAGCGGCATCTATCGCCCGCCCCCATATATCATGTAATCGTGGTTACGATTTCTGACTGCAATCAGAGAATGGATACTTTTTCGATTACTTTCGGTAAATGTTTTCATGATTGATGGTTACAAATTACATTTTGCCCATCTCTGACTAGGAGGACTTTGCCTGGCAAAGGGGGCGCACAAAATACATATTTTTAAAAAGAATCTGTCAGTCAATTCTATCGGAGTAATTCTATTTTTAAATTTCGCTGTTTTGTATGGAGATTTTTTAACCCATATTTTACTTTTCCATCCATTTTTTAATGTTTTCATGCATACAAACAACAAAAATGAATTAGCTAAATCGGTGCAGCAGTTATGTCTATCTGAGTTTGAGTTTTATTTATTAAGATTAATTGTCTTGATATAAAAACTACACTTACTTTTATCTCTCGGTTAGTTACAAGAGTCCAATCAGTTGCGATCTCAAAGTCCTTTGTACGTAGCCTGGTTGTCGATCAAGAAAAATAATAGTCGGAATGAAAAGCTAATACAAATCCACAAGCAAGTCAGGTCGGTCGTAAGCCACTTCAAAATCGTTCTAGATAGAATACCCGAAATGTTTGACGCCAAACTCTTTTCAGTATTGTTGCTCTCAGTGTTGCTAATTAATAACGATTTTACAACAATAATGCCAAAATATATATTTATTGACTTATCGGTTTTTATCCATATTGTCTGCAGGGAAAAGCTTTTAATTTAGGCCCTTATGAAAATTGACCTCAGTTTAGTTAATGAAATCATTTTATACGGATCTGAATGTTCATAACGTTTACCATAAACGGGTTACAATATATTAATACTTTTTCAATAATCATTCAATTTTATCATTCACTTCATCCCATTTCTACAGTCAAATGTCATATTTACAAGACATCGTAATAATCTGTGGTTTGAAGTGTCATCACAATTACGATTTTCTTTAAATAAATATGATTTAAAAGGGAAATATGAAGCCATTTTAGGTCAAAAATAATGTGTTGGTATTTGAACTACATTGTAAATATTTTCTAGTAGCATATATTACGTGATGCGGCCACAATCTTGTGATTTGTGATGAAGGTATGTTTGTTTACTAGTTGTGCCAAGTAAAGATGAACGCACTTTTAGGTATATGATTCTTGTGTTATAAACATCGATCACTAGTTATAAATGGTGACAGCATGGTATTGAAAACAACATGTGACAAAACATTAAGACGTTACTTTTTAGGGTTCCGTACCTAAAAGGTAAAAATCGGCACCCTATTACTAAGCCTCCGCCGTCTGTATGTCCGTCCGTCTGTCTGTCTGTCTGTCTGTCACCAGGCTGTATCTCATAAACCGTGATAGCTAGAAAGCTGAAATTTTCACAAATTATGTATTTTGGTTGCCGCTATAACAACAAATACCAAAAATAACAATAATGAAAATATTAAGGAGGGTCCCACACAAAAACTGTATTAATTTTCGTATTTTTTGCTCAAAATTACTAACTGTAACAAATATACGCTTTTAATTTTCACAGAATATGTAGTTTTATATTACCTTTCAAAATAAATAATTAAATATAAAAAAAGTAAATAATAAAGGGGGGCTCCCATACAACAAACGTAATTTTTAAGCAATTTGTTACTCGATCTTAATAAACAGGTAGAAACTTAAAAAGTATTTAAGTATACATACAACAAACGTGATTTTCTTTTATAAATATTGGTACGGAACCCTTTGTGCGCGAGTCCGACTCGCACTTGCCCAATATTTCTTATTTATTTAGCAAACAGTACATAGCGGCGATGATGGCTATCAGTTGATTTGTAATAGTACAATAAATGAGGAGATGGATACCCCAGAAAAATTTCGGCTACTTTTTCAGCTCAAGTAACATCTCATTTATATTGTATATTTATATTTTCAACCGACTTCAAAACGGAGGTGGTTCACAATTCAGTTGTATTATTTTTTCATATTTTTTAATGTTTGTTACCTCACTAATGCATCATTTATGGACCGATTTGGATTTATTTTTATTTCATAGGATATAATGATATTACTTCCAGCTTGGTCTCATAGAAAGTTTTCCGAAATCGGTTCTGTATTTTGGATTTTATAACAGAATAACTAGAATTAGTATTTATTGTAATCTAAGTAGCTAAATGAGATTGCATGTTTCTACGACTGTTTGAAGTCGGCTTTTTTTTAACAACAACAATGGAATCTACCTGTAATTATTACATTCAAACATCAAAATACGTTAGCCAAAATAATTCTGTATTACGATCATATAATATAAAATGTATTGGTCAAAGTATCAATTTGTTTTGTCTCCGTGAGTTCACTGCAAGGTAGATTTTGTTGGGCTACACAGACGCACACATTGACACCTCGATCGCGTTGCCCGCGCGCTTGGCGTAAAATACCTATTCACGCAGTCCGTGAATTTTGGAACGGCCTCTGAAGCATCAGGATCATGCTTGCAATATCTATACATATAATAAAATGGTAGGCAAGTCAAAACTGTACATTGAATATTTTTTTTAAAGAATACTTGGGGTGTGATCTACAATCGATACCGAAGCCAAAAATATAGTTTTTAGAATTTTTGTCTGTTTGTTTGTCTGTTTATCTGTTTGTCCTTATGTCCGGGCTAAACTCAAAAAGTACTGCATGGATTTAATTCAAATTTGGCACAAATATTATTAAAAAGTCGGGTCACCATATAAGCTACATATTATTACGCTATCACCTACGGGGAACGAGCAGAGAACCTTTATTTCTTGAACGTATTCTGTAACAACGTGTAATGTAACAATGCATATTTTAATGTTGTTATTATGTTAACTATGCTATAATCTAGCTTCACACTATAAAAATCACGCAATAGAAGTAACTTAGGCTGATAAACATAATTAATTTAATATAAGTAGAATCAAGACAATTTTAATGCAGCGCCATCTAAGAGAGTTGAAAAACATCAAGTCGAATTACATCTGTAAGCCCTTTTTGGATATAAATAATTTAATTTGAACATGTTGACGACGTTAATAGTTGTTTTCAAAAGTCATAGATGGAGTTGCACATTTTCTTCTTAAAATTGTATTGTTAATTCGTTTCAGAGATTTAATTAATTAACTGCACCATCGCCACACTTGATTGATTACATCATTTTGGTCACATTGGTGTAATTATTGCTTCTTAATTAATATATTTACATGTCGCATATAAACTTGCTTTAAATTGTCGTTCGGGATATACATATACCACGTACCTTTGTTTGGATTAACTATATATAAACATCAGTAAGATGTGGAACTAGCTAGATCTTATTTACTCACACACAGCCATTTATTTATTGTTACGTCTGAAGCAGTTTGGCGGATACTGGTGTTCTCTATACAGTCATGCATTTACACGTCCACCTAGAGAACGATCAACGCATATATTTTGATCCCGACGGCGTTGCTGAGCACTTGGAAAATCCGCGTCAAACAAGTCTCTTGGCGTTTTACAGGCTCTGTAAAATCGACCAGTTTGGGAGGTCCCTTACATATAACGAGATGCCTTCATATAACACGTACGACAAGCAAAAGGGTGTATTTAACCGACGTTGACAAGGAAGTGCTGTGGAAGGTTTTCCAGGAAGTTTCAAGGACACCGCATTTTGTAGAGTTTATACCGTACACACAAATAATGTCGAATGCTATTTTCTGCGGTTGTTACTTCACAAAGTCCGAGGCCCAACGTCTTTCGCCTTTCTGAGGACATTTGATGGCGTGGAGTATCCCACTTACCGCACAGCCTGCGTAGTACGTCACTTTCTCGACGGTGACCAATACTGGGATGACACCCTCGCGGAGGCGAGCGTCAGTGACAGTCCCAGCCGCATGCGTCATCTGTTTGACGTCATCTTGATGTTTTGTGGAGTCGCGAACCCGGTAGCTTTCTGGGAGAAGTATCCCCATCATCTGTCTGAAGATTTTCTACGAGCTTTGAGGCGTGCTACTGGAGACGAAGTCGAAGTAACTGATGACCGCGTGCTGAAGACCTGTCTCAGTTCACTTCAAGACGTGGTAATTTCTATCGGCGGCAATCCACTGGTCAAATATTTGTTACCAGCTTCCCAATCATCACCGCATCAAGATCGTGAAAATTGGGAGTATAATGCTGAGACAATTTGAAATGACCACCTCACGAATTTTATGACACCGTCCTTGAAAGCGTTGGACAAAGCCAGGCTAAAATGTTTTTCTTGGATGCACCTGGTGGAACAGGAAAAACATTTGTTACTACTGGCATACTTGCAGAGGTCAGGAGGCAAGGCAAAATTGTCAATGCTCTAGCGTCGCCGGCAATCGCTGCCACACTGCTTCCGGGTGGCAAGACAGCACATACCATGTTTAAATTTCCCATCGATTTAGAGAGCGCCATAACACCCGTTTGTGGTGTGTCACGTAACAGTGATAAGGGACACGTGCTCAAGGATTGCTCTCTGATCGTATGGGATGAGCGTACGATGGCCAATAGGAAGGCAGTTGAGGCCATGGACAGAACCCTGTAGGACATCCGCAGGAACGAGCATTTAATGGGTGGTCACAGTTCTGTTCAGTGACGATTCCCGACAAACGCTTCCCGTGGTGACGCGGGGATCGAGGGCTGACGAGGTGAGTCATCATCATCATCATCATCAGCCTTTAACAGTCCACTGCTGGACAAGGCCTCTCCTTTGAAAGGAGGAATCGGCCTACTATACCACGCTGGCCAAACGGATTGGTATAGGGTTTGTATCAAGTTTTCCTTCTCTTACAGTGCTGTTCTCTGCATAATATGCTCCCTCTGTCGGCTCTTACGACACCCATGGGATGATATGGGTTGGTGACATTCCGTATTCTTAATCCGTCACCACACGGACAAGGTGGGTGATTCGTTGAAATTATCTTTGTTGTGGTCACGAATTCTGGGTTGGGTGGTCACAGTTCGTATGATGCGCTTGACCATTAATATGAGAGCTCAGCTTGGCGTCAATGCACGTGCTCAACAGTTCTAAGATGTCTTTCTAAGTCTTGACGAAGTCACTCTACCAGAGGAGAGAGGTGGACAGGTGGTGCTTCCAGAGTCTCTCAGTAGAATTGTATCCAGCTTAGAGCCACTAGAGCTTGCTAGCTACTTAGAGCTTGTACCAGCCTATTTTGACGCCCAAAAATGATCTGGCTGTAGCAATTGACGAATGCATTCTCTCGGAAATTGAGGGGAATGAAGTGGTCAACACCTCTATAAACACTGTCGTCGAGCAAGAAAACGCCACACATTATCCCGTGGAATTTCTGAACTCCCTGTCAGCAAGTGAACTTCCAGCGCATACCATCAAGCTCAAGGTCGGTGTCCCGATTATGCTTCTTCGGAACCTATCTCCTCCAAAGTTGTGTAACGTGACCCGCCTGAAAGTCATCTCGCTCCACAGACACACCATTTAGGCGGAAATTCTTACGGGTTGTGGCGTCGGCGAGGCAGTATTTATACCACGCATTCCTCTCATACCTCATAACTGCCGGTTCCCGTTCAAGCGCATACAGTTCCCCGAAAGTGTTTGCTTCGCGATGACCACCAAAAAGTCGCAGAGGCAGACACTGAGGGCAGCGGGTGTCCTGTAAGTCGCTTTCTCCCGCATCACCAGTCTTGACTCTCTTTACATTTTGGCTGCGGAGAGCCAAACCACTAATGTTGTGTATCGAGAAGTCCTATAAGTATGTATTTTACCCTATTATGTATTCCTTATTTTCTCCATCTGCTTCAGTCACAACTTATGATTTAATTCAGCAGAATCACCATAAAGTCATTTATACAAAGCAGGCTGAAAATCAGCACTTTTTGAAGTTCAATTTTACAAAAGACAGTCTCCCTCTGTTATTACACTTTCTGGAGCTATGAAATATAAAGAAGAAACGGGTAAATAAATGTTATTTTAAAAGGTATAATGATAGGTATTTATTTAATAGTTAGGTGCTGTATAGCGTTCACGCAGACGACGTCGCGGGCAGCAGCTAGTAATAAATACAATTTAAAACTGAAGGCATGGCTCTCGAAATTTTTCACATAACATAACATATCTTTACGCCTTTTATCCCCGAAGGGGTAGGCAGAGGTGTATTACACACCCACACTTCGCCAGTTATGTTTCGGTCCCAATGTAATAGGGGGTGGGCCTACTGCCATCTACCGGGCACATTGTTAAGCGAGCGATAATTAACATTTTAATACACACATAATTTCGAAAAGTCAGAGGTGTGTGCCCGGGGTAACTGGGGATCGAACCCGAGACCAGCGTCTCGGCAGTCCGTTACGTACACCACTGGGCTATCGCCGCATCTCAATTTTTTCATTCATATAATAATCTCAATATGTTATTATGTAACTAGATTCTGACTTAATAACAATGCTTATAAAACGCAAAAAAAAAATCTATACAAAATCACCAAATACGCAGACATCGAAAAAAATACAAGACTTCAAAAACACACTCAATCAACAAAACATCGATCCTGAAACAGATAATTTGTAAGAGGAAAAGAAAATATCGCGTGACTTCAAGTCAACAGAGCGAGTGAATTAGAAGCATACTGAGCCACCCAAACAATTGGACGCTAAGTAAAAATATATTATTCAGAACAGTACTACAATTGTGCGAACGTTACTTTGTAAAAAAAAATCTAGTAATAGTAGCACACACATAGATTTAGCATGTAATCTGTAGATACAAAATTATTGCGGTACTGGCTTTTTAACAGACAAGTTACAGCCAAAACTATTAGGCGCAAGAAGTTGAAATTTGGCATGTATGTTCCTTGGGGACCGTAGGCGTGCACTACGAAGGGATTTCCCGAAAGCCCACGAGATCTGGCCGAACAGGATAAATAAAAAAAGTGTGTAAGCGTAGCTGCGGGCATCCTCTAATGGCGCTGATACACTTGAGCATTCACTTATAACAGAACAACAAGCGTTCGCCGATTAGAGTTCTTACGAACTGAACAACGAATAGAGCCGAACATTGCTACTAAGATTTTCAACATCTTTCTAGCGAACACTTAAATTAGCAGTAAGGTCAAAGCAAACTTAGTGTATATTCGCTAGTATGCTCGCCAGAAAGCTAGTTAAAATACTTGCTAAAACACACTTGTTTGTTTTTCGGTTTAAAACATTCGCAAGATTGCTCATTACAAGTGAATGCTCAAGTGTATTAGCACTGATATTACCACCTGTTTGAACTGAATTATGTTACATATTATGGAATATGTAATATAATTCAGTTCAAACAGAGCAGTCTCTGTGCTTCTCTTTATTTGAGGACTGTAGTAAGAGATGTATAAAGAGGATTATTTTTATTCCGTAACGTTCTGCGTATCTCGTGGCTAAATATAGAAATGAGCGATTTGTTTCTGCGAGTGCGGGATTACTGAAATAAGTACTGCGGATGTTACAGCCACGTTTGCTTTAATCGTCAAACCAGTAAAGCATTATTACGTAAATTTCGTCCTTTTCTAACATATTTTGATCTAAATGTATATTGGATACGATTTATTCCAATTAAATTTTATTAAATTATTTTAGTTTTTATTCTACTAAATCAGGTAACCCACAAATGGTTATTTTTTATTATTATTTATTTATCATTTACACGTTCATACAGGAATAGTGCAGTATCCCACAAAACCGTGTCATCGGTTTGCCTGTGGGATCCAGTCTCCGTACAGTAATCACGAGGATCTTGGGAGGACCTGTAGTATGTGGAGTTAGTACCCTCGATTATACCGACAATGGTCTAAGTCATAGAAAATTCCTATACCTGTGGAATGTGTAGGTCTGCCTGCAGACATTCAGTAAAGAAGCTAATAAATCGTAGCTGGTTAGACTAGAAAGCGAAGGTCGGGCTCCTGGGCAAAACTATTGGATGCAACCGCAATAACGCTAAGACGACATGTATATTATTTTTAAGGTGATTCGTTTATTTTGGTAGTGGTCCACATACCAATTGTTGTATACCAAAAAGTAGTCTATTTTGGTATATTCAATTCAATGTTTTTTATGAAACATAAAATATCTCTACACCACTTGCAACTTTTTCTTTATTTCTTTTTCTTTTAGATAAGGCAACTCCCGCATTAGGACTAAATCCTGTTTCGCGGGGAACTTTACAAACATACAACTAACGGACACAATGAACACCCAGACTCGAAACAACAATTTGTTCATTACACAAAGTGTTGTCTCGTGTGGGAATCGAACCCACAACACCCGGCGCAGTGTCAAGCGGCGAGGCGGCCGCTTAAACCACTACGCCAACCGTGCAGTCACTAACATTTAATACTAAAAAGTACCATCTGAATACAGTTAAACACTATCACAGACTTTTAACTCCAACAATACCGATAAAACCAGCGTCTTTTCGTATTTTATTCAAATCTCACTCAGATAGTTTCCCTTAACTCACAAGTCGCAATGTTCACAGCCAAGATTACAAAGACACATTTTAAATTCAGTAGAAGTCATCCCAACACAACAATTGAAATCTTTAAAACGACGAGGAATCAATGACTACAAAATGGAGACAACGCTGTAACGTTCGACGTGGAAAGGTTAAGGTAGAGTTCAGATAAACGAAATTCGTCGCGCGTTTTCAGATCACATTGATCTACAATTTACTAGATGCGCTGATGTCGCCCGCGAGTCCTCCCGCGTGTTGTGGTAGAAAGCTAAGTAAAGTCAAAGAGCTCAGATATTTACATAGGGGCGCATTTCCTATAACTTTCTACGACGCAAACTGCCGCTTGGCGGCGTGGCAGTCGCGCTGTGACAGCCATCTACGAGAGCAAGAGAGATGAACGTTCCTCCTGTGTATCTTAACTAAGAGAGCAAGAGAGACGAACGTTCCTCCTGCGTATCTTAACTAAGAGAGCAAGAGAGACGGAGAACGACGCCAGCTCCGCCAACGGCGCCAACTACGAACTAAACTGGAGACAGTCTGCACTTGGAATCGGCACACTAAATCCTTAAGAACTGCGCTTCTATGTAAATCTGTATTCATTGGTACGGTGCTTACTTTGCATCAAAATCTGTTATACGATCAGGTTTTTATAACTCATCATCATATTCCTAGCGCTATCCCATTTTATCATTACTACTATTTCATCATATTTCACTGAATATTAGCTTTTCCACAGTTCCTCCACAACCCGGAGAGAAAATGATAGTTTATAGAACTAGAAAGATACTAACTCCCTATGATGACTTGCCAAGATCACCGGAACCGACGTCGTTCTCTCTGAGGCACTGGGCAAGTGATAATTAACAAATTAATAGGCACAACTACGAAAAGTCAGTGGTGCGCGCCGGGGATTCAAACACGATTTCGAATATTCTGCATGGCAGTCTGTGGGTATCTACACTAGGCTATCGGTGCCCTTAGGTTTTAAAAAGTAACAAACTTTAGTTCTAAATTCTCACAAACTTTTACGATCATAATATTGTTGTTAGTATTATTATTTTAATATCAGTATAAAAGTAGGTTAAAATTTATATGGTACTCGTATCTATGCTTGGGATATATTTTTTTATTCAATGATCTCACCAAGTATGATTACATAATTTTATTATGATCAATATAACAGACTGAACTACGAATAGTTGCAAGGTCTGCACCGCGAGTTTATGCATTTAATTCCGAAGACGATTGACGCCACGACCAACAAGCATCAGTCTGAACATATCTTTACACGACAGTGGGATGCAACGTCTGTCGCTCTCATCGGATTAGTTTCATTATGTTTGTCTCTAAAGGTGCACGATGTTTTTCTATCAGGTTTAACACCACAGACAAATGCGTCTGTTCAATTGACGATATTGCAAACGTTGTTCAAAAGATGGATGTGATGTAAATTCTCAATGGATTTAATTAATTACCTACTCCATGAAGTGACGCAGTTAAAATTTTGACTCATGTTGAATAATGTTCTATGTGTTGCCGTAAGTTTTTGACTGTTGAGTAAGTGACTAGGATTACGAATATTTAAAGATTTCCATCAAGAAAGATCGAGAATTATAATCCCGATCTGGAGTAGAGCAAAAAGAGACTGAGTTGGTTTTGATTATATTAATATAGTCTAAGAATATAGCGCCAAAAATTGTCAAGAAGTCTTTTGTAAAACATGAACTGAATAATCTGCGAAGTTTAATCTTTTCCTGGTCTGTGTAAAAGTTTATTATACTAGCAAATACCGACGAAAACATCACGTCACTAAAATTTAGATTCTTCTGATACGATCTTTAAATTGGAGTGAATGGCAGTCTCCTTTGATCATCATTATAACCAGCCTTACATACAAACTGTTCCACTTTTAAGCACGGGCCGCTCAATACTATGAAAAAGGTTAGGCCGAATTCCACCAAGGTAGCAAAATGCGGTTTGGCAGACTTCACATGGCTCACGAAAAGATTGTTTAAAACACTCAGGCCTGCAAGATTAGATTAGATTACTCCTACATCATGATACGCCGTACACAACGCAGTTCTCAAATTAAAGTAAAAAAGAACCTGTAATTATTTATTACTAAATTAAAAAAACAATAATTTAACATAAAAAAGTCACAACAAAATTAATTGTAAAACACTTAAGAAAAGAAATTACGAGGCAAGAAAAAAAACTCTTGAAGCTTTGACTCGTCCAACAATTTGATCGTGGCCTTGAAGGAGTTTCTACTTAGTACGGGTATAAATAAATAAATTCCTGTCTGGTATATTAGATTTCGTTGTTCCAGTATCTACCTGACGGGCTTATTTAATTAAGGCTGTTTTCGTTGGGCGTGCCCCAAGGACAACGTGGATCTCAAATATTGCAATTGTGTAGAATATCGCCGGCTCGAATCTCCTTTTTTTTTCCGTGAATATTTTTCTTGTGCATTTGTGAAATAGATGCGGTGTTTATGTTTCTCTTAGCGGGTGGGATGGAGGGAAAATGTGTTGGATATTAGCTGCTCGTAAGCATTCGTTGTGTAAAGTAAACATTTGGTCTTTGAGGCTTTCATTGTAATTTTCCTTTGCTAGGAAGCTTATTATAATTATTTTTGCAAGAGTTTGCCAAAAACATATTTTTTCTTTCTAGTGACTTGTATTATTGCCTACACATATTGTATCATCTAAACACCATGTGCTTCAGAAAAAATACGTGATGTTATTGTGTTACTGTTAAATGCCTTGCTAAATAAATAGCCTCAGAGCCTCAGAAAGTTACTCAATATTCTCATTGAAATTAAATTAAATTAATTTATTTCTTTATTTATCGGGTTCAGATAAAACTAAATGAATTAAGTAAGTCTCTCTTCTAATGAAACATTACACGCTTAATTGACTTAATTCGTTACTGAAATTTCACGTCGAATATTATTATTGGCTTTTGAGTAAAACAATTCTTTCATGTTCCTATTGTTAAGTTTATTTATGGCCAGTTTCACCACCATTGATTATCTGCCAGACAAATTTAAAATTGGATCAAAAAGTGTATGATCTATCTGACAAATAAATTTAACAGGCACTTATCTGATAGCGTTTAAACTGACCCTTAGTGCCAAACAACCGCGACCCATACAGACAAAACAAGTTAACATTTCGCATCATCAAAAACAGCCCTGTAACCTAACAACTAATTAACAAATAATTGAAACAATATCATGCTAACAAGAATAAATAAGCTGCAGCGAATGCCAAAAGATGCCCCAGAGGTTTGCTTGTCCGGACTCATTCGGCCTCTCATGTTATATTCAGCTTCGTCCCATGCACCCGTTATGAGTTCCACTCACGAAACCGGACGACAAATGTCCGAGATACGCACATGACTTATATTTCTCGGTAAAATTTTGCCTGCATGCACGTACAAGTATTGAGTAATATTGAACGAAACTGGAAATAATAGTTCGTAACGTATTGTTGTGGCTTGTGAGGAACAGAAATTCGTTCCTATGATTTTAGTCGCCTTTTCGGTCATGGTACGGTCCGATTTTGATGGTGGTACTATAATATATTTTGTAGAATAATCTAGTAATGTTGGCATTAATCGTCAACATTATGTTGTGACACGTTTGCCACCAGTTTGCTTTGAATTCAGACAATTTATAGGAGCCATATCCGATAACAGGAAATTATGTCAAAGGGTATATTATATTACCTAAACAAACGCTAATAAATTCGTGGAACTACCAATAACGGAATTTCAATCAAATTAATTTACTGTATAGTTTTCTATTTATATCGCAGCAATGCAGTGGTCAGTCTAAATATTTAGTAGTCCAGGTTAGTAGACTTGAAAGAGAGCTTTTTATGAACCAATAAAGGAAGTCTCTGGCCTAAAACCGGCCTTCTTTATTCAAAATGGAAAAATTCTTTGCCAAATGTTTTTAGTACACTGATAATGATAGTTTGTTCTTCATAAAATCAATCGAAAAATCCTGTGAATAATAATAAAGGGTTAACTAAGTGCTCTGTAAACAATATCGTGAAAGCAATGAGCTTAGAATTTAAGGTATCTTTAAACCCATTTAATACTATGCATTTAATGTTATTGGGGACATCCTAAAAAACGGCAAGGTCCGAAGTACCCGAAACCGGCGAGCATGTATGAAAAGAGTAATGAGTGTAGAGGAAGCGCGTGAGGTTTGTAAGGATAGAAGCAAGTGGCGTTCTGTTGTCTCTGCCTACCCCGACGGGAAAAGGCGTGAGTATATGTATATATGTATTTAATGTTATTGTCTACGTTATTTATCGAGGAAGGCAATAAGCTTTAGAACATCACGCTGAGACATGGGTGAGGAGCAGTATAATATTACATACGACAACGTTTAAATCCATAATCTTGTTCTTGTAGAGCATATTAGGCTTAAGTTCTGCTTTCAAAATACGTTATAATTGTATATTAACGTTAATATTCCAAAAATAATGAATTGGATATTTAATAGAATATAAATGGATACAATTTTTCAATCAAATATTAAAACTCAATATTGATTCTGAATATTAGTTATTTTAGAGGGCAAGTGACTATTTGTGGGTAAAATAATAGACAGTGTAAAAATAACTGCGTTTGGTACGCAGTTATTTTTACACTGTCTATTATTTTTCCTAAAAGTTTATTTCTGTAGACATGATTTATCTGATTGCAATGGTTGGTACCTATTAGGTTAGGTTACCTACCTATTAGGTTTACCTTATATTACACTGTTTCCCGCGGTTTCACCTGCATTCTGAGGGAACTACTTCCTGCACTCGGTTAATTTATAGCCCAAGTTACTCCTTGGTACATCAGCTATCCGCCAGTGAAAGTCCTGTCAAAATCGGTCCAGCCGTTCCACAGATTAGCGAGAACAAACAGACAGACAGACAAACAGACAAAAATTGTAAAAAAATGTCATTTCGGTATTTACCTACGGTGTATACATCCATATGCATTTAGTATAAAGCGGTTATTTTAATATTAGAAACAGACACTCCAATTTTATTTATATGTATAGATATGTCGGTCGCATTCAAGACCTTCTCCTTGAAGTCCAGGGTCCTTTTAATAGTCTAACCGCAACCAAAATGGATACCTATGTTCTATGGTGTTCTAGCTAGATCAATGTCGGGATATTTGAAAGTAGCGACTCTCCGTAATATCTGTTCTTCATAACAATTGAGATCGGCGGCTTCACGTGCTCTTTCAGACAAGGTGCACATTTCAATTAACAGTATTAGTTTATTATTTTTGCGCGTATCTAACGCGCAAAACTTTGACAATTCAGTGATGCGGTTCGTAGATTTCACTCGAGAATTTCTGCATGCAGATTATTTGTCTCTTCACTGAGTAAATTCTATTCATTGCATATACCTACTTATGTCATACAAATAATAGTCTCTGTTGACATAGGATATTTGAGATAAACGTATCCTATGTGTAACATTATTGCGTTCCCATTCTCCTCCTAATCTAAGAGTCCAATGTGTTGTTAATTTTCGTCAAAATAGAAATTAAAGACATAAAGACATATTTATTTCTGCATTTTGGTTGTTCACTACACTTCTACAAGTGAAAACCCTATTCTAGATGATGCCGGCTTTTCCTTTTCCCTTGAGAAGAAAGGCCGAAACAAACTCAGAGTCATTGTTTTTTTTTGTCACTTTAATTTCTTTCATCTTTTCTGGATCTTTTAAAGTCCAGACAAAAAAGGGTTTAGTATGCATTTTTTTTTGTCACTTCATTTTGTTTAGTATTTTCTTCATCTTTTAAAGTCCAGACAAAAAAAAGGGTTTAGTATGCAAGTACAATGCAGAAAATCATCTGACGCTTTTGACTGACTCGGCCCACTGATGGCCCGCATTCAACAGCAATCGTTCGGCTCAACCTTGATTGAGGGAGCCAGCACGATCTGTATCACTATGCCTCCACGCCATCAGAAGGTGTATGCATAAGCATGTCAGCCTAAGCCATCAGACAGGTTGCCACAACTATTTGTTTATATGTTTAATAATGCCCACATCATACTCACAACTTTACATGCTAATACATAGTAAAATACATGTTGCAAACAATATGTAAAAATAATAAAATTTTAATAATAAAATGTCATATTATATTTAAAATGTCAGAAAATATTATTGAATGTCAATTCAGGAATAATAATATATTACTTAAGTAATTTTAAAAATAGTAAAAATTTAAACAATAAAATGTCATATATTTAAAATGTCAGATAATATTATTGAATGTCAGTTTAAAAATAATAATATATTACTTAAGTAATTTTAAATGTCAAAAGAAAATAAATAAAATAACAATGTCAAATCAAACAATGTCAAAACAAAATAAATAAAATTACAAATGTCAAATTAAAAATGTCAAAATGTAAAAATATAAGTATTACAAATGTAAATAAAAATATCTTGTCACTAATTTCAAAATGTCAAAATTCATAATTTTTAAACTCAATTCCAGGCATTTTTGTCTGCTAAATAATCTTTAACTGTGTAATAAGCTTTTGAACACAAGCTCTGTTTAATAAATACTTTGAATTTATTAATACTTAGTTCCTGAATATTGCCTGGAATTTTGTTGTAAAAACGTATGCTTTGACACTTGTAGGAGTTACTTATTTTTTGTAGTCTAGTCGAAGGTAGAACAAGTTTGTTTTTATTTCGTGTGTTTAATTTATGAATGTCGCTGAATTTGGAAAACATATTTATATTTTTCCTGACATATAACAAGTTCTCAATGTATTGAGATGCGACAGTCATTATCTTAATTTCTTTAAATTTTCCCTCAGTGAATGCCTTGAACCAAGACTGTAGATTGCACGAATAGCCCGCTTCTGCAGTACAAACACAGTTTGAATGTCAGCTGCGTTGCCCCATAATAAAATGCCATATGACATTATGCTGTGGAAATAACTAAAATATACTAATCTGGCCGTATCTATATCAGTTAACTGACGAATTTTATAAACCGCGTACGCTGCAGAGCTAAGTCTATTCGACAACTGACCTATATGTGGGCCCCACTGTAGCTTAGAATCTAAGGTTATGCCTAAGAATACGGTGTTATCTATAAGATCCAACTCTTCTCCATTCAAACATATGTTAGGTTTAACTTGTTTTACATTCGGTCTTGAAAATCGTATACATTTTGTTTTTTTTTCATTTAACAGTAAATTGTTTGCAGTAAACCATTGAACTACTTTAGAGAGAGCGTTATTTACATCGTCATTATTTGATTGTTGTCGTCTAAGTTTAAAAATAAGTGATGTATCATCAGCAAATAACACTATCTCTTCATTATTTTGCATAATGTATGGCAAATCATTAATATATACAAGGAAAAGGAATGGACCAAGAATTGAACCTTGCGGCACTCCCATTGCGACCACTGAACCCATAGAAACTTTTCCATTTACCTCAACTCTCTGTATCCTATTACTCAAATATGATGTTAGGAGATCCAAAGCAGTGTTCTTAACTCCATAGTAATGTAATTTCCTGATCAATGTTTCATGAAAAACGCAATCAAAAGCCTTTGATAAGTCACAAAAGACTCCCAGAGCATCATGCAACTCCTCTCAGGCATCAAAAATACTATCTAAAAACTCCAGCATCGGTAGTTGAGCGACCCCTAGTAAAACCAAATTGTTTTTCATGTAACAGCTTATTGTTATTTAAATGAATTTGAAGCTGACCTAGAATTAATTTTTCAAAAATTTTACTAAAAGTGGGTAGCACAGATATTGGCCTATAATTTGTGGGGTCAGATGTGCTACCTGATTTAAATAGCGGAATTACTTTACTACTTTTCATTTGATCAGGAAACACACCACAGTCAATGCATCTATTGAAAATCATTGCCAGTTCAGGTGCTACTGTGTCGATTATGGATTTCGTAATCACAACAGAATTGCCCCAAAGATCACTAGTCTTCTTCAAATTAAGACTATTAAAAGTTTTTACAATATCTCTGTCAGTGACATAACTAAAACTAAATTTAATGTTACACCTATTGACATTTTGTTTTAATAGAGATTCGGCGTCAATAGGGGACGAGTTGAGGGATTTAGTGGTTGAGACTGGAATGTCTGTGAAGAAATGTTCAAATGCTGTGGCAACCTCAAAATCTGACTTTAATATCTTTTTATTTAATTGAAGAGTGTAATCGTTATTTTAATCTTGACCCTTCCAGTCTCATTGTTTATAATATCCCACGTTGCTTTTATTTTATTGTCACTGTTTTTAATTTTTGATTTTAAATAAAGTGTCTTAGCTTCACGGCAAATCTTTGTAAATAACTTGGAATAATTTCTTACATATTGACAAAATTGTTCATCATTTTTATTAATTACTTTCTGTTCATATAATTCGTAAAGCTTATTTCTACTTTTATAAATGCCAGTGGTTGCCCATTCACTGAAGGATGTAGTACCAGCAACTGAGATCCTCTTAGGGACAAAGATAGAATTGAATATAGTACAGTACATGTCAAAGAAAGAATTGTACAACTTATTAGGATCGTTATTATAGCATAAGTATGGTAATGTACTTGTGAGTTTATCCTTAAGTCCCTCCAGACGACGCAAAGTTTTTGGCACCACACTCAATTCCTTTCTACCTACTTTTTTAGACTGCATAGCAAATGTTATAGATTGTCCACAATGATCTGATGTTAATTTGTTAATTATTTGCTTTCTAACTGATACAATATCTGTAAATATGTTGTCTATACAAGTAGATGTCGTGGAAGTTATCCTGGTGGGTTCCAAAAATAAGCATGCAAGATTATATGACTTAAACAAATTCTTAATTTTGTGGCAATTCAGGGAATCTTCTAGTAAATTAATATTAAAATCGCCACCTACTATTATAGATTTATTTTGTTGGCATAGCTTCCGTAACACATCATCCATGACACTTTCAAAGTTATGATAGCAGGATGATGGTGGCCTATACACACTCAAAACAAGAAGTTGGTCCAACTCCACACAGGCTATTTCAACTGTCCGTTCAACAGAGAAACTAACAATGTCACTACGATTCTTAAATTTAAGCAGCTTGTTAACTAAAATCAACGATCCACCATGTATTGCATTTTGTCTGCTGAACGAACTACCAACTAGATGGTTATTAAAATTGCACATGAACTGGTGATCTTTAAGCCAATGTTCTGTTATACACAAAATATCGACGCATTCACCGTTCATGAACAAATCCACTTCTAAATCTTTATTTGACATACCTTGTATATTTTGATGTACCAGTTTTAATACTTGTGAATTTCTAAATGAAATATTAGTTGGATTGGGCTTATTCGTACATACCAGCCCATTATTAATGAAAGTGTCATTGCAAGAGGTATTCTCTATTGTCGAATTATTTAATTTAAATTAATAGAAATGTCAGACTGTGTAGCCAAAATACTGGCTGAATCATTATAAATGTCATTTTGTTGCTGTATAGGGGCAACACGTTTATTAGCCAAATTCTTGGCTGAAATGTCAATACAAAATGCTAGCGACTCAGCTAGTTGTCTTTTATAATAAGAATTCAGATAACAAGTATCTTGCGTCAAATGTAAAGCTTTACTAACATAATTGTTAGAGTCAAAAACATGAAATTGATCGTTATTGTATGACCAACTACACAAATTTATATTAAGACTATGTCTAATATTATTTTCTTTCTGTGGCAACCCTTTACTGAAAGGTAAAGTGAGCATAATAATTTGATTTAAATTTAATTCACATAATTTACTGTAATAATAGAATAAAAGTATTATATTTAAAGATCCTCTTTTACCAAGTAGGATCAATAAAGTTGTATCCTGGTCAAAATTGAAGTTTATAATTTTATCTAAAATAGCAATGGAACTTAACCCAGGCAAACAGTAGTTCATCACTAACCCATCACTATATGTGTTCGCCAACAACTGACCCATACCTTTTCCAATCTCGTCACTAAATATTATCACTTTATTTTTATTTTGTAATGTAGTTTTACTGTCTAGTCTGTTATTTTTTAATTTATTTAGAGTGTGTTTAATATTTGCATTTGTATTGTTTAAAGAACTATTTGGCAAAACCGGGTCACATGTTGACAATGAGCAAGCTGGCGAGTGTTGGTTGTTGAACGGATGTCATTGTTCAATGGTATTGAGCATTTGTTACTATTTGATGCCACCAACTCATTCATTGCCAATATGTACTCTTTCATTTGTAGTTCAGAGCTTTTATATTTATTTGTCATTGATACTAATTTGTCACTAAGATTATTTAATTCTACCTGCAAATTATTTATTTCTAATTTATGTTTCAAATTATTTTGGTGATATTTCTGTTTGTATATTTTTAATTTTTCAAGAGCAAGTAATCTTTCCCTATTTAACTTAACATTTTTTATGAAAAATTTTTGTCTGTGAACTAATTTTTGGGTCTTTTTTATGAATTTGTTTATTTTGACATATTTCTTAATTCTATTCCTACTACCCCTAATCAATTTTATTGAATTATTTGATTCTTTGCACACTGAGAGACTATTTGGAAATGATGCTTTAGAATGATTTATATCAGTAATCATGCTTGGAGCATGAACCACCAGCTCATCGAACAGACTTTGATTTGCCGTTGTAGTGATTTGATCTTGGGTGAATTCTAGATGAGTTATTCTACTGTTTGCCTCGTGTAACTGTTTGTCTAAGAACTGTATACGGTCAAGTGCTTGTTCATACTGCAAGCTACACTCGGCTAACCCGTCCACAATGAGCTGGAGTCCATCCCGAGCACTCATGGCATCAGAGAATTGAGTATGTAGCTGAGCCATTTCACATTTTAATATCTTATTTTTTTCCAGTAAGTTCAACATTTCTTTCTCGTTATCTTCTCTTTCCTCTATCAGTTTGTTACACAACTCCTTAGAGGTCTTTAATTCAATTAAAGCCAGTTGGAGTTTAGACTCTTCCTGGCGAGCCAAAGCTTTACGAGTCATAATCATAGTGAAAAGAAAGAAATACAAGTACAAAGGAAGTTTTGTTCAAAAGTAAAGAAGAAGATTGAAATACGTAGTAATAGTAGAGTTTAAAGCTAAATATTATTGTAAGAAAGAACAGCTGATCTCGTTGAAAGTTGTGTAACCAACTAACAAGGTTTAGGTTATGTTTATGTATTTTTACTATTTATAGGTGGTTATTTAGGAACTTGATAGCACTTTTTATTCGGAAATATACTAATTAAAACTATTTTATACGTATAAGTCGATTTTAGATAGCAGTTACAATGTTATACCTGTTTGTAAAATGACAATGCAAATTTAGCCGGTAGATTGGTTGTCAAAAAAGAAATCACAATAACTCACCTTATTTTCACAGAAAACACTAATACTTTTATAGATTATTACAAATAACACATTTATTAAGTAACTAACTTGTAATAAGCTTTAATTATTTGATTATTTTATATTTTTATTTGTAAAAAATACGGGACAAGGTCGGATCAGCTGTTAACCTCAGTGTTGCCACAGAGCCAATAAATTTGAAGAGTTTCTCCGATTTTTTCAGGATTCCATGATCAAATCCTAACCTGATGAGCATGGGACCAATTAGGAGGTATACTCTTTCAATCAAAACAGTAAATTTTGAAATCGGTCGAGGCGTCTTAGAGAAATCTGGGATCATACATAAAAAAACAAAGATTCCGACGAATTGAGAACCTCCTCCTTTTTTTGAAGTCGGTTAAAAATCGTTTAAAAAACTTCAAATAAAAAATGTAATAAATCAGTAAGTTTAGTCTGTGAAAGTAAATTAATTATTTTTTATTTTATTACTATCAAAATTTTCTACCTCATTATTCTCTTGTCCTAGTCCCAGTTTATTTGGTCTCGGCTCCTTTGCTTCCATACTTATCTGTCACCCGTTATTCAGTCATTTACACCTTTCCGATTCATATCCATCCTCACAGTCAATTCATCTATTCATCGCCTTTCTCGTCCTATTCGACCTTCATATTCATCATTTAGGTATCCCTGTGTACTCACCCTCAGTTATTATGTCCAACCTTTATAAAATATTACCTATCTTAGTCAAAACTTATTTACCAGTATCTTTTACTTTATTAAAAAGAAACTGAATGCACTAAACTATGCACATAAAAACTTATCTGTAAAAAAAAATACTTTCATACTTTTTTATCTTCTTATCGAACGTGTTACTGAGTGCATGAGATCTAGAAACTATTTCACAGTCACGCCTCGGCGCTTATGTTTAAAATGTGCCGTTCACACGAACAAACTTTTCCACGAATTCACTGCGCGCGCCACTCGAGTTACAAACTTTGTTATTTTGCGATTATCGTGTTGGCGATATGGGTTACATATTGGTTAAAACTGTAAGCGTACAATTACTAGTTGGTTGATATGAATATAATTTGACCGTAGGTTTCGAGAAAGTCGATAAAAAAGTAACAGATGTTTTACCTTCGTCAAAAAATACAAGCAAACCAGCATACAACATTCCAAATTACATGAATTTTAAATCAAATATATGGCAGAAAGAAACATACCGATCGAATTTGATAACACATCCTCAGTGACGTTCATATGGACACGTTCTGATATTTAAAAACGTTTGTTGAATATCAGAACGTGTCAGCGCAATTTGCATCGAGAGATAACTCCTTAATCTGATTAGATCGTCTATACATATAGGTCTGTAGATTATAACAAACATTCATACAAGGTACACCCAGATTTGGAGCAAGCCTTTGCTGATTGCACGAAGTTTCAAGTCTAATAGTAAACAGCGAGCCCATCGCATTTTATTGCTAACGAAAAGTTATAACTAAATCATTTGAAACTATGCGTATAACTAAAGACTTCGCTTTCTTTTATCAATTTGGAACTTGGCCAAATTGGAGTACTTTATAGCTTTAATTTACTATAAGGAATAAATAAGTTGGCGGCAAAAATAAGGACCCAATAGTAAAAACAATGCCATAATTTTAAACGAAGGAAATAGTAGCAGAAAATATAGCACAGACACAAGTACACTTCTCACGGAAAAGTACTAGACTTAGCCCTCGGTTGCACCTACGTGGGTGACGGTTATCGTGATAGAGACTAGCCAATATAATATATATTCATAAAGAGGGACAGACAAACATATCCACATTTCTTATATCAACATACATAGGTGAATAAGTCCTAATTGGTAATACCGAAATGGTCGTAAGCGATTTGTGTAACAGTTCTTCATTGTGATTGAGCGTTATAATAATTATCTGAAGAGATCCCAAGCTTTCTACTTCAGTAAGTATCGAAAACTATAGTACATCAACTAGAGTGGCTCGGACGTTTGCCAAAACTCCGATATGAGCCTTCCAACGTCCATCCTCTTGTAATGCTATTGGCGCAAGACGAAAAACGACCTCTCACTGAATTGGTTGAAAAGACAAAGTTCGTAATTTATTTACTGATTTCGTTTCGATCGTTGATCTTGAAGTTTTTGCTGTAGTTTTTGTTGGACATATACTTTAGTGTAATGCTACGCTGTTCCTCTTTGCGTCACTTGTTTTAAATTTGTATATATATATATTGAGACTGGCTTTATTATTATTTTAATGTTGACTTTTAAAAGTATTAAAATGGTTTATGGCAATAAATTGTTATTATTGTCATCATCATCATCTCAGCCTAGAGCAGCACGCATTCAACCTCTCCCGGAATCTTAACCGCATCGTCGGTCCACCTTGCGGTTTGATTGATGTATTCACATATTACGATTGTATCATAATTTAATAATTATAACAATAACTAGAGGACGCCAGCAGCTACGCCTGCATTTTTTTTTAATTTACCCGTTTTGGCCGATCCCGTGGGAATTTCGGGCAATCCCTTCTTAGTGCACCCCTACGGTCCCCAAGGAACATACATGCCAAATTTCATCTTCCTGCGCCCAATAGTTTTGGCTCTAGCATGTCTGTCAGTCAGTCAGTAACGCAAGGATTTTATATATTAAGATTATGTTTGTCTGTGTGGACGACATGTTTTAATCTGAGGTATTTGGTTAACAATTTGATAGATGAGAGAAATCAAGAATTTAGATAATTGTAACTGGTGGTATAGATTTATTACCAAATGAAGATGATTGCATTTCAATAAAATACGACGCTCTTATAAGGGGATCGCCAGTAAGTAAAAAAGGTAAGTACAACAAAAATATGTTTATTAATTTGATTCTCAGTAAGCCAGTTCCAATATTGAAATTAAACTACAGTTTACGGATTTTATCGCGTTATATTACTTTCACTGGTTATTTGTTATTACATTTAAACCGAAAGATCTAGAAACTACATTTTTATTACTAGCTGACGTTTCGAATTCTTTACAGGATTCATGTTCACGGCAGACTGAGGTGATATTTGTCTTTGTCTTGAATTTAAAAGTTATCTCAAAGTTTCAAATTCAAAATTTTTCAACTATTGGTGTTGCTATCTACGCAGAATGTGCTCACTGTGTCTTGATGTCTACTGGTGACTTTGTCCTTTTTGGGTTTCATTAGCCTGATAACAGGGTCCCAAGCTGGAGGTACATTCCAACCATCTTCCCTATTGAAATTAGGATGTTTTTTAATTTCAATAGCTTCACGTATCATTCTTGGAATAAAGCGGTGTTCTTTTGCGAGTATCTGTGGTTTATCAAATCGCAGGTAATGGTTGGTTCCTTGTTCTACATGTTCACACACAGCAGACTTCGTCGAGCGTTTGTATTTAATGTCAGCTATATGTTCCTTTAGTCGAATGCCTATGCTTCTCTTGGTTTGTCCAATGTATGAGAGCCCACACTCACAGTCTATCTTGTAAACCCCGGCCTCTTGTAAGGGTAACTGACTCTTGACAGATGGTAAAAATTGGCTTATCTTCGTTGGCGGCTTGTAGAAAGTTTTGATTGAAGCTCGCTTCAAGATGTAGCCAATCTTGTCGGTCACGCCCTTGATGTATGTTCCAATATGTTTGTAAAGACAGCTAGCTCACTTTATAAATATTCATCGCATCCCGGAGCTTTATAAATATTCGATCAACGGACAAAAATTGACATCAAGCTTCATACAATTTTATTAAAACGGGTCTTATTCGCGATATTTAATTAATTTAAGGTATAAATACCTATGTTTTACCGACATTTCAGTTTCTGGAGGTAATGTTGTCCACGGTATAGGAAGTAGTTTGCTTCCAAACAATTTTTAAGTAGAACAGTATATTTGTCAGACAGACCGTTTGCCCTTAGTTTTCTCTCAACGACCTCAAGGTAATCCTGAACTGGAACATTGGTGAAAAGTGACTCCACGTCAAAACTCACCATCACTTCGTCTGGTTCCTTTTTCACGCTCCTGATAATGTCAATAAAGTGTGGCTTCACAAGGACGACGCTGAGATGACATCAGTCCTGCCGCGACCACGGCTGTTGTAAGACGGCCGAAACGTCGGTAAAACATAGGTATTATTTGAAATAGAATTAGTTTTAGTATAAGTCAAATCGATTATATCGATTGAGTAACATTTTGTTTAGTCTATTGAAAATTTCTGACAATGGTCACACTGAACTGTCACTTCCGTTCCCGCCTTGAAAAATTAACACGCCGGTCTTGGTCTGTCTCGCGAGATTGCAATTGATATAAATTGATATACATTGATCGCCTTTTGAATTAACGCGAATTAAATTAAGTTGTAAATACTAACAATTGCCGCTTTTGACTTCCGGCAAAGTTTGTGATAAATTAATGAACATTTGTGAAACATTGAACGTTGTAAAACACGTGTGTGAATTCCTGTTTGGTGCCTGGAGAAGGACTACGCTGAACTGGACTCTGGTATTCGATTTTCTTGTTATTTTGGCCAAAATTATGAGTTAATCCTATAGGTCCACTTTAAGAACATCACCAGTGAAGATATCAGGTGAGTTGAAACATCTTATTAATTTTGGTTGTGATTCGCTGTGCGACGCAGTGCATTGTGTCTGGATCCTTGTCTATCGTGGTCAGGTAGATGTATTACAGCTTCCACTGCGCACCTTGAAAATCTCTGCCTGCCTGCGGTAATTCTAGACATAATTTTTGGTAGCAGAGCGTGGTTGAAATTTAGCCGCTGTTGCATTACTGAGTACAAACCTCTGATTGGTATAAGCTTGTATCTTATCACCTTGTAGACAGTATTGTAGTGTTTTTCAGGTCAGTTTTTGCCTAAAATACATATTATTTATTTGAATAAGTTGACCTACATAAATTGAAGCACATTGTCATACATAACCTCAATCAGTAATTGTTGATTTGTATTGCTGAAGTCTAACTTAAATTTGTTGTTGCATTAATAAGTCAGTTTGTTTGGATACATAACAGCTGTATGTATCAATATATTTAGTAAATTTAGTTTATCTCATAATTATATTAAGTTTGAATCATTACTTATAACTAGGTAACACATATTCTGTGCTTACTTATTATTGTATATCTCAAATACCACAGCCAGTCTGTCTGTTGCAAATAATTCATTAATTAATTTGAAGTTTCAACTTTTAATTTGTTATAAGTTACAACTTTGATAACTTTTGTGTTTGTTTCAATATATTGAAACTATTTATTTTGTTGGGCAGTAAATACCTGTCACTTGCTTGTACCAGCAGTAAACAGGCTAATACTTTGTTGGTTTCAAAGAATTAAGAAAAATTAAGTTTTGATTGTTAATATTATTTAACGCTTGTCCGGGCTCTTTTGAATTTTGATTATGTCAGCTATCAAGGACTTGCGTGCGGCTGCTGGTGCTATTGCATCAGATTTGCGCTGGTTTGCCTCGGCCAGTGCCTTAGTGAACCGGCCTGATCGCCAGCAGGCCTTACTACAAAGGTACGAGTGGATCGATGATCGCCTGGCAAGTGTGGAATAGCAATTCCGCACTTTCAGCACTTGCTGTCTCGAAGTGTCAGTCATTGATTTCACCGCTGACCAGCGAAATAAGGTCAGCGAAGACTATGCCCAGGTCTTAGACCTGTATGATGCTGTCTCCAATAGTGCGAGACAACTAGTTGCCGATAGGGAAGGGCAACCCGGCCTGAAGCAGGAGCTTCCTAGGTCAGCACCGGAGCTGGTGAGTAGGCTACCTACCTTAGACCTCCCCCATTTTGATGGCTGCCTAGAAAGCTACCCGGGCTTCGTTAATTTGTTTGACAGCCTGGTCAATGATAGGGCTGACCTTCGGCCGGCACAAAAATTGGCCTATTTAATGTCGGTTCTGGATGGGGAGGCCAAGGGCCTCATCCAGCATCTGCCCGTGTCTGACAAGGCGTACCAGACGGCTCGGGACCTAATCACCCGTAGGTACCATAATAAGCGTGGCCTCGCCGACACGCACATCGAGCAGATTTTGGGTTTGCCGACGCTCACCCGGGTCTCTGGGTTGCGCACCCAACTATTGAACCCGCTTTTGGTGGCCATCAACGCACTTAATTGCCTTGACCTGCCCGTGGACCAATGGTCCTATCTATTGCTGCACATTGTGCTGAAAAAGCTGCCTGCCGACCTGAGGTCGCGTTTTGAGCAGCGCTTTGGTGGGGACAGCGCGACCCATCTGCCCCCCTTTGCCGACCTGGAGAGGTTCCTGGAGGATGAGTGCCGGGTCTTGAACAACTCCGGTGGTGACACGCCGGCTAAGACGAGACCCCCCACAGATGGCGCGCGGATCAAGTCATCGCGCCTTTGAGGACTTCAAGCCGCACCCTCGTTTTGACTTGCCTGGTCCAGGCCAACGGTCGCCGCCCAGGCAACAATAGGTCATTGACCCCTGCCCTATAACGCCAACCTCCCCCATTGAGACCGTTATCCTACCAACGGTTGCTGTTAGGGTCTGGGGACCCACGGGGACCTCTGTTGTTGTCCGTGCTATATTGGACACAGGTTCACAAGGTTGCATTGTTTCCACTTATTTGGTAGGGCAGGTTAAATCAGCAGCAGGCACATAGGTGACGTAGCCTCTAATGTTGAAGGGCAAGTTAAGCTTTTGTTTGGCCCTGTTGAATCTTCACACCCGAGGATTAAAACCTCGGCTATTGTGCTGAAGAATATTTTGGGCATGCATCCACAGAAACAGCTGCCTGCTGCTGTGGTGAATTTGACATCGGGATTGGAACTGGCAGACCCCAAATTTGACAAACCGGTACAAATCGACTTGTTGATTGGCTCTGATGTCCTCGGTGGAATTTTGATTGGTGGGAAACGGGTCTTGGTGCCAAATGGTTTGACTGCCATCCCGACCATATTTGGATTTGCTTTGATGGGCCCTGTACCTAGGGACCCCCCTCCACCCGAACTTGATAATTTGTTGGCTGTAGGCTCTGCTCTCTCTGATGCAGTTCAGAGGTTTTGTGAGATAGAGGAGCCTCCTCAAGCTGCTCGTTTGAATCCAGAACATGAGGAGTGCGAGCTGTTCTTCCAGAACAACACTAGTCGACTCCATTCTGGTCGGATCATTACGAGGCTACCCTTCCTGTCTGTTCGGCCTCCGCTTGGTGAGTCACGACCTTTAGCCGAAAAGAGATTGTTGGCTATGGAGCGTCGCATGGGTCGTGATCCGGAGCTCAGACATAAGTATATTGAGTTCATGAGAGAATATGAACAGTTGGGACACATGTCTGTGTCAAATTTGGATTGGCGTTCGGTGGAGCACTACTTTCTCTCGCATCATGCGGTATTGAAATCATTGACTGGGAAGCTGCGCACAGTATTTGATGGTTCTGCGCAGACTTCTACGGGCGTATCCTTGAACCAGTGTTTGCATTCTGGTCCCAAGTTGGTCAAGGACCTTTGTGACGTCATTACCAGCTTCCGACGACATCAGATTGTCTTTGTGGCCGACATAAAAATAATGTTCACGCAGACGATTATCCACCCTGATGACCGTCGCTTCCAGCTGGTCCTTTGGAGAGAGAATCCTCGCGATCCCATGGTCTTCTACGAGCTCAATACCAATACGTACGGGTTAAGGTCGAGCCCCTATTTGGCAATACGTTCTCTTTGGGAGCTCGCAGACCGAGAAGGCTTACGTTTCCCACGAGCCTCCGCCATCTTGAAAGACGATATTTACGTCGATGACATTTGCTCGGGCGCCTCCACAGCGGATGAGGCGATCCTCCTGCGGGACGAATTGATAGGTATTTTGGCCTCCGCTGGTTATGAGTTGCGTAAATGGATTTCCAACTCACCAGTACTTTTGGAAGGCTTGCCAGAGGACTATGCACTCCACAAGCCCGTATGTAATGTCAATAAAAATTTACAATAAGCTGCCAGAAAATATAAAAAAGGAAACTAATTACAATTCATTTATAAATAAATTAAAACTATTTCTGCATAGTAAAACTTATTATAATGTCAAAGATTTTATGAATGACACCACAGTAAAAATCTAATCCATTGCTTAATATTTTAAATAATAAATTATCGCTTACACTTACATATTTGACATAACGATTCAGTATAAAATTAAAATGCACAAACAAAATAATTTTATTATATTAAAAATAAACAATTAAATATATAAAAATAAATAGTTACTTACTCTACCAATTATATTTTTTATAGAAATACAGAGTGTACTTTGACTTAATTACAAATATATTTAAATACATAGAATATATTCCTCTCTACTATTCTAAGACCCATTTATTAATTTTAGAAAACAATCTATTGAATGTTATTTATGTACAAATGATTTTATTATAAACTATGCTGTGCCCAACAGGTCCATAATTGTATCTAGCTTAAGAATTTATGTACCTTCCACCTGTAAACACATTATGGAAAAGCAATAAAGTATTGAAGTATTGAAGGATCATCAGCAGGATCCACATTTGTTTGAGATTGTTGACAACCCCGCCATGATGGCTGTTCTCGGCGTCCAGTACAGACCAGTCCAAGACATCTTTACGTATAACGTAGACTTGAAATTGTCTTGTTCTTGGACTAAACGTCTTGTGTTGTCTACTGTCGCCAGAACCTTTGATCCGAACGGTTGGATTTGTCCTATCATATTTTGGGCAAAATGCTTCTTGCAGAAGCTTTGGACAGCAGGATTGACTTGGGACGAACCTCTACACGGCACTCTTGTTGAGGAATGGACCTCTTTTGTATCCTCACTTCCTGCCGTCAACGAGATCTCCTTGCCTCGTTCCATCCTTCCTCCCGGGAAGTACAAGGCCACCCTTCACGGGTTTTGTGATGCCTCGGAACGTGGTCACGCGGCCGTGGTGTTCTTGCGCACGGTCAGTCCCTCAGGTCAGGTGAGGGTTTCCCTGATCATGGCGAAGAGCAAGGTTGCACCCCTTCGGACATCTTTGACCATTCCGAAATTGGAGCTCTCGGGAGCAGCACTACTTGTACGCTTATTGAACCACGTGTCTAACACTTTGGGCAAAAGCATTTGTATTAATGGGACTTACGCCTGGACAGACAGCCAAATTGTTCTTTGTTGGTTGAAGGCTTCTGTCCACGCCTTGGAGGTATTTGTTGCTAATCGCGTTTCCCAAATCCAGAAATCCGAAGTCAAACTTGTTTGGAGACACGTGCCAGGTGAGCTCAACCCCGCTGATTGTGCCTCGCGCGGATGCTTGACGCCTAGTTTGATAGGTCATTCGCTGTGGTGGGGTCCGGAATGGTTGTGTCGACCAGAAATTGATTGGGCTCGAACGCCAATTTTGAATACTTCAAATTTGCCGGGTCTACGAACACTCGCTCTTGAGAAGGTAGAATGAGCCTTCAACCCCGATTTTTTGTTGAATCGTTACAGCTCCCTCGACAAGTTGTTAGGTGTCACTGCTTGGATAAAGCGGTTTATTTTTAACTTTAGGCACCCACAACAGAAACGACTGACACCGTTTATCTCACCACAGGAACGACAGGAGTCCCTCGCCTTTTGGGTTCGTTCTGTGCAATTGGCGCATTTTGAAAAGGAGATTGCTATCCTTAAATCAGGGAGATCGAAATTGTCGGGAGCTGTCTCTAAATTGAACCCCTTTTTGGACGATACGGGTCTCTTGCGCGTTGGAGGGCGTCTCAAGAACACCAACCTCCCTTACGGAGCACGTCACCCCCTTTTGTTACCCAAAGACGGTCATTTGGTACGCTTCTTGGTAACTGACCGTCACCTTAAAAGTTCGCATGCTGGTTGTAATGCGCTGTTGGCCATTTTGCAATGCGAATTTTGGATTTTGTCTGCCCGAAGAATTATTCGGAGTGTAGTCTTTCGCTGCATCCCTTGCTATAAGCTCAAGGCTTTTACCATGCAGCCCTTGATGGGAGACTTACCGGCAGATCGCGTAACTGAGAGCAGGACGTTTGACGGTGTTGGCACGGACTTCGCAGGTCCCTTTTTGGTGAAAACGTCGACACTTCGAAACAGCAAGACTGTTAAGGCCTACTTGTGTGTTTTTGTTTGTCTTTCCACAAAGGCCGTACATTTGGAACTGGTCTCCTCGCTTACGACCGAGGCGTTTGTAGCCACATTTGACAGATTTGTATCCCGCAGAGGGCTGCCTTCCTTGATCCGTTCTGACTGCGGCACTAACTTCAAGGGCACGTATAATTATTTGAATGATGTTGTTAATTTTCTTGAAACCAACAAGGCTGATATAGGTGATAGGCTTGCCCGACGTGGGATAAATTGGTTGTTTTCCCCACCAAATTGTCCACACTGGGGTGGTATATTTGAGGCCGCCGTAAAATCGGCCAAAACACACTTGCGCAGGACAATCGGTGAGTCTGTCCTTACATTTGAGGAACTCGCAACTGTGTTTTGTAAGATTGAGGCCGTTTTGAACTCTCGGCCATTGTGCCCGATCTCCTCAGATCCGAATGATTTGGAGGCCCTTACGCCGGGCCATTTTGTGATTGGTCGCCCACTTGTCGCCTTGCCTGAGTACCCCTACATTGATACAAGACCTGGTCGTCTCTCGCGTTTTGAATTGGTACGCCAGATTACTCAGAGCTTTTGGAAACGCCGGAATTAGGAATATTTGCACATACTCCAGCAACGCGTTAAGTGGACCGACAAGACCGATCCACCCAAGATTGGTGACCTCGTTTTGATCAAGGAGGCTAACCTTCCGCCACTCAGATGGCGCAGGGGCCGCATCCTTCGTTTGGTAACTGGGGCTGATGGAGTTCCCCGATTTGCTGAGGTCTTGGTGGACGGTTCGATTCTGAGGAGAGCGGTTGCAACATTGTCACGTCTACCAACCGATTAGCGGACCGGTAGGCCGGTCCGGGGCGGGTGGATGTTTGAAATAGAATTAGTTTTTATTATAAGTCAAATCGATTATATCGATTGAGTAACATTTTGTTTAGTCTATTGAAAATTTCTGACAATGGTCACACTGAACTGTCACTTCCGTTCCCGCCTTGAAAAATTAACACGCCGGTCTTGGTCTGTCTCGCGAGATTGCAATCGATATAAATTGATATACATTGATCGCCTTTTGAATTAACGCGAATTGAATTAACTTAGAATTGCCGCTTTTGACTTCCGGCAAAGTTTGTGATAAATTAATGAACATTTGTGAAATATTGAACGTTGTAAAACACGTGTGTGAATTCCTGTTTGGTGCCTGGAGAAGGACTACGCTGAACTGAACTCTGGTATTCGATTCTCTTGTTATTTTGGCCAAAATTATGAGTTAATCCTATAGGTCCACTTCAAGAACATCACCAGTGAAGATATCAGGTGAGTTGAAACATCTTATTAATTTTGGTTGTGATTCGCTGTGCGACGCAGTGCATTGTGTCTGGATCCTTGTCTATCGTAGTCAGGTAGATGTATTACAGCTTCCACTGCGCACCTTGAAAATCCCTGCCTGCCTGCGGTAATTCTAGACAAGTATTTATACGTTAAATTAATTAAGTATCGCGAATAAGACCCGTTTTAATAAAATTGTATGATGTATACAAATCGCGAAAGTTTAAAATTGACATCAAGCTATTCTTCAAAATGTTATTGAGAATTGATTGCCACAATACAAGGTCAAATTTTATTGTTGTAGGGTGGACAACGAATGCACACAGCGTCATCCAGTGACGCCGGGTGGCCTTTAAGAGCGAGAAAGGACTATATTATCTTTTTATGTAGTAGCTTTTAAATAGCAAACGTAAACATTTGTGTGCAAGTCGGTTGCGGGAAACATCGTCGGACCTTCCTCGACCAAATTGTGAATGTCCTAAGATACGGCAAGGTTTCGGACCTTGCCGTACCCGAAACCGGCGAGCATGTATGAAAAGAGTAATGAGTGTAGATGAGGCGCGTGAGGTTTGTAAGGATTGAAGCAAGTGGCGTTCTGTTGTCTCTGCCTACCCCAAAGGGAAAAAGGCATGAGTATATGTACCTATGTGTTTTTATACGTTTTTTGATACAGATATACTGTAAAAAATATATCCTATAAATCCTAGAAAGTAACAAACATTCGAATACCATTCACAAACTAAAGTAAACTAACGCAAGGCAAACGAACCAAAAAATCTCAGCGAACGTGCGTCGAACTAGGAGCATAGAAGTTTTCCAAACAATAGGGTGTCACTGCAGATTGTTAAAAATTAAAAATATAGCTAACGATACGTTCAGGCGAATTTAAAACGAAAACTAACTGTTCAGAAACTGAGTAACGAGATTGGAAACGTGAGTCCAGATTGCTGTTTTCAAACAAAATGAAATATAACTTCGTTTATTTTTCGAGGGCTGACGTTTTTATAGTGCGGTGTATTTTATCACAGTGTATTTCCTATGCGGCTTTGTCTTTAAGATAAACATTTATACTAGTTTATGTGCCAGTGTAAGTGACTTCTAATCTTCGACTTCAGTAAATATCTATTGTCACAAAGGCCGTGTATATGTAATATATATATATCTGTTTTAAGTGACAGGTAAGACTTGACTAACATGTCCAAATACTGACCTTATTTCTTTTATTGCTGAAGAAGAAGAGGTTCTGGTGGATGCAGGCTATCAGCATCATCATATCAGTCTACAGACGTCCACTACCGGATATAGGATCCTCCTAAAGCTCGTCACATAGGCTGCAGGTTGTCATCATCATCAACCTTTAACAGTCCACTGCTGAACTAGGCCTCTCCTTTCAAAGGAGGAATTGGCCTACTATACCACGCTGGTCAAACGGGTTGGTATATACTAAAAGGTGTTGGTATAGTAGCAGGTTGTACCTAAAAGTTAATTATATCAGTTAAACATCCTGACTTGAACAAATCCGTGAACCAATTCTGTAGCCTAAATGCATATAAATATACTACGTACTTAAGAAAATCTTTTTAGTTTTTACCATGTATAATAAATAGAAAATATGTATACTAATAATGATTAATACTTGTTTGTAGATAATGATTACTGATCCTCATATCATTGTCATCGTTCTAGACTTATAGGCCTTGGAGTCCCAGCCCCAGAGCGACTGCCGCAACCCAAAGCGATAGCGAAATTCTATGGTTTAGGCCAGTATCCTTTTATTCGAGGGCACTGACTCCCCGTAGCCACTACTAACGATCTTCATGGCAGGCGGTACTGACTGCTTAAAATGATCTCCAAGACACGGGACAAGCGATAATTAGCAATTTAATTCGCACATAACGCCGAAAAGGCAGTGGTGCGCGCCGTAGATTCGAAGCCGATTCCCTCTCCATGGCAGTTTGTTGATTTCTTCAAAATGTTTTCACTGCCTTGTTAATAAAGTTCTCCATGTCCTACCAGGCCATAATTATGAAAACAATGCGTTAGCTACTACGCTATGTTGACTACTGTTTATGTTTGTATACCACAACAGTTGCATTTGCTCATAAATACGTTTTCGAAGTACAAAGGCATAAATTTGACTATTACAACGCTCACGTTGTACTAGCACTATTTATTATTGTTTTAAATAAACATGATTTACATAAACTGTCCAATATTCACTATTCTCCCATACCGATACATTTAACGGTAAACAAACGTACATACATACAGCCACTTCAAGAGGCCAAAATACTATCACAATATTAGGCAAATTCTAAGCTAAAGCGTTAACAAGTTTTAAAGACTTGCAGGATATTACGGGGCTTCGTTAGACTCAACTTCAGAATTTATAATAAAATTTGCCTACATTATATTACGATACAAAACTTAGGATCGTTATAACTACTTAAAGAGCAATTCTTGGAAAGGAACATATGTTTTACCGTTTATCATAAACAAGTTAGCTTGCACTCTGTATGTTATCATAAATCAAAACTCTGCACACTCATTTTCCTCAGGCACGTGTCACAGAAACAGTAAGATGTTTTATTCTGAGACAGTATGTTAAATTATGATCTAATATAAAATGGTACAACGAAAGAGCTAGACTAAAAGTGAATAAGTTCTAGTAACTTCATCGTAAAGTTAGGTATTTAGAGCGAGATAGACTTATTCTGTGCCAGAATCATATAGATTCTAAACATTGCTTTCATTCTGGTGCGGGTATATATCATGATCATCTATATCCTATTTAGAAATTGTTTTCCACAATAAGAGGTGTACCATAATCTACCATATTGTTGATCAAGTGCGATTTGGTAACATTCACATCTGTCTTTCAAGAACTTTATGGAGAACTCTCAGACATGCAAGTTTTCTCAAGATTGTCACCTTGACCGTCATACAGGTAAAATGAAAATGAAATACATGGCTAGAGATTTCCCAAACGATATCCAAAATAAAATTGCAACCCACTAGAATTTCGGTGATTAGTTTCACAAAAGATAAAAGCATTCCCGTAACCATCCCCATACCAGTAAACACAGGTAAGGATGTAAGTTTGAACCAAATTTTACTAACGTTCACCAGACTTTAAAAAAGATTCTGTAGTGTATTTGTTTTAAAGGCCGTGATACGATAATATTTTGAGTTAGTTGCTCGGGAGAAAAAAGGGTATTTTTAAATAGCTGCTAATAAATATTAGAGTATAGCGTGTTAAGGTCTTCGACAGTAATATGCGGTAATATTTCAGTCACAGGCTGATGATAAGTTTCGATTTAACTGACAGATATTATGTGACAAAGCCCATACATAAGACAAGTAGAATCACACATTAGTGAATATGATTTTTGTTACTTTTCACTTTTCTTGAAATGGCTAGGAATAGTTAATTAATTTGGTTAATTTATTTGAAACTTGTACAATAGAACAATGTACAACAATGTTTTGTTCATCGATTAATGCTACTTGAATTAATATTGAATATCTAGAAACCACTGGAATATAGAAAGCTTTGAAATTTCTGGTTAAAATAAGCTTTAAGGTTATGGATTACTTAGAAAATATTCGACGTCTAGCCTTTTCGTTCGGAAACTAGTAGCTCCGAAATTTGTTGTATCCAACTTGTTTTTTACATAAGTACTTGAATCTTAAGTCTTTTAACCTTTGCCTTTTCATATTAAACGTCATCTTTTAAGAACAATTCTGAGAATCTGAAGCTTGCAATCGTGAATTGGAAATGTTTTGCCGATAATTCGCTTGAGATAAATAGATCTTTATTGAATAAGGATGGCTTTGAAGAAACATCAAGGTCTTCATTTAGAGAACTTCAAACAGATATTATCAGGCGGCAATAAGCAATACTCGAAGTTTAAACTTTTGAAATCCTTGAAACACTCAAATCAAGATCGACACCGAATAACTAACCCATTGTTCAAGTTCTGCCCGCCAATAAATACTGTCCCCAGCCAATAGTTTGAAAGTTGGCGTTCATCGATTTTCTTACGTCCGGACCGCAAAATTGTGAAACTTGTACCCATTGTTGTGCGGGGTGCAATATGAACCGTCCGCTTGCAGATTGCAATGACTTTTGTAACTTTTGTCGTCCATTGTAGACTTGGACTGCTTTCGAGAGAAGGCGTGATACAATCCTTTGAACACGTTAGACGCGTGTCAAATGAAGATTCTGGGTAGGATCTGGTTTGTGAATAATGTTTAAATGTGAAATTACCACATCGGAAAAAATTGTATTGTTGTAAAATGAAATTGTTTGTATGTTATGTGATTTCCTTTGATAGTGCATATACATATAGCTCATATATGCAATTATGAATAAAAGCTAATCATAAGGTTCTCTCTTAAATTTTTGAGCAAAGCAAAGTATCATTAGGTTTTTGTCTGTGAGAATCTACAAAAGCGTTTACCGCGTCAAAAACAATAATACAAAGTAGCATTGACAACGGTATAATATATTCGTAGAGCACACAGTGTATATGAAGAGCTCCGGATTTCAAATTTAAAGTCATTTGTAATGCCACATATAATCTGCTAAACTAATGACCTTCGACATTCATAATATCATCAATTCGTGCTGCAGTATACCCACGCCACAACCCACAACATCATCAAGATAAACGAATTAGACAGGACTCTAATTTGCGTATCTGTTGTAAGGTCCACACAATCTATTTTGTAACTGAGTCAGCTGCTGCACGGAGCACTTTATAACAAGTCCGGTGATAGTTTGCAAGCTCTTTGACGCAGTACAGAGTTGGTTAGGTCAGCACTTCATAATACAGAATTTCAGTATGGACATTGCTGGGAAGACAAATCCCGTCTTTCCAGCTTTATGAAATATTTTATGTGAAGGTACGTTAAGGTCAGTACATGAGTCCAGTTTTTGAATGACTGTATAGCTAAGTCATATGACCCTTTTACATGGAATATTTTATAAACTTAGAAATTATAGTTTGACAATACTGCATTTTAGGTAATTTGTAGAAAAATTGTGATTCGTATTTGTGACTTTTAAATGTAAATTAAATAACGCAAATAATTCTTATAAATTAATAATGAAACTATAGCCAGCAATATCAAGACATTTGTTAAACGTAAATGTGTAATGTATATATAGCTGATTATTTATTAATGACAACATAGTGATTTTATCCAAAATAATATTAATCTAAATGTTATCATATGAAAATTAAAACATTTAAAATAGAGATATTTATTAAAGCACACGACGATAAAATCAATATGCATTTTACACTAATAATGAAGAAAATATTATCTTGGAACTAGATAAAACCCTGTAAGGCTTTTTAGCTTTATTAAGTCGAAAATCCCGCTACTTCGATCACCAAGTCAAATTGTTGAACATTGTGATTACCAAAAATAATAGGCTGCCACAAGACTAACCATCAATAAATTAAGATAGAACAACTTATCAGAATTTTCCACTCTGCTGACTACCCATAATTACTGCATAAGATGGTTGCGTGATATATTGGATCGCTGACCTAATTGGTCGTCCAAGGCAAGAGAAACTCTCATTAGAGGATTAGCAGGGGCGTACGGTAAGTACGATACAAAATGTGTGTCTTAGTCTTACAGAGAGCATATATACTCTGGAGTAAATGAGTTTTAAAAGGTTAAAGATATTTTTAACTGCAGCCAAGGTAAGGCATTAAATTATCTTGTATACATACATCCGTAACGTGTTTTAAGTAAATTGTTTCCTTTGCTTATATTTTTAAATCTGAAACTGAATGTTAAGACTATTGACGTAATAGCCACCATATTGTTGCAAATCCCAAATATATGTATATAACTAAGTGACAGCTACATAAACATAACTTCACGCCTTTTATTCCCGAAGGGGTAGGCAGAGGTGTATTACACACCCACATTTCGCCAGTTATGTTTCGGTCCCAATGTAATAGGGGGCGAAGCTATTGCCATCTACCGGCCACATTATCAAGCGAGCGATAATTAGGTAACATTTTTAATACACACATAATTTCGAAAAGTCAGAGGTGTATGCCCGGGGTACCTGGGGATCGAACCCGAGACCATCGTCTCGGCAGTCCGTTACGTTCACCACTGGGCTATCGCCGCTACCTAAGTGACAGCTAAGTAATTATCTTAATATATAAAATCCTTGCGTTACTGACTGACTGACAGACACGCTACAGCCGAAACCATTGGGCGCAGGAAGCTGAAATTTGGCATGTATGTTCCTTGGGGATCGTAGGGGTGCACTAAGAAGGGATTTCCCGAAATTCCCACGGGATCGGCCAAAACGGGTTAATTTAAAAAAAATGCCGGCGTAGCTGCTGGCGTCCTCTAGTATACCTATATAATGGACAAGTTTCATCATAGGCCTTATTTCATCTATAGCAGATGATTTATACAGCGTCAGAAAAGTTAACGCACTTTTTTAGGTGACTGTACAGACCGATTCGGGAGCGGCAGCAGCGGCCACACCGTTGGCAAAACAAACCCTGACTTAATGGAAGTTGCGGTTGTGCGTCATTCGTGTTGTGGTGCCTGTGGGCACGTTTCTAAGCCAGGACTTCAAGCCAATTTCTGTCATGTGTTTTGAGGCCGTCTGATGTGATTTTCCTCCATCGAGCACTATCATCTGCGAGATCCTCCTATTTTGTGAAATCTATATCGAAGGTAGACATGTCGCGCTTAACGCTGTCTTTAAACCTTAATTTTATAGCATCTAAAAGTTGTAACAAATAGTTCAAATTATGATCTTGGGACAACTTGTTGTAGGTACACGGTAATCTGAGCTTGTACTACAAAAAATTATAACTAATAGAATGGTATATTATTATATAGGTAACTTACTGAGACGCACAAAAACCTTTTAATATTTTCCCAAAGAGTTATCCAGGCTGAAAACCGAACCTGATACCAGTCAAACTCTAACTATTAGACAAACAAACCACTCAGAATGCAGCCAAACTCAAAAGTTGCAAACATAAAACGAGTTCCTGAAGTTGAATGGAATCTAAGTTGTTCAATTCTACGTACATGATTCGAATTTCAACAACCTCAGCGAATAGTTTTGTATATTTATTTATCAGTTGGGAGTGAGTTTTATCAGGTATTAGAAATATTTTTTTTAAAGACAACTCTCGCATTAGGACTAAATCCTAATTAACAACAACTAACGGACACAATGTACACCCAGACTCGAAACAACAATTTATGAATCACAGCGGCGAGGCGGCCGCTTAAACCACTACGCCGTCAATCATGTCAAGTTATTAACTCAATAACCCTAGTTTCATCAATGGCAACCCAGAGGTGGTGAAGTGGGTAAAACTAGAGAGAGAGAGATCAGAGATTCTTAGTCTAAAAACAATTACTGTATAATATGTTAAATAGTTCGTTCTATTAGTCTTGTAAACGAAATTTTATCGAATTGAACAATCTATGTCAATGTTAAAAAAATTACGACCGATTCTGTTTATATTCGACTCATCAATTGAGAAAACAAGAAGTCTTGTTATTCTGTTCCATTTCCAAGATTGAATTTATAATTTCGTAAAACAGTTCGTTATAATTGAACACAAATCTCTTCGGCAAATATTAGTACAATATTCTATCTAGCTCTGTATTGGACTAAGTATTGAAAGCGAATAATGACTGTCGAAGACAATGTTCCTTTTTATCATTTCAGCCTGGCGACGTCGGCTTGATCTCAAAGAGCATTTTAATTAGGGATTGCGAAAAAGGAAGTCATGCTGTAGTTTCAGATCTTAAGAAATATTCTGATAATCGTGAAAGTTTTAATAAGGTACTGAGTAATTTAAACTTACCTACGTGGTCATTTAAACTTATTTTCAATTGTCTTTCGGGATTTATACCACGTACCTTTGTTTGGAGTAACCGATATTTTGGCACTGTTGCAAGCGCCATGTTCATGGATGTTCTGAGGGTATTGCGGGTGGATGAATGTTACGAGCAAGTATAACGGTCTACCGGCTTTCTTAAGCTGCGCGTCCACCGGATCGGAATCGGAGCGTACGGAGCGGAAGGGTTTGTTGCTTTGTATTAATTTCTATGAAACTGCATGCACTGGATCAGCATTTCTGCGCCCGAGACCGGTATTTGTGCTGATGAAGTCATCCACAGTGAACGCATCATACGGATTCCGAGCGTTTCAAGTTCTGACGTGTTTGCGACGTTAAACTGTAGGCAAAAATACTTTTTCACGATGAACAACGATGTTTTAATTATTTTAGTGGAAAGGTATGAAGAACTTTATAATCCAAAACATGAACATTAACATAATCAACTTAGGAGAGACAATATTTGGGACGAAATTGGGCAAATAAAATCTATTTTCATCTTCTAATTAATCAGAATATAATGTATGATGTTCACCGAAAATTAATCTAATTACAACAATATCCTCGTCACTGTCCTCCTGCTTTAAAAATACCTAAATTGCCGATGCTGAATCCGAATGCAGTAGACGCACCCCATCGGCATTTTGTAAATGACGACGCTCCGTACGCTCCGATTCCGATCCTGTGGACGCGCAGCTTTACTCGTTTCCAGTGGTACGTCTATGTAAAACCCGTGAAAATAAAAAAGTCAAAGCGCGAGCTGACGTAGTGAGTGTAGTATGTCGTGATCGGGTACAGTGCGATAGTGAAAACAGTGGCAGTGGTTTTGTACGCAAAAAACGAGTAAGAAAGCGGGTAGACCGTTATACTTGCTCGTAACATTCATCCAACCGCAATACCCTCAGTACATCCGTGAACATGGCGCTTGCAACAGTGCCGAAATATTGGTTACTCCAAACAAAGGTACGTGGTATAAATCCCGAAAGACAATTCAAAATAAGGTACTGAGTGTCATCTTTTGTAATATAACTATATTCATATGACAACTATTACTGGCAGTGAATCTCATTCAGGTTTTGAAATGGAGCCGGCAAATTTTGATAATACACCCTCCAAAACGGAGCAGATATTCCTATTGATCTTTAGTTATATTCCGGGTGAATGCGTGCCAGGATTATGTATCTTTCAACAATAGCCTTTAGCCACAACAGACTTACAAATTGAATGTAGGTCTAACAGAATACAATAATAAAGAAATAGGTCTCATTTTTAGTCGCTAGCGAAGTGTAAAGGACGATTCAGCTGCACATAAGAGGCCTATTCTTATATCAGCAATTATCTTTTGAGTAAATTGAAAATTAAACTTTATTTTGCAATATATAGATGCTGATTTGAACCAATACTACACAAACTTCAAAGATAGCTAACAAAAGCGGACATTTAGTTCGCAAACTATTGGTGAGAGACAATTTATGCTTACTCTACAACTTCGTCAATAGTTTAGGAGAAGATTGCGACTTGCAAGCTCTTAGGCTAAGAAATTGGAAGTCATTGTTTATGTGTTTCGGATGCTGCTCGGTACCATTGGTAATAAGGTGCAGCGTGATGTGGTCAGTGCATATCGGTTTTCAATAAAACGTGGTAATAGCAAAGTGCTGAGTAGAATATGCTCATTTTGATTTCTGATTTAATTTTATAGATACGAATTCAATGCTCGGACATGAAATGGGTTTTAGATGTGCTGTATAAAATATGACCGAAAGAAGAAGCATGTGCTGTACAAAAATAAAGAGCCTGTAGTTTAACTTATTCAACTTTTAATTTTCTTAAAGTTTCGACATTTGAGCGTCATATTTTTCCAAGTTTTAGAAAACATCTTAATTCCTGTAAACACGATATTTACTCTAAGCGCTACTTATTCATCGTTACATTGGTATTGAGTTAATAATTGTGTTCTGGATTGTTTCATAATGAAAGCACCATATTTCTGATATCTTTCATTATTATCCTTATAGTATCCTTTTCGGCAATAGTGCATTAGTGCTTTAGACAGTTCAGTCAATACAACTAGCGTTATTACTTCTTATCGAGTACTAGCTTTTACCTATGGCTTTGTCCTCGTGGAGGTGAGTTGTCGAAGCAAAGGGTATCTTATATGCTATTCATAAGTTAAAATTAAGACTATTGTAAAGATCCAATATCCGTATATTAGTAGTATTCACTATTCATGTTTCGTAGTATTTTTGCGAATGGGAAACAAATATCTTCGTATACGTAGGCATTAAACTATTTTATTGAACTTGACAATTTGATTAGAATCAATTGAAAATGAACGAAAACAAGGCCTATAGGCTATGTATGTGTACTCAACGCTGAATGCTGTTACTGGACGGATAAAATTAGCGACAATTCAGTTACAAGCTAACTAACTAGAACAAGTTATAATAAAAAATAACTATGTAGAGGAAGATAATTGAGCCATTTTTTCATGAATCTGTTCTGCCTTCGAGCTATCGTTTTATGAATGTAGGTAACTTATAAATGGCGACCACAATGTAGAGCTAATCTCAAAATAACCTTCCATAGCTTATTCGAATTTTGTCATACCCAACAACCGAAATATTTCGACTAAATGAAACATCCGCCTTCTATTTATTTCTGTATACTAACGTATACAGTATAATATATATAGTGAAATTTAATCTTAATTGCAACTCAAAACATGTGCATATAGTATAATAAGAGAAGACTAGACTAAGAAATAGGTAAAGAAAAATAAGTTCATATATCATAGAATTATTTTTACAGATTATACAGAGATAAGTTTATTAATAAGATAAGGATATATAATATACCTATATATATATATATATATATATATATATATATATATATATATATATATATATATATATATATATATATATATATATATATATATATATATATATATATATATATATATAATACGTTTATGTATTTTTTTGTTATTCCTGTATTTATTGTATATGTATTTAGTGTATGCATTAATCTACTTATTTTAAATATTTATAATTTATCTTTATGCAAGTATATCATGCCCTACATAATTTACTAGTACACTCCCCACACACTATATAATACACCTACTTCTTCCTCTCTGCGCTCAGTCAGGTAGACTGGTAGATAATGCCTATGACATTAAGTCCGCCTACGTACTCTGTGTATGTGAAGTTTAAATAAATAAGTGAATACCAATTCAGACAGTTAAATTATTGCGAGGTATGAGAATGCTGTGGTTGTGATTCTTAATAGCATGTATTGAACCCAGGCTAGTAATAACAAGGTCGTTGTCATAAAATATTATAGAATCCGTTAGCAAAAAAACAAACGCTATTATACATCTCATGATTCGGCACTGTGTTACAGATATGAGTAGAATACTTTTGTGTTCTACCATTAATGAATATATTTCACAAGCTTATCTAACTTTAAATTGCGTAAGTCTAGATACTGAGCCCAAGCTTTTCTGCTACTGATTTTTCTTCTTCTGCAGATTTTTCCGTTTTAAAGCGCCACATTTTCTTACCTCCCAAAACCAAGTTTACTGACGGATCCCACGTCAAAGCCCAACAAAATCAGACGGACATTACCGAAAATGTAAATTGGAACAAAAGGAATAAATCAAAATTTGATTGGAATAGTCCCGGACGGAACGTAACAATCGTATCACGTCCGTGGTGCGCTTTGAATAAACAATTCCGGGACAACTTTGGTGATCCGACCACCACTATATGTTGTGTACGATCGTGATTCGCTTTATTTTGTTCTGATTTTTACATTTTTTGTTGGTATTTTTCGGTAGGTGTTTTGTTTCAATTTGACTCACACCTGTATCCCCGAAGAGGTAGGCAGAGGTGTAATATTACACCCCCTTATGATCAGAATTTTACTGACACCAGAGGTAGACTAGTCTGACAAAACACCTGAACGACTGGATTTATTAAATTTATTGATTGTTTGGTCAATCATAATTATGCTAGACTTGGATGAACCCAAAACTAAACGAAGAATTGAATTTTGAACAAATGGTGACACAATGACATGATGATGATTATAAGGAGAGCAATAAATTTTCCGTCAAGTTGGATATCTTTGTCTCTAATAATTTATGAATTCTTATTAGTTATCTATTCTCTACGTGAATTTTTTAGCCGGCAATAGTATGGAATTTATTGTAACAGTTAATTTTCTTACAAAGATTTCATTTCTTCAACCCAAAGATGGAAACTGGGCCTTTTTTATCAATAACGGACCTTTTGGCACTGTGTTTAGCAAAAATAATACCTAGATACTGAAAACAATGCGTAGGTCTACATAAGGCCTCAGAGAGATTTAATAGAATCTACCGTTAGTAGTATAGAGTCTACCGTTATAAAATCAAAGAAATTAAACTACATTTTTCCGATCATTTGCTGATCATTTCACAGTTCATTTAACATTTCCATTTCGAAGAGCAAAATAAATGTAAAATTCGATTAAGACTATTTATTAGATCCGAACTCTTAGCTGGTTTATGTGAAAATATACATACATACATACATAGACTCACGCCTGTTTCCCCGAAGGGGTAGGCAGAGGCATATTAAACGCCAACTTTTCGCCAGTGTTTTGATCCCACGTAATAGGTGGCGAGCCTATTGCCTCTTATTGGGACATTTTGTTTGCCAGAGCCTCGTCCGTTGATCGGCAGGTGCACCACTTGCAGGTGAGGTTGGCTTGGGACCCTAAGTTCTTGGTGGGAACCCTATGCACCGTGAAAATATGTAAAGGGGTATTTATGTTGATATGAAGATAATGCAGATTACGCAAAATGTATTTTTCGGCTACGTATGGAAAAGTGTTTGATATGAAATAAAGTAGTCTTGGACTCAAAAGTGTTTACCAATTTAGGAATTGAAACTTTCGTGGTCATCAACAATATTTTAAATTTTTCTATGCGATATAAACTACGTACCTTTGTTTTCAGTAACAGATATTTTGGCACTTTTGCAAGCGCCATGTTCACGGATGTTACCAATTTATTTGAAACGCTTTTGCTACCTTCAAAGCTAATGCTAAATCAAGTGCTATACACCTATAAAGCAGGCATTGTATATGCATATAATTACATAGACCATGATCACGAACACTTAATCCCTACGTGACCATAGCCTTTGTAATCTGATCGAAACGTCGCCTCGGCGAATAACACAGATATTGAATTTATTAAATGATTTTGTATTTGATTTGATCCATACCCTTAATGCGTTAATTAACGCGATTCACGATAAATAGACTTGGTTCATGAAAGTGGTTTACATTAAACGATTATTATTTAGGCAATACTGAACTCTCCCAATCCATTTCCCAGAACTGCATACCACCATGTAATCCGTAATATCCCTCAGTTCAATACCTTACATAGATATTCATAGCACACCTTCCATTACAGTACATGGTCGCCATTCATCCCAGTATAATCGTGTAACAATCTCAATGTATGTCCACTCAGGCACACGGGTCAACATCACTTTCGCTCATAGATTAGTTGCGTAATACAGCGTCGATGCGTGTGATCGTGAATTATACCGTGAGGGAGCCAATAGGTACTAAATGTTCAATATTAGATAACGAAGATTGGAGGGAGAAAATTGGTCATGCATTTTCGGGCGAGTAATTCAGGTGGTTTTGATAAATTCGGCATTAGTCTTGTGGTGCAGAAGTGAAAACAGGGCATATTTTTACCAAGCTTGGTGATCGTACCTCTTAAATCGCTACATATGGGTTACTGTCTTAAGTTTGAATATACAGTCATGGCTGTGTAGCTTTTATAGCGCGATTTAGGTTGTTCAATCTTTACTTTTTTGGAGTTCAGTCGGTGTCCGTTGGATGTTATAGAGTTTGCCCATAATTAATAGTTCACTATTAGAAGAACAAATTTTTCGAAACCAACTCGAAAATACCTTTGTCTATCTAACACTTTCGAGTTTGTCACCAACGGTAGGCCCATCACTCGTTCTCAATTTACATCTAACATGTCGAACACAGCAGAGAGCGAAACGTGTAGTAATACAGCCAACGGTGTTTGCTCGCTAAAGATTTGGGGTTCGATCCCCAGTCAAGTTTATTTGCATCGGTTTCCGATACGTGGTTTTCGTGGCTTATAAAGCGTCCGGATTTGCGTTTCGGATTTGAGAGAACGCACTTTTATTAGGTTTGGTGTGGCAAAAGTGCAATAGAACTGGCTGGTGGGGATAGCTTTCAGATTGTTGTGTTTTAGATGTATCGGTATTGTTTGGTGAAGTTCGAACGAAGTTTTGTAAAAAGGGAAGATGGAATAGGATTTTGGTTGGCATTTGTTGGATGAATAGGTAGAATAGGCTTACTCTGAAAAAATATTACATTGCATGTTGTGTTGTGCGTTGTATGGGTAAGGTGGTCATGTAGTTACTAAGCTGCGCTAAATACTGGAAATTCAATGACACTGAACCATTCAATGATAGGTCATGCTTCTTATATTGATGGATATCGCTATTCCTTTAGGTTGCGGCGGTCAGATAGCAATTGCTCCGTGGAACAGCTAATATTCTGTCATATCTGGTTGATCTAGAAAGTGGATGGATGGAACTGTGATAACGCTTGGACGATCTTGACTTATATATATACAACGGGTGTCAATCGCATATTTAAATAAAAGGAAAGGTCAAACTGAAATGCCTTCCATTTGAAAGCTTCTAATTGCCGCAGTGCATCGCCATTGGAGCTCGGGATGTATTCGAGTTTAGCGTTATAGACTGCAGGTCATGGCCGTTGGATTAGCTGCGTGGTTGAATCAATTTTTTGGCCATGGAATTGCACCAATTTGCACTTTTTGATGACAAAGAGTCCATAGCCATTTTTTGTCGAATCTAAAACAACCGTTCTATTCTAGACTACGGCTGCATTTCCACCAGAAATGTTCGTGTAGAAGGACATAAACGCTACTACCTGACATGACGTACATGTCCTTAATTCTACTAGAGACGTATCTGGTACCATGCAGCTGGTAACGAGGTCAAACCCTCACCGCGCACCATTGACTTTTCTAAGTTATGATGTTGCGGATTAAATTGTTAATTATTACTTGGTAAATGGTGAAAAAAAATATCTTGAGGAAATCTGCTTATCTGAGAAATCTCCAAAGTGTCCTCGAAAAACGAATATGAAGTCTGACATCCTGCACTTGGTCGATGTGTGAGATTATAATCTTACATTTTTCATAACAAGAAGAGGTTTGTAACCAGTAGTGGGATAAATGATAAAAAAAACAAGGCTGATGGTGATGACATAAATATTGGTTTAGTTTGGTACATTATTGTATAAAAGTAAGCTAAATACTCCTTAGCAGTATTTATTTGTCACTAAGAACGACAGTTTGCAGAAACATTACAGTAGAAGATATCCTTGAAGCGTAAATCCAGATGAAAGCGTAACTTTTCATTTCTTAATCTTAATGAGAATTTTGTTCCTCCTATTCTTTTATTGGAAACAAGTAATTATTCTCATTCAAATATTTATTTTGTTTTTCGATATTTATGGAATTATAATAAACATGATAAACTCTCAAGCCCAAGTGCATAATTAGTTTCCGGAAGGAAACCAGTATCTACAACTACTATCAAATGTAGGCCTGTATACAAAGTATATTGATTAAATTGCGAACCACCGTACCTTATTATACTTACCTACATACAATCACTATAGCACATCAAATAATGAATGTAGATTGATTCACACACAACTTTCATATCATCACTAGAATGACACACAACACGTTCTTGCCTATTTTACTCGCAAAGAAAGTAAAAGCATTTTTTACCTCATATCAATATAACTAGTTTACTTTTCTTGACCGCGTTTGACCTTTCGAGGCGGCACTTTTACGGTAATTTCCTTAAACTCAGTATTTCAAGCACTGTTTGCTATAGAGAATACACGTGTTCATAAAATTGATAAAGCGAACTAGGAAACAGAGAGAAAATTGATTTTGTATAAGATTTAATTTACTTGCCTCGTGATTTAGGGTCAGCTCGAAGATTAGTAGATATGCCACGACGTCTCTCCAGCCACTTCTCCAAAACGTGCGCGACGGCTTTTGTGCCTGACTCTACAATGATATTCATCATCAGCTCTGCATATAAACTGTCCCACTAGTGGGCACTCTTCTTATTATGAGAAGGTTCTGTTGAGAACTCTTAGATATGCACGAGAATGATGTTTTCCTTCAACGATAAGCAAGATAATTATTAATATGCACATAGATCTAACTTTGAAAATTAATTGTTGGGCAACGTGGACTCGAACCAGAGACTATCTGCGTAGCAGTGCGTAGGTCTCTCCACTAGCCTATCGCTGCTTTTATTTAGCTAACTACACAAAAACAATGACCTATATAAATTTGCTTCATAAAACTTTCAATTTCTTCTTCTATATTCACACCATAGGTAAATTTGCACGATATCACATTTTTTACATCCTCATGATATAAGTAAGGCATGAGGAATCGAATCGCCGTTACATAATAATATCAGCCTATAACACAAAACAAGGCACGAACACACAAGCCTGTCAAAGTTCGTCCTTGTGACACAGCCGCAGCTGAAACTTTCTCAAAAGCGAGCAAAGTCGATCTTCGTTCAAAATATCAGATATCGTAATACAATTATGACCTCTCTCGCGCCACTCTCAAAACGAATTACCAACTAACTTGTAATAGAATCTACAGTGTTTAAACTCGCAAAATGTCAATGTGCATTAAGTAATATTCCGTTATAAAACTTATGGCACTCGCAGTATAAACTTCCGAATAACTTGGCTAAAGGCTCCTACACACAGTGCCGACGGCATGGTCGGCAGCTCGGCCACCGTCCAAGCCGCATGAACCCGGCGGCATATAAAGCCGTCGGCTTTGCCGCACGAAGGAGCTCCCGGCATGGCCGTCCAAGTGGGCCGGCGGGCCGCGAGGGTTGCAACTTGCTACTTGTGTGTGTACAACTAGAATGATGCCTGGCGGCTTTCTGCGGCAGCTGCCGGCGGCACCGACGCCAGTCAGAAGCCGGTGACACGTGCCGCGCGTCAAAAGCCGGCCTCATCAAAAGCCTGTGCCGCCGGCGCTGTGTGTAGCAGCCTTAAGAGGAAAAATCTAGCACAATTTATATCCGTACGCTTGAATATTTATTGAAGAATATTGTATTTTATAGACAGTTTGCTTCAACTTATGCAAGGCTTCAGTTTTTATAGTTATTGGTGGGATTGAATGAGTTAGAAACAATGATTATATGGGTTTGGGATACTGTCGAGTTGGATGGAAAAGTAGGCAAATGTAAGCTGAAACATGTGTCGCCAAGTTTACGAAGGCAGTAACCAGAAAGTACTCAAACCGAAATGCTAAGTCCATTTACGTTGCATTTACATTTATTTTACGATATGTACTGTCTCATTACGTATTGATCTGCCTCAAGGAGCCGTGAAAGTGGCTGACGTTTGGGACTATTATGTGTCTCGCTATTTCCAATAGCGATAAACTGTGATAGTAAACATGGTATAAAACTGCCACAGTGGCATGGCACAACCAGGTAATATAAAGCGTACTTGTTTTGAATTTTTCAACACACTTTGCGATACTGATCACCAGATCGTATCAATATACCCACATATGATCAATACAGACCAGATGCAAAGCTAATCGATGACGCAGCTGAATATTATAGTAGGTATGGTTATGTTGTTATTTCACGCATATAGGCATATCTATTAATTTATTTATAATGTTCATACATTTTGCAAGTAGTATACGATACCCCTCTGCCTAGCCTTTGGAGAAACACAGACGTGAAGTTCTGTGATAAATATGTTACAGGCCAGAGCATAATAGAAGAAATTGTTGTGGAGGAGCTCAAACCAGTGCGACCAAAATAAGATGTAAAAATAAACATGAAACTATACCTAGAATAAGAAAAAAAAAGTATCCCCAAAACAGAGTACCAAAATATACCTGCGGAATTACTTAAAAAAAATTATTTATCTACTTTACAAATTGTTTTATTGTGATATGTTTGTTGTGTTTCCTTTTGTTTATATAGTTTTAAAGTGAAATACATTAATACAATTTTGTTATATTATAGATTTTATACTTTTATCTACTGCAGTACTATTGCAGTGCCTATCCTGCTTTTTCTCATATAGATCGTAGAGATGAAAATGAGCTAATCGTCACTGAATGTATTGTTAATTATTCCTGTAATACCACTTTTCCCATTCATTACTAAAAGGTTACTATATAGTTTTCTACACTTGCTGCCCTAAGGACAAAATTTTGATTAATTTTTTTATCCCTTCTATTTAATTTGATTCTGAACTGAATTGACTTGAGTATTAATCGTAGTTCCAAGTATTTAATAGTCTTCGAACCTTTTTTCTATAAATTCTGTTTGTCGACTTACTTGTTGTGTAAACGTGTATGACGCACGCGCTGCTTGACAACCGTAGTGTGGACAGTTTGACATAATGCCCTTCATATTACTCGTGATCTCGATTTAAAAGGCCGAATTTGTATACTTAAATGCACCTCAGTGACTTTTGTCCCTTTTTTGCTATAATAATGTATGCAACTTTTTAGAGTGAGCAATTGCGGTGTTTTTAGTTTTGTAGCTGTTCACTCTACGGTGAATTGCCTTGTTCTTTGTTTAACTTCTTACTTCAATACATTTCCAAGTTAAAAAACATTGCAACAGTAATGTAATGTTTATGTTATTTTGGGTTGTAAATCAGTATTTTTAAGTAAATAATTTTAAGTAAACTTATTAAATGATAAATTAATAATATATTCTAGGTGTATGTAATCAAATTTTAAGCTAAGAGTAAGTATATTTATTGAAAACATACCAAGAAATGTTACACAAAAAAATATTTACGCCGTCGGCAAAAATTTCGCACTTATTGAACATTGACAAAATTATTTTATTTACTAAAAAGCGATGTTTTTTATTTTATTTTATCGCATGTAGACATAGCCATTACGTCTACAAAAGTCATAAAATATCGATGTCACCGATTTACTTTTTAATATAAACCCGTTCAAAGTTAATATAAACGTGTTTTCAACGCTCGTCAATGTTTGACATTAAGTATAATAAATTAGAAACCAAATATCAACAAACACTTGCTAACACTTGAACGAGTCATTCATTAGCTTTAAGAAAAAAATCACTTCAAAGCAGATTTGTGTTACATACGAGTCGACAAAAAATTGTTTATGTTATCGCGTGGCGACGGCCATTATAAGCTATCGGGTTTCATCGGGCGGCAATTGTAAGATAACGGCGCATTTATCACAGCGGATAAGTATTTCTCAAATTATTAGTGGTAAGTAAGCTTTAACAAATGTTAACTGTTTTCAGAAACGCGAATATAGAGTTGAGATAGAGTTGATCATATGAAAATACACAAATACACGGTCGGTTTCTGAATTGAGAATTTCGCGTTGAGAACAATTTAAACACTAATTATCAATCAATTTCCTGTTTTACAAAAAATACTTAACGTACAAAAAAACTTACTCAATTCAGAAACCGGCCGTAAGTCCATAACCGCAGAGTACTAGTAATTACAGTCAATTGCGGTTGTTTAATTAAACGGACCATAATTAGATACAGTTTTAGTGCCGGGCGGCGTATTTACAAAGCCTATACCATTAGAGTGAAAGTGCAAACTGAACTGGCTTAGCTTTTGTTTGACAAAAACTTGACGAAACCCTAGTCTATTCTAGTACAGAAATTAACTGAAATCGTGTAGACTTTGTAAGATAAATTCATTCTAACATTGCAGCAACAAATGCTATTCAATTTGGGACTAGGTTTAGGACCACAATGTGCCTAGTGCCTAGTTGGTTAGGTGCGACTGTATGTAATTCAAATAACTAAATAGGTTATGTTAGGTTCTCTTTTGACCCTTAACCCAAAAAAGGAGCCCTGCGAAGCAGGGCTCCGTCAACTTAATTTATATTATATTATATCACAAATATAATATGTAGGTAAGTAGACCCAATTAAATAGTTTTTAATAAACTAAGTTGACGGAGCCCTGCTTCGCAGGGCTCCTATTTTCATATGTCAAAAGAGAACCTAACATAACCTATTTAGTTGAATTACGTACAGTCGCACCTAACAAACCAAAACCATGTTTGAAAATATCTCGACAAAGGTTTATCTATTTGAGTGAATATGAATCATACTACTAGGTTTTGTACGTGTATTTTCTTTGAAAATATCAAGGCAAAAAGCTAATCCATTTGAGTCCATTTTTTTACTGAGATAGATTAGGTATTGTCGAGTAATATGCATAACCAAAAGCTATTCTATTAGAGTCTGACTCGTGACTCAAATAGTATAGGCTTTGTAAATACGCTGCGGGGCGTTGATTGAGTATGTGACAAATACACTACAGTCTCTGAAGATAATAAGACAACTTTATGCTTGAAGATTGTAATGGGTTAGATAGTTGTGAGTTTAGGGTTTTCGTAATTACGTAGTTTTGCTCAACTGGTTTAGGTAGTAATCTAGGCTGTGCAACAAAGTTCAAGGACGATCCATTCTGTATGTGGTCCACAAACTGAGTTTTTTTTACAGCGATACGGCAAAGTGGAGAAGTGCTAATATTCCACTTGACTTTATCAGCTGTTCTTCTGAGTGGGGATAATGGAAATTGTAACAATCTGTTGTAATTATTGGGTTTCCTCTTATCCCTGACTATATAATCTCGAAGTTTTATTAAATATTTTACAAGTGTTAGCAAGTGTTTGTTGATATTTGGTTTCTAATTTATTATACTTAATGTCAAACATTGACGAGCGTTGAAAACACGTTTATATTAACTTTGAACGGGTTTATATTAAAAAGTAAATCGGTGACATCGATATTTAATAAAACTTACTATACTACAAATGCCTACCATAGATTTGCAATTCCATTCATCTCTGTCAGGGAATTTTTCAATGGAAAGTATAAAAAACAGAACGCTTTGGAGAGATTAGATGGTGGCAACCTACGAGGACAGAAAAAGAGTGTAAAATTCCTTCTAAATTGGACTACATGTGTTTTTTTTGTTTTGAGATCCAATCCACAATACTGAGTACAGCAATCACTTTAGAGCACAGGAATGGTAACAACATAGATCACTGTGTCATACGTACAAACCAAATTAAGGAAGTCATTTGAAATAAATTAGACTTAATTAGGAAGAGGAACCTACGCCTAAAATTTATGACCGACCCAACAATTGCATTGGATAAAGAAACACTCCAAAACAGAGGACCGTTGATCGATTAGAACATTTGTGACCCTACAATTTACAGTATTCCATTGCAGAATTGGCTGTTTGGTCAAATGGTTATTGACCCGCTTGCTTGTAAATCATGTTTGATTTTCATCCAGGACAAATCTTACTGTTTTTTTTGGGTCTGGGTGTTTTTGCCCATACCCAATATTATTTACGTCATTATCATTCATTCATGTCTTAATTTTTTCGTCCACGGCTCCTGCCGTCCGCGTAAAATACACATCTAAACCTTCAAAAGGAATAGCTATCTATTGGTGACATCATCCTCCTAGCATTATCCCAGTTTAAACCCGGGGTCCGCTTTTTAGGCGCTCTGTGGAAAAGCTAATATTAATTTAAAACTGAAAATTAGCTTTTCAACAGAGCGACTACCTGTCTGACCTCCGCAATCGCACTGGATAGCTTTATTCTATGGTTTAGACTAGTGTGAGTTTATAGCCTATAACGACTGTCAAATGTCTTCATGACAGCTGGGACCGAGAGCTAAACGCAAGGAGCAAATATATGCTAGACGTGTTCTCCGAGACAGGGTGCAAGCGATAATTTTCAAAATTTTCTTTTGTATAAACCATCGCTTAGGGCCGCTCTGCGGAGGGTATGAAACTCGATACCCTCTGCTTGGCAGCCTTTTGGTATCTCCACTAGGCTGTCGCTATTTGCTGATGACAATAAAATTGTACAACAATCCGTTCTGTTGTTCCTATGTTTACCGTGACTAAACTTTGGACTTTCAATTGAAATCCATGTTCTATCATAAGGTCGGTTTTTGCTTAGATTCAAGGTAAAGAAGTTTTACTCAAATATTACTGTTTTATAAATAAGAGGGTCTCATATCAGTTTACAACAGCGCGTTTCGTTGTAACATGTTTTGTTCACTTGGAGTTTTGTTAACAATGTTCTCTTGAAGTTTCCACCTGTTTTTGATATGCGAAAAGAATTTATGAGGTTTCACAGAAGTTGTTATTTAAAGTTAATCTTGAATAAAGAGTTCATTACAACTGTTGAGTTTGAGCGCCTTGTTTTCAGAAAGTTATTAATATTTTATGCTGAGGGTAACTATTTTAATAATTTATCCAGAAATTGTATTATTTCTCCGTCACGACACGTCCTTTGCGATTGAATTAACGACTCTCGGCAAATTGTGGTGACATGAGGATCATTCTAGGTTTTAGGTGACCGTGCAGTCATATTTATTTCACTCCATTTTTCCATAAGACATATCTCTCGACATCTCATCATATATTTCTCAGATACTTTTCAGCAACCATGCTTAAGTGAAAGGTGTTGAAGATAAAGCTGAATTAGTTGACACAAATATTAATTAAAGAAACATTGTCTTCTGCATCGTAAAAGACAAAAACGCTCTGAAAACTTTCAGACGGAGTTGCATTTGTGTTTCTTTGTTTAAGGTTTCAAGAGGGGTTAGTGTAAAGTTGAATATAAGTTTGTGGTATCGTTAACTTTGCCCCGCGGTGGCAATATTTAAATAAGGGAGATGATGTTTATGGTTTATCTGACTTGTTTTCGAACCAACCGCAAAGTATTTACGAAGTCTACTGTATCATATTGCACATTTAAATAAGACAAATTAAATATAAACAATTAATAAGAAATATGTTATTTTGAATTAAACAACACTTAGCACGATAGTGATGTAAACAAGTAAACTTATTTGACAACATTTAAATGAATCTTTTTAGATTGAAAGGACGCGACAGATAGTGGAGATACCAACGGACTGCCATGCTATGCTATCGAATCCACTCTGACTTTTCAAAGTTATGTGCGTATTAAATTGTTAATTATCGCTTACCCGTGGCTCGCAGAGCACGTTAAACCGTCGGTCACGACTGTCAAGAAGATCTTTGACAGCCGTTACGGGGAGTCAGATTCCTCAAATAAATTGATACTGGACTAAACCATGGGATATTGCTATCTCTTTGGGTTGCGGAGGTCAGACGGTAGTCGCTCTATGGAAACGTTGATATTCTGTCATATCTGGTTAGACCAGTAAGCGGACCTCGGGCTCCAAGGCGTGATACGACCGGGATAAAGCTAGGACGATGATAGTGATGATTTAAAAATGAATCTTTTTAATACCCGTAAACGTTGTCCGGTAACGCAGCTAGTTCCAACGCCCACAAGAACACTGCGAAAACACCAATTAAATCTGTATATCTGTCTGTACATTTTTAATGGTAACATTGAAACGGCATTCATCGTAGGAGAATAATAGAGGTATTTATACCATTAATCAAGTCAATTATCGCGAGTAAGACCCGCTACACACATACAAATTACATACAAATTGCGAAAGTATATAATAGATTATCTTACGAGTTGTTATTATTTCAGAATATTTTAGGAAATTTTATTCCTTTCCCTCTTCTAGTCCATATAATTAGATTATATCCTATAGCTCTATTATTAGACTATTGTTATGCCATAATTATATAAATATACGAGTGAGATTAATTTACAATTCTCGTAGTCAATTATATAATAGACCCTCGTTCATTGAGCAATTTATAGTAACGCTACTTGGTCTGGAAATTATCCTGCGTCTGCTAAAGAAGAGGTATTTTTTCAAATATTATTTGCTGTCTTTTACTGCTGTAGTTGTGGCATAAATATCCACTTTAAGATCAGTGGAATCTATCGTGACCGGCTATGGCAAAGGTTTTGTTGAGAAACATAGCTCCATTACACTTGATGGAACTTTCTTAAATTAATTTAGGAACTGAATAATTTTAGCTGATATTTTTTAAGCATGTTGGTATAAAATACCCGCGGGTATTAGGTATCTGCCGAGCCTGAATAATTATCGTATTGTTACAGAAAATCGGTCACAATTATTTTATTTTCTGATCGTTTAGGAAATCAGCTGTTCAATAAATTAAATACAACTGAGTTGAGCCCCCTTTTTGCCGTCAGTTATTAATCTACTGCCGATCAAATCAGGTTAGTACCTTATTTATTCATATCTTATAAAATCCAGTTAAGACTCCATAACATGTAAATAGCGCAATTCATTTTCATGAGTTAACATTGTAGTTCAGTGAGTTGTGCCGCATGTGGGACATAATGGGTCACTTAATAGCGTTCTCTGAGTTTCCTATCACAAGTTGGGCCATACAGCGACCATCAAACCTCATCATTTATTTTGTTCAGCTTAGCTCGCGAGGGCAATGGTCTAGTTTACTAGGTTACTAGTTGTATGAGGGGCATGTTCTAGTGATGGATAACTAGGGTTTTTAAGTTCAACGTGCATATAATTTACAATATTTGTAATTGACAAAAAATCTTTTGTAAATTATAAAGCATGCTAAAATAAATATATTTAGGAGCCAGGATATTTCTGGTTTCCAAAATGTTTTTTTATTTATAGATTCACGCCTGTATCCCTGAAGGGATAGGTAGAGGTGTATAGGTCGGTTCACGAAAGATGACCACTGCGCAGAAATCATTTTTTAGGTCCCCGTGGAGGTGCGGGGTGAGGCGCGGGTGGAGTGCCAATGGCGTGGCTCCGTTCTTGACGCATTCCCTAAATGCGTCAAGAATGGAGCAACGCCATTGGTGCACGAATGTACATATGCGCGACGGCCGCCATTTGTGGTCGACTTTCGTGAATTTACCTATAATATTACACCCACAATTCACCATGAATTTATGGGTCCCACGTTAACAGGGGGCGAGCCTATTGCCGTTACCGGTCACCTCACCAGACTCCGTGCTGCTACTGAGAATTCAGAAAAATGAACCTCCGATCAGTAGACGCATACCCTATCTACTGGACCTGGCAGTCCGAAATTCAATGGAATAAATGAATTTGATTGTCTTTTATTATTTTTTTTTATTTTGGTCTGCTCTACATCTAAAAAAGATGTTTATAAAAATAAATATTAAAGACTATTCTAAGCTTAAGATAACAAGCAAATTTAAAAAAAAGTCATATATACATCCATATACATTTTAATGGCTAAAACATGATTAATCAGAACTCCTTCTTGCTTTTATGGATCTTCCTCTTTATCCTCTCGGTGTAGGCAGCCACTATGTTCGACAGCAGTGGCAGAGCTGATGACCGCTCGTCATCCTTCACTCCTACTTCTGAGCATAACTCCGCCCTGCAAATATTGTGCTATTTGAGATGTTTCATACGACCAAGTCGGAAAACATGCCCACAGTACGTTTAGAACCTTAGAGCGGTTTTAGACTAGCGTTTTATACGCGCGTATAAGCTCGTCTTTGGAGGCGCATGGAGGCGCGTATAGGCGCGCCTTTTGGCACATGCGCAACTCTTACGAGCTTTGACGCGCTTTTAACCTTGTATAAGCGTGAATCCATGTTGATACTGACACGATATCACTACCCTTGTGAGCGAACACGCCAAAATATGCCCGTCTACGCGAGTCCGGTTTTTGAAGCGCGTAATTTAGCGACCAAAAAGCGCAGAAAATACCCTAATCTGAAACCATTGGATATTACCATAAATTTGCTACAGTTTACCTATTTCTATCGGGCTGTTATCTCAAAGGTCTGATAAAAGACAGACATACAGCTAAGTGATGAGTCCTATAACCCACTTACCCTTTGGTGTCATAATCAATCTAGCCTTCTGTAGCATAGTAAAAATATCTAGCTAGGATTAGCTACCTTATCCATTCAAGCATTATTCCCGTTTTGACCAACACCTTCGCAAGTAATTTCACGAATAATACCTTTTTCCGTATCTACTCTCAACTGGAAGAAGAAATATCACCAACCTGGTTCGATTCTCGGCCACCGGCATCGCAGCCTCAGACATCATGACAGACGCTGTGTACAGGTACCCGTTCCACTCCAAGTATTCTTTCACCAGCTCGTTGACAAGAAGCACTTCTTCTGGAGGAGTGGGGGCAGCCACGGCTCCAGTACCTTCTCGCTCTTGAAGGAGCTTGGTTACTTGAGCGCGAACCTGAAAAATGAATCATCAGGGCTCATTTGTACAATGTGTTTCAGCTATGTAAATAGTAACAATGATTCGTGACAGCCACGATAAGACGTTCAACTTTGACTGTTTTTAGACTCTGTTGTCTTTAGGACTAAAGTTTATATTGCATACACAATTGTTTGTGTGAAAAATACGTTTAATATTGTATTGTTTCTAGATGAAATAATTAAATAAATTTATATGCTAGCCGATGCCCGCGGTTACACCCGCGTTATTTAAAGCTTCTGCTCTGCTCCCATCGCTCATAGCGTGATGTTATATAGCCTATAGCCTTCCTCGATAAATGGGCTATCTAACATTGAAAGAATTTTTCAAATCGGACCGGAGTTTTCAGACTGTCCGAAGGCCTCCGACATGGCCTAACAATCCTTATCCTTAGACAAGAACCGGGACCGACAGCTTTACGTGCCCTCCGAAGCACGGTAGCGCTCAGATGTAAATGCCACACACGGTCACCCATCCAAGTGGTGACCTGTGCAAGCGTTGCTTAACTTTGCTGATCTGTTATGAACGGCAAGCCAAGTCTCTAGCCTATGAGCGCTATATCAGATATACTTTCTACCCGTAATTGCATAGTGTAGTAAGTAAGCAATTCTCTCTAGATGACTTTCTAGGTCTTTGGTAATTAGTCCATTAATAGACATTATCGGGATAATGATTGTCGTATTACCATCGCACACAACGAACAATCAAGCCAGTCAAGTGCAAATATTGATCTTGTCATTCTTCGTTTCAATATAATTCGTAGTAGTATTGGCACGTGTACCAACGAAATAGCCAATATAAAAATCTATCGGTGGATATGCGGTGTGATGGAACCACATAAAATATACTTTAACTAAATGGTTGGCGTAGTGGTTTAAGCGGCCGCCTCGCCGCTTGACACTGCGCCGAGTGTCGTGGGTTCGATTCCCACACGAGACAACACTTTGTGTGATCCATAAATTGTTGTTTCGAATCTGGGTGTTCATTGAGTCCGTTGGTTGTATGTTTGTAAAGTCCCCCGCGAGCCCGCGACACAGGATTTATTCCTAGTGCGGGAGTTGTCTTTTTATAAGAATAATAAAAAAAACCAGCTTTGATCAGTATTTATTTGCTCCTTTTGTTTCCAATCCCAGTATTTTGGCGAGACGTATAAGTCTCTTCCTTCTTATACATTTTAAGTTTTGTAATAACCGATATATGACCAGAAGCCTAGCGTCAATAATTATTCTGCATACAAGTTTTAAAAATGATAATTATCACACTCGTGCATACGATATGCTAGAAATCTATAAGTATAAAGATTTTGGTTACGCAACGAAAACATCATACGTATTACAAATGCAAGATTAGATCTGTCTATTCATATTATTTGCATATCCACGCTGCTAAAGATATTTTTAAATTATTTTATTTGGTGCAACACAAGTTTTGGTGAACCCTTTGCATCCTGATGAAGGAAATTCGCTTTATTTTTTAATTTGGTTTGGTGGGTACATCAATATTATTTTTTTAATTTTTTTTTAATACATTGAAAGGAGAGTGACTGCGGGAAATCGTGTAAATGGAGCACTGTGGGCGTTTATGAACGGTCAGACGGTGCCAAAAGAGGCGCGATTGGCGGTTCACAATGGAGTGCTTGTACCCACGTTGATGTATGGAAGTGAGAGCTGGGTATGGCAGAAAAAGCATGAAAGTAGAATTAACGCAGTTGAGATGCGATCACTGCGTAGTATGTGTGGGGTAAGACTGATTGATAGAATTCCGAATGCAACTATACGAAAGAGCAGTGGACTGAAAGAAGATGTGGTGACAAGGATTGAGAAAGGAATGCTTAGGTGGTTTGGACACGTGGAACGAATGAGTGAAGAAAGAATGACGAATCAGATATATAAGGCAAATGTGTGTGGGCAAGTCAGTCGCAGCAGACCTCGGCGGACATTCGTCGACCAAATTGGGACATCCTAAGAAACGGAAATGTCCGAAGTACCCGAAACCGGCGAGCATGTATGAAGTGAGTAATTAGTGTAGAGGAAGCGCGTGAGGTTTGTAAGGATAGGAGCAAGTGGCGTTCTGTTGTCTCTGCCTACCCCGACGGGAAAAAGGCGTGAGTATATGTATGTATGTATCAATATTTTAATTAACCCTATAGTGTCATTGCTGCTAGTTGATAAGTTTTCACTAAAGCATCTATTCGAGCTTTTCAATTCGTTGAAATTTACCACAAAGTTTATTTACCCAGCGGCTTTTAATTCGTTCAACCATTTAAATGACGCATATTATATTGAAAACCGTATTATTGTCGAAACCACAAACGCAGCTTACAAATAGGGGGTTGAATGTAATGTAATACTGTTTACTGTAAACGATTTTGATTAACGTTTCACCGAAACTTATTATGCTGGCATCATTATTTGGACTTGGTCAGTATAAGCTTTATTGAGAAAAGGTAGATACGGAAATTCAATGTAAATTAATTTATTATCATACTAGGCTTTGAACCCGTGGCTCCACCTGCTTGAATTAAGTATACACTAAAACCTGTCTCAGGAATCAAACTGTTTACATCTTGATGCAAACCGTACAAAAATCCTTTCGGTAATTTACAGTATTCGGCACATCTCATACTAATAAATAAAGCTGAAGAGTTTGTTTGTTTGGTTGAATGCGTTAGCGCGTTCGAATTTTTTAAACCGATTTCAAAAATTCATTCAGTGTTGGAGAGCCCATTTATCGAGAAAAGCTATAGGCTATATAACATTACCCTACCAGCCACAGGAGCAGAGCAGTAGCCTTAAATAACGCGGGTATAACCGCGGGCTCATCTAGTCGTATCATTAAATGTATAATTTATTAAACTTGCTAAAAGGTGTATTCTATCATCATTACTGCCACCATAGTATTAATAAAGTTAGTTTGGTCACATCACTATTTGGTATTGAATTTTTGCAGCAGTCGAGTTTTATTCTCACGAGTGTAGACCTGCAGTCGTTTGTCAAAAATATTTACTCAAATTTCATGGTTCACCAAGAAACAGGATCGCATGTTCCTCTATACCTTTATTTCTTTCATCATTCCTTTTCTTACACCCAAATTACCTTACCTATAGGAGAAGGTATAAGAAGGGGAATATTATAGGTTTTGGGTGGTGAGAATGCGAATAGCTTTGAACTCCACCTTTTACTTTCCTTTACGGCCCGGTCACGGCCTACAGCAGCGGGCGGCAGCGGCCAGTGTATTCAATTTTAGGGCGGTTTCAGATTAGCGTTTTATACGCGCGTATAAGCTCGTTTTTGGAAGCGCATGTAGGCGCGTATGGGCGCGCCTTTTGGCACACGCGCGACTCGTACGAGCGTTGACGTGCTTCTTAGCTCGGCTCGTATAAACATGAGCCGTCAGAATTCATGTTGACACTGACATGATGTCACTACTGTTTCGAGCAAACACGCCGAAATATGCCCGTTTACGCGAGTCCGGTTTTTTGAAGCGTGTAATGCAACGCGCGTTTAAGCGCGTATGCTGAAACGATCATATACGCGTAGAATACGCTAATCTGAAACCGCCCTTACATGGCGCGTTTATTCTGACTGGAAGTCAGACGCGGCGCGCGGCCCTGTCAGAGTAAAGCGAACACGCTCGCCGCTGTTCATCAAAAACGCTCGCCGCTGCCGCCGCCGCTGTAGGTCGTGACCGGGCCGTTATGCTTCATCATCACAATTTAAGCCTAGAAACAAAAAAGGAACGCTGAAGGACAAAGGCCTGCCCCAAGGCTCTCCCCACGGACCGATTTTCAGCTGTCTGCATCCAACCTCATCTTTACACTTAGCATCTCAAAATATGAATAGCCCATGCGAGCTGTCATATCATTGGATAATATAATGTTATCGTCTAAACCACCTCGATTTTTTACAACTAGGTATAGTGTAAAGTCTTATAATATTAAAAAGTACATACCTCAGCATTAATTTTATTGAGATGTCCATACCTCTTTAAGAGATCTTTGATTGCAACTAAAAGATCCTTTTCTATTATTGGTTTAGCATCATTCATCGTAACCAATATTAGTCTGTGATCGTAACTAATGTTTGGATTTGGATTAAATGTCACTGTCACGCCGTCAAAATGACGTTCTTGATGTTTTTTTGGGTTAGGATAATATCATTGTGAATTTAAAATAAGTATATTTTATAAGAAGTTTTATGTAATTATGCAAGGCAGCCGATAGCTAATACACCGAATGTAGCTTCCACAAGGTGACGTGCCCTCGAAAGTCTACAGATAAATATGCGTTTCTTTTGGCCTAACTGGTCCCGTGGATATAGGCGCATGAAGTTTTCCATCAAAGGAACATTCTCATCTCTAATAAACGCAAATGGTACTGGTTCATCCACTTCATATAATGGTTCGGATTCAGGAAGATTCAATTTCTTTTTCTTTTAAATGTTTTCCAAAAATCTATCATCAAATATTCCAGCATTACTAAATCTTCCCATGGATCCCACATCAACCATTATAAACTTTCTCCTAGCGTCAGCTAAGCACATAAGCACTAAAGAAAATCTTTGTCTGTGATCAAAAAAAGAGGACCTAGTGTTTGCAGGACACATTATATGAACATGTTTACCGTCTAGAGCCCCAAACAATTTTTAAACTGCCACAGTTCTTGAAAATCTTTTGCTATTCGCTTCTAGTCGTCTTTAATAGGTTTTGAAATATCGAGAGGTTGTAAAACAAGCCAAAGAGCACAATTCTCGACACAGGTGCTACTCCAATCCTAAAATTTTCTGCCAATCTTTTGAACGACGAGTCCGTGGCTAAATACCTGCAAAAAAGATTGTTTATAATAATAATAAAATAATTAATTAACAAATAAAAAAGTGACTGCCTCCATGGTCCAGTGGATAGCGTATGCGACTGCTGATTGGAGGTCCCTGGTTCGATTCCCGGGTCAGACAAAAGTGTTACTGGGCTTTGCCGAATACTCAGTCGCAGCCCGCAGTCTGGTGATGTGCCCGGTAACGGCAATAGGCCTCTCGCCCCCTATTACGTGGGACCTAAAAAAAAATCAAGGCGAAATGTGGGTGTAATATTACACCTCTGCCTACCTCTTCTCTTCTAAAAAATATATATATTTATATTTAAAAAAGTACTGTAGATGAGAACCAAGATGACTCTTTGCAGAGCACTGAACATACACCAAATCAAGTTGACAATTCCAACAATATTTACGAAATAGCCACAACTTCAAGCATTTCAACGGATTCGGTCACCCCATCATCATCAAAAAAGAAAAAAGGCGATGAATTGTCAATTTTTATACAAAAAGAAAGGCAAGAATTAAAAGAAGTTTTTAAACCAACGAACTGCGATGATACTGATCATTTTCAGGGTTTCTTACCTGAAAATAGTAAATGGAACCCTTATAGGATCACTTTGTTGTCCGTCCGTCTGTCAAGACCTTTTTACTCAGAAACGTGTGTAGGCATGCAACTGAAATTTATATCAAATAGTCAAATATACTGTCCCTTGAACGCAATCAAAAGATACAGCCGTTTATGCTGCAAATTTCCGCTCGAAACTCGCAAGGGAATGAAAACCTACAGGGTACCTCCCGTGAACTCAGAATCCTAAAAGGCACTAAGCAACGTCTTATAGAACAGATAAAGGACAAATTGCGAAAACCATAAATTATTAGTTACATATTAGTTACATCACATATTTTTTACATTATTGTAATATACCTACAGGTTTGTACGGAAGCCTCGGTGCGCGAGTCTGACTCGCGCTTGACCGGTTTATTTTCTTTCAATGGCGAAAACTTTAAAAAAATACCAGATGACATACAGGTTCCTTTAACCCCTTGTATGCCGGAACGCAGATTTACGCGAGACACAATAGCTTTTTAATTGTGTCTGGTATTCCGGCATACAAGAGGTTAAAAAGGAAACTAATATGATTAGCGAAGCCGAAAAATCTTACGTGATGTCGTGGTATAATCAAAATATTGTTCTTTCTTCAAGCTCTGGTACCAACGCAAGTAATATAGGAGGCCAGATGGATTTGCTGCCTCAGCTGGACCCTGAACAACTTGGTTATTTTTCAAGCTCTGGTAGGAATACAAATAAAACAGCGGGCCAGGTGGATTCGTCTTACCAACTGGAAGCTGAACAATAAACACCTCCGGAGACACAACATTCAGACCTACAAACGCGAAATACTTCAAACAAAGAAGGAACAGAGCCTAATTTACCATGAAGAAGAGGAACGTGTTGTCAACTCATTTTGCAGATTACACACACATCCCTCGCCGCGCATCCTCGCACATCTCTGGTGGAAAAGCAGCCTAACACGACTCCACCACTGACACCAATTCAAACTAAAACCCTTTGCGTTAGTTACAGTCTGTAGGACTCTGTTACTAACGCATAGGGTTTTCGTTTAAAGTCCACTATCAGAAACAGTTACACCTAGTTTCATCACCTCCGGGAGAACTTCATCTGCTAGATAAATAGAAATCAGAAGTCGCTATGCGTTACCTGACTAATTAATTTAACTAGCACTTGTCAGACGGTGGTGAAACAGGAAATTGACGTCGTTTGCTACAGGATGCATGGGACGGAGTACCGGAAACCGATACCTGAGATTCATTTCATGATATTGAGGCCCTTGGCGGTCGAATTTTCTAGAATTTTTCATAAAGTATCATGTACTGAATCATTGGTATCAGTTTTCGGTACGCCATTCTCGAAAGACATGACGTAAAGTCTGCCGCATTGTGCCATTGCGATGGACTACAGCCATGCCATTTTTCCAGAGAGGAGAGGTCAATGCCCTGCAGTGCGATAGTTTAGATATAGGGCTAATTTATATGTCACCATTTAGAATTGTGTGATAAGAGAGTGGTGTGGGGTAAAAGAAGATGTAGCGACAAGCATCGAGAAAGACATGTTAAAATGCATCCATCCTCTCCATGTGCCCAAACGCACATGGAGAGGATGGATGACGACAGACTGACAAAGAATATATAAAAGACAAGTGTGAATGGGACAGGATGAAGTGGAAGACCTAGGCGGACGTTCCCTGACCAGATTGGAGACATCCTAAAAAAAAGGACAGGTTAGAAGTACCCTGAACAGAAAAGCATGCATGAGGAATCTTATGGGAGTGAATGAAGCAAGTGAGGTATGTCAGGATCGTTGCAAATGGCGTTCCGTAGTCTCTACCTACCCCTCAGGAAACAGGCGTGAGTCTATGTATGCATGTATTTAGAATTGATGTGTTACGTATCATTATAACTTTATGCTACATCAAATTCTCCTAATTAATATTTTGTAGTCAGAAATTGTACGTATCAATGGATACCAAACACATTTAACTAATGATGCTATTAGAAAATAACATGATTTGAACTGGACCAACTAACTAAATTGAACACTGATTTTGTAAATGAATAGGATTAAGTATTTATATTTATACGCGGTTTGATTTTGTTCTTTTCGCGAGCTGACGTAGTGAGTGTGGTATGTCGTGATCGGGTACAATGTGATAGTGATAACAGTGCTAGTGGTGTTGAACGCAAAAAACGAGTAAGAAAGCGGGTAGACCGTTATACTTGCTCGTAACATTCATCCACCCGCAATACCATCAGTACATCCGTGAACATGGCGCTTGCAACAGTGCCGAAATATCGGTTACTCCAAACAAAGGTACGTGGTATATATCCCGAAAAACAATTTAAATTAAGTTTAAATGACCACGAAAGTTTAAATTCCTATATTGTTTTTAAAATTCGATATTAAGTTGTTGTACTGCCTCTGCGGTCCAGTGGATAGCGTATGCGACTGCTGATCGGAGGTCCCGGGTTGAATTCCCGGTTCAGGCAAAAGTTTTACTGGGTTTTTCCGAATTCTCAATAGCAGCATGGAGTCTGGTGATGTGCCCGGTAACGGCAATAGGCTCGCCCCTTATTACGTGGGACCAAAAAATTCATGGTGAAATGTGGGTGTACTGTTACGCCTCTGCCTGCTCCTTCGAGGATACAGGCGTGAGTCTATAAAAAAAAAGTTGTGCTAGAATTGTATGTAAACTTACAATTCTACTGTCAACAAACAATACTGGTTTTCTATTAACGGCCTTGGAGGGTTTGTTTATTTTACTCAGTGTTTTATGGTTCAATTATTATAACGCTATTAAAAGTTTCACATTCCCGACAAAACCCTTTGGCTTGTGGTTTGCCAAGCTATAACACTTAACCTGGTGAAAGTTTACTTTCTCTAATTGTAAAAATCCTTGGCTTTCTGTTCGTAAAAGAACGTTGCACCGTTTACAGAATTTACTTCTTTGGTGAATGAACGCATAAATGGCCTTAACATAGAGCGCTACTAAGCTAAGGAGTGCACCTTAAACCGTTCTATTCCGTTCCTGTCTCAGGAAAATAATCGGTAGGCCACGTCGGTGGAAACTGTCCTTATGAGCCATCTCAACTCGACGCCAACCCGGCCAGAGTGTAATCGACCGGGCTTGGGACTGGCGGAGGAGGTGTGTGGAGGCTCTCCCATAAAGGCGGGGCATACCCACTAAAACCACCGCGGTGTCCCTACGGGTCCCGTGTGTTTGCGGGGTCACGTGATTTTGCGGATAGCATACTTTGCCGTGACCCCGCCCGGGATTTGCCCGCCGTTGGTGTAGGCCGGCCCCGTCTTGTTATGACTTGGGAGGCGGCGCGGACACTACGCCGCCTCCTTGCCTTTTGGCGGATGGGGAGCAGCCCCAGCGCTCACATATCATAGGCATTAAAACGTTCGCAGAGGATAGGCAGGACGGCAACCTGACAACACCGCATCTCCTCTTCCTCTGCGACCCCACCGCGACGCAACAAATAGTGCGCCCCCGTTTGATCGCGGGAGATAGATGATTTTGAAAATGAAATCCCGAAGGAAATTACATTTGGCTTGTTTACTATTTGGTGTCATAAAATTGCAGCAACCACAATATCTTTATGAAAAACTGACATGGGTCACAAATAGCAGCGAGCGGTTAAACAGAACGTGCTCAAAGCAATTGTCTATCACATTGCATCGCACAGAGGCTTTTAGAGGTAGCTTTCGCTATGCTGCTTCAAAGTGTTGGAACAATATCCCTCCGCCACTGCGGAATCTTACGTCACTACACACTTTCAGACGAAACTTAAAAAAAATCCTTATGGAGGAGCAACAAAAAATGGGTGATACTAATCTAAATGCCTCTCTGATTTAAAGTTGTAACGTGTACCTACTTACATAAATTAATATTTCGTATTATTTAATTTAAATTAATACTAATGTAATACAACCAAATAATGATATATGACTGCTATATTCAATATAATAGTTCGTGACATTTCAATTAATTCCTATTATTTAGATAATAATCAATTCGTAATGCGGTTTATTTATACATATACTTAATAATAATTGAATGGTTAATTATCGCTTGTCCCGTGCCTCGGAGAGCACGTTAAGCCGTCGGTTCCGGTTGTCATGAAGATCTTTGACAATCGTTACAGGGTGTCAGTACCTTCTAAATAAACTGACACTAGTCTAAACCATGGAATATCGCTATCCCTTCGGGTTGCGGAGGTCAGACAGGCAGTCGCTCTGTGGAAAAGCTAATATTCAGCCAAATCCGGTTAGACTAGAAAGCGGACCCCAGATTGAAACTGGGATAAGCTAAGAGGATGATGATGATACTTAATAATAATTAATAATATTTCCGACATGACATTTTTATGTGCCTATTCGTAGTGACGTTATAATTCATTAATTTATACTAGACATATTATTACATTATAATTCATTCATCATCATTGTTTTATTTTTATTTTCTTTTTGACATTTTATTTATTTGACTTATCTAGTTATTACTGACTCGTTATACCTATTTTGTCAATGAATTATGACATTATTATGATTATGCACCGTGTCGTAATTACATTACATTATCAATTATTTGTTTTTGTAAAAAAGCTCTTGAGCTGCATGCGACCTTGAAGTTTACGCAAACAAGTATGTCGATCACGTAGTGTATTGGTCTGTGATGTGGATACACACACAGTGTGAGAAACCTTTAACAAATGAATCAAACATACATCATAACCTATTACTGCCCGAAGTCCCTACTCTCGTCTTTACGAAATAGATAATATATAAAGTTTACCTCACCTTTGGGGTCTGGTACTCGCGCTAGTGTGACCTAGGTGCATCACCTCCCGAGGTATTCTACTACATTGATCGACAGCCACCAAGTTTACACCTGACAACTAATAGCCAATTAGGTACTTATGGCATCCTGCGTGAATCTGAAACTGCACATACATACGCAGGTATAATATACAACATCTAAAATAAAATGCCCACAAATTTGTATTAATGTACACTTTGCCAGATAACGAACTAAGCTGCACTTACCATAGTTGTCTTGAGTACTTCGTCTCATATTATCTTGTTCACAAAGCAATGTTGTATTCTGCATTATTTTATACATATATGTATGTATTTACTTGCTGAGTATCAAATCATTGAAAGCGTGCTCGTGATAAATTTTATATGCGCGCAGATACGCCGGCTGTAGTGCAGCCACTGGACTGGCGTCCCGGCCAAACAAGTGTCCCCCCGTACCACACGCGGCACACGCCTTCACGCGCCACTCTGGCGCCGAAGTATAATTCACACATAAGAGACATAACTCAGTTATGAGTAGCTATGGCCGTACTGTTTTTGTTACTTAAATACTGATGATGGGTGTATACCCATATAAGAGTATTCTTATTATAAAACTTCATAACTATTTAGGGTTATTCACCAACTCGACACAAGAGACTGGACACACGTGTGTCCAGTTGGTGAAATTCAAAATTAGTACTACTAATTATTTCGTCATGTGGACACGCCATAATTTTTACGCATGTCCACATGGTGAAACTTTAATTAAATCACTTTAATGTTTTCGTCAACTGGACACACTCAGTTTTCTTGCAATCAAAGGTACAGTTACGTTCATAATCGCCTCTATCATTTAATTATTAAACGTGGCGATTTCATAATAAAGGTCGCAACACAGGGGTAAGCGCGTAGCTCGATCGATTTGCAAAGTCAAGCGACTCCACCACCGTATGAATTATAGATGGGTGACCATATATAAAAAAGTAGTCCGTGCCTCGAAGTGCACGTTAAACCATCGGTCTTTATTGTCATTATCATCTATAACAGTTGGTATAGGTTGTCAGTACCCTCAAATAATCGGACATCTAGTTAACCTTAGAATCTTGAACTCCGCTTTGTGAAAAAATATTAGGCAAATCTGGTTAGACTGCAAAGCCGAGTTAGAAAGTTCAATGTAATTCAAAAACAATAATGCAGGAGGATGTACATATGTCATGAAAAAGTTGCTTTACTTTTTTATTGAAAACCCTTATTGACTTTTATTGATGTCCAAATTTTGAAATAAAACAAATACATAACAATTAAATAAGAATTATAATGATTTATTAATATGGAGAAAAATAATTATACTTCTAAGTAGTTCTTCTTCTGGGCACGCTTCCAATTGATGGCGATGTGGAGGATTTCCATGACGCCCTTTAAATTCTGCTTTTACTTTTTTTTTATGTATTTCCTTTTATTTGTTAGTTATTTAAGTAAAGAAATTATTGTTTTAATTTATGTGTAAATAGCCACTTAGTTATAGTTAGTTTTCACAACATTTATATTTATTATTCTTCTAAGTATCTTTAAATACGTACTTATATTACAACGGCATTCAAAATATTCGAAATACTTAATTTAAATATATGCTAATGATTTAAAATATTCACAGAAAAATCAAATAAAGACTTAGATAATTTCTTCTTTCTCTTAGCGTTATCCCAGTTTCAATCTGGGGTCCGCTTACTAGTCTAACTAAATAAAGACTTAGATAATTGACCATTAAAAATATATTTTTGAATTTTTTTTGACAAACAAACTTGCACCGTTTAATCGCGAGTTGCTATAGGTGCCCATAAAATTAAATATAAAAGAACCTTATTGGAGCATAGCAATACTTAAATTGGTAATTTTGCAAACAATTATCAATCTACATAGCTCTGTTACAACAATATTTGACTCTTTGGAAATATAGTAATTATCCTTATTATAATAATCATTAAGCTTAATATTAAGTACTTATCACAATCATTTTACTACAAATAGAGATAAAAAAATCAACAGCTAAACGTTACAAGATAACATCAGTATAAGATAAACAATATTTGACTCTTTGGAAATATAGTAATTACCTTAATAAACTTAATATAATTAATAATACGTATCACAATCATTTTACTACGATTAAGATAATATCAAGAAAATCAACAGCAACATTACAAGAAAACATAAAATATAAATATAAAAATATTTTAACTTACTAAATTTTTTTGATACAGTGACCGATGCTAATTTCACCTGATTCAAAGTGCCTTACAGTGGCTGCGATCATATTATTAATGGTGCCTGTTTCAATTTTTTTCTTTGATATAGGTCCATCATTGATAACTCGGTGCCAAAAATCGTTCATTTCCCTTTTTTACCATATTTGGGTTTCGTTTCAATTTTTTAGCTATACCGGCATTCCGTGCCTCTACGGAATTGTTAGTTCGATGATGTTGTTTATAGCAATTAAAAGTCTTTGCATAACAGGAATTGTCATCGAGCCATGTTTTAATAAAATAGTCATTAAATGTTGTTATATCTTCAGTGTTTAAGTATTCAGCCATGATATATAACCAGGCATCTGATTACGCATCCATCGATAAAAGTGGCAATGTACTTACAACATCTCATCATATAATTATGTCTGTAAAGTCCCCCGCGACACAGGATTTATTCCTAGTGCGGAAGTTGTCTTTTTTAAAAGAGAAAAAAAATCTCTTTATGTGATCTTTGCTCAATTTTGACTTTGTTAGGTGCAACGTTTCTGTTTTTCGCCACAAACATCTCTTGAAATGTGTATAATACCCCACAATTTTCACATCCGAAAATTCATGTAGTAAAGCTTGTATAAGTGGCTTTTCAAAATCACATGCCATAGTTTTTGGGTGCCACTCCGGTATTTGACTTTTAATTAAAGAAAATGTACGTTTCTTCTGTGCTATTGGGCAGCAGAGCATAAATGGTAGGAATAATGTTCGTATGATATTTCGTACTCCCAATATCGACATGAATCGTAAAATAGCTGATGAAATTTTCTAACATATGTTTTAAACGTTCCATCAAGAAGAAACTCTCTGAATTCGCAACAATTTCTCTCGTGCTATGGTGCCCACTGATGTTCTCTCGTGCATGGTGCAACCGATAAATACGATTAACGATAAAAACGGAAAATAATTTTTAAAATGACATACAAATTATTTGTTCCCAGTTGCGGGACGTTTAGTAGCCGTTGATAAATGAGTCAAAAACATTTATCTGCGTGACTGTACTTTGTCAAGAATTCGAGTAAAATACGGCCGTGTGTCCAGTTGACGAAAACATTAAAGTGATTTAATTTAAGTTTCACCATGTGGACACGCGTAAAATTCATGGCGTGTCCACAGGACGAAATAATTAGTAGTACTAATTTTGAATTTCACCAACTGGACACACGTGTGTCCAGTCTCTTGTGTCGAGTTGGTGAATAACCCATATTCTCTACTCACAAATGCGAAAGTGTATATGGACCATGGCTTTGACATTTGACTGTATTTCGGTAGATAATGTCATAAATACTGGCCAAGTTTCTTCGTTTCCCATAGTGTCTGAACTCTTTCCAATTATCGGGAGTATGGAGTACCTTCACGCAACTTGAGACTGATCGTTGGTGTTCCAGTCCTGTTAATGCGGAATCTTAATGCACCAAAAGCTTTGTAATGGCAAACGGCTACGAGTAACACCTAGGAGGAAACATTATAAAAGCTATTCGCTATGAAGGCTTCCGTAGTGGAGGTAGCCACTTACCATAGCAATTATTTTCAACTAAATATTAATAGTATTTGTATAAACGATAAAGCTATAATTGCGGTTTTTAAGATGTGCTTTATTTCAAAAACTGCTTATTTATTATAAATTAAAAAAAATCGTTGGAGGTTTTTATAACGATGTACAGCATGTATTTTTATTAGATTTGTCCCTCTCTTACTTTAAAAGTTAGAGGGGTTAGTCACACACACCCATTATACCACTTTGGAACCAAATTATCTTTCAAACGATTGCCTTCGAGAAACAATTGTTTTAGGAACCTCAAAATAATTTTTAACGACCCATTTTCTACATCAGTTCCATGTATGTAAAGCCTTAATATTCAATATTTTTTATTTTCTATAACGTCGTAAAGTGGTTCACAGAATACATCTAGCTACCAATTTTCAAATGTGTAAATTGAATAGTTTCGGCATAAAGTGGCTATAATATGCGGATAGACTGACAGACATAGCGCGTCAATAAGGATTCCATTTGGATTCCATGTTTAGCCATTTTTGACTACGGATCTCTAAAAATACTGTTTACAAAAATGATTTAAATGCTTCTTGCGGTTCTATTTCGTATTAGTTCCTATGAAAAGAATTAAAACGAACATTACTATCGAACGATGAAGGAGTTTTGTGTTACCCCGAACTTAACGTGAGCGAAGCCGCGGGCAAAAGCTAGTATATAATATATGTATATTACATATATTTATTTATGTATTTACGTATTTATGTATTGAGGTATTTATGTATTGATGTATTATATTACTTGTGTATATATATATATATATATATATCCTTACTTCATTTTATGACTACACCACTATATTTCCATTTCCAGAAATTGCTTTCAGCGATAAGGCCGCCTATTGTACATACCTATGTTAAATTGCTTCATGTTTTGTAGCATTTTTATTATATCTGGTGTACAATGAAGAATTTTCTATCTATCTATCTAACTCTCAACCCCAAGTGCATAATGAGTTTCCGGAAGGAAACCAATATCTACAGGTACTATCAAATATAGGCCTGTATACAAAGTATATTGATTAAATTGCGAACCACCGTACCTTATTATACTTACCTAAATACAATCACTATAGCACATCAAATAATGAATGAAGATTGATTCACACACAACTTTCATATCATCACTAGAATAACACACAACACGTTCTTGCCTATTTTTCTCGCAAAGAAAGTAAAACATTTTTGACCTCATATCAATATAACTATAGTCCGTGCCACGAGAACATAGACTTTTTGTAAACAAAGAATTTCTACTAAGTTACTTAGCGATAGTTCTGTCAAAAGCAAATAATTTCAAATCCAATGAGCGCAACGGTACATAGATACCTGTCATTGGAAACTAATATGTCAATGGATCGGGTTTTTATCGATGTTATGCGCTGTCAACAGGATCTTTTAATATTTTGAGGTACTGACGCCTAGAATGTCAACATTTGGAGATATTTCATTGCAATGTTCCATTTTTGGGGCATTTATCTGAGAACAAAATTAAATTTCTAGTTGTCCAGAAAAGGTAAATGTAAAGTTAAATACAAGTGTATAGGATCGCAACGCTCCTCCCGCTGCGCTGCCGGTATCTCGAAAAAGCGGGTGCAGAATAGCAGATGGCAAACTATTAGTCGCACAGAAAATTATTTATACCTAAAAAAGAAATTGCGTTTTCAGACTACCGTAACTTTAATGCATTTTGTTTAACTTCATTCTGTCGATTTTATTCACAAACAACGTAAAATCTCCATGCCCAGATTTTTTTATGCAATGTACTGGCTAGTTATCTATAATATTATTCATTGTTGGTCAATAATTTAATATTTTAGGATAGGTAGGCTACCTACTATGATTTAAAAAAAATCATGTCATAATAGAGTAACATGTATGTACTCTATCATTAACATACATGGTACTCTGTTTTTCCTTAATTTATAGAATAAGTTATGTATAAAACGACAAAATATCGGTAAATTTATGAACATTCGACCATTCAAACAAAAAATCAAATATTTTTATTTCAGTAAAATTAAACAATACAAATTAAAACAACATAGTGGCATAATTAGGCATTGAAAAAAAAAAGACTGTTCAAAAAGAATAAAATCTAAAACACAACTGTTTGAAAAAAGGTTGTGAAGCCCTGAATGTTTGTTTACAAAAAGTCTATCTTCTCGTGGCACCAACTATAGTTTACTTTTCTTGACCGCGTTTGACCTTTCGAGGCGGCACTTTTACCACAGAATAGATAGTTCTTACGAACAGAAGCACCACTTCGCAAACCAATTTAAAGAAATGGCGACTCTTGCTACTAAGCAAGAAAGTGCAATTCAGCTCGCATGAGCATTCAGTACCTATCGCGATATTGACCTAACTGTTCCCGCTCTTTTCTAACACATAACGCTGTCGCTGTCTGGCGCGGAGCGGTGCGCTAGGGTTGTCGACTTGCCGCTGCTACTATAATATTTATTCATCTTCTATCTACCTACTTGACCACGTACCTAATAATAAATATTTATACTATAAGTATCCTATCCCACTATTTGAGCTCGTAGAACGAAAACCACAAAAATTGTGGTCGTTTACATTTTCACTATACTAATTCTTAGTTATTTCCTAAACTCGTAGACCGATTTACATGACTCAAACAGATAAAATGGTTTTTGAACTACACCTTTAATTTGACACTCTAATCGTTGAGATATCTCAACAAATAAAAAGTACAATTTTCAAGTTGCTCTCGTAAAATAAATAAAATCAAAATTTCAAGTTGCTTCCGACACACATCCGTTAAATGAGCAATACTTCGCACCAGACTTGTGATGTGAACATTTTTGTTGTTCACTATTGAAATTCACTTTATTAGCTAGCCCTGCGCGTGAGCGGTGACGACGCGGCGTGGAAGCCGCGCCAAAGTGTAGGCACTTATCGCTGTAGGTACGGCCGAGTGAAGGAGGCCTGCTTTTACGGTAATTTCCTTAAACTCAGTATTTCAAGCACTGTTTGCTATCGAGAATACACGTGTTCGTAAAATTGATAAAGCGAACTAGGAAACACAGAGAAAATTGATTTTGTATAAGATTTAATTTACTTGCCTCGTGATTTAGGGTCAGCTCGAAGATTAGTAGATATGCCGCGACGTCTCTTCCACTTCTCCAAAACGTGCGCGATGGCTTTTGTGCCTGACGCTACTATGATCTTCAACATCAGCTCTGCATTATAAACTATACCACTAGTGAGCACTCGTCTCATTACGAGAAGGTTCTTTTGAGAATTCTTAGATATACACGGGAATAATGTTTTCCTTCAACGTTGAGCAAGATAATTATTTAATATGCATATAGATCTAACTTTAAAAATTCATTAATGGGCGACGTGGACTCGAACCAGAAACTATCTGCGTAGCAGTGCGTAGTATCTCCACTAGCCTTTCGCTGCTTTTATTTAGCCAACTACACAAAAACAATTACCAATATAAATTTGCTTCATAAAACCTTCAATTTGCCTCCAATAAATATTTTATTCTTTCATGTCAAAAGTCAAAAGTCAAAAATCATTTATTCATCTAGGTCACAACGTGACGCTTATGAACGTCATTTTTTTTAAGTAAATTACTAATGCTTCTACATTTACATTTACTGCCTCGTTCGCAAAGCAATAGGTAGAACCACGAGAAAGAACGGGCAATAAAACTCGTGGCCACTCTTTTTTAATCGCCAGTGTTATGGTACATAATTTTGTTTTGGAAGGAGCTGCAACTGTTTCACATTGTAATTAATTACTTGTAAATAGTAAATAAGAACATACATAATGCTTAAACAAATATGCAGTTACTAAATTAAGTAGTTGTAGCTGTAGTAGTCTTCCAATGTGAATCTTGTGTAACAGGAGCATCCACTTACGCCTTATAATGTAGGCAACTTGCGATCATGTTCAGAACTATGGTTGAAAAGTATGTTACAGAAAGTGACGGTATATGAATACACGAAAATTACAAAAACGTTAGTATCCAGCCCATGATAACGAGTTATCTTCATCTAACACTGTAGCAAATTTTAATAAAATTTGTGGAACAACAATGAAAATGTAAATGTAGTAAGTTGAATGACCTAATAATACATGAATATTAAATTAATAGAACTAGAGATATTATAAAAAAAACTGAAAAGTAAGGTTTCTATATAAATTTAAAAAACCAAGAGTTGGCTAGTGTAAGTGACCATCTACCTTTACAATTGAAATAATCATTAATGGTATAATAACCTTTCCTAATAAGGCAGTCTTTTATTTTACTTTTGAACGTACTAAATGGTAATTCTAAAATACTAATTGGTATTTTATTGTATATACGAATACCTAGCCCTACAAAAGAATTATTACCTTCATGTAAACGATGATAAGGCGTATATAATTTATGCCTGTTTCGAGTATTTATGTCATGTATGTCACTTTTTGAAGTAAATAACCCTATATTTTGCCTAATATACAATATATTAGCAAATAAAAATTGCGAGGCTACTGTAACAATCCCTATAGACTTAAAGCGTTCCCTAAGAGTATCTTTTGCACCTAACATGTATATTGCTCGTACCGCTCGTTTCTGTAGAACGAAGATATTCTGAATATCCGCAGCTTTGCCCCATAACAAAATACCGTAGGACATAACACTATGAAAATAGCTAAAATGAACTAGACGAACTGTGTCAACATCAGTAAGTTGTCTAACTTTTTGACAGCATACGCAGCAGAGCTGAGCTTACCTGCAAGACATGCTGTATGTGCACCCCATTGTAACTTATTATCTAGTGTAATGCCTAGAAACACTGTCGAGTCAACTGTGTCAAGTTCCTCCCTATCTAGCCTTATATTAGGTCCCAGTTGTCAAACGTTAGGTAAAGCAAATTTTACGCATTTAGTCTTTTTAGAATTATGCACTAGATTGTTTGCTGTAAACCATTGTGTAACCTGTACAAGTGCATTATTTACATCATCAAATTGATTCCTATTCCTATCTACTTTAAAAATAAGTGACGTATCATCTGCGAAAAGTACGACATCACAGATGTTTTTTAAATAAAAAGGTAGGTCATTAATATATACAAGGAATAGAAAAGGACCTAAAATAGAACCTTGTGGAACGCCTAACTGTATAGGTAATTTAGAGGATGTAGCCCCATTTACATCGACGCACTGAATTCTTTGCCGCAGGTACGACTCGACAGCACAAAGTGCGGTTTCCTCTACGCCGTAGTGGCGGAGCGTACGCAATAGTGTGTCGTGATGAACGCAATCAAATGCTTTTGAGAGGTCACAGAATACTCCGATAGCATTTTTAGATGACTCCCAAGCATTATAAACGTGTTTTATGAGAGCAACACCCGCATCAGTAGTGGATCTACCTTTAGTAAATCCGTATTGATTTTTATGAAGCAGACTATTTAAATTAAAGTGTCTTAGTAGCTGCTTTAATAAAATCTTTTCAAATATTTTACTAAATGTTGGCAAGATAGACATGGGCCTGAAATTATTTACGTCATTTTTACTGCCAGATTTGAATAAACGTATGATTTTACTTAATTTCATCAAATCCGGTAATAGGCCTAAGTCAAAACATTGGTTAAAAATTATAGAGAGGTAAGGCGCATCAGTCTCAACTACAGTACCTAAAATTTTAATTGAAATGCCCCAAAAGTCGCCGGTATTTTTAATATTAATTGCATTATATGCGACCAATATATCTCGCGGGGTAACGTGCTTGAATCTAAACACGCTCTTGCATTCAGGTACACTGCTAAGCAAAAAATTTCCAGCGTCTAAAGATGATGATTGTAAAGAGCTAGTAGTTGTTAAAGGTATGCTCGCAAAGAAACTTTTGAACATATGCGCTACTTGAGTTTGATTGGTGACTAATAAATTGTTTTCTTTTAGTTCAAATTGGTTTTCCCGTGGTCGTGCTCTTCCTGTTTTATTATTTATAATTCTCCAAATTTCTTTAATTACATTTGTTGAATGCTTAATTTTGCTACTAATAAATTTTGATTTTGCCATAACACAAACTTGTTTAAAAACTTTTGATTAGTTTTTTACATAATTTAAAAATGTGTGTCAAATCTATGTCGTTTCATACCATATAATTCAAACGATTTTGCTCTACTTCTGTATATACCTATAGTGGCCCACTGGTTAAAAGATCCGGTAGTACCCTTTAATGTGACAGTTTTACTCTTGAAAGTATCTTAAAACTCATTGTTTACTATTCCTATAAGTGAATTATAAATTGTATTTGGATTTTTTGAGTTCAATATTGAGGGATTGAGTTTAGCAATAATATTGTTTTTAAAACGTATAAGACGATTGGTAGTTTGAAGCCTACATTCTACTGTATGTGATTTATCATATGTTGAACATGAAAAACTAGCTATCTGTCCACGGTGATCAGAAGGAAGAGAACTAATAACTACTGGGTTTTTAGCAACACAAGAACTAAATTTACTATCCAAACAAGAAGAAGATGTTTCAGAGACTCTAGTAGGTTCACAGAATAAATTAGATTCAGAAATCTAGTACACTGTGAAGAATTTTCTTAAATATTAATATTAAAATCACCACATACTATGATATTCTTATGACTACTTATAATTTTATTAAGAGCATCTTCCATAACAGTCTCAAATAGATTATAATCATCAGAAGGGGGTCGATATACACAAACTATAATATATAAGTCTAGTTCCACACAGGACAACTCAATAGTGCGCTCAATAGATAAGTTTACAATATCCTTACGTTCTTTGCATTTTAATAAATTTGAAGTCATTATGAGAGAACCGCCTCTAATAGCCTGCTCTCTTATATACGAACTCTGCACTGTGTAATATTCATTTATAACAATAACCTCATGGGTGCTTAACCAATGTTCAGTTAAGCACAAAACCTTAACGTCATATTTTTCTAGAAATAAACTTAACTCTAACTCTTTGCCAGATAGGCCCTGCATGTTTTGATGTACTATATTTAAATACTGCAGCCTATCTGTTGTCCTATAAAACGTTGTTAGTACATGTACTAACCCTATCAAATACATTGTCAACACAAGGCTCACTGCCTTGCTGTAAATTGTATGCTAATAACTTAGCAATTTGTCGCTTAATATAAAATGGCAGATACATTGTATCTTTAGTTAAAATAAATTTGCTAATAAATATATTATCGTCAAAAAACAATAATGCGTCACTATGACGACAAGTTATGTTATACAATAACATGTTTAATGAGTGTATGTGCATATTTTGTGTGTGTGTTAAGTTGTTTGAGTAAGGTAAAGCACCTAAAAAAATGTACAACTAAATTTAGAATTAAGTTTTATCAACAATTCAACACATTCTATGATATCCTGTCTCTTTACAGTTAAACTGTTACCAAACAATAATATTGCAGTGCTACTCTCATCTAAGGGGTGTAACTTAATCTGATTAACCAAACTACAGTAACTATCCCCTGGCCTACAATAATTTATAACACACTGATTTGTATATTCACTGAGAAGACTACCAAAATTGTGACCTAGCCTATCAGAAAAAATAAAAGTTTTGTTAATAGATGTTGGAAGCCTAGATTTATTTAAAGTTGATTGTTATGAGTGTGAGTTTTGTGGATTGTTAGAAAAATTTTTAGGTAGTACGGTACTCAATGGCTCTGCTGGTATAAGAGTATGAGTACAAGAACACGAGAGCTTATTGGTCAGAGACTCATACATTTCTGCATTACACCTCACCAAGTCTACGAGCTCACCTGCCTCCACTATACGCTTGCTCAGTTCTTGTTGAGAAGCTTGGTATTTGTTGAAGATCTCATTTAAGGTTCTTTCCCTAAGTAATATCTCTTCCCTTAAGCGATGAGTGTCCATATCATACACTGATCTGCTATGTTCCAAATTTCAAGAGTACTCAGAAAGTTGATTAACTAAGTTTATGCGCTCCTTTCTAAGATTTAAATTAACTCTATGCACATTATATTTCGTAATAGATTCATGACATTTTTTTATTAATTTAGTAATTTTAATGTAACGTTTAAGTTTATTATGACTAGAAAAGCTGGGTCTCATAATAATGGTATCATCCCTGGTCAGGTCTATAGTCACAACTGGCTCCCTAATGCACACATGATCAGGCTCACTACTAACCAACTCATGATATAGGCTACAGGTATTCGCAATCTGTTGACTGTGTTTATTTATTTCTATGTTGGAGATGGTTTTATGAGCTTTACTCAATTCACGTTCCATTTCAGCAACACGTCTCAGAGCTTCTTCATGAGTGCCCATGCAGTGTTGGAAGTTGGACATTGTCAGTCGAAGTTGTTCATGTTGCTCAAGTATTTCAAGATGGTGTGTGTGCATTTCAGCCAGCTGTGCCTTGAGTTCAGTGTACTTGTCTACTATTTTCTTTACTTCTTCTTCGCTGTCCTCTCTTTCCTGTAGCAGCTGGTTACACAGGCTTTTAGAGGATTCCAATTCCTTGAGTGTGGTCTGTAATTTGTCCTCCAGAACTGCCATTCTGCGGGTCATCATTTGAACAGACCTACCCCGTAAGCACCTAAAATATAAGGAAGAGTGAGTAAAGTCAGCAGAGAGAAACTAAGAAATGGGTGGATAGAAAGTTGAGAAGGAAATAATGTAGGTAGATTATAAAAAATAACAGAAAAGTAAATTGAATAAATTTGGGAACAGCTTATTTTAAATAGTTACTAACTATTGGGGAATATGAAAGTAATTAATAGGTACAAAAAATTATATGTTTGATATTATATTTATAAAACAATAAAATTGTAATGTAGGTACTTCTATAAATTGACCTGTGTAACACTATTGTACTCCTTAAATTAATATACTTATTTAATACTAAATAATTACGTTTTGTTTATAGTGTGTCATGTAGTATATGGTGTCTGAGGCAAATGTTTTTCGTCATCGATTTTGCTTCCACAAATTGTCAAGCAAAATGAGACATAAACCACATTGTAAATGACGTCACTCACGTGCAGTGAGCAGTGTTTATGAAATGTATAGTGTATATTAGTTAGTATAATATGAATAAAACTATACAGGGATAAGTAAATAATTATGAAAACAATACGCCCCGGGTTTCCAGTTGATTTTGAATCTTGTTTATATTGTATCGGTTTTCCGTTACTTTAACAGTTGGTCCGCCACAAGTTTTCCAGTGAGGTTTTGTCACTAGTCCTTGGATATTATGTTACATGTTTGAAATAGAATTAGTTTTTATTATAAGTCAAATCGATTAGATCGATTGAGTAACATTTTATTTAGTCCATTGAAAATTTCTGACAATGGTCACACTGAACTGTCACTTCCGTCTTACGCTTGAAAAAAATATCTCGCCGGGTGTCGTCTCGTACGTAAAATATCGCCTTTTGAATTAACGCGAATTGAATTAAATTGAGTAAACCGTTTTGAACGCCGCCTGATCTAGTGCTGGCAACGGTAAATTGATTGTGAACTATTGATTGACATTTGTGAAAATTGTGAATCTGGTATCGACTTCCACGTGCCAACGTGTCCTGAAAACGTCGCGTTTGAAGCTTAATAGCTAAGTATAAGATACTTCATTCATTTATTTTGGCCAATATACTTGTAAGAATGTGTCTAATTTAACTCAAGCCTGACATCAGCAAGGATAGCGGGTAAGTGAAACATAATATTGATATTGATTGATTTCAATTCATCACTGTGCAACGCAGTGCATTGTGTCTGGATCATTGTCTATCGTGGTCAGGTAGATGTATTACATCTTCCACTGCGCACTTCTGATACACCTTCCTGCCTGGCTACGATAATTCTAGACATAATTTTGGTGCAGTGCTGTAGTTGAAATTTAGCCGCTGTTGGATTACTGAGTATAAACTCAGATTGGTATGAGCTTGTGTCTTATCACCTTGTAGACAGTATTGTAGTGTTTGTCAGGTCAGTTATTGTCTAAAATACATAATATTTAATTGTATAAGTTGACCTAGATAATTTGAAACACATTGTCACATAACCTCAATCAGTAATTGTTGATTTGTATTGTTGAAAAATCCAACTTAAATTTGTTGTTGCATTAATAAGTCATCTTTCATCCACTCTTCTTTTCCTACTCAAGCTATTCTTCTTTGGAATGACCTTCCTCTCGAAATCAGGACGTCCACTACTAGGTATTGCTTTAAGACAAAGGTAAAGCAGCTTTTATTGGCTAAGTTAGCAGAAGTATACTAACATTTATATGTATTTATTTATATATGTATATATAATATGTATGTGTATGTAAGTATATGTATGCATTTCTATATTCGATGTATGTATGTAATATTATTATTATTTAATGTTATGTAATGTATGCTCATCCATCATATCTATTAAATATAATATAATAAAGTCAAACTCCACTTTTAAATACACCTACCATTAATCTCTGCACCACTCTAAGGTAGACTGGCAGAAAATGCCTAAGGCATTAAGTCCACCTTTATACGCTATGTGTGTATATAAAGTTAATAAATAAATAAATAAATAAGTCAGTTTGTTTGGATACATAACAGCTGTATGTATCAATAAATTTAGTAAATTTAGTTTATTGCATATATTCATAAACATAACAACCAACTTGACCTTGCCACTTGGGCGGGTCACATTAATAAATTTTGTTTTGTTATAATATAAAGATAATATTGTTAGGTAACACATATTCTGTGCTTACTTCCTATTGTATATCATAAATAACACAGTTAGTCTGTCTGTTGCAAATAATTAATTAAGTTGAAGTTTCAACTTTATTAATTTGTTATAAGTTATAACTTTGATAACTTTTGTGTTTGTTTCAATATACTGAAACTATTAATTTTGTTGGACAGTAGATACCTGTCACTTGCCTGCACTTGCAGTAAACAGGCTAATACTTTGTTGGTTTCAAGGAATTGAGAAAAATTAAGTTTTGATTGTTAATATTGTTTAACGCTTGTCCGGGCTCTTTTGAAATTTTGATTATGTCAGCTATCAAGGACTTGCGTGCGGCTGCTGGTGCCATTGCATCAGATTTGCGCTGGTTTGCCTCGGCCAGTGCCTTAGTGAACCGGCCTGATCGCCAGCAGGCCTTACTACAAAGGTACGAGCGGATTGACGATCGCCTGGCAAGTGTGGAACAGTAATTCCGCACTTTCAGCACTTGCTGTCTTGAAGTGTCAATCAATGATTTCACCGCTGACCAGCGAAATAAGGCCAGCGAAGACTATGCCCAGGTCTTAGACCTGTATGATGCTGTCTCCAATAGTGCGAGACAACTAGTTGCCGATAGGGAAGGGCAACCCGGCCTGAAGCAGGAGCTTCCTAGGTCAGCACCGGGGCTGGTGAGTAGGCTCCCTACTTTGGACCTGCCCCATTTTGATGGCTGCCTAGGAAGCTACCTGGGCTTCGTTAATTTGTTCGACAGCCTAGTCAATGATAGGGCTGACCTTCGGCCGGCACAAAAGTTGACCTATCTAATGTCGGTTCTGGATGGGGAGGCTAAGGGCCTCATCCAGCATCTGCCCGTGTCTGACGAGGCGTACCAGACGGCTCGGGACCTAATTACCCGTAGGTACCATAATAAGCGTGGCCTCGCCGACACGCACATCGAGCAGATTTTGGGTTTGCCGACGCTCACCCGGGTCTCTGGGTTGCGCACCCAACTTTTGAACCCGCTTTTGGTGGCCATCAACGTACTTAAGTGCCTTGACCTGCCCGTGGACCAATGGTCCTATCTATTGGTGCACATTGTCCTTAAAAAGCTGCCTGCCAACCTGAGGTCGCGTTTTGAACAGCGCTTTGGTGGGGATAGCGCGACCCATCTGCCCCCCCTTTGCTGACCTGGAGGATGAGTGCCGGGTCTTGGACAACTCCGGTGGTGACACGCCGGCTAAGTCGCAGCCGCCCAAGGTCAAGGAGCAGGCTCGCGTTCACACCCGAGCCAATGTTGACCGGCGCCCTCGTCGCTTTGCGGTCACGCAGAGCCCAGCGGAGTGCTCCTACTGCAAGGTCACGGGGCACAGAACGGCCAGTTGTAGGGCATTCTTGGACCTACATGTCGCCTCTCGTAGGGGCATCGCGAATGCCCGCCGCCTTTGCTTCTCTTGTTTGGGGTCCCACTACCAGCGAGACTGCCCAAACTCTCGCCCCTGTCCTCACTGTGGAGGACAGCATTTGGACATTCTCTGTATGAATGCCAGAGAGGTTGGCCGCTTGTCCAACCAGCCGACGCCGCGCACGGGCGGGTGTTTTGAAGGTGGCAGCCGAGGCTCACCGGCGCGTAGCCGAGAGTCGCCTCGCTCAATTGATCGCCACTCGCCCCGCTTGGAGAACCGTAGCGTGCGCACGCCTCCTCTCTCTCGCGCACCTGAATGTGCGACCGCGCAACGTCACCAGCACCATGACTGCTGCCCCAGGTATTCCCCTCCTTTGGCGGAGCGTCCCCGCCTTGACTCGTCATTATGACCCCCCACAGATGGCGCGCGGATCGAGTCATCGCGCTTTTGAGGACTTCAAGCCGCACCCTCATTTTGATTTGCCTGGTCCTGGCCAACGGTCGCCGCCCAGGCAACAATAGGTCATTGATCCCTGCCCTATAACGCCAACCTCCCCCATTGAGACCGTTATCCTACCAACAGTTGCTGTTCGGGTCTGGGGACCCACGGGGACCTCTGTTGTTGTCCGTGCTATATTGGACACAGGTTCACAAGGTTGCATTGTTTCCACTTATTTGGTAGGGCAGGTTAAATTAAATATGGGCTCTTTTCCAAATTGTATACGGGGCATAGGTGACGTAGCCTCTAATGTTGAAGGGCAAGTTAAGGTTTTGTTTGGCCCTGTTGAATCTTCACACCCGAGGATTAAAACCTCGGCTATTGTGCTGAAGAATATTTTGGGTATGCATCCACAGAAGCAGCTACCTGCTGCTGTGGTGAATTTGACATCGGGATTGGAACTGGCAGACCCCAAATTTGACACACCGGGACAAATCGACTTGTTGATTGGCTCTGATGTCCTCGGTGGAATTTTGATTGGTGGGAAAAGGTTCTTGGTGCCAAATGGTTTGACTGCCATCCCGACCATATTTGGATTTGCTTTGATGGGACCTGTACCTAGGGACCCCCCTCCACCTGAACTTGACAATTTGTTAGCTGTAGGCTCCGCTCTCTCTGATGCGGTTCAGAGGTTTTGGGAGATAGAGGAGCCCCCTCAAGCTGTCCGTTTGAATCCAGAACATGAGGAGTGCGAGCTGTTCTTCCAGAACAACACTGGTCGACTCCGTTCTGGTCGGATTATTACGAGGCTACCTTTTCTGTCTGTTCGGCCTCCGCTTGGTGAGTCACGACCTTTAGCCGAAAAGAGGTTGTTGGCCATGGAGCGCCGCATGGGTCGTGATCCGGAGCTCAGACAGAAGTACATTGAGTTCATGAGGGAATATGAACAGTTGGGACACATGTCTGTGTCAAATTTGGATTGGCGTTCGGTGGAGCACTACTTTCTCCCGCATCATGCGGTATTGAAGCCATTGACTGGGAAGCTGCGCACAGTATTTGATGGTTCTGCGCAGACTTCAACAGGCGTATCCTTGAACCAGTGCTTGCATTCTGGTCCCAAGTTGGTCAAGGACCTTTGTGACGTCATCATCAGCTTCCGACGACATCAGGTTGTCTTTGTGGCCGACATAAAAATGATGTTCAGACAGACTATTATCCACCCTGATGACCGTCGCTTCCAGCTGATCCTTAGGAGAGAGTCTCCTCGCGATCCCATGGTTGTCTACGAGCTCAATACTAATACGTACGGGTTGAGGTCAAGCCCCTACTTGGCAATACGTTCTCTTTGGGAGCTCGCAGACCGCGAAGGCTTACGTTTCCCACGAGCCTCCGCTATCTTGAAAGACGATATTTACGTCGATGACATTTGCTCGGGCGCCTCCACAGCAGACGAGGCGATCCTCCTGCGGGACGAATTGATAGGTATTTTGGCCTCCGCTGGTTATGAGTTGCGCAAATGGATTTCCAACTCACCAGCGCTTTTGGAGGACTTACCCGAGGATCATCAGCAAGATCCACATCTATTTGAGATTGTTGACAACCCCGCCATGATAGCTGTTCTCGGCGTCCAGTACAGACCAGTCCAAGACATCTTTACGTACAACGTAGACCTGAAATTGCCTTGTTCTTGGACTAAACGTCTCGTGTTGTCTACTGTCGCCAGAACCTTTGATTCGAACGGTTGGATTTGTCCTATCATATTTTGGGCAAAATGCTTCTTGCAGAAGCTTTGGACAGCAGGATTGACCTGGGACGAACCTCTGCACGGCACTCTTGTTGAGGAATGGACCTCTTTTGTATCCTCACTTCCTGCCGTCAACGAAATCTCCTTGCCTCTTCCCATCCTTCCTCCCGGGAAGTACAAGGCCACCCTTCACGGGTTTTGTGATGCCTCGGAACGTGGTCACGCGGCCGTGGTGTACTTGCGCACAGTCAGTGCCTCAGGTCAGATGAGAGTTTCCCTGATCATGGCGAAGAGCAAGGTTGCACCCCTTTGGACATCTCTGACCATTCCGAAATTGGAGCTCTCGGGAGCAGCCCTACTTGTACGCTTGAATCACGTGTCCAGTACCTTGGGTAAAAGCATTTGCATTAATGGGACCTACGCCTGGACAGACAGCCAAATTGTACTTTGTTGGTTGAAGGCGTCTGTCCACACTTTGGAGGTATTTGTTGCTAATCGCGTTTCCCAAATCCAGAAATCCGAAGTTAAGCTGGTTTGGAGACACGTGCCAGGTGAGCTCAACCCCGCTGATTGTGCCTCGCGCGGATGCTTGACGCCTAGTTTGATAGGTCATTCGCTGTGGTGGGGTCCGGAATGGTTGAGTCGACCAGAAATTGATTGGCCTCGAACGCCAGTTTTGAATACTTCTAGTTTGCCGGGTCTACGAACACTCGCTCTTGAGAAGGTGGAATGCGCCTTCGACCCCGATTTTTTGTTGAATCGTTACAGCTCCCTCGACAAGTTGTTAGGTGTCACTGCTTGGATAAAGCGTTTTGTTTTTAATTTTAGGCACCCACAACAGAAACGACTGACACCGCTTCTCTCACCACAGGAACGACAGGAGTCCCTCACCTTTTGGGTTCGTTCTGTGCAATTGGCGCATTTTGAAAGGGAGATTGCTATCCTCAAGTCGGGGAAATCGAAATTGTCGGGAGCTGTATCTAAATTGAACCCCTTTTTGGACGAAACGGGTCTCTTGCGCGTTGGAGGGCGTCTCAAGAACGCCAACCTCACTTACGGGGCTCGTCACCCCCTTTTGTTACCTAAGGACGGTCATTTGGTACGCTTGTTGGTAACTGACCGTCACCTTAAAAATTCGCATACTGGTTGTAATGCCTTGTTGGCCATTTTGCAACGCGAGTTTTGGATTTTGTCTGCCCGAAGAATTATTCGGAGTATAGGCTTTCGCTGCATCCCTTGCTATAAGCTCAAGGCTTCTACCATGCAGCCCTTGATGGGGGACTTACCGGCAGATCGCGTAACTGAAAGCAGGACGTTTGACGGTGTTGGCACGGACTTCGCTGGTCCTTTTTTGGTGAAAACGTCGACACTTCGAAACAGCAAGACTGTCAAGGCCTACTTGTGTGTTTTTGTTTGTCTTTCCACAAAGGCCGTACACTTAGAACTTTATAGCCGCATTTCTCTATAACTTTATAGCTTTATAGAGGCGTTTATAGCCACATTTGACAGATTTGTATCCCGCAGAGGGCTGCCTTCCTTGATCCGTTCTGACTGCGGCACTAACTTCAAGGGCACTTATAATTATCTGAATGATATTGTTAATTTTCTTGAAACCAACAAAGCTGATATAGGTGATAGGCTTGCCCGACGTGGGATAAATTGATTGTTTTCCCCACCAAATTGTCCACACTGGGGTGGTATATTTGAGGCCGCCGTAAACTCGGCCAAAACACACTTGCGCAGGACAATCGGTGAGTCTGTCCTTACATTTGAGGAACTCGCAACTGTGTTTTGTAAGATTGAGGCCGTTTTGAACTCTCGGCCATTGTGCCCGATCTCCTCAGATCCGAATGATTTGGAGGCCCTTACGCCGGGCCATTTTTTGATTGGTCGCCCACTTGTCGCCTTGCCTGAGTACCCCTACATTGATACGAGACCTGGTCGTCTCGCGTTTTGAATTGGTACGCCAGATTACTCAGAGCTTTTGGAAACGCTGGAATTAGGAATATTTGCACATACTCCAGCAACGCGTTAAGTGGACCGACAAGACCGATCCACCCAAGATTGGTGACCTCGTTTTGATCAAGGAGGCTAACCTTCCGCCACTCAGATGGCGCAGGGGGCGCATCCTTCGTTTGGTAACTGGGGCTGATGGAGTTCCCCGATTTGCTGAGGTCTTGGTGGATGGTTCGATTCTGAGGAGAGCGGTTGCAACATTGTCACGTCTACCAACTGATTAGCGAACCGGTAGGCCGGTCCGGGGCGGGTGGATGTTTGAAATAGAATTAGTTTTTATTATAAGTCAAATCGATTAGATCGATTGAGTAACATTTTATTTAGCCTATTGAAAATTTCTGACAATGGTCACACTGAACTGTCACTTCCGTCTTCCGCTTGAAAAAATTATCTCGCCGGGTGTCGTCTCGTACTTAAAATATCGCCTTTTGAATTAACGCGAATTGAATTAAATTGAGTAAACCGTTTTGAACGCCGCCTGATCTAGTGCTGGCAACGGTAAATTGATTGTGAACTATTGATTGACATTTGTAAAAATTGTGAATCTGGTATCGACTTCCACGTGCCAACGTGTCCTGAAAACGTCGCGTTTGAAGCTTAATAGCTAAGTATAAGATACTTCATTCATTTATTTTGGCCAATATACTTGTATGAATGTGTCTAATCAAGCTCAAGCCTGACATCAGCAAGGATAGCGGGTAAGTGAAACATAATATTGATATTGATTGATTTCAATTCATCACTGTGCAACGCAGTGCATTGTGTCTGGATCATTGTCTATCGTGGTCAGGTAGATGTATTACATCTTCCACTGCGCACTTCTGATACACCTTCCTGCCTGGCTACGGTAATTCTAGACATTACACAAACAATTATTGCTAAGGTTTATGGGTAAACACTTTACTTTAGACATATAATTAATTAGGAAAACAAAGTAAAACTATTTTTTTCAATTAAATCATTATACATGTAGCGAAATGACAGCTGTTCGCTAGTGTTGCCAGCGAAGACCGATGATTTTCGATATTCACAACATAGACCAAATTTGCACGATATCACATTTTGTTACATCCTCATGATATAAGTAAGGCATTAGGAATCGAATCTCTTTTACATATAATGTTTGTTTTTCGTGTGAGTTTCGTGTGGCCAACTCTGGTGTCGGAGTTTTCAGACCGACATGGCCTAACGATCCTTATCCTTCGACAAGAACCGGGACCGACGGCTTTACGTGCCCTCCGAAGCACGGTAGTGCTCAGATAAAAATGCCACACACGATCACCCATCCAAGTGGTGACCTGTGCAAGCGTTGCTTAACTTTGCCGATCTGTTACGAACGGCAAGCCAAGTCTCGCTATGAGCGCTGATTACATATTACATATAATATGAGCCTATAACACAATACAAGGCACGAACACACACACGCCTGTCAAAGTTCGTCCTTGTGACACAGCCGCAGCTGAAAATTTCTTAAAAGTGAGCAAAGTCGATCTTCGTTCAAAACTGATATTTTGATATCGTAATAAAATTGTGACCTCTCTCGCGCCACTCTCAGAACTAATTACCAACTAACTTGTAATAGAATCTACAGTGTTTAAACTCGCAAAATGTCAATGGGATATTTTTAACAGCGTATCAAAAATGTTATGTAACACACTGAAGTGAGTTACACAAAAAACTTTATTATTTCACTAAAATACTGACTTGCACACTAAAATACTATTTGTACACCAAATATGATGATCTTTTTACAAAATATCATTTGATATGAAAAGTTTCGTCCGCTCGGGAAACTTATCCACTCAGAAAACATAATAGGTTATGTTAGGTTCTCTTGTGACCCTGCTCCCAAAAATAGTCAACTTAGCTTAGTGGTGCAATTAGTATTTTTGGTGGAAACCAGAAATAAATTGACTAACAGTTAAATACAACCCAACAACGTGCATGATGTAATATTCCGTTATAAAACTTATGGCACTCGTAGTACAAACTGCCATATAACTTGGCTAAAGGCTCCTACACACAGTGCCGACGGCATGGCCGGTGGCGCGGCCACCGGCTCGGCCGCCGACCAAGCCATATGAACCCGGCGGCATATAAAGTCACCGGCTTTGCCGCACGAAGGAGCCGCCGGGTAGGCCGGCGGGCCGCGCGGGTTGCAATTTGCTACTTGTGTGAGGAAAAATCTAACACAATTCATGTCCGAACGCTTGAATATTTATTGTAGAATATTGTATTTTATAGAAAGTATGCTTCGACTTATGCTAGGGTTCAGTTTTTATAGATATTGGTGGGATTGAATGAGTTAGATACAAGGATTATATGGGTTTGGAATACTGTCGAGTTGGATGGAAAAGTGAGCAAATGAAAACTAAAACATTTGTCGCCAAGTTTATGATAGCAGTAACAAGAAGGTAAAAGGAAAACGAAATGCTAAGTCCATTTACGTTGCATTTACATTTATTTTACGATATATATTATCTCATTACGTATTGATCTGCCTCAAGGAGCCGCGAAATTGGCTGACGTCTGGGACTATTATGTGTCTCGCTATTTCCAATAGTGATAAACTGTGATAGTAAACATGGTGTAATGGCCACAGTGGCATGGCACTACCAGGTAATATAAAGCGTACTTGTTTTGAATTTTTCAACACACTTTCCGATACTGATCACCAGATCGTATCAATATACCTACATATGATCAAATCAGACCAGATGCAAAGCTAATCGATGAAGCAGCTGACTATTTTGGTAGGTGTGGTTAAGTTGTTATTTCACGCATTTAGGCATATTAACTTATTTATAATGTTCAAACATTTTACAAATAGTATACGATACTCCTCTGCCTTGCCTATGGAGAAACACAGACGTGAAGTTCTGTGATAAATATTTTACAGGCTCTGGCCTGTAAAATATTTATCACAGAACTGAATACTCTGGTATAATAGAAGAAATTGTTGTGGAGGAGCTCAAACCAGTGCGACTAAAACAAGATGAAAAAATAAACATGAAAAGTATACCTAGAATAAGAAAAAGAAAGTATCCCAAAACAGAGTAGCAAAATATACCTGCGGAATTACTTAAGAAATTTTATTTCTCTACTTAACAAATTGTTTTATTGTGATATATTTGTTGGGTTTCCTTTTGTTTATAATTGTAGAAAGTGAAATATATGAATACAATTTTGTTATATAGTTTTTATATTTTTATCTACTGCAGTACTGTTGCAGTGCTTATCCTGATTTTTGTCATATAGATCGTAGACATGAAAATAAGCTAATCGTCACTAAATAAATTGTTAATAAAATGATTCCTGTAATACCAATTTTCCCATCCATTACTAAAAGGAATAGTTTTCTACAATTGCTGCCCTAAGGACAAAATTTTGATTAATTTTTTATCCCTTCTATTTCATTTGTTCCTGAACTGAATTGATTAGAGTTTTAATCGTAGTTCCAAATATTTAATAGTCTTCGAACTTTTTTTCTATTAATTCTGTTTGTCGACCTACTTGTTGTGTAGACGTCAGTATGACGTACGCGCTGCTTGATGACAACCTAGATGACAACCGTAGTGTGGACACCAGACCCTTAGACTATGTATATTATGTTATAGACCTAGGACCAAGAATCAAACGGACTCGACATTTGCGTACACCCGTAAAGGACGGACATAGAGTACATCCTGAGTTGGTGTTACCAGATGTTGTAAATGTTTACCCTACAATTCTACGAAATACATATTAACTTTTAAGTAACATTGTATCAAACCTGAATTATAATAATAATATTCTACCACATTCACACAACACCATTTAGTCCCAAACTAAGCAGAGCTTGTACTATGGGTACTAGATAATGGATAAACATACTTATATACTATTTTTTTGTAAATACATACATATTATACATTGAAACACCCAGACCAAGACAAACATCCATGTTCATGCACACAAATGTTTGACTTGTGTGGGAATCGAACCCGCGACCTTCGGCGTAGCAGTCGTTTACACTCCCGCTGCGCCAACCGGTCGTTCTGGGATTGAATACCTTACCAGACATCTGAGACCGCGTTCTCCTATAATTTTTAATCAATTTGGTATTTCGATGAATTTATGAGCTAACTCGAGAAGTTCCATCATATTTTTGCAACGAATAATAACAAACACCTATATAATATAATTTACAGCCCAATAAAAAAATAAAAATATAGCTTTCCTGGATGGTAGGATAGAAGGATACTTGGTTTTACTGGGTTACTGGGTACTGGCAGAGTGACGAGGTACATGTTCAGACTGACGACGTGACGAGCATAATAAAACTATTCTTGAAGATCGGTATCGGTAAGTGGTAATAATTTATTTACAAATAGTGGCAAGCTATATACAACATTTTACATTCAGAGAGGTTACTGGTGGCGATGAGCATAATATCGATATTGACCAATAAAAGGAGACTTACAACTAACGGTTCTTACATGACTACATATTATAACTAGTTATAAACACAATTTGATTTACATCGGTCAACTCACTCTAACTAGCACTCTGTCCTTCACGCACACTTTATAATAAAGTGGCACACTGAACAAAACTCGGTGGCCGCGATATTCGTCGCTAGTCAGATGTAATGCGTTGGTGAGGCAGGTGGACGGCGCTCGCGCTCGCGTATGCGACGCAACGAAGCGTTATCAGCTCTTATCAGTTATCAGCTATCACACTTATCTGTTGATTACGCTGCGTAGGGTTGTGCGTACTGTGCAAGTAGGTATGTGCACGTAGTACGCCACATAGCTAACCTTACAAGGAGGTTTAAATCCATCCATAAGGTGTGCGATAAGTATTTTTTATACTTAATATTATTATGTATAACAAAAGTGTCGAATATGTGGGACTGGCTTCACTCGCCAAATAAACACGAGGCTCAGAGTTATATATATTTTATTATATTATTTGACACTCAACTTTACTGTCCTTTGAACAAAATTAATTTTGTAAAAAAATTTCGTATTTTCTCTTCTTTATCATTCGAGAATGATTCCAAATAAGTACCTATTGCGGGGAGTTTTCCTAAAACACTTTTGTTCAAAGTGTTTAGAGCATACTCTTGCATATTTATTCGGATCCCAGTTTTCTCCTCCTGTTGCACGTATCGACAATTATTTTTGGATTGTGCAGTTCTTTGGGAATCTATAAACAAATAATTTTATTCTACTACAAAGAATCGGAAAACAAATTATTTAATTAATCTTAGTATTATATTAAACTAAGTAACATATAATATTAAACTAAGTAACGGCAAATTACCCAAAATTTGGGTAATTTCCCAAACGCTTCAGTGGTATCCCTAAAAAACATTTAACGCTGTAAAATTAAAAAGTATCGATGACTTTTGGCTAGCTCAACATTCAACGACCTATTGAATTCGATTGTGTAATACTAAAATCGCGGTGATAATAAAATAGCATTTTTTGGTTTATTGATGTAATTTAGAAATTATTTCCTTATGTAATGATACGCTATTTGTATCATTCTATCAATATTTTCATGTATAAATAGATATTATAACTAAAATATCGTACTTACGAATAAATGGTTATGTTCTCACATTTCCGCTCACTATGGCTTTTACAGCCTAAAATGTAACAAATCACCATAATAAATCTGAACCAATGATATTTTCTCTAAGCATTTACAATTAATAACAATAATAACACAATTTTTTGCGGAAATTATCGAGAGCTCTAACGTTTGTTGGTCACAATATTCAGTTGTGACCAAAAAAAAAACGAAAACTCTGACAAAGACAAAAAATGCTATCTTTGTCTCTTTTACTCTTATGTATTTCTGTATGTCATTATCTCGGTCTGTCACGGTATTATTATTTGCTTGTCAAATCCATAGAGATACATCATCCTAGGTTATAGACGGAGGGATCCGCATGCAAGACCATCACTAAAATGTCTGACATAGGTCACCGTGTGGGCACCCATTACCCGTCAAAATTTAATAGAACTTCATTTGAAATTTTGATACTTCGTTCATAGACATTTTGATTTATTCGTATAAAGATTGTGTTGTGTTGAGCGGCAATAGGCTCGCCACCTATTACGTGGGATCAAAAGACTGGCGAAAAGTGGGCGTTTAATATGCCTCTGCCTACCCCTTCGGGGAAACAGGCGTGAGTCTATGTATGTATGTATGTATGTAGATTGTGTTGTGACGCATAAACATAGTGACGTTATAAATTTATCGATACTTTTATTTTACAGACTAGCTTCGGCCCACGTATTCGCCGATTTGGGTGACAGTTATTGCAAAAAAAAGGTAGCCTTTGCACTATTGTGATGTAGAAGCTATACTGCAATATTTCTTTGAAAAATAAGTATACTTGAATATAATTACATATCTCAAGAAAAGTGTCTTCATCGATCATCACAAACTTTCGGGTTTATAAAAGTTCAAATGAAATCATCTGCTACTAACAACTAAGTTTAAAGCTTGTGTAATTAAATGCAAGACTTCACATGTAGGACGATACGATTAACTATACTAAGTACTGAGTAGTCATTGACTACTTTTTGCAGTGGCGACAGATTGCCGGACTAATAGGAAGGACTAGTATGCCAATCTTAAAACGATAAATTACCATGATGCTAATCGTGTGAGTCATTATCATGATTAAATAATCGTAGCCATGATAAACCTGTCGTCATGCAAATGATAAGTAGACTACTGTGAACCCTTAAAATATTTGTTAATACTAAAAACTGTAGTCAAATGTTACCGAAAGTCAATTATGAACAAAATGGATAAGGATCAATATAATGCTTATAAAAATCCCATAACAAATTATGCAGTACTAGGGGATCCCCGCAGCTATGCTCGCACATATATTTTTAACGTTGTTTTTGCCTGATTTTATGGTAATTTCGAGAAATTCCTTTTTAGCACCCTTACGCTACGTGCCGATAGTTGTGTCAGTAAATGGACTAATCGCCAAGAGCCTTAACCAACATCTAAAGATGCTCGCACTAGGCAGCAGAAAAACTAAATTTTTTAACAATAACACTTTTTGAGTTCGGTGCCAGTTAGAAGTACGCACACAATTTTATTTTCTTTCTTACTCACCATGCGGGCTCCTGGTTTAATTCTTTTAAATTATTTTTATTTTACTTATTTATTTTACTTATTTTAGACCTAGACTTCTATAAGGGCGTAATTAATTTGACCTGTATATTTAATATGATTTTGTAAAGATTTGTGTTTTTTTTTTCTAACTAAGCCAATGAAACTGTCAGTGACTTTTTCTATTTTCCCCTAAATAAATGTGATTAATTATGTGTGAAATATTTTATTTAAAATTGACCCTTAAGTTAATATTTATTTCAAATCTGTTAGCTAACCCACGTGTCACTAACTACGGAATTCAATATTCGGTCTATAAATAGATCTACAGATCTTAGATTCGTTTTTCACATAAGTCATCACTCATACAAAATATGTCGAACACGAATCTCGAATCTCAAAATCCATGTATTTATCGAATATTGAAAATGACCGTAACTGAGTAAACCAAATCTAAGGATTTATTGCGAACATTATCGATATTTTATCGAAATTCATTTTGAGAAAGCACATCACTAGTCTAGTTAAAATTTACGACAATTTCGAAGATTCGAAACCACATTTGTATATTTATCTTTCTCTAACATGAGAAAAAAATCATAATTCAGAGTGAAGTACATATATTGGGTAAGGTTGCTATTTTAATGCGGTCTCTATTACTTCCTTACTTTAAGACCGGACCGTACTCGTGATCTCGATTTTAAAGGCCGAATTTGTACACATAAGTATTTCTCAAATTATCAGTGTTAAGTAAGGTTTAACAAATGTTAACTGCTTTCAAAAACGCGAATATAGAGTTGAGATGGAGTTGATCATATTATGTTGTGTCAAATTTGAGATTTCTCAAGCACAAATACACGGCCGGGCCGGTTTCTTAATTGAGAATTTCGCGTTGAGAACAATTTGAACGCTAATTATCTCATACTTAATCAATTTTCTGTTTCACAAAAAATTGTTGGCCGGCTGTATGTCCATAACCGACTAAACTAGTAATTACAGTCAATTGCGGTTGTTTAATTAAACTGAACATAATTAGATACCATTATAGTGCCGTGCGTTGATTGAGTATGTGACAAATACACTACAGTCTCTGAAGATAATAAGAAAAGTTTATGCTTGTAGATTGTAATGGGTTAGATAGTTGTGAGTTTAGGGTTTTCGTAATAACGTAGTTTTGCTCAACTGGTTTAGGTAGTCATCTAGGCTGTGCAACAAAGTTCAAGGACGATCCATTCTGTATGTGGTCTACAAACTGAGTTTTTTTACAGCGATACGGCAAAGTGGAGAAGTTCTAATATTCCACTTGACTTTATCAGCTGTTCTTCTGAGTGGGGATAAATGGAAATTTCGACAATCAGTTGTAATTTCTAAAATTATTGGGATTTCATTTTCTCTTATCTCTGACTATATAATCACGAAGTTTTTTTAAACATTTTACAGTATAAGACTCATTACGAATAATACTACAAAGGTCTACCATAAATTTGCAATTCCATTCATCTCTGTCAGGGAAATTTTCAATGGAAAGTATAAAAAACAGAACACTTTGGAGAGATTAGAGTGTAAAATTCCTTCTAAATTGGACTACATTTGTTTTTTTGTGCTGAGATCCAATCCACAACACTGAATACAGCAATAACTTTACAGCAAAGGAATGGCAACAACATAGATCACTGTGTCATACGTACAAACCAAATTAAGGCAGTCATTTGAAATAAATTAGACTTAATTAGGAAGTGGAACCTACGCCTACAATCAAATTTATGACCGACCCAACGATTGCATTGAATAAAGAATCGCTCCAAAACAGAGGACCGTTGATCGATTAGAACATTTGTGACCCTACAATTTACAGTATTCCATTGCAGAACTGGCTGTTTGGTCTAATGGTTATTGCTCTGCTTGCTTGTGTAAATCATGTTGGATTTTCATCCAGGTTTAGTCTGGGTGTTTCTGCACTCATCTATATTATTTACCTCATTATCATTCATTCATGTCATAATTTTTTCGTCCGCGGCTACCCCTGCGTAAAATACATTCATAAAGAATAGCTATCTATTGGTGACATCATCACCCTAGCATTATCCCAGTTTAAACCCGGCGTACGCTTTTTAGTCGCTCTCTGGAAAAGCTAATATTCATTTAAAACTGAATATTATCTTTTCCACCGAGCGACTAACTGTCTAACCTCCGCAATCGAACGAGATAGCTATATTCTATGGTTTAGACTAGTGTGAGTTTATTTGTAGGTATTGACCAAAGAAATATAACCTTAAGGCATAGAAGTAACACTAAATAGCAACAGCGGTTGCTATGATTGACATCTTCTTTCTAATGGTACATGCAGTATGATAGAAAGAGCTGTCGATAGGTTTAGCAGCACGCTCTTATAGCAGCCTCGTGGTAGGCAAACAGTAGACAAAACATAGAGTTAGGAAACCGAGTGTTGTTCGTAACAGTGATGATTTATCGATAAATATTTTTGGTCAAATGTCTCACTTTAGTATACATGTGTCGATATATTTAAGCCGTAGAAGTAAACAACTAAAATATTGAAATTGTAGTTTTTGCTGTTGACGCCGGACAATGCTTTGCAAAGACTTGCCAGACAGACAGTACTAAAAAAATTCACGTGTTTAATGGTTCGTTTTAGCCATAAAATCTATTGACAAAAAGTATTCATAAACTAATGAGCGATGCGTTGCGATGCGATGCTAAGAAACTGTCACTTAGATTATAATGTATTGTACGAATTATACCAGATTGGCTAATGCGGCACGGCAGGCTTTGGCAATTTGTTTGCTTCGCATCATATCACGTTGCTTGCTATCGCTAACGTTGGACACTGCTCGATATTTTTAGAGTTGTAGGTAATCCGACTGCCACGCCGAAGCTTGCGGTCTTGATTCCCGCTCAAGTCAAACATTTGTGTGCATGAATATGGATGTTTGTCTTGGTCTGGATGGTACTATGTATAATATGTAATATATTTACAGAAAAGTATATATGCATGGTTATGTATTGTATGTATTATGATAAATAATATAGAAGTAGGTAGATTAATTAAAATCGTTGTAATTATTATATTTTATTAATATGTTCAAACTAAAATTACACACTTTTTGTTTAGCTTTGGATAAATTATTCTACCGGGTGTGCAATGTCCAGGCATAAATGTAATGTAGGCACAGCTTTCGGTTTTAAACGACGCCAGGTGCGTTCTGTCTTTAAAAAACAGTCTATCTCAAAATGACGTGAGCAAATACGATGGTACTTCTGCTTAATCAAACTAGGCCGTCCAACGGCATTTATCCAAAGTTTTCTTGTGACGTCATTAATAGGCAACCTGTAATAAAAAACACCTTCTTAATAATAAAAAATGCTACTCACATCCCTAATCCATTTACTATTTTATAGATGCAAAAATGTAAGCCTACACACACGCGCGTACACTGGACCACTTGGCTTTAGGTTAAAAGACGCTACTTTTAAGGTAGGTATCTAAGTAAATTATATACATTTTACATTAAACTGCGTTTACTATCAAATGCGCGATAGAAAATTAGACCGCTGGACGTCTTTGTTTATTGCCTACTTAGCAACCGCGGCTACCCGCTGTCGCTTCCAGCTACAGTTTTACATTCATGTCCGATAATTGGTTTCCGTATTTATCCCTCATTCAAAAAACATCAATATCTCCTTTCACTGTCAAATCCCATCACTAAGGCCATTAAATCAATAAATGTACAAAATATCAATTTGTGAGTTAAATTCATAACACATACTTATGCAAGCTGTTCCTTTGATTTGCAATACAATGATATTGTGTAAACTTAACAATCATTATAGCATTAATACGAGAAAAGTAAAGAAATTTGTTGGAAAATGCCGACTCACTGCTAGAATATAAAGTTTCTCCTGTTATTTCCGTTCCGAGAATAGCGGAATCCACATCCCGATATCACATACACGATTTGTATTCATTAATGAGTACACTATTTAATTATTTAAAGCTTACTTACTATTTATATGCAAAAAAGTTATTAAAAATGTAAACGCAAACGTCCTACAATTTTACACTGATGACAGATTACAGCACGGCTATTTAGAGAATGTAGTCAAAGATATGAGTATGTAAAGAGTCTATGCCTCTTTAAATGAGACGCGTAATTTGACGTTATGATTAACCAACTAAGACCAACTGACATTACATGTTGCACGTTCCGTATAAGGAAATTTATAGGGCATGTTCTCTCTAGTCTAAACGTAGTCCAACCTCTCTGGTATTGACTCCCTATAACTAGGATGAAGTATCTTGTCAAATGTCTTCATGACAGCCAGTTTCCAGGTATAAAATATTAGTCTATGACAGCCAGGACCGACTGCTAAATATGCTCTCCGAGTGCAAGCGATAATTTACATAATTCTCTATTTTATAAATTATCGCTAAGGGCCGCTCTGCAGAGGGTATCAAACTCGATACCCTCTGCTTGGCAGCCTTTTGGTATCTCCGCTAGGCCATCGCTATTGATGACAGTAAAATTGTACAAAAATCCGTTCAGTTGTTCCTATGTTTACCGTGACTAAACTTTGGACTTTCAATTGAAATCCATGTTCTATCATAAGGTCGGATTTCGCTTAGACTCAACGTAAAGAAGTTTTACTCAAATATAACTGTTTTATAAATAAGAGGGTCTCATTTCAGTTTACAACAGCGCGTTTCGTTGTAACATGTTTTGTTCACTTGGAGTTTAGTTAAACAATGTTCTCTTGAAGTTTCCACCTGTTTTTGATATGCGAAAAGAATTTATTAGGTTTCACAGAAGTTGTTATTTAAAGTTAATCTTGAATACAGAGTTCATTACAACTGTTGAGTTCGAGTGCCTTGTTTTCAGAAAGTTATTAATATTTTATGCTGAGAGAAAATATTTTAATAATTTTCCCAGAAATTGTATTAGTTCTCCGTCACGACGACGTCCTTTGCGATTTAATTAACGACCCTTGACGCATTGTAGTAATATGAGGATCATTCTAGGTTTTAGGTGACCGTGCAGTCATATTTATTTTACTCCGTTTCTTCATAAGATATTTCTCTCGATATCTCATTATATATTTCTCAGATACTTTTCAGTAACAGTGCTTAAGTAACAGTTGCAAGCCAGTACATTTATTCCAACCTAATATATTTATTCCAAAACAAGGCCTTATACTCAAAGAAAAGTGATATACACAATTTGAATACTAGAAATAAGAGTAAGCTAGTAGTGCCTAGTACCCGGCTAGAGAAAATAAAAAAAATCTTTTCAAGGCCAATGTGTGCGCTTTTACAATAAGTGCCAAGCAATATTCAAAATTTAAGTTATAATAAATTCAAAAAGATTATAAAACGTAAACTTTGTCAAAAAGGGTACTATTCAGTGCTAGATTATGTTGAAGATAAAAATGCTTGGGATTAATTTGCTCGGTTCCACAGGCTACTTATGTTTGATTAGTGTTAAGTATCATGTGAGTGTGAGTTATTGTGTCTATATTATGCTAGTTTAGTACTTTTATATTATTATTAAAAAAACCTTATTAATTGACAATAACATTATAGACACACCAGCTCATATACCTATGAAAAATTCAATGTAGTTACTAAGTTTTTAAATTGTATAGAATCAAGACGTAGAAAAGAGTGGTCCGGAGTTTCTTGCCTGATTCTTCTCACGAGGCTCTACTTTCTGAACAGGCATTTTTTTCAATGCTCAACTATGTTAATATGCGTTTAAAGTTACTTTAATTTTTTTTTATTTGTATGACCTTCTGACGAGTCCAAAAAATTTTAACATTTTTATGGAAATAAACAGATTTGAGTTTTAGTTTGAGTAAGTGAAAGGTGTTGAAGACGAAGCTGAATTACTTGACACAAATGTTAACGAAACATTGTCTTCTGCAACCTAAAAGACAAAAATGCTCTGAAAAGTTTCAGTCGGAATTGCCAGAGTTCTCATCTTTGTTTTAGGTTTCTAGAGGGGTTAGTGTTAAGTTGAATATAAGTTCGTGGTATCGTTAACTTTGCCCCGCGGTGGCAATCTTTGTATAAGGGAGATGATGTTTATGGTTTATCTGACTAGTTTTCGAACCAACCGCAAAGTATTTACGAAGTCTACTGTATCATATCGCACATTTAAATAAGAAGAATGAAATATAAATAATTAATAAGAAATATGGTATTTTGAATTAAACAACACTTAGCACCGTGGTAGTGATGTAAACAAGTAAACTTATTTGACAACATTTAAATGAATCTTTTTAGATTGAAAGGCAGCGATAGAAAGTGGAGATACCAATGGACTGCCATGCTATGCTATCGAATCCACTCTGACTTTTGAAGTTATGTGCGTATTAAATTGTTTATTATCGCCTACCCCGTGCCTCGCAGAGCACGTTAAACCGTCGCGGTCGGTCGCGACTGTCAAGAAGATCTTTGACAGCCGTTACGGGGAGTCAGTACCCTCAAATAAATTGATACCATGGAATATTGCTAACTCTTGGGTTGCGGAGGTCAGACGGTAGTCGCTCCATGGAAACGTTGATATTCTGTCATATCTGGTTAGATCAGTAAGCGCACTTCGGGCTCCAAGGCGTGATGCAACCAGGATAAAGCTAGGACGATGATGATGATGATTTAAATAAATATTTTTAACACCATACATACACTTTGACCTGTAACGCAGCTAGTTACACCACCTACAAGAACACTCTTAAAACACCAATTTAAATCTATATATCTGTCTGTACACTTTTAATGGTAACAATGCAACAGCTTGCATCGTAGGAGAATAATAGAGGTATTTATACCATTAAATAAGTCAATTATCGCGAGTAAGACCCGCTAAATAATACTTTGTGATGTATAAAAATCGCGAAAGTATAAAATCGATTATGTTATGAGTTGTTATTATTTCAGAATAATTTAGCCAATTTTATTTTCCCTCTTCTAGTCCATATAATTAGATATATCCTATAGCTCTATTATTAGACGATTGTTAATTATATAAATATACGAGTGAGACTAATTTGCAATTCTCGTAGTCAATTATATAATAGCCCTCGCTCATTGAGCAATTTAAAGTAACGTTACTTGGTCTGGAAATTAGCCTGCGTCTGCTAAAGGAAACGTATTTTTTCAAATATTATTTTCTGTCTTTTACTGTTGTAGTTGTGGCATAAATATCCACTTTAAGATTGGTGGGATCTATCGTGACCGGCTATGGCAAAGGTTTTGCTGAGAGTCCTAGCTCCATTACACTTGATGGAATTTTCTTAAATTAATTTAGGAACTGAATTAATTTTAGCTGATATTTTTTAAACCTGGTACAGAAAATGGGTCACAATAATTACCTATTGTATTTTCTGATCGTTTTGGAAATCAAAGTTGCCTAGTAGTCAATAAATAAAATACAACTAAGTTGCGAACCCCCTTTTTGCCGTCGGTTGATAAATGTCAATGAAATCAACGAGACTATAACTAGGAAATCCAATCATTCATCGCCACTCGCCTAGGCATCTATTAACCTTATTCATATCTGATAAAATCCAGTTACAAGACTCCATAACATGGAACTAGCGCAATTCATTTTCATGAGTTAACACTTTAGTTCAGTGGGTTGTACCGCATGTGGGACATAATGGGTCACTTAATAGCGTTCTATGAGTTTCCTACCACAAGTTGGGTCATACAGCGACAATCAAAGCTCATCATGTATTTTGTTCAGCTTATTGCTCGCGAGGGCAATGGTCTAGTTGACTAGGTTACCAGTTGTATGAGGGACATGTTCTAGTGCTGGAATATTAACTAGGGTTTTTAAATTTAACGTGTTAATAATTTATAAAAAACAATGGGGTTTAATATAATGACCTCTATAAAATGCTTTGATACCCTTAGTTTTTTTATGTATACTTTAACACCAGGAAAATAAAGTCTAAAATTACAATAGTACTAGCTATTTTAGTGACGACTGCACTTCAAATTATATTCGAACACCAAATGTAGTAAATGATCACCAAATAAATAGGTTATCCGTCAACTTAGTTCATTAAAGTAGGTGGTGTAACCAAATCCAATTCATGTGTTGGTATTTCATACAACTAACAAAAAAACTTAGGTTAAAATTTTACACTAAAATGCTGGTTTAATTTTGGTGATTATTTACTAAGTACTTTTGGGTTAACAGTGATTTATTTGGAATAATTTTGCTTAAATAGGATAGCGAAATTTTCCCCCCTGTGGGATCTCCACCTTGTTGTGGGGGACATTTCTTCCTGCCCCTCGCAGTCGGGTGCGGTCGTGGGAAGAGAGGCGTCGGTGTTGCGTTGCTGCGCACCCTATCTCCCGCCACCAAATGAGGGCGCACCATTCGATGCGTTGCGGTGGGGCCGCAGAGGAAGAAGAGATGCAGAGTTCTCAGGTTGCCGTCCTTTCTATCCTCTGCGGCCGATGGGTGTGTTGGCGGCGGAGCCCAACACCTGCATCCACCGCCAAGTAGGCTGTGGCCTTCGGGCTATCTGAAGGGGTGCTAGGATAGAATGCTAACGCGACCCCCTGGCGCCCCAAAGTGTTGTGGAAGTATGCGCTTTGGTTTTAGTGGGTATTACGGCCTTGCGCTCCAGCCGTCAAGTCTCACATACCCTCCGCTTTTCATCCTGCGGGGGTATGCGTAAATGCATTTCCACAAAGAGAAATAAAAAAAGGATAGCGAAATGTTAAAACTTTGGTTGTAATTTTACATTAAAATGCGGGTTTCATTTTAGTGATCATTTACTCTTTTTGTCTGTTATGTGTTACTATATCTAATGGTAAGTTTAACAAGCCAGAAACAATCTTTTGTAAACTATAAAGTATGCTTAAATAAATAAATTTAGGATTTATAATATTTCTGGTCTCCAAAATGTTTCTTTTTATTTGATGATATGATTCACTCCTTTATCCCTGAATACGCCTTCATGAATACGCCAGAGGTGTAATATTACACCCACATTTCACCATGAATTTTTGGGTCCCACGTTAACAGGGGGCAAACCTATTGCCGTTACCGGGCACCTCACCAGACTCCGTGCTGCTAGTGAGAATTCAGAAAAATGTACCTCCGATCAGCAGACGCGTACGCTATCTACTGGACCTGGCAGTCAATTCAATGAAATAAATGAATTTTACTGTCATTTATCTATATTTTTTTATTTTTGGTCTGCTCTACATCTCCACTAGGCACTTGCCTTCTGCCTCCAGAAGGCAGTGACAGCCTAGTGGAGATACCAACAGACTGCCATGCAGAGGGTATCGGGTTCGAATCCACGGCGCGCATCAATGACTTTTCGGTGTTATGGCGGACCCAGATTGAGACTGGGATAACGCTAGGAGGATAATGGTCTGCTCTACATCTACTTTCATTTGTGATAGGATAATGGAAAGAAATAGAGACGTTTATAAAAATAAATATTAAAGAGCTTAAGTTTTAAATATCAAGGAAATTAAAAATAAAAGTCATATATACATCCATAATTATACATTTTTGATGGCAAAAACATGATAAATCAGAACTCCTTCTTGCTTTTATGGATCTTCCTCTTTATCCTCTCGGTGTAGGCAGCCACTATGTTTGACAGCAGTGGTAGAGCCGATGACCTCTCATCATCTTTCACTCCTACTTCAGTGCATAGCTCCGCCCTGCAAAACGTTGTGCTATTTGATAATATATGTTTCATAGGACCAAGTTGGAAAACCTGCCTACAGTGTGTATAAAACTTAATATTGGGTATTACCATTTTAATTGCTACTCTCTTCCTATTTCTGTCGGTCAACAGTACTTTATCTCAATGGTCTGACAGACAGACAAACAACTGCAGTTTGGTTATGAGTCTTTAAGTTCAGGCACACTTTGTATCATATCCAATCTCTATAATTCTTTTTTTTAAATATTCTACCACATTCACTCATGACCATCAAGTTTAAAACTAAGCAGAGCTTGTTGTATGGGTGCTTAACAATAAATAGACATTCATAGATATGTACTTTTTTTATAAATACATAATATACATAGAAAACATCCAGACCAAGATAAAAATCCATGTTCATGCACACAAATGATGGACTTAGCGGAAATCGAACCCGCGAGCTTTGGCATGGCAGTCGTTCGCACTCCCGCCATGCACCTTCTGCAGCATAGAAAAATATCTAGTTAGAATCCTCATTTCTTTTCCATTCAAGCGTTATTCCGGTTCCGAACCAAGACCTTCGAAAGCAATAGGTATCATCCACTCGCCACTGAATGAAGAATTATCACCCACCTGGTTCGTTTCTCTGCCACTGGCATTGCCGCCTCAGACATCATGACAGACGCCGTATACAGGTACCCGTTCCACTACAAGTATTCCCTCACCAGCTCGTTGACAAGTAGCACTTCTTCTGGGGGAGTGGGGGCAGCCACGGCTCCAGTACCTTCTCGCTCTTGAAGGAGCTTGGTTACTTGAGCGCGCACCTGAAAATTGAATTATCAAGGCTCATTTGTACAATGTGTTTCAGCAATGTAAGTAGTAACTATGATTCGTGACAACCACGATAAGACGTTCAATTTTGAATGTTTTTAGACTCTGTTGTCTATATGACTAAAGCTTATATTGCATACACAATTATTTGTGTGAAAAATACGTTTAATATTGTATTTAGAAATAAATCATTATCGCCCTGTCTTAATTTTTTGTTTCATGTATTGAAAATCTGTTACTTGCCAGATAAACTTCTTTTGTTTTTTACTTTTCGTGTGAGCGTGTGGACAACTCTGGTATCGGAGTTTTCAGACTACCTAAAGGCCTCCGACATGGCGTAACGATCCTTATCCTTAGACAAAGGAGAGGCCTAGTCCAGCAATGGACTGGTAAAGGCTGATGATGATTAATCAGTATTTGACCCTTCTGTTTCCAATCCCGGTACTTTGGCGAGACGTGTAAGTCTCTTCCTTCTTATCATTTTAAGTTTTGAAATAACCGATATTTGACCAAAAGCCTACCGACAATGATTATTCTGCATACAAGTTTTAAAAATGGTAATTATCACACTCGTGCACATGATACGCTACAAATCTATAAGTATAAAGATTTTGGTTACGTAACGAAAAGATGATACGTATTACAAATGCAAGATAAGATCTGTCTGTTCATATTATTTCCATTTCCACACTGCTAAAGGTTTTTTTTAATTACTTTATTTGGTGCAGCACAAGTTTTGGTGAACCTTTTGCATCTTAATGAAGGAAATACGCTTTATTTTTAAATTTGGTTGGTTTGTTTGGGTACATCAATATTTTAACTAATCATTTCTGCTAGTTGATAAGTTTTCACAAAAACATCTATTTGAGCTTTTCAATTCGTCGAAACTTACCACAAAGTTTATTTACCCAGCGGCTTTCAATTCGTCCAACCATTTAAATGACGCATATTATATTGAAAACCGCATTATCATCGGAACCACAAACGCAGCTTACAAATAGGGGTTTGAATGTAATGGAATACTGTTTACTGTAAACGATTTTAATTAACGTTTCACCGAAACTTATTATGCAGACATCATTATTTGGACTTGGTCAGCATAAGCTTTATTGAGAAAAGATAGATACGGAAATTCAATGTTAATAACTTTATTACTATACTATACCTTGGACCCGTGGCTCCACCTGCGTGAATTAAGTATACATTAAAACCTGTCTCAGGAATCAAACTGTTTTCCTCTTGGTGGCAACCGTACAAAAATTCTTTCGGTAGTTTGCAGTATTCGGCACATAGTTTCTCAAAATATAAAAAAAAATTCAAACTGGTCCACCGCCGACTTGTTTTATTGTACATCAAAATCGATTGCCGCTGCCGCTGCCGTTGTAGGTCGTGACCGGGCCGTTTCGCTTCATCTTTATAATTTCAGCCTAGAGATATCCACTGCAGGACAAAGGCCTCCCCCAAGGCTCTCCCCACTGACCGATTTTCAGCTGCCTGCATCCAACCTCATCTTTACACTTAGCATCTCAAAATATGTATAGCCCAAAATGTGAGCTGTAGCATTGGATAATATATATAGTGTTATCGTCTAAACCACCTCGATTTTTTACAACTAGGTATAGTGTAAAGTCTTATAATATTCTACCACATTCACACAACACCATCTAGTCCCAAACTAAGCAGAGCTTGTACTATGGGTACTAGATAATGGATAAACATACATAAATACTTTTTTTTTTTTGTAAATATATACATATTATACATAGAAACACCCAGACCAAGACAAACATCCATGTTCACGCACACAAATGTTTGAATTGAGCGGGAATCGAACCCGCGACCTTCGGCGTAGCAGTCGTTTACACTCCCGCTTCGCCAACCGGTCGTTCTGGGATTGAATACCTTACCAGACATCTGAGACCGCGTTCTCCTATAATTTTTAATCAATTTGGTATTTCGATGAATTTATGAGCTAACTCGAGAAGTTCCATCATATTTTTGCAACGAATAATAACAAACACCTATATAATATAATTTACAGCCCAATTAAAAGATAAAAATATAGCTTTCCTGGATGGAAGGATAGAAGGATACTTGGTTTTACTGGGTTACTGGGTACTGGCAGAGTGACGAGGTACTTGTTCAGACTGACGACGTGACGAGCATAATAAAACTATTCTTGAAGATCGGTATCGGTAAGTGGTAATAATTTATTTACAGCAATCGCTTACACTCCCGCTGCGCCAACCGGTTGTCTTATGATATTAAAAAGTACATACCTCAGCATTAATTTTATTGAGATGTCCATTCCTCTTTAAGAGATCTTTGATTGCAACTAAAAGATCTTTTTCTATTATTGGTTTAGCATCATTCATCGTTACAAATGTTTGGATTTGGATTAAATGTCACTGTCACGCCGTCAAAATGACGTTCTTGATGTTTTTTTTTTGGGAAAGGATAATTATTATTGTTTGTGATTTTAAAATAAGTATAAAGTATCCTTCATAAGAAGTTTCGTTTACGTAATTATGCAATGCAGCCGATAGCCAATACACCGAATGTAGCTTCCACAATGCGACGTGCCCTCGAAAGTCTATAGTTAAATATACGTTTCTGTTGGTCTAACTGGTCCCGCGGATATGGACGCATGAAATTTCCCATCAAAGGAAAAGGCCTTTATGCTAGTAACAGTCTGTAGAAAACTGTTACTAACGCAAAGGGTTTTCGTTTAAAACCCACTATCAAAAACAGTTACACCCAGTTCCATCACCTCCGGGAAGGCCTCATCTGCCAGATAAATAGAAATCAGAAGTAAATCACTATGCGTTATCTGACAAATTAATTTAACTAGCATTTATCAGACGGCGGTGAAACAGAGAATTGAAGTCGTTTGCTACAGGGTGTAAGGGACGGCGTACCGAAAACCGATACCAGTGATTCATCTCATGATATTGAGACCCCTAGCGGCAATGATGTTACAAGTAAATATAAGTAGATACGTTATAGGCGTACCAAAAGCAGGACGCTAAACATAAGGCAGTTGGCAAGTCTGACATATGTGTGTGTGAAGTCGCGAGCCGGCGTATAGTGAAACTGACACATCTTGTCAACCGAAATTAAAATAAAATATGGAGTTATCGATGTATGCGTGTGTGCGTTAGTATACCGTTTCTACGGATTGATTACTACGTAGGTAACGTATACCGATAAACCGATACCAGTGATTCACTTCATGATATTGAGGCCAAGGACCTCAACATCATGACGGTCGAATATTCCAGAATTTTTCATGAAGTTTCATGTACTGAATCATTGGTATCAGTTTTCGGTACGACGTGCCTTACACCCAGTATGTCTGAGTGTTCTCCATAATGTTCTCGAAAGACATGACGTAAAGTCTGCCAGGCCGCATGGTTTCCAAGGCCTATAGCCATGCCCTTCTTCCAGAGAGAAGAGGTCAATGCCCTGCAGTGCGATAGTTTAGATATAGGCCTAATACATATGTCAACATTTAGAATTGATGTGTTACGTATCATTATAAGTTTATGCTACATCAAATTCTCCTAATTAATATTTTATAGTCAGAAATTTCACGTAACAATGGAAACCAAACACATATAACTAATGATGAAATTAGAAAATAATATGATTTGAACTGGACCAACTAACTAAATTAAACACTGATTTTGTAAATGAATAGGATACATAAGTATTTATTTCAATCGGAGCAACTTTCCTATAATAAAGTAAAGCCTGAGATATAGAGTGCCTGTTTTTATTATTTCGTCTCGGTTAGATTAGTATGCCGTCCATGTGGTGACGGATTACGAATACGGAAAGTCACCATCCCATATCATCCCATGGCTGTCGTAAGAGCCGACAGAGGGAGCATATTATGCAGAGAACAGCACTGCAAGAGAAGGAAAACTTGATACAAACCCTATACCAACCCGTTTGGCCAGCGTGGTATAGTAGGCCAATTCCTCCTTTCAAAGGACCTAGTCCAGCAGTGGACTGTTAAAGGCTGATGATGAGATTAGTATGCAACTCATTCATTGTTTTAAAATTCTATATTAAGTTGTAGTACTGCCTCCGTGGTCCAGTGGATAGCGTATGCGACTGCTGATCGGAGGTCCTGGGTTCCATTCCCGGGTCGGGCAAAAGTGTTACTGGGTTTTCCAAATTCTCAGTAGCAGCACGGAGTCTGGTGATGTTCCCGGTAACGGCAATAGTCTCGCCCTCTATTACGTGGGACCTACAAATTCATGGTGAAATGTGGGTGTTATGTTACACCTCTGCCTACCCCTTCGGGGATACAGGCGTGAGTCTATAAAAAAAAAGTTGTTGTAGAATTGTATTTATACTTACAATTCTACTGTCAACAAACAATACTGGTTGTCTATTAACGGCCTTGGGTAGTTTGTTTATTTTACTCAGTGTTTTATGGTTCAATTATTATAACGCTATTAGAAGTTTCGCATTTTCCGATAAAACCCGTTGGCTTGCGGTTTGCCAAGCACTAACACTTAGCCAGGTGAGAGTTTACTTTCTCTAATTGTAAAAATCCTTGGCTTGCTGTTCGTAAAGGAACGTTGCACCCTTTACAGAGTTTACTTCTTTGGTAAATGAACGCATAAGTGGTATTAACATAGAGCGCTACTAAGCTAAGGAGTGCAACTGAAACCGTTCTAATCCTTTCCTGTCTCAGGAAAATAATAGGTAGGCTACTTCGGTGGCTTTCACACCTTGTTTCTTTAAAATTGCTATACACAAGAACTCGCAGTTGTTTGACAGCACTTATTAGTGCTGTCAAACAACTGTCATCAAGTGTCTTTAATAAATTTCTAAATATATTAACATTTTTCTAGCTCGTTTAATAATATGCCCGGTAGATGGCAATAGGCTCGCCCCCTATTACATTGGGACCGAAAAATTACTGGCGAAAAGTGGGTGTGTAATATACCTCTGCCTACCCCTTCGGGGATAACAGGCGTGAAGTTATGTAAAAAAAAATCTTACTTTTTCGCGTGGGCAAACTCTGATCCGAGTTTTTAGACCACTCGAAGGCCTCCAAGATGGCCTAACGATTCTTCTCCTGAGACAGGAACCAGGACCGACAGCTTCACCTACCTACCGAAGCACGCTAGCGCTCTGATGCCACCCAAGAGATGCGGTCACCCACCCAAGAGGCGACCTGTGCAAGCGTTGCTTAACTTTGCCGACCTGTTACGAACGGCAAGCCAAGTCTCGCTATGAGCGCTGTAGTTATTCCGAATAATAATATCATCGCAAGAATAACATAGCATATCATAACATTTACCAATGTGAATCTTTTCCTTTAGGTAGTTCCCGGAAAACTAATTGGAAATTCACGCGGAAAAATCCTTTGAAAATTAAACGTTTCCTTATGAATTTAGGTAACCTTGGCATAAAATTCAAATAAGCGAGCTTCGGGTGGCTTTAAGTGATTCAAATCGAGTAATAGGTGGTGAAATTGAGATACAGTCTTGTTGGAAGAGAATCTAGTGTGTCGAAGACCTTGCGAAATAGGCTGCTTATTCCGATGTCTATTGCCCCCTAAATTTGAAGTAATTTGAATTTGTTTATCTTAATATATAAAATCCTTGCGTTACTGACTGACTGACAGACACGTTCCAGCCGAAACTATTGGGCGCAGGAAGCTGAAATTTGGCATGTATGTTCCTTGGGGACCGTAGGGGTGCACTAAGCAGGGATTTCCCGAAATTCCCACGGGATCGGCCAAAACGCGTAAATAAAAAAAAAATGCAGGCGTAGCTGCTGGCGTCCTCTAGTACTTACATAAAACGGTAATAATGTTATCAGAGTTGTTTGAAGTGCGCGAATCTTAACTGTTTATTGGTAATGAACTGTTTTGGTATTATTACCGTTTAGGTGAAAAGGAAGTCTTTAGAACTAAGTTATTTCAGAGGATTACCAGCTTTTTGATAGCTAATCCGATTTCTAACACAGAGAGCAGAAAAAAGAAAAAAATGCCCTAAGGCAGTGTGATGTCATATGGTTCGATCGAGCCATCGAAAAAAGTCACATCAAAAGGCATAAATATGTACTAAATTTTATCTCCTTTTTGTTACAAAAACGTAAATCCCAGAAAAAAGAACACCAATTTCCCTCGTCACCAAACTTCACCATTAACTTGAATTACGGATATAGGTAAATCGCAAAAACGCATTTGCGACACGACTGCAATTTTATTTACCTTCCCTCATGTACATATACATAAAAATGCCATTAAAGTGATTCAGACGGGGACGTACACATGGACACATCATTCAAACGTGTAACGATTGCTTTCGTATTTTTACACAGACTGACTTTGATACATGGGCTTGCGATCCGCGGCCGACTGCAAGCGAATACTAGCTGCAGTTGGAATTACAGTAGCCGTAACAAATGTTTAGCGCATTAACTTGAGTCGAACGGGGAGCTACCATAGGTAAACGATTACGATATCGACTACTGAGGTTTTATTAGTTTACGATACTACATATATAGAAAGAAATACAATGGAAAATGGAAGACCTTTTGTGTGAGACCCAACGTGCGTAGACTGCCTCGTGGCATTATATGTTCCAAGTATGGAAACCATCAAACGGCGCAAATACAGTAATTACTAGATTAGTGCGTTTTAAGTCGTTTAGCCACCCCTAAAGGCTCATAGGTCTGAACGTACGTTCTTTATTTCGAAATATGCACACATCCACATCATCGGCATTGTATATAAACAGTCTCACTGCTGGGCACGTGCCTCTGCTCACTAAGAGAAGGTAAGGCCATAGTCCACCACGCTGGCTAAGTGCAGGCTGGCAGACTTCAGATGGCTTTCGAGAACATTATGGAGAACTCTCAGACATGCAGGTTTCCTAACGATGTTTTCCTTCACCGTTAAACGATTATTAACAATTTAATACGCACCACACATAACTTCGAAAAGTCACTGGTGCGCACTGTGGATTCGAATCCGAGACCCTCTGCGTAGCAGTCCGTCGGCCTCTCCCCTGGGCTATATATCGATATGCACAATTGCACATACCTTGGAATAAAAGACCCGAGTGAATCAGTTGATCTACATCTCACGTGACCAGAAGGCCAGCTTATACTGTGCTCAAATAATCATCATTGCCATTCAACGTGGCAATACTGTCAGCCTTTCGGCGACGTTACCCGATATTATTGATGTGGTGGCATTTTACCACGCCTAAATCATATAAATATTTTAATTTTAGATTAACATACATATACGTAGTAAACAAATAAATATGTACCTATATAAAAAGTTTGAACTGCCATTATTTGAAACAAAATATCTCCGTAAAATGTCAATTAATTTCGTTACTAACTGTTAATCTTTTACTTTCGTTGGCTTTATGGCTTGGTTTTAATACGTGTGATCCTGTGGTTTAAATATATATTCCGTTTTAAGCATACGTAACCATTTTTACGCTTAAGCGGTGACAAAATGGTAGCCTGGGCTAAATCAGTTTTGTGGTGTAATTTGTGACCTGAAAATGTCGGTTAATCTGAAAGGTCGGGTCTATAAATGCGTCATTAAACCTTTCATATGGCAGTGAGATGTGGTTCGTATCATATGAGCCTATCGACTTATCGCCAGTGATCCCGTAGACCGTGCAAAGTGGAGGAGTAATTGCAGGAACACGGAACCCCATGACCCTTAGGTCATGGATTGCAACCGGGAAAGCGCTAAGATGGTGATGATGATGATAATCTTGGATATATGCACCTTAGTTGAACATCAATATTCCCACAGTAAATTAATCAGAAATACAATGATATCACCATTTTTTTACTTTTAATCATTTTGCATTTCATGCTTTATTTGGCGTTCGCATCACATAAAACCAACTTCAATATCTCGTGTTTAGTAAACTTTTCCAGTATGCTCAGAAATAGTCTAAAGTTTGGAGCCACTAGTAGCCCCGTAGTTGTCGGTACATCGTTGGATAAATAACTGCTTGCGGACAGAACAATATCTCACGGCTGTCTTGCATCTATTGGGCGAAAGTGCTTCGGCTTTTATCGAATAGAGAGCTGCTCTCAGTGCCATCTTATTTTATCTTAAAGAGCTTTTCTGTGTTTAGTATCCAATTAGATTAATGACTATCAATGCAGGTGAAGTTGAAAATAATTAAGGTGGTATTTTACAAATTAAATTGAGAATTTATTGTGGATGCTGGGAGATTTTTATAAAGACCACTCTTGGAAAATTAATTAAGTCTTCATTGCGGTGGACTCGACAAATATTCTATTAACGGACACAAAGAAATGTCAGGAAAAAAATTATAAATCACACAAAGAATTATCCCGTGTGTGTATTGAACCTTTCAAAGAACAGAATGACGGCTAGGACCGACAGTTTATAGTGCTGTCCAGCGCACGGGGCAAGCTGTAAAAACAGCTACGTAAATAACTTTGAAAAGTTAGTGGTGCACAAATTTGGTTGCACGATCCTCTCTGCATGGCTTTCTGTTGGTATCTTCACTAGGCTATCGCTACCTTTCAGTGTCTCCATTAAGCTTTTTTTATAGACTCATGTCTGTATCCCCGAAGGGCAGGCAGAAGTGTAATATTACACCCACATTTTGCCATGAATTTACGTAATAGGGGGCGAGCCTATTGCTGTTACCGGGCACATCACCAGACTTCGTGCTGCTACTGAGAATTCGGAAAAACCCAGTGACATTTTTGCCCGACCCGGGTATAGAACCCGGGACCTCCGATCAGCAGTCGCCTAAGCTATCCACTGGACCCCGGAGGCAGTCAGTTTATAATAATATTTTTTATGGGTAGTAGAGCCTTCCTGATTTCAGCATGAATGTGCCAGGTCGACCGTGGAAGTACTACCGTTTCACAGTTAATGGACGTAAAATGACAGTTACTCACTATCTATACTAACGCGCTGCGTTCGGTGAGTGAGAGTGCTGGAGACACCATGCTCTGTTCCTTCTCCCTCAGCCCACTCCTCCAATTTTTTTTCCCAAGCCAAAGGACGGCAACGAGCTCGTGACTCCTGTGGTGTTGCTTGTGTGCACGGGTGGCGGTAATCGCTTACCATCAGGTGAACAGTTTGCCACTTAATATTTAAAAAATAACATTACAAAAATAATAGTAAATATATACTAGACCAAACAAAATAAGGGCCACTGCAATTTTCAATGATACTCATGTGTTTATGGAACTTAGGGATTAGGCAATGATTGAGATCATTAGATTTATCATTTTTTAATGTCAATGTAACTCAAAATTTAATTAAAATGAATACAAAAAATAATTTAAATTATTTTTTAGCCATGTACTCATTTTTAGCTTCACTTCAAGAAAAAGCTATCAACCACTGCCAACATTTGTGAAGTTTGTTTTGTTTTTGTTTTTTCTGTAGCGTGTATCTCTCCTCTTTTTTGGGCACATTGTTGAAGCATGGAAAGCACACTTTCAATCAGGTGCCACAATGTTTCTTCAGGTATGCACTACCAGCTTCATTTGAGCACTTCAATCAGCTGTCTCTTGTTAATTACGGGTTACTGATGCTTCGAATGCTTCGTTTGAGTAGTTCCCATATGTGTTCTATCGGGTTGAAGTCCAGACTGTTCGCGGGCTACGGTAACACCTGAATATCAGCCTCCTCCAGAGCAGCTCCGGTGGCACTAGCAGTGTGTGCGCGTGCATTGTCGTGCATCAACTTGAATTTTGCACCGATTCCCTGTGAAAATGGCACCACATGAGGTCTGATAACCTCCTTGATGTATCATTGAGCTGTTACAGTGCTTCCGTTGAAGATTACAAGCTCAATTCTACCCGATAGACTTATGCTTCACCACACCATTACATTGGGACCCCCGTATCACTCACTTTCGTGGATGCAAGCATCAGAAAATCGGTCACCTTTTCGTCTACAAACTCTAACGCGCCGATCATCACTAAATAATTTCACCTTACTCTCATCACTAAACAACACTGTGCTCCAATCACTTATGTCCCAGTCAAGATGTTGCCTTGCATACGCTAATCGGTTTGCACGAGGAGAATTTGTAAGTAGAATTCTCACTACTCGTCTCCTGGAGAACTGCTGTTCTTTGTGCACCCGTTTCCTAATCGTTCGATCACTAACGCGGCTACCCGTGGCTTGCTGCAAGCGATTTTGTATGTAGTCAATCAAACATATCGGTCTTCTTGTGCGGTGGTTGCTATAACTCTGCCTGATCCTGGTCTTCTGGATACTGTTCCCGTCGCTTAAAAACGATTTCAAGCATTCCGGATTGTGTTTTGTGAATGGCCGAGCTGTAGAGCCACTGAACGCTGTGAATGACCTTCTTGATTTAAAGTTACAGCTGTAGTTATGGTTGGCAAGTCTACAGTTTAAAGACTCCAATAACAAAACCAATCAATACACTTATACACTATATACACATCTTCTAATGTCTATATATACTAAATACAACAATAATATAAACGTTTCTTTCATCCCGTCTGGCCACAGTCCCATCAATCACGCATGATGTACTCTTGCTTGACCACAACATGATAGATAGCCTCGCCTTGTATCGCTTAATTGTTAGCTGATTGTTATTGCCTAACATTATTTACTTCATTATGTTTTGATATACACGGAGGGTAAGTGGTTTTGGTCATTGGATGTATTCGACGAGAAATGATATTTTATTGTGTTATTAGGAGTCATAACTTCACGTATAGTTTATTATCCTATGATATCACTATAAGATAAATACACTTTAGTGCGACCAGATCAGTAGAATACAATATACATATACATTACCATAATGAAGAATAAGACCAACATGAATAAGATTTTGTCTAAACATATATGTATATCGTCGTTGCGCGTGCAAAAGTCGCTATGTGTTTTTTATTCATTTTCGGTTTTCAATGCCGTTTTAAACGTTATTTAAATACACACATACTGTAAAAACAGTTATGTGATAAATGCAATATTTAAAGAGTTACGGAAAGTAGCTATGTGGCAGTCATACATCGAAAGTTCCATGTTAACACGCTAAGTGTTATAATTCACAAAGCTAAAATAAGTTTACTACAGTGGAAGCAAAATTTGCGCCCGAATATGTGCTTCACGGCACATAGCGTATTTTTTGGTAAAGTTCGGACTCACTCGATCACGAAACGCTCAGGTCGAGCATCACATAGATAGTTTTGCCGAAGTGATTGCTCATTACATGTCGTTTTTAACATGAAAAGTATAATAGCGTTACATAATTATACTTTTCATGTTAAAATTCTTTGTATATTTATATGTGTGGCATGAAGCCGATGGAGGAGTAACCGCAAACAATGTCACTAGTTGTATAATTCATTTCATGGAAAAATAACGTACCAAAGTTGTCGAACCTCAGCACTGCAAAAGGTATTAAGTATAATAGAGCAAATTATTCTGGAAGAAGGACACACAATGATAGAGGTCGATAGCGTACAGTCAAGTTTAGAAAAAAGGTTTAAAGGCCCCATCTACTCTCCATCTGACTATATATCCCGGATAAGAGAAGCCAGACCACCGCAACCTTACATTGTCCATCACCTAGAGCATTCATCATGTCAGCCTAGAGAGGACCACTGCTGGACATAGGCCTCCCCTAAGGTTCTCCACACAGATCGATTTTAAGCCGCCCGCATCCAACCGCTTCCCGCGATCTTAACTAGATCGTCGGTATCCCGCAAGGTGTACCGACGATCTAGTTAAGATCGCCTGCGGTCTACCCCTGCTGCGTACGTGGTCACCACACCAGAACCCGCCTGCCCCAATGGCCATCGGTTCTTCGAGCTATGTGTCCTGCCCATTGCCATTTCAGCCTGGCTATTCGGAGAGCTATGTCGGTGACTTTGGTTCTCCTGCGGATCTCATCATTTCTGATTTGATCTCGCCGGGAAGCTCCGAGCATAGCTGTCTCCATCGCCCCCTGTGTGATGCAGAGCTTCCGGATAAGGCTCATAGTTAGCGACCACGTCTCGGCTCCGTAGATCATCACTGGCAACACACACTGGTCAAAGACATTCGTCTTGAGACACTGTGGGATATCGGACGTGAAGATATGCCATAACTTCCCGAACGCCTCCCAACCGAGTCGGATTCGACAAATGAGCTCTTTCTTGAAGTTGGACCTACCCAATTGGATCCTTTGACCCAGGTAAACGTACTTGTCGACAACTTCGAGTGTAGAGTTCCCAACCTGAATAGGAGCAGGTACAACACAGACGTTAGATATGATCTTCGTCTTGTCCATGTTCATCTTAAGACTTACTTGTTGGGAGACACTACAGAGGCCACCGAGCATTGTGCCAAAGTCGTCCATGGTCTCAGCCATGACTACAATATCGTCAGCAAATCGAAGGTGAGTGATGTACTCGCCGTTGATGTTGATGCCGAGTCCTTCCCAGTCCAGAAGCTTGAAAACGTCTTCCAGCGCAGCGGTGAAGAGTTTCGGAGATATAACACTGGTTATACTCCTCGGACTTCTGTATAACCTGCCGCAGCGTATGTATGTGGTCTATGGTACTATAGCCTTTACGGAATTTGGCTTGCTCGGGAGGCTGGAACTCGTCTAGCTTGCTCTCGGTACGATTCGTGATGACCCTAGAAAACAACTTATAGACGTGACTCAGAAGTGAGATGGGTCTGTTGTTTTTCAAAAGGGTTTTGTCGCCCTTCTTGAAGAAAAGCACCGCCAAACTTCTGTGCCGTGCCTGTGGCGTTTTGCCCTCGTCTGTGCCGAAATTGAATAGCTTCCGAAGCATTTCCACGGAAGGTGCGCCGCCAGCTTTCAGAAGCTCCTAGAGCATTCATTATTTTTAAATTATGAGGATGTATCTGGTGGTATTTCAAGTATAAGATCTGGAAGAAAAACCGGCGATACAACGGTAACAGACATTAGAGGGCTTCTGTATCTAAACGGTAATGTGAAGTACAAACTACGCCACTCAGATGAGTGGAACAATTTGCTGCAGAGGAGGACAAATACGGCACCGATAAGGGAACCTATATGTCTTTGTGATGGGCCACTAAAAATTGATTTAATCTCTTACAGAATTTAAAGCAATACATGCACCGTGATTACCATCTATTTTACGACAATTTGACTAATTAATTATGTCCCACCGTTGATCTGATAATTATTAGTTTTGTTTGATTCAAAAAAGTTTTAATGTCATTTGAATACAAAAGCTATTGTTTTTTTTTATTTACTTTCTTAATAATTATTTCTATCTAAAAATAGCTATGTGTCATTGTAGAGGTATTTTTTTTAAGATTCCATAGAATTATAAAGTAGTTATGTGCTCTAATTGCACATAGCTTGTATTTACGACTCAAATAAATAACTCTATGTGTCAATTTTGCCTATTATGTTTAATTAAAGCATTATTATTAATGTTATATATTCACAAGTAATCTAAAACTACGTAATTTGGTTCTATTTGTTAAAGTTAACATACATTATTTGAATACTCTGACAAGTTTTCGAGAAAATCAGTTTTTTACGTCTCCTGTAAAGTTTGTAAAAAACACATAGCGACTTGAGCACGCGCAACGACGATATGTGTAGAATATCTACATTTTAATCAATCGTTGACAAAATGTCCTTGTACAACTCTTGAGAAGTACGTGTCTACTTCTCGGGTCATATGTTTTAATACCTGCACAGTACTACAAATTTAAATCACATAGGGCTTGGGAATTTTAAGCTAACTACTTGAGAGAGAAATTAATTTCGATAGTAAGCGATCATATACGTAACTTAATACAAGGCATGCTGTCAACCAATGCTTACTTTTATCATCTTTTTGCTGGCTTTATTTACTCAAAAACTTGTAAGATTTCAACGTAGCGTAGTTGTGAGTGACTTCAATTAGACATGCAGTCAATTGAGTGTTCTTTGCTTTCATTAATATTATGAATAGCTACTGTAGTGCTATACCTGCTAAACTACGTTAAAAACGGCTCTCTATAAAGAACTAGCAAAAATATGAACACCACCTACAATATCGATTATGGGTGTTACTATATACAAATTTTTGTGTGATTGTTTTTTCGTCTAGTACCAATATTTATTAAAAACTTGCAACACAATCCTTATTTCTCGCTGCAATATTGCAATATTACTTAACACGTCATAGAAAAACGATGCCCTCAACTGGGCGTCGAAACTCACAAAGATTCAAAAGGACTGTCTTTTTTATAAGAGCATCATTCAACGGTGATCCTTTGAGCTTACTCACTCGAACATGAAAGATTGAAACTCTTTGTGGAGAGTAACATTTATCAAAAACTAGCCTTTGTATGCCACGGGCCTGTGGTGCCTTTAAGATTTTTACTTTAAAATGAATTAATGCTGTTTTTGAATAATATACTAGACAGCCTGCCTCCGTGGTCCAGTGGATAGCGTATGCGACTGCTGATCGGAGGTCCTGGGTTCGATTCCCAGGTCGGGCAAAAGTGTTACTGGGTTTTTTCGAATACTCAGTAGCAGCCCGGAATCTGGTGATGTGCCCGGTAACCGCAATAGGCTCGCCCCCTATTACGTGGGACCTAAAAATTCATGGCGAAATGTGGGTGTAATATTAACACCTCTGCCTACTTCTTCGGGGATACAGGCGTGAGACTATAAAAACCGAAAGAGCAGGTAGCACTTTCGGTCAAGTGATTATTGACCCAGACTGCAACATATCGTCGGTTTGATTACCATCCAGGATAAATATTTGTGTGATCAGTAAGATTAATTCTTACATTCGTAATATACATACATACATACATACATACATAGACTCACGCCTAATTCCCCGAAGGGGTAGGCAGAGGCATATTAAACGCCCACTTTTCGGCAGTGTTTTGATCCCACGTAATAGGTGGCGAGCCTATTGCCGCTTATCGAGATATTTTGTTTGCCAGCGCCTCGTCCGTTGATCGGTAGGTGCACCACTTGCAGGTGAGGTTGGCCTGGGACCCTAATTTATTGGTGGTGATTCGTAATATATCATATCTTATATGCATATTTACTGCCTCAACTTCCGAGAACCTTCTTGAATCAACAAACATGTAATGCAAAACATGTAAAAAGTAACCCTTCAATATTGTTCAGATTTAAGTTCATTGAAACAAAACGAATCGTCGTTCATTCAATAAGAAACAAAATGTTGTGGTTTGCAAGGTCTAAATTATATTATTGTTTTTATAAAAAAGATAAGCAAATAAATTCTGCTGCAGAATCATTTCAGTCGAGATTGAGTTTCCTAACTGGTTACCAGCTTGTACAATATAAAAATGGCAGTTACCTTTTAAAATAAGATATAAGCTTACAGTTGCTGGATTATACTAATATTAGTTCAAATTTAATGCGTTAGTGAAAAAAAGGAAACTTAGAGGCCGTTAGGGTCGAGCGTATCACCGGCCGCGTCTATTCCGTCAAATGGGTCGGTACATATCTGACGGAAGATACGTCGAGCGTATCTGCATCGTTAGCGTCTATGACGTCAAATTAGACCTTCCACATTACGCGTCTAGTCACTTTCTGCGTTCAGCATCCACAGTGCGGTTGCATTGTGTGATATTGAATTTTAAAACGCCTAACGCGTCAGTCAAAATACACGTAGTGCGTGGCGCGCGCGACGTCGACCGATGCGTTGGCGGAAACGGAACAGACGCTGTGCGCTTGACGCACTAACGCATCATCGATTAGGTATGAAAGGTTTAATGTTTTATTATATATTTGTCTGTTTTAGCGTTACGCGACCAATAATGCGAGACGCATTTTCCGTCACATATGTACCGACCCTTAATGTCGCGGCTCTTGTGTCTCTTTCGCAAGAATTAATTAGGACAGTAGACATTTATTTTTATTTGCAAACTTTTCCTATTAGTTAGAATAGACTCACATACATATGAATAATGTCATATTTCTTAGAATTTAGTTTGGAACCTTATTAATTAATCACTACTCTGTTTAATTCCGTAGATGTCGTAATAGGCAAATAAGGAAAAGAGGCAAATAATAGCCTTTCCGAAAAGATAGAAAGCGCGACATCAATTCATATATATATATTTTTAGGTAGCAGAGCCTCGCTGATTTCAGCATGAATGGGCCGGCTCGACCGGGCAAGTACTACCCTCTCACAGAAAATCGACGTAAAGTACCAGTACTTAAACTTTTGCGTTTCGTTCGGTGAGTGAGAGTGCCGGAGGCCCTATCACCTATTCCTTCTCCCATTCCTCATCCTAACCTTTTTCCCAACTCCAAGGGGCGGCAACTCACTACTGACTCCTGTGGTGTTGCTTGTGTCCATGGGCGGCGGTAATTGCTTACCATCAAGCGATCCGTCTGCTCGTTTGCCGCCTATTACTATAAATATATATATACATATCTGAACAACTTTTGACTCACAATTCCCACTCGCGATAAAATGTTATGTGTGAACACGATTATTTGTATATTTGGACTGTAATTAATGTTCACAATAGGAAATATAGGAAAATAATATTCTAAATACCTATGTTTATTAAATGCGTGATTACTGTATAAATTAATAAAGTTTTTGTTTATTTTTGCTACATTTTTCTAAATGTAGGTGATAAACATAGTTACCATTTATAATCAGTTAGATTTATATTCATCACTTCAACGATAATGAAAACCATTTAAAAAGTGATTGAAACGTTATAAACTTATAATATTTATTCATTGGCATTTAAAGATGCTAATCTGATTTTAAATATTTATCACAACTACAATGATTTTATGCAATTTCTTCTATTGAATTTTTCATTTGATGTGAATTATCCGATGTACTCTAATGAATTGTTAATCGCAAATTTGATCTAGCATCTAGACTAGCTCAATAATACATTGGAATTTATAAGAGTGCGGTCATGCGTCGTTCACAGACGTAGTTTTATAAAATATTAAACGTTCAGTCATACAGCGATAAAAGCAGCGATAGCCTAGTGGAGAGACCTACAGACTGCTACACATAGGGTCTCGGGTTCGAATCCACGGCGCACACCAATGACTTTCCGAAGTTAAGTGCGGATTAAATTGTTAATTGTCGCTTGCACGATGTTTAAACAAAAACATCGTGAGGGAACTTGCATGTCTGAGAGACCTGTTATGTTCTTGAAAGTCATGTCAAGTCTGACAACCCGCACTTGGCCAGCGTGGGGGACCAAGGGTTTACCTTTCTCATAGTGTGAAGAGGCCCGTGCCCAGCAGTAGGACAGTATATATGCAGGGCTGATAATGATGAAACGTTCAGTCTTATTAAATGTCGGAATAACTCACTTTTTTTAACAAACGTAATCCATCATCCTCTTAGCGTTATCCCAGTTTCAATCTGGGGTCCGCTTACTAGTCTAACCGGATTGGGCTGAATATTAGCTTTTCCACAGAGCGACTGCCTGTCTGACCTCCGCAACCTGAAGGGATAGCAATATTCCATGGTTTAGACTAGTGTCAGTTTAATTAAGAAGGTACTGACACCCTGTTTTAACGATGTTTAAACGAAATATTCGATTAAATTAAATAATGTAGGTTTAAATGTAATGACAGTAAATCGAATATTTTGCAATAGAATCCGTAAACCGTAGTTTGTTTTCCATAACATTCGCGTAAACCCAAGAAAATATAACACGTAATATATTTCAGGTATACTAATCATCGTTTAATTTTTCATAAAAACATTTCGGATCCCACGCCAACCAACCCACGTTACTTCACAATATCTCGATCTGTATAAAAGCATTCACCCTCACTTATTCCATCTAATCTTCTTATAATCGACTTTTTTCTCTAGCATTTAAAGATACGTAGTGGTGGCACTATATTCTTAAATAATTTGATCAGCACATTTACCATAAAACAACCCAGTACCGGTTAGTCCAGGCATTTGGCCAATATATAAAACACAAATCAAAAAGTTTATTGCTTCAACAACAGGTATCAACTATAAAATTTCGTATAAGTGACGTAAACACGCTTCTCAATAAATTCCAAAACAATTTCAAGACATACTTTTATGATATTGGACTGGTACATCTTGAAGATGGCAGTACTATGCAACAAATATCCCTGTTCACAGAAAATGCTAAATAATCATGTTGCAAGCCGAACACACCCGAAGTTGCCCGATGGGTGCCGAGTGAGCTTTTCAAACTTGGAATGTGAACCGATATAGGAGCGCAGTTTGCCGCCGACTCTTGTGCCGAGCGGTCGCGTCGCCGGTAATTATTTCAGTTTACGGTGGTGTAGTGATGATCGAGTGTTGCCTTAAAATTGTTGTGCACGTTATGAGGACATGATTTGTGATTTTGGAAGATACTAGGACTTGATACGGTAAGTTGGAAAAGTTTGATAATTTCTCTTTTGTCAAGTCTTTTGATGATTTATGAATTAAAAATAATATAATTAGTAATATATAATGTTACTGTAGAACCTACTATGTAGTACGTGTTAAAAATAAAGTTCGTTGATAGGAGCCACAAGAAATAATTTCATAAATTACATTAATTCCGTCGTATTCACACCGCAAATGTGTGTAGAAGAATTCCTCGTAGCTATTGCTACGGCGCTGCGCCTTGCTTCATCCTCTACGGAGCACTACGAATTAATTGTAGTTTAATTATTTCCAACCGTGAGTTAGGAATGTTCGCAGTGAAGTTTGAATTAAGATTTAGTTGGGAACTGGTTATAATGGTAATAATTTATTCATAGACTAAAGCAGTTAAAAGTAGATTACAGGTCGTACAGACATTAAATATGCAATAGCTAGTAGTAAAAGTGACAATCAAATAAAATACATAAGAATACACATAATATTATCTGTATCATCATTTAATTTAACGTTTTCTTTAAATTGCATATTTATACAATTCTAGACATCATATTTGCTAGTTTTCCTTGCGAATATGAACTTATGAAACGACGAAATGGTGACTTAGTGCTTTTTTATATAATAATTATATGAATTTAAACTTTCGTGATCTTTTTGGGTATATACCACATACCTTTTTTTCGAGTATCCGATACTTTGGCACAGTTGCTAGTACCATGATCACGGATGACTTTTATACATTATTATTATTATTCCAATGTAAATAACACTCAGGTCAATACTTTTCTTCGTCATTGTATTTTTGGACTGACGATACATAAGTACTTGAAAATTTGAATGACATATTTTGTATGAAATAAATGATGCAAAATCAAAAGAAATTTTACTATATTAACAAAACCACTTTAACTTCAAAATCTTAAAGCTCGTTTTAAACGTTGGCAGCTAGCCTATTAATTGAAGTCCAAGATTGCCTGCATTGCCTTTAGTGCCAAGAAAGGTCAATAGATCTCTGCATAGTCAGCATATAATAAGTGGCTTCTAGAGCTAACTAGTGGCGCTATAGTGCCAATCTCAAGGTTTTATATGACAGGCTAGTAGATTATGTATAGCCTTTCCAATTAATAATTGATTGAGCTCCGATTTCGCAGAAATACTTGCATTGATTTACTTGCACGTATAGCGTAGTAGTTGAGCACTGCGCTGAGGTTTATGAGTTTGATCCCTATATATACGAGACAACACTTCGTGTTCTACAATTTGGAAGACACTAAGTCCCCGCGAACTCGCTCCTGTAGGAATCAGCCTTGGGGTAAAAGGAAGTTCATGAGCTATTCTGATGTATAATGTTTGTATACAAATCATCATCATCAGCCCTATACTCGTATATAAACTGTCCCACTGCTGGGCACGGGCTTCTTCTCACTATGAGAAGAGTAAGGCCATCCACCACGCTGACCTAGTGCGGGTTGGCAGACTTCACATGTCTTTCGAGACCATTATGGAGAACTCTCAGATATGCAGGTTTCCGCACGATGTTTCCCTTCACCGCTTAACAAGCAGTAATTAACAATTTAATACGCACATAGCTCCGAAAAGTCATTGGTGCGTGCCTTGGATTCAAACCGCCTCTGGGTAGCAGTCTGTCGGTCTCTCCACTAGGCTATCGCTGTTTCATTTGTGTATAGTTGCATCAAAATCTGTAGAGTAGTTTTTGCGTGAAAGAGTAACAAAAATGCATACTTACATCCATCCATCCTGAGAAACATAGCATTTATAATAGTGTCCGTTGATTGAATCGGCAACTTTTTATCAATTTATTGAATGTTTGTAAAGTATCAAAAATTAAAAATTCAAAAGATTAGATAGACGTATTAGTACCTACACTATGCCGTGCTTGGGACTCTATTGTATACGACTAAACAGGATTTGTCCGTGTGGTGACGGATTAAGAATACGGAATGTCACCACCCCATATGTGTAGTACGATGTGGGCATTATTAAACATATAAACAAATAGTTGTAGCAACCTGTCTGATGGCTTAGGCTGACATGCTTATGCATACACCTTCTGATGGCGTGGAGGCATAGTGATACAGATCGTGCTGGCTCCCTCAATTAAGGTTGAGCCGTACGATTGCTGTTGAATGCGGGCCATCAGTGGGCCGAGTCAGTCAAAAGCGTCAGATAATTTCCTGCATTGTACTTGCATACTAAACTCTTTTTTTGTCTGGACTTTAAAAGATGAAGAAAAGACTAAAGAAATTGAAGTGACAAAAAAAAACAATGACTCTGAGTTTGTTTCGGCCTTTCTTCTCAAGAAGTCATTTAGCTAGGAAAAGCCGGCATCATCTAGAATAGGGTTTTGACATGTATAAGTGTTGTAAACAACCAAAATGCAGAAATAAATATGTCTTTATGTCTTTATGTCTTCATATCATCCCATGGGTGTCGTAAGAGCCGACAGAGGGAGCATATTATGCAGAGAACAGCACTGTAAGAGAAGGAAAACTTGAAACAAACCCTATACCAACCCGTTTGGCCAGCGTGGTATAGTAGGCCAATTCCTCCTTTCAAAGGAGAGGCCTAGTCCAGCAGTGGACTGTTAAAGGCTGATGATGATGATGATGAAACAGAATTTAGACTATTAGTATCTTGTTCTGTTTTATAAAAGTAGATGGAGGTGGAAACATATAAATAAGTCAAAATTAGTTTCACTTATTAGTTTACTGCATAGTTTTAGGTGAAACCATCTAATTAGTACCAAATTTCAGTATCGCAGCTGTAAAACAGGGTCTTAGTTTTTCTCGCATTGGTTGTTAGTAGGAATATCTTACTTCAAAGACTACAACAAGAAATTTAGGACCATTATATATGTTTAGGTTTTACATAAGGAGTCAACACGTTGCCATCCATCAACCAAGTAATGTCTTACTGTACTGTATTATATGTGGTAATTATATTTGCACAGGTGTTCGTACCTACGTCTTATCGTGGTAGAAAGACACTAAATATTGTTTGTCTTTAGTATTACTACAATGTGCTCTGGCCAATATATCTTAGGTACGTACAATCAAACAAGTCGGCGGTGGCAAATCCCTTGGCTCGCTCATAGAGTCGAGGCACACTAGAAACTGGTTTTATATACGAATGTCAATGTATGTGTAAAGTAGCACTGGAAGCGACGATGTCTTGCTGAGCGATTCTCACCCTTATGGTGGTCTAGCGGGAAATTGTTCGACTGTACATAGATTCGCCCGTGTGAACTGGAAAAATGTAGCAGGTTCTGATGTAAAAGCTGTATTACTACAAAGTTACATCAAAACTAGTTGCTTTTGCGTGAAAGAATAACAAGCATCCAAGAATACATTATGTGACTACATGGTTGGCGTGGTGGTTTAAGCGGCCGCCTCGCCGCTTGACACTGCGTCGAGTGTTGTGGGTTCGATCCCCAAACGAGACAACACTTTGCGTGATTAATAAATTGTTGTTTCGCACCTGGACGTTCATTGTGTCCGTTAGTTGCATGTTTGTAAAGTCCCCCGCGACATAGGATTCAGGCCAAGTGCGAGAGTTGCCTTTCTTATATTACAAATTAAATTTAGGTAACTAAAATTAATATATACATACTATATTTTACTATTTAGTACAGTTTGACCGTGGATTCATCCGCTTGAGACTTTTACCCCTTTGGGGTTGAGAATTTCATCCAGTCACTCTTGACAAACTTTTACATTTATATTAGTTGTAAGATTAATTTTTGAGTGAATTCCCAATACAGTCATATTGCACATTCGAATTTATATTCATACAGATTTTCCAAGTGGGACAAAAGTGAAGTTTCTCTATCACGTAATCAACCATAACCAAGATACATTTAGGCTCAGATACGTCTTAATGTCAGTTGGTTATTACTAATTTAATAACTTGTGGACTATTCCCGGGTATATTGGAGCTGTAATCTAACTCGATAGGCCGTATATTAGTCCCTTAGGGACTGCGAAACAACTTGACAAGTTAAGTGATAACGATATTCTTAGTTTTGTTGTTTGAATAGGCTCTATTAGAGCTTGAAGATGTCGTCACTGTGGTTTAATGGCATTTAGGAAGCATGGTGAGTAGTTTTGTTCTCGTTCTGTATAGTGAAATATACTTTTACTGTCTATTCGAAATACGCGAATGGAGACTACAGATTTTCTCAACTTTTATGACAACTATATCTAAAGAAATAAATCTTATATTGCCAACTTTGTCATAAGTGTTTATCATGCAAAATTTGAACACTTATGTCTAGTTTCTCCACGGTTGCATAAGTTCCTGATAATTTATTTGTCAGGAAATCTTATAAATATTTCAATTTCGAAAATGCTCTGACGAGGCTGTCTCTCTCTCTCTGACTCCTATTCTGAGGTAATGAGACTGTATCTTAGATTCGGATAACAACTAGCAGTTCACAGTACTTACTGTGAACTGCTAGTTGTTGACTCTTGCGGAGACGGCACTCCGAGCATTAGTACAAAACTATAGCGTAACTACTTAAACCATTGAACCATTGATATATATATATATATGTATATATACGTATCTCTTTTGATTTAATTTTTTGCAAGCGTATTAAATACGCTACAAACAATGTCGAGGTAACAACATACTAATGATTATTTCTTTGGTATGTTTTTATCTTTTGCATGTCACTGCAATTTGATGTTTGTCTTATTCGACTGAATAAAGTCTTATATTGTATTATTTCTACATTTGCATATTCTTCAATACGTAAATGCATAAATACTATTTCATACTATCAAATCACGAACAACCTTTTTGAGAGTTTGATGTTACCCTACGACCAACTGCAATGTTCTTAAATAACACTCTAGCACTACACTGAATTTAAACAAAATTTTCTCGAGAAAACGTCAAATTAAAAAAGTTAATCTAAATAATTCAAATTAAGTTTAATAATTGTAAATAAATACATTCTGTACCTTGAATGGTTATTTGTATTATTTATATATTCGATAGCATTGGTAGAATACCCGAATAACCTTCGTGCGGTCTAAAAGATTAATTACCTACATCGTTCTTTTCAATAGTAGTTTCAAGCGCTTCGAGGACATTTGAACTGAAACTTTGAATAGTACTTAACAAATATAACTTTATTCATAACTACTTTGTAACTTATATGAATATATTAAACTAGATATTTGTATTAGTTACATATTTGTGTAATTTTGTTAGGATGTACTAGCAATTTTTAATGGATTAATTCAAATGTTAGGTATCTACATTTGAATTAATTCATAAAAAAATTCTAGTGCTATTGCGATTTTACGAAACTATTAATTACCTAGCATGGCAAAACTTTATAATTTGCCTAAAAGTGGGGTATCAAATTGTGTAAGAATCATCTCTGTCGTATAATAGCTTTACTGGAGAACAAAACAATTTCTTTAATTCAAACTTCTCAATCGTAAGTTCCAGTTTAATGGGTCATAAAATATAAATTATGATCAAAAATTTGCAATTAGTGTGCAAACTAATGAGACAAAATCGATTTTAAAATAAAGGTGAAATACTTTCCCTACTGAATTGTTAGGCAAATAATTATAAGCTTCATTTTAAAACTACTTTCGCGATTGTGACCCTTTACACAAATATTAAGGAGCCATAAACTTATTTCAAGGTAGTATCTTTTATTATTATTTATCTCTTTAGTTGAATAAAAAACGTTCTGCTTGTTTAATATACATATACAGTCCCACGCCTGTTTCCCATTGGAGTACGTAAAGGCTACGGAAAGCCATTTGCAACGATCCTGACATATTTCATCATCAATGTTTTCATTCATGTACTTCAGTTTAGGGATAATCTTCATCATCATCATCATCAGCCAGCTAGTCAACTGCTGAATATAGGCCTCTCCAATGGCACGCCACTGAGCCCGATTTTTGACTCTTCATGTCCAGCCGCTGCCAGCCGCTTTGCGTATATCGTAAGTCTACTTAGTAGCCGGAGGGCGTCCTACACTATGTATGTCAAGGCGCGGTCTCCACTCTAGAACACGGCATCTTATCTGTCCTTTGTTTAGGATATCTCAAATCTGGTCGAGAAAGCCCGCCCTGGGCATCTCCTTCCTCTTGTCCCATTCACTCTTTCTTGGTCAGTGTCACCTTTCATAGTTATTTTCTTAGTCAGTATTTCGTCATCCGATATTCATATGTGCCCAAACCAACTCAGCATACCTTTCTCCATGCTTGTTTAAGAATACGGTAAGAAGAAAGGAAAAAGGTGGCACGTTTTGTTCCAACAAAGGTAAGACAGGATATTAAATACACAAGTGTCCCATTCTTTTCTTACGATGTGTAATTACGCCCAATTTTGTCTAATGATCATTTATGGGGCACCATAAATGTCTCTTAGTGGACGTTGGATTCTTTGTGTACAATCGCCATACAGACTTTACTACAACGCTTTAGTAATTAAATAGAGTAATGAAAGAAAATCTTTGTGTTTATTATAAGTGTTAGTTGTTTTACTATTGCCTTGAGAAAGGCCGAAGTTTTCTTTTTTTATGAAGTGTTTAGAAAATTTACAATAGTAATTTTAACTTTAGGTAATTATTCTATACAACATTTTAAATGTTATATTGTGCTTGCTGAATTTTACATCTCACTATTTAATTCTTAATCTCCAAGTATGTGTTCCGAGCAATGAGGTCGATGTGAAATTATTTCATTGCGAACTCGCATTAAATTTGACGTAATTATGTTCTACTCAGTATAAATAAAAGTTTTATTAATATATTTACCTTCTACGTGTCCTGAATGACATATAAAGAAGTTTACCTTGAAATTTAATGTCTGATTTGTTTTCAAAGTAACTTAATGAAACAATTTAAATACGTTGAATTATTTATTTATGTACCTTTATAATAACGTTACAGTTTAAGAAAATTTAAGAATGTGTGTGTTAGTAGTGTATTTTAAAGCAAGTTTTTTTTACCAAATTCTGCAGAGCAAATCTTGTTATTATACCTGGAATCGATTGAAAAAAGGTTACTTCAAATGTATAGAATAAACGAGACCAATGTCCATTTACGTATATTTTCACACAATAGTAAAGGTTTAGCAGGCTCTTTTCAATGAAAAAATGCGGCAAAACCGTTCCGTTACCACGAAAATGTGGCAAACACCTCGTGAGAGAATTTCCATGACATAAATAGGTTAGTAAGAGCATTTGAACACATGCGTAGTTATTCAGACGATCTAACAAAAGACGTTTATACCGACATTAAGCATTCCATATAGTTTTATTGGAAAACCCCTTTCGCGTTTTTGCGGTCGCTAAACTTTTTGCTTTATGTAGGATAGAAATAGAAGTTTTGCCACGTTTTAGATGTTATTAATATGTTTATGTAGTGAAATGAAACTTTATACTGAAAATTATTAATTTAGGATAGTTATTATTGGGTATTCGGTCGGGATGTTTTGTATTTCTGTGTCAAAATTTATAGTTCGAGTACCGGGCTTGTGAATGAGAATTCCAGTTTTGTAGCTATTTGACCTTACAAATCAACCACGTATTTAAGAAGTTCAGCTTAATTTGGTGATAATATTTTTCTATTTTTCTGCAACTATTTACTTCATCTTGTAATAAAGACGATTGGAAATGTTGATTTAATACTGATTGCACTTGTGACTTAGTGTTTTAAATTGCCACTTCGCCACTCTACATTGCGACGAGTCTACAGTGTGTTCAACTATCACACAAAACGTAAATGGTTGTTTCAAGTCTGGCTATAATTGATGTCCCTTTTTTAATGCTTATATAGTCCTCGGCGAGTCCAATGCCTCGGAGAACACGTTAACCCGTCGATCACGACTGTCATGAAAATCTGCGACAGTCGTTATGGGTAGACAGTATCTCTAAATATAAGTTAACTGACTATTTTTTGTGCATGAACATTGATGTTTGTCTTGGTCTGGGTGTTTCTATGTATAATATGTATGTATTTACAAAAAAAAAGTATATATGAATGTTTATCCGTTATCTAGTACCCATAGTACAAGCTCAGCTTAGTTTGGGACTAGATGGTGTTGTGTGAATGTGGTAGAATATTATTATTTTTATAATTCATACTACTGTCAGTTTATTTGGAATAAATAGCTAACACTTTGTGTTGCAGAGGTCAGACAGGCAGTCGCTCTGTGGAAAAGCTATAATTAAGTCCAATCCGGTTAGACTAGTAAGCGGATCCCGGGATGCAACTGGGTTAATGCTAGGAGAATGATGAAAGTTTCCAGCGAAACACGATTACTCTAATGTGGGAGTTGACATAAAAAAGATCATAAATAATCTAAGTAACATTCAGCTACGTTTTGATCATTATTTCAGTTATAAAAGTTCAATGTCCTACACTTTAGAGTGACTTCTGTCGTACAAAAATCCATAAAAACTTTACTACAAAAATATTTTCTAGATGTTTTTTAGAAATGTCTGTAGTATTTTAAAAAGTTTCGTGAGTCACAGTAAGTTACTGCAAATTTTGACACAAAGCAAACGAAGAAGTCCTTTAAATTGTATATATTATATTTTCGATTAGGATACGAGTTTGTTACTCTTTGTCGTCCACAATTTTTTAACCCGGGGTCATGATGGTGGAAAAGTGGTAAACGGACGTTGGGTAGGTCTCACAGACCCGTTTATTACATATAAGTTATTTCAATACTTTATGAATGAAAAAGATTATATTCATTAGTGTTTAGTTTTTTAGGTATTTATGTAAATAAATAAAAGAAAAATATTATATTATATCATGTTTTAATTAGATTTATTAGACCATTTAAAAATAAACGACAAATGTTAACAAAATCTTTCTTTTATTATTCTTAATGTTACTCTATTCATAGTAAATAATCAGTCTTGATATTTTAATGTCACTTTTTTGTAGTAAACTAGATTATCTAAGAAAAGCCGTGAAAAAAAACCTCTTGTAAAATCGACATTTTATGCTGTCTTTCTTTGTCTTTTTGGTCCATTTTTCACTAGATACCTACAAAAACACAAATAAAATACTTTGAACTGTATATGAGCAACTTAAATCGTAAACAAGAACAAAAAAAAAACAAATACATATAAAAGCATAAATACGCGGTAAACAATTAAAATAATATGTATACAAAATGGCGCGAAATTGTTACACTATCTGCGGGGATGGGTCTCACATATCTTTTAGAACTTGGTGCATGTATAACTCCCACTGCTGCTGCCTCACGTCTAATGTGTTACCTGCGACGCATAGATCAAATCAACTTTCTAGCCACTGAGAAGAGCGGCAAAGTCGCAGGCATAGTAAGTGAACTACAAGCAAAATAAAATGTTACGGGTCTCACAGACCCCATTACGCCGTGTTAAAAGGTAATTTTGCGTAAAAATATTTTTTTAAAGTTAGCTATGTAAAGAGCTAACTTAGAGTGGAGACCGTGCTTGGGCAAACGTAGTGTAGGACGCCCTCCGGCTAGGTGAAGTGACGATAAACGCAACGTGGCCGGCAGCAGGTGGACACGAAAAGCCGAAAGTCAGACTCAATGGCGTGCCATTGGAGAGGCCTATATCCAGCAATGGACTAAGGTAGGCTGATAATGATGATGATGTAAAGAACAATTTGTTGCCATGGTTCTAATTGTAGGTGACCCTGACTGCTCGGCCACAGGTCATTTATTTATTTTGCTTAAAGATTTGCAACAAAGGCTGTACACATTATATATAAAAAGTGTTTAAAATTACATTACAGGATTTAAGCCTGTGTACTCCCTCAATTACAGGGAACCACATCATGCATTAACTATAAATTCTAAACTAACAAAATAGTGCACATAAGAGCAGACAATTTACAAAATTTTACAAAATACATATTTTTAAATTTAAAGTTACAAATACAAAGTTTACTCAGAATAAATTAAAAAATATCCACAATATTGTCAGAGACTGAATATAATTAAAGGTAACAAGGAACACACCCATTATTAGACTTTAGTAAAAAGCACAGCATTAGCTTGCTTTTTGTACTTACTTATCCCATCGCTAATATCTGCATTACCGAGTTTGGTGACCAAGTTGTGCTGTCTACAAAGCCTTGACATGGTGGCGTAGTACCCGAGATTTGTCAACGACTCGTATCCAGAATATATCTTTGTTCGATAGGCACGATTATTTGTCTTGTGTTAAGGAGGCATTTACCCACAATGAACATGCATTTAAGAATTTACTTGTATAGTTAATAACATCATTTGACTGCCTCCGTGGTCCAGTGAATAGCGTATGCCTCTGCTAATTGGGAGGTCCCGGGTTCGATTCCCGGGTCGGGCAAAAGTGTTACTGAGTATTCCAAATTCTCAGTAGCACAACGTCTGTCAAAATGCCCGGTAACGTCAATATGCTCGCCTCCTACTTATAACGTGGGAACTAACATTCATAAAGTGAAATATGGGTGTAATAATACACCTCCGCCTACTCCTTCGGAGATACAGGCGTGATGATATAAAAATATACGTTTATCACTTGTCTGTTTCTCATAGAACTGACTCAGCTTAGTTTAGATTTAAATTAAATGTTATTTTTTTAATTATGAAATTGAAATTGAATGCAAACAGACAATATTCCGAAGCCAAAAAACCTTCTAGCACTAAGTAAATTACTTCAACTTGTACTACTTCAATTCTATGGCGCTTTTATGTAAGGTACATCAGGTGTTACCTATCGCACGCTTGTACAGTCAACTGAGGGTAATCGATTACCGCCAGGGGAGCTTTGTACGGCGTTAGAGCCTGGTATTTATTTTACATTGTGTTTAATAGAATTTATTGTTGTCCGACTTGGACTTTTTTATGCAGAATAAATATTAAGAGGATATTTTATTTGTTTTTATGTGGGATTTTAAGAGCTGCTGTTTATTCACATGTAAGAAAATGTATTTGCACGATAGGTAATTGTAGACATTACAACTAACTTATCAACTGATGAACGAACTATTCATAACTTAAAAATGAAGTATACGAGGGAGGAAAAAAATATTTTTATGGGTAAAGTAGGCTCAAGGATTGAAGACAAGGCTTGCAGGATTTATATGCACAAAAATTGCGAGAATTCATATAGCGCAATTCAGAATGTTCAATCAATTATTTTATTGGTTTGGATAGTGTGCGTTAGATATCACTAGATTTTGTTATTCACTATTGTCCAATAGATTATGCATTGGTTATAATTATACAGCTACATACTTGATTTTTTCATTAACGTTATCAGCTCTGTATATGCAGTGCCGCTGCTGGCCACGGCCCTCTTCTCAATATGAGAAGGGTAAGTCCACAGTTTACTACGCTGGCCAAGTGAGGGTTGGCAAACTTCAAAAATATTTCGACGAGGTTATGGAGAACTCCCCTACATGCAGGTCTGCATGCAGGTCTGTTTACGATGGTTTCTTCACCGTTATGTAAGCGATAATTAACACATTAATATACACTTATCGTCAAAAAGTAATTTGTGGGCGCCTTGGATTCGATCTCAAGATCCTCTGCGTAGCAGTCTGTCACTTTCTGCGAGGTTATCGCTGCTATACGACATCCTGAAAATAACTATCAACAAACCGTTCTAATCATCTTATTTTATCACAAATTACATCAGACATCATAACTTTATGTCTTATTATCATAATACCGATTAATATGATAGAAAACTTCAGCAATAAGAGGACAAACAATATAATTAAAACAACTTAGCGAACACTACCAAATAGTCGCACAAATCATAATCCGAACAAAGAGGGTCCTATACAAAAATAACTATCACTTATAACTTGAACCGTTAAGGAGAAACTTAGGCCAATTGTTATCCAACTGCTTCGACGCTTTGGAAGGTACTAGTTTAGATATATACGGCTTACTGTTGGTCGTTTAATTTATGGATGAATTGTACTTTGTAGTATTAGAATATTGGTATATTGCAGTGTAGACTGAAATCATGAAAAGAAAAAGAAATCATGCAATGGGTATGGTGATAGTGGTACTCTGCCGTACCGTTGTGGATTCGATTATAAAACAGGATAAAATTTTGTCCATAGTTATACAGTTCCCCGTTTCCTACATATAGCATAAGGAAACAGTCTATGTAGAAAAAATCATTATAATGCAGATATATAAAAGTATTTTTTATTTATTTCACAGTTTATTGTACACTATATTAGGGACATTAGAAATGAATAATTTTACAAACTATTACAATGGGCGACCTTATCGTTAACAGCGATTTCTATCAGGCAACCTTTGAATGGATATTATTGGTAGGAAAGAAATAGTAGTAAATATAGTTAGTATTAATTGTCTTGACTGACACATCATCGCAGGGTTAATACTCCTGAAGCAAGGAGCTCAGATATTTACATAGAGGCGCATTTCTTATGGGCGCTCTGAAGACAAACTTTCTGTGACACAAATTGCCGCTTAGTGGCGTGGCAGTCGCGCTGTGACAGCTGTCTCTACGAGAGCAAGAGAGACGAACGTTCCTCCTGTGTATCTTAACTACGAGAGCAAGAGAGACGGAGAACGACGCCAGCGCCGCCAACGGCGCCAACTACGAACTAAACTGGAGACAGTCTCCACTTGGAATCGTTTTCTTGATTTCGTTTCTGAGAAAATACGTAAGGTCTGGCGGCCCTGGGATCTTGGACTGTTAGTAATATGTCTCAAAATTCTGCCTAAAAATAAAATGTTTTCGGAAAAGAAAAACGGTGTATTGTTTTGCCAACATTATATGTTGCAAAATAATAAAAGAAATATTTGGTGCAAATATGACTGTCACTTAAGTTGCCCCATTAAGGCAAACTTGCGATTACTCGCATCGAGTTATTACTTAACTGCTGTTATCGATATCCGTTTTGTCCCAACTTTTAATCGAATCGCAACTTTTATGTTTGTGTTATGGCGTGTGATAATTAAGGCTGACTATTGCTTATAGCGTCTTGATTAGTTATTTTGTTGGTCATTTCGGCAGCGAAAGCCTACTGGAGTTGACGACTCGGTGGCGTGGCGGGAGTGGAAACGACTACGACGCCGAAGGTCGCGGGTTCGATGCCCGCTCAAGTCAAACATTATTTTGTGTGCATGAAAACATTATTTTGTGTGGGGTGTTTCTATGTGTAATATTTATGTATTTACAAAAAAAAAAGAAATTATATAAGTACTAGAGGATGCCCGCGGTTACACCCACGTTAGTAAAGGCTACTGCTCTGCTCCCGTCGCTCTGTATATAGCCTATAGCCTTTCTCGATAAATGGACTATATAACACTGAAAGATTTTTCAAATCGGAACAGTAGTTCCTGAGATTAGCGCGTTTAACCAAAGAAACAAACAAACAAACAAACTCTTCAGCTTTATATATTAGTATAAGATGTTTATCTATAGTTCAAGCTTCTGCCTAGTTTGGGACTACCATGGTACTGTATAAATGTGGTAGAATATTTATTGAATTATTTATTATTTACCACCAGACTGTCGTCTAAAGGGTATCAAACCCACGTCGCGCATCACTGACTTTTCGAAGTTATATGTGATATAAATGATTAATTATTGCTTGCTTCCATGTCTCGGGAGCACGTTAAGCTGTCAGGACAGCCGTGCCAACCGTGGGTTTGAAATGTAGACCCTCCGCATGGCAATCTTATTATAATTGTTTATACAAGTGTACACCACACATTTATTAATACTTACGCCTCTTAATGCTTAGAAATGATTTTAATAGGTACTAACGCCTCCAAATGCTTAGAAATGATTTTAATTCCATGTTACGAAAATAGAAAGAATTTACTCGAAAGTCTCTATTACAAGTCTAACTTAAAACACACGGGTTAAAATGTACGCCACACATTATAAACCTGTCTACAAATATTTCGAAATGCCATAATTACATGTTCAGTTTACGAAAATAGACACAATTTACTCGAAATTCTCCATCACAAATCTAATTCGACTATTACTTCCTACTTGCTTATAAAAATGTACACCACACATTATAAGCCTACCTACGAATATTTCAAAATGCCTTGATTACATGTTTTGTTTACGAAAATAGAAACAATTTACTGGAAAATCTCTATCACGAATCTAAATCTGTTGATGTGTAAAATTATTCGATATAAATGATGTCATATTGCACTAATCTCTTCGCCCACTAGGAATGCGTGGGAAGTATAATTTAACTATGAATACAGCCTTAATGATGATCGCATGACGTCAGATCGCAAAAATAGATAATGGCCAAGCTTATATATGAAGTTTGATATTTCCGGATTGACGGGCATGTAATCAAAAACACACTTTCTATATATTTTTTTAGTTATAGTCTCACGCCTGTATCCCCGAAGGGGTAGGCAGAGGTATAAATATTACACCCACATTTCGCCACAAATTTTTAGGTCCCACGTAATAGGGGGCGAGCCTATTGCCGTTACCGGGCACATCACCAGACTCCGGGCTCTTACTGAGTATTCGGAAAAACCCAGTAACACTTTTGCCCGACCTGGGAATCGAACCCGGGACCTCCCAATCCCACGCGCACATTTCTGCCGCGAGACCAACGAGGCAGTCTCACTTTTTATACTATCTGTATCATTGATCTATTACTTACAACTGTTACCTCAATGATCTGTATAATTATATAAAATTCTTGCGTTCCTGACTGACTTATAGGCTGCATCCAAACCTATTAGGCGCTTGAGGACCGTAGGGGTGCACTAAGAAGGGATTTCCCGAAATTCTCACGGGATTCGGCAGAAACAGTTAATTTTTTTCGGGCAATATCTCGTAATATATCTTATAAAGCTGAATAGTTAGTTTGCTTGAACGCACTAATCTTAGGAACTACTAGTCCAAATAATTATTTTCTGTTGGATTGTTCATTTATCGAGGAGGGCTATAGGCTATGTAACACGCTACCAGCCAGGTGCAGAGCAGTAACCTTAAATAACGCAGATGTAACCGCGAGGTCATCTAGTAATATAAACACTTTAGGCCGGTACACAGAATTTCCTACGTTAGAGAAACTCCACTGGTAAACTAAGGCTTCAAAGTGCTTCTTTCTTTCAATAGTCACTATAATTGCGAGATAGGTAATCTACGCTGAATCAGATGATGTCTAACCAAAGTAATGTTATAATCACGATCGTAGAACAATTATTGCGAGTAACTTTACGTCACTCTAGTCTGAAACTACTTACACTTATGACATTATTAACTGCAGAGATAGATAAGCAGCAATTTTTAACCGACTTCAAAAAAAGGAGGAGGTTACAATTCGTCGGAATCTTTTTTTTTTTGATGTATGTTCCCCGATTTCTCTAAGACGCCTGGACCGATTTCGAAAATTCTTGTTTTGATTGAAAGAGTATACGTCCTAGTTGGTCCCATGATCATCAGGTCAGGATCTGATCATGGAATCCTGAGAAATCGAAGGAACTCTTCAAATTTTATAAGCACACTTGAAGCGATTTGACCCTAACAACCCAATGCCGTCGAGTTTGGGCTCGTTTGAGTCGTCTTTTACATGGACTTTGATGCTAGATGATTTCCATGGTCTGATGATAGAGTTGGAAGGTAACCAAGTGATCTTTGTGATACAATAACCCAATCTCATCGAGGTTAAGGTCGTTTGATTCGTCTTTACACTGGACTTTGGTACTGGATGTTTTGCAGGGTCTGATGATGGAGCAGGAAGGTTGCCATGGGATGTTTGTAATACAAAGACGCAATCCCATTGAGCTTGGGCTCGTTTGATTCGTCTTTGCATGGACTTTAGTGCTGAATGTTCACCAAACTCTGATGATGGAGCAGGAAGGTAGCCATGGGATATTTGTAATACAATTACGCAATCCCATCGAGTTTGGGCTCGTTTGAGTCGTCTTTACATAGACTTTGATGCTGGATGATTTCCATGGTCTAATGATAGAGCTGGAAGGTAACCCAATATCATCGAGTTTAGGGTCGTTTGTTGGTCTTTACATGGACTTTGGTACTGGATGTTTTCCAGGGTCTGACGATGGAGCAGGAAGGTGGCCATGGCATCTTTATAATACAAAGACGCAATGCCATTGAGTTTGGGCTCTTTGGATTCGTCTTTACATGGACTATAGTGGTGAATGTTTACCAAACTCTGATGATGGAGCAGGAAGGTGGCAATGGGATCTTTGTAATACAATAACGCAATATCATTGTGTTTAGGCTCGTTTGTTTTGTCTTTGGTATTGGATGATTTCCGAGATCTGATGATGGAACTGAAACGAACGTGTTTAGGCTATTTAGTTGAAAACAAAAAATACTTGAAATTGCCAGAAAGGTACAGGTCTACATTTCAGAATTGAGGCATGTAAGGAAGGCCTCCCCATCATGTACCACCTACACTATCCTATGTACCACCTATTACTATTTTTTATTAGTATACCACTAAAAAGCCAAAAATAAAAATTATTTTTAAATAAAAACAAACCAACTTCAAAAAACACTAAGGAACTAAAAAACAAAAAATAATTGGTTTTGGAGCAAACATTTTTGAATTCGGTGCCAAGCCCTTACGCAAAAGTTACTAAATTACAAACTACCTATTCTATCAACAACGAAAGATATATAAAAATGTGTAGAGGTTGTATAGTCAGATCAGAAATACTTTGCTTGGCACCGACTCCAAAAATGTTTGCTCCAAAACCAATTATTTTTTGTTTTTTAGTTCCTTAGTGTTTTTTGAAGTTGGTTTGTTTTTATTTAAAAATAATTTTTATTATGATGTAACAATTGCTTCATTATGCGCAAGGCACAACATCTTTCTCAATCCCAATTTCAACTCCCGTCCACTGCTCGACATCCTCGGTTCTCGGAATACATGCCATCCACAACCTCTTAACCACTGCATCATTGGTTTTATCATTGGACTAATTTCAACAAAATTACAGAATATGTTTAAAACATATCTCGATTGGACATCGAAATTAAATTACAGCTGACGGCTTCTATGCAATATCTTTATAACCAGTAAATGTTGCGATAGAATCCGTACACCGCAGTTTGAATTCAATGTGTAACATTCGATTGGACATTTCTAATTCTACGAAGAGGAAGCTATAAGTTCAGCTAGATAGATTTATAGTATTTCTAGGTCAATTTAATAGTTCGGTACAGATTGGCTTGCTCCAAATTCAGTCGCGTTCACCACATTCATATTCAACCCCTCACAGCGTTGCTTATTACAACGTCTTTTGAAATTGAGCTTCAGTCCAATATCTTCCATGTTCGGCTTATCAATACCAACTAGTGCAACATGTACTAGACTAACACTTCGCTTAACGGGTCACAACCGCGTAATTTGCGAAAGGAAATTGAAATACTTGTCACCGTGCGGAATTGGTTACACAAGGTGGTAGTTGATTTTATCTTCTTTTAATTCTGTGATTGTGACTCATTACAAAAATATGTATAAGCAATACGAGACGCAAAAGTCAAAATGTACAAAAAGATAAATAAAATATGATTTATAATTAGCTTGATATTTGAGTCGTCTCTTTATTCGAAGATTCTTGTAATAACAGTATTCTGGCAGGTAGAATAATCATTTACAGTTGGTATCTATTGTTTCAATATTGGTTCTAATGGAATTATTTTAAAACTCAGAAAATGCCCTGCAATGAGTGTATGTCTTGTGAATACCTCGTGGAGTAGCACATGTCTGAGAGGCTTCCATAATGTTCTCGAATGGCCTGTGAAGTCTGCCAATCCAAACAGGGCCAACGTAGTGATTTGTGGCCGAGCCTTTCTCGTATTGAGAAGACGCACAGTGCCCACAGTTTATATCAAACCAAATTATCAGCCTCTAACAGTCCAATGCTGGACTAGGCCTTTCCTTTGAAAGGAGAAATTGGCCTAGTATATCACGCTGGCCAAACGGGTTGGTATAGGGATTGTATCAAGTTTTCCTTCTCTTACAGTGCTGTTCTCTGCATAATATGCTCTCTCTGCCGGCTCTTACGACACCCATGGGATGATATGGGATGGTGACATTCCGTATTCTTGATCCGTCACCACACGTTTATATACAGGGCTGATTTAACTCATCATCATCTTCCTAGCGTTGATTTGAACCCGATACCCTCTGCATCGCAGTGTTGGTCATCTCCACTAGACTATCGCTGCTTGCAGGGCTGACTAAACGGTTCATCCATAAAGACAACGCCTCTTCGCAAACTCTTTGCAAACATTGTTGCAAAAAAAATCGCTCAGCTTAAAGTCAGTGGATGCTATAGAAAAGGCGTTGACAAGCGAATGAAACATTTTTGTGCTACGTTAACTCAATCTATTTCTGTCAAGAGGAATCGCGCAAATGATATTCTAGCGGTTTATTTATTCTGAAACTTTGGAAGACTTTTAGTAGTGAATAATTTACACGTTTTCTTTGTCGTCGCAAGTATTTAATGATACGTAATAGGCTGATAAGTTAGTCTTTTACTAAGGCCATTATAATTATGTTTAACATTGGATGAAACATTTATTTGTGCTATTATTAGGTTACATTTATTTTCTTTTTATATCATCACACCTGTATCTCCGAAGAGGTAGGCAGAGGTATAATATTACACCCTCAATTCGCTTTATGAATTTTTAGGTCCCACTTATTAGGAGGCCAGCCTATTGCCGGTACCGGATACACACTTGCCCGATCCGGGAATCAAACCCGTGACCGCAGACGCATACGCTATCCATTGGATCACGGAGGCGTAGAAGATAGCAAGTTTAAGTTCACTCGTGACATTATACTCAAATTGTATCTAGAACAAATAATAATTAGTCATTCGTTATGTTTGAATAACATCGAAAATAAACAAATTTCATTAAATTATGCTTTAAGGATAAACATCAATGGATGGCCTATATTTTTTGAATATCTATTTTTATACGTGATGTATTTGTGATGAATCGAGGATGGACTGAATTAGGAATGAAGATGTACGTGAAAAGTAGTCTAAAAGTGGCACCCATAGACGATAAAAATGAAAGTAGGTCGTTTGGCTTGTTATAGACATTTTATGAGAAAAGATAATATGTATGAAGGTAAGCAAGTAATGAATCTGATGGTAGATGGATGAAAAAGAAGAGTAAGGCTAAAGACAATATGGATGGACTGCGTGACGATATCAATACATATAAATAAAATTGGAGTTTCTGTTTGTTATATTAAAATAACCGCTTTTTACTAAATGCATATGGATGTTTACACGGTACATATTATACTGAAAAGAAATTTTATACAATTTTTATCTGTCTGTCTGTTTGTTTTCCCTAATCTCTGGAACGGCTGAATCGATTTTGCCGGGACGTTCACTGGCGGATAGCTGATGGACCAAGAAGTAACTTAGAATATAAATTACCTGGGTACGCGATGTAGTTCCCTCAGGACGCGGGCGAAACTGCGGGAAACAGCTAGTTATTGCTAAAGAAAGGAGTGAATGAACGCATGAGGGGCGACAGAGAAGCGTCGAATCGAAAAACGACCGAATAAATGGGAAATGTATTTATTTTCTTTTTTTTTCAAATTATGTATTTTCAATGTTCGCGCGCATTGGCCCGAAAGTTTCAGGTCATATACAACATCATGTTAATTGAATATCGCGTAAATTACATTTTTACAAAACAAACTTATATGATTATTGTGTTTAGTACTAGGTATATAATAATGGCTGAGCTGCTTTGAAGCTTCACCATTTTATAAAACAAAAAACTGTTGTTTGACCCCCTATTATTATGAACCCCTATTATGACGTAATTTACTTTCTATTGAAAACTAAATAAGAACTATACCACAAAACATTTAGAATCTTGTCCTACACTTGCTGAAATCAAAGTTGGCTATCTATACGTGTCATCGACATCGTTAAATCTCAAGCAAATACCATCAAACATCCTAAAATAAACTATATAAAACCGAACATGAACTTCCCAAAACAAAACTAAGATTTTAAGCTCTGCTAGACTTTCAAACAATAAAGCATTACTTATGCATACTTTAAGGAATTTCCCATTTTCTTTTCACCGTAAACTTGGCTTAAGCTAACATCGATTTATAAAGCCGACATCTTTGTATATTTATTCGTTAAAACATGCTTTATAAAAGAAAAATTGAGTATTGAAAAGAAGTAAGGGATAAATCTTTGGCGTTTGGCGTGAAGTTTTCACATAAAATAATATTTTTCTACATCGTCTTCTATTTTTGTAAAACAGTTTCTATTGTATTACAGTGATAATGTTGGCACATAAATTATAATACAGATGTTGAATATCAAATGAAATAAATTTGAACTCTTTGATATTCTTTATGCTAAAGTTAGTAAAAGTATCCAATATTTAGACTGTAACCACTGTGGGAAATTAAATTGAACTGTACCCATGACGTTATCAGTTGTCAGGGTATTAATACCGCGTGTCTGACTCAGTTATAGAGGCAAATAATTTAGAATGTTGAGTAACCTCCGACAAAGATTTTAATATACGGACCCTGTAAGCATAATTATATATTATTTTTAGAACTTTTAAAAAACGTCTATGCCATCACCTTTGACCTTATGACCTAAAACGTAATAAGAAGAAGTATAATCAGCACAAACAATAATAATTGTTTGCAATGTTGACAAAATTTTGTGACAAATCTTCCGACCTAACTACGTCATAATATTTAATGAAATGAAGCTTTCTAAGTCATTCCTCTCAAAACTGTTAAATACTGACACATTCCGTCAATGCATAAAATATTTTTCTGTGCCACAGTCTTAAGAGCCTGTTAGACTATGTATTTATCGATAAATTTATAATATAAGCAAGGTTGAGTATATATGTATACGTAAGAATATGGCCCAACAGTTACTAGCAAATTGTATATCAAATTCCTGGGGTTTCTGTCAACCCTTGTAAACAAGCCAAATATTCTCAGCACCGAATTCTCCGCAGTACAATGTAAATGGACCTTTCTCTCGCACGTCCAATTAACCACTGGGTTACAGGACACCTTAACCATTGGGCTTCGTCCCTTTGAGTTCGAGAAGTGGTCTGACGTAAACACAAGTCGTATACAAATCCATTTTAACGGTGCTGCCAAACTTACGGTCGGTTTCAATATTCAATATATCGATATTTAATATGGAGCTTATGTCAAATATGTATCTGAAATAACCAAAAAATGGATAGATCGGATATTAAATTCAGCGGATAATATAAGACTAAGCAAATAGCAATAAGTATATAAGATGAAAAGGAAATTATTTTCTTTCAACTTTCAAAGTAATATTATTATGTTGAGATACTCAAAGTAGACAGATCCAACAGTATTATATTACTAGAGGATGCCCGCAGCTACGCTCGCAAATTTTATTATAATTTAACCGTTCCTATCACAACCCATGGGATTTCAGACAATCCCTTTACAGTGCACCTCTGTGGTCTCCAAGGTACATACATGCCTAATTTTAACATAATTATTTTCCTGTGCGTTGTCTGTCAGTCAGACGGTATCGTAAGAATTTTATAGATTAGGATTAAATCTTGCAAACCGCGAGTAACTTTACAAACATTTAATAAAAAAAACAATGAACGCTCAGACTGGTAAAAACAATATGCTAATCGCACAAAGCCGTCAATTTGAATTGGGGATCGGACCAACAATACTCGGCGTAGTGTATAACGGCGAAGAACCCTAATAATATTAAGATAAATAATAATCAATTACCTACATAGAGATCGCCGAGGGCGATGATACTAATGGTATGTTCTGCCTATTACTACATTGTGCGTTGTCTATATTTTATTTCTTTTTTTTGTCAGCACTAGTAATAATCCATGAATTAAGTTATTAATACTGCATATGTACGTATTACATGTTACGTCTATTGAAAACTGACAATCAAAGAGCAGTTTGATAATTGAATTAATTACTATTGTACTTATATTAGTGTCATTATTTTCATTTCTTGAACCTAAGGCCTCCGATGTGTGGCGAAGATGTGGAATGCGCTTTAACTCTCGATAAATCTAAAACAGAATCATGCAATTATTTCAAAATATAGTGTAAACATTGTCTTTACCCCATCGTTTCAGCTTGGGTTACACCGGGTCACGTAATATCTGCTTAATTCTTGCTAAGTTTTGTAAAAAAATACTTCAGTGGTTTAGCAATGAAAGCGTAACAGACGGATATAAAGGTTTTAATATAAGTAAAAACTATAGAATTAATGGAACTATAGAATTAAAACAAAAATAGTGGGTTACCCCAGTTCATAAAATGAAATTTCAAAACGTTTTACGAAGCATGTACAGTACATTGATAATAATGCACACATGCAGCATTCCGGTTGGGTGATGTTGCTTATTCGTAATGTTGCAAATTATTATTGCAGTTGATATTTAAGTTTTGTATTTATCTGGAAGCAAAAGTATGAAATACTCTAAATCACTATCTGTCAGTCACTCGGTACTTATATTATTTGTATTTCACGTAATCAGCAAAAGCAAACGAACAATAAAATTATTAGAATGTTATAAAGAATTAAGTAAGTACCTACTTACCCATCTTATTATCAGAGGAAACACTATTCTGTTTGTGCCTATGTATACACACATTTGTATTTTTATTTATTTTGTGTACTCTATTCTTCCTGGTTATGGCAGCGATCAATGTAATCGATGTTGTCCGGTAATGGTGATGTTAATATTGTGTCATGATTATGACATAATATGCGTCTTGAATTATTAGCTACAGTTTACAATTATTACATAACCTTTGTTTGCTTGGCACAGGGATGGTAGTATAATATAAAACCGCTGTTGGCGTCTATGTACATCTCGCTCTAAGGCATTGTCTCATTTCAACATTGTTATTGCTTGTCACAATTCACCATGCAATTTATTAAGATCGGCACGAGTCATGAGCCAGACCCGTAATGTCATCTTTTATCAAATAATTTTTTAAGTATGTTTATGATTATGTAACTTAATCATGTTTCTGACGTTTGTTTTTACTATCGATTACGTAACGTGATCGTGTATCTGTCATTTCTGTAGCATATAAATGTCAATGTCAGAACTTAGCCGAAAAGTGCATTTATGAATGTAGTTATGATCTTTGGATTTTCGATTTCTGTTATTTGTATGTGTAACTGTTACACTCCAATCAATATTATATAGTAAGTAAAATAATCTGGTTTTGACGTCTAAGTCTACTAAGGAGCCAGTTGAAAACCAGCGCCAGGCACATTTTGTCCGGCAATATGCTGCACTGGCCTCCTATTTTTGTACAGACGACGGGCGTGCACGATTTTTGCCTAGTTATAGATTTTATTTTCTTCCCACATTGTTTATATCATGTCCTTCATCTGATATAAAAATAAACGTTTAAAAAAAAGGCATGAAAAATTTATCACATTCCCAAAAGAAGCTATTATTTATGCTTTCCCTGTTATTATAATAGAATAAACTAAGTATAATTTAATGCCTTATTATCAAGTAGAATTGAAACGTTAATGTAGCTTCGGAAATAGTTTTCAAGGTTGAAAGTCGGCTGAATAAGTTATAAACTTGAAGTTCCATTGAACTATATTTGTGTAAGATTGTAATTACAGGCTATACCCGGGTTCTTTACTAATAAGTAATGGACACTAAGATCTTTATAATTCTGGCCAACTCTTTGATGTCTTACAAGCCTGGCTTATTTTCAGTTAATTAAAGTTTGTTGAATACAAATGATCTAGAGGTTCAAGTAGTTGCAACGTCGCTTGATGGACATACAATATGTTTAGTCCAAAAGATAACTTCAATTCCAAACGTTATTTGAATTATTGCGATACAGAATTTATTCGCAGGGAGTATGTTATTTCTGAATAAAAAGAAAATGAAGTGAGTTGTTGTAGAGCCCGCTGATACCCGGATAAAGAAAAATAGTAAACTTCGACAGCCCGCGCTTTTATTTCCCACCGACAACACGAAAAGCTCCACTTCCAAAAGTGTAAAGCCAGCGGCGACCAACAAAACAGAAATCAAATCATTTTTGCTACACAGATAGTACGTAGTATGTCACTGCGAGATTAAGAGAGCATGAATCATAGCCGTTCCCGTAACTGACTACAATCTACCCGCATTTGATGGATGCCAAGCGATCGAAACTTTATTATTGAACCGCTTGGGACGTATCTAAAACTTCCAAGTTTTTTTCCTCAAACTTAAGAACGGAAATGTTGAAAGTTACTGAAATGACGGGAAGTGGCGTGACAGACGAAATTCTGAAATGATTTTAATGGATCAAAGTCTTTTGCATAAAATGTGCTTCGGTGAAATCGTTTGTGTAAGAATTTTTCTTTTTGAGTTTTTGTGATTTCTGGTTACAATGTCTTTTTTTATTTGTGCCTCGGAATACATTTGGTGCCTCTTGGGATTAATAAGTTGAAGCAGTTGAAGTCAGACGTCTAAATATACAACCTTTACCTTTCGCTGACTTATTCATTTTTTCGAGTGAGCTATGGAGCCGTTTAACTTTGTACTGCGTCTGAATATAATTTTTCTGAGCCCTCTACTTTCTTCAAATTACTACCAATTTGGCCAAATTCGCGACTGGTAGTAGATTGAAATTGAGTTTTTGATATTTCTCCTATAATTTCCAAAATTTCCTTTAGCTACTTGCCAAAACATATTATGCAATATTGTCTCAAAGTAATTCAATCGAGCATAGGCATTAATAGTTTATTATATTTGTGTTTAATTTCTTAAAGATCAAGATTGTGGCAAGCGTCGACTGGAAATTACGTGAACTTATAAACATGTTCAGTTTACGCTATAAATCTCAATCAGTACAATTTTAAAAAAAGAAACAAACTCAAAATATGCATAAATGCATACGAAATTCGGATTTGTTGAATCATGTAATTACTGAAGCAATTCTGTTTCGACGAATATGCACTGCACGAAGTGAAATGGAGTTCTTGCATACGGGCAAAATGTTTGAGAATGCTTGTTGTTGAATGTTTTTATCGCGTTACCTATAAATTATAACAACATGTTTCATGAAAGCTACGATTCCGTAAACAAAAGTGTTATTTTTTAATTTATCTTGCTGTATTACCAAGTAGGTCATTACTTCACTTGGATGCATTCATTGAGTGCATACAAAATACTTATCTATCTCTAGGTATTATGAAATAAAGTATCCTCTCCTTCCGATCTGTATGAACGTTATAAACAAGAAAACGACTGAATGGAGTTTTTTATTGTTTTCACCATTAAATACTGTAATTCCTGAGGAAGGTAGCTAGGATGGCAAGTTATACAAACATCAAAATTTTTCGATCATATCAAATATATAATACATTCATACATACATAGCCTCACGCCTGTTTCCCCGAAGGGATAGGCAGAGACATATTAAACGCCCACTTTTCGCCAGTGTTTTGATCAAATATATAATAATACATGTTATTCATGGACTATCTCTGTAATAAAAATTAATTAATTAAAAACAGTAAAAACTAGATGAAAACTATTATAAACTTAAGATTGAGGCTCTAAAACTACATATGATCTATTTTAATACTCACTATGACTAGGTTTATTAAACTCAAACTTTTAATATTGTACAGAATTATGTGTATTTTTGTCATCGTTCCTGAAATGTTGCTGGAGTATTATTCAAAAGTAAAAAGTTGTTATTTCAAGGTATGTAGTTTTTTCGGCGGTAGGCGTTAAAAAAGTTGACACATCTTTTCATAGTTAAAAAATAAAATTTTATTTAAATAATTTGTAAATATTCATTATAAGTGATCAAAGTTTGTTTTAACAATAACTAAAGTACAGTTACAATCAGGGTTGTGTTAATGACACTTAACTGTAAGTGATAAAATACTTGCCACCTGCCAGTATAACACCTGCACATACAACACACAGCATCCACATCTATATATCACTATGTCTCAGCTGCAAGATATCGAGTCGGCACAGAAAAGCCTGGAAGTGAACTTTGCAAGTAGGATGGCAGCCCTCGAAGCTCAGTTAGCCAGTGGGAACCCAGCCAAGGACACCGTAGCAAGAGTCGCTGAGGAATTCCGCACTTTCCGGGAGCTTGTCTTCAGTATACTTGGAGTACTACGCCAGCAAATTAGTGAATGCCACAAGCAACTAGATTCTGTTGAGACACATCGCAGACGTAAGTCACTCATTTTCTTAGGCGTGCCAGAAGCCGACAAAGAGAATTGTCCAGAGTCTATCCTTGACATCATACAAAATAAGCTTGGCCTGAAGGACATCTCTGCCTCACATATAGGAAGGTGCTATAGAATTGGCGCACCGAAAAAGAACAGCAAGCGGCCAATACTGGTATGGTTTACCGGAGTGGATGTCAGGTCTGCTGTTTGGCGTGCCAAGACCTCCCTAAAGGGTTCCACCACCTCGATAAAAGAGTTCCTGACCCGGACGCGACAGGCTGTATTCGGGAAGGCCCGGGAGCACTTTGGCATGAGATCTTGCTGGACTCAGGACGGCTACATTGTAGTGAAAGCACCAGACGGAAGCCGCCACAAGCTTGTTGCCGAGGATGACCTCTGCGGGCTCATCAAGAAGTTCCCGAAAGCGGCAAGCAGTGGAAGTGGAGCTCCGAACACCAGTGTTCCTGAAGCAACCGGCAACACCAAAACCGTGTCGCGTAAATAGTCTTGTTTTCGTCTCCTTTATTAGTATGTATGTATCATTCCATGTTATCGCGCCAATCTTCTTATATGTATATAATTACTCATTTGTTTTGTCATCACTTTTAACTTTGTCCGGTAACATAGTTATTCAATCATCGCTTTTTCTCGCACCCTCATATTGAACATAATTAGTTTGAATGCTTTGTTTACAAAACTTTTCAATGTCATCCGTAACTTGACAGTGAGTGAAGTGACACTTAAAGATGCGTTCGGAAATTAGTAAATAATTTAATTTTTTTCCAATTACGTTTAGTTTTCCCCCATAAAATATTGTTCTGTTCTTTGTTTGTATGTGTCTGCTGGCAGGTGGTGCAGTGATGCTGCATTGCTTTATTAATAAGAGTGTGTGCACTTCTTTGTACACTTTTAAATTTATGCTATATTATTATTACATTTATATTTAAGTTTATATATTTTTGTTATTAATTTTATATATTTTTATTATTATTTTATTAGTTTATGTTCTCGGATGTAGATGATGATTCATTTCATTCCGCTGATGATTCCGCAAATTCTTCAATCAACGACAGCTTTTGTTCTGCTACTGATTCGCTTGGTGACTTTGTCAAGCGAACATTTAATGAAACTACAAAGCACATGTTGAATGTTTGTCACATTAATGCGCAAAGTATTCCTAGCCAATACAATGACCTGTTTGATACGTTCAGTGACGCTAACGTTCATGCCATTCTGATTTCAGAGAGCTGGCTGAAACCTCATTTACCTTCTACTTACTACCCCCTCCCTGGATTCATTCTTATACGCAATGATAGGTTGTATAGGAGAGGTGGTGGTGTAGCCATATATCTTCGTTCTACACTCTCGTACAAAATCCTTTTATCTTCAACGCCTAATAATTTTGCTTCTTCTGAGTTTCTTTTCCTTGAGGTTTCAGTCAGTGGGGCGAAAACCGTTCTAGGAGTTGTATATTGTCCCCCCTCCGTTAATTACTTCTCCAGTCTCGAATCGATTCTGGAATCTTTAGGGTCGGAATATGCACACCATATTATCATGGGAGATTTCAACACTGACCTAGCCATCAATTCCTCTCGCTCGCAAAACCTCCTTAAATTAATCGAGTCTGCCGGTCTACACACTCTTTCTCTCGCACCCACTCACCACAATACTGAAGGTGTAGACACCTGGCTTGACTTGATTATCACCTCAGCCCCATCCTTGGTACATTCCCATGGCCAATATCTTGCTCCCAGCTTTTCCCATCACGACCTCATCTACCTATCCTATCACCTTAAACCTCCTAAACCCCATCCTAAGGTTCTGCACATGCGTTGTTTTGGGCGTATGGATAACGACAAGCTGCAAGAAGATACTGCTTTGCTTGATTGGTCTTCTCTATTAGCAGCCAATACCGTAGACGAAAAAGTCTCAATTTTGAATGATACGCTACTACGTCTTTATGATCATCATGCTCCTATCAGAAGAGTTAAACTGAAACGCCCTCCCGCACCCTGGCTTACCAGGGGCATTCAAATGGCCATGAGACGCCGTGATAGAGCTTTTCGGAAGTTCAAAAAGGAGCGGTCTGACGAGAACTGGAGTCTATACAAAACTGCAAGGAATCGGTGTAATCAGATGATACGCAACGCTAAACGCCGCCATATTTTCAACAATATTAATTCTTCTTCCTCCGCTAGTATCTGGAAGTTCCTTGGGACCCTGGGTATTGGCAAACAGCAATACACAACTCCTCAAATCACGATTGGTTTGGATGACTTAAACAACTATTTCACGTCTACTTCTCAACTGGATCATCAAACCAGGCGTCTTACTGTTGACTACATTGCTGGGCTTCGCCGTCCTAATATTGATGCTTTTAATTTTTCTCCAGTTGCATTGGGCGAGGTCAAGAAAATTATCCTATCCATTAAATCCAACGCTGTGGGGTTTGATTGTATCAGCCGCCGCATGATCATCCCGATTCTCGACCATCTCATCCTCCCTATATCCCATATTGTAAACTTTTCTATTGACTGCGGCTCGTTCCCCTCCCTGTGGCGTAAAGCCTTTGTTATCCCACTACCTAAGATAACGAACCCTTCTCTTCCTAACCATTTCCGTCCAATCTCTATTCTGCCCTTCCTTTCGAAAGTGCTCGAAGCATGTGTACATAAACAGTTGTCTCAATTTGTGTTTCAAAACAACTTGCTTAGCCCATTGCAATCCGGGTTCAGGCCTGGCCATAGCACGACTTCTGCTCTCCTTAAAGTGACTGGCGATGTTAGGGCAGGCATGGAGGACACTAAGGTCACTGTGCTGATTTTGGTCGACTTCTCGAACGCCTTCAACACCGTCAGTCACGATATCCTTCTATCGATCCTCTCCCATCTCATGATCTCGCCTAATGCACTGGAATGGTTCTCAAGTTATCTTCAGGAACGCCAACAGTCTGTTCGCAGTGATGTAACTACATCGAGGTGGCGAAACATTTGCTCTGGTGTTCCTCAGGGTGGCATTCTCTCTCCTTTACTATTCTCTATTTTTATAAACTTTTTAACTCCTAATCTTCGATGTTCGTATCATCTTTATGCTGACGACTTGCAGTTGTACTCCCAAGCGAGGGTGGACGATGTGACAGTTGCCATTGCAGACATAAATAGGGACCTCGAGTCAATGATGGACTGGTGTAATAAATTTGGCTTAGACGTTAATCCAGCGAAGTGTCAGGCCATTATAGTAGGCAGTCGCCGCTTAATGCATAGATTAGACGTCAAAACTCTACCTCCCGTAATGTTTAATGGCCTGGTCATTCCGTACAGTGCATCCGTAAAAGACCTAGGCCTGCACATCGATTCCACTCTCGATTGGCAAGCGCAGGTGAGTAATGTTAGTCAGAGGGTCACCGGAACTCTTAGAGCACTATACCGTTTCAAGAATTTCTTGCCTTCCAGGACCAAGACAATGCTTGTGCAGGCTTTAATATTTCCCATAATCGACTATGGTGATATGTGCTATTATGACCTGAATGCAGAACATCTCAATAAGTACGACCGACTTCTCAATAACTGCATTCGATTCATTAACAATCTTCGTAAGTATGACCACGTCTCTACTTATCGTTCCAAACTTAAATGGCTACCAATTCGTCAGCGCCGGTGTTTGCGTGCTCTTACTACTCTTTTCTCTATTCTCAAGTCTCCTTCTCCTCCGACTTATCTCACCTCACACTTCCAATATCTATCTGATACTCATGAGAGAGATCTTCGATCTTCTCATAGTCTTCTTCTTTCTTGCCCCAGTCACACTACTGGGTTCGTTAACTCTTCTTTTGTTGTGCAGTCTATTATCTTATGGAATACACTCCCTCCTGAAATCAGATTGTCCACAAACCGTTATACATTCAAAATGAAAGTTCGAGAGCTTCTTTTTGAGAGATTGAAGGAATCAGCACATCACTCTCATCCAATATTATAAGTATTTATGTAAGTATATTGTATTTTTATGTATATGTAAGTATATTTATGTATAAATATGTATAAGTACGCATTTGTAGAACTATATATCTTGTATGTATTCTATCCCTATTATGTATGTAGGTATATTATTTTACATTAGTTACATCTTAATAGTAAAATGCACCTACCACTTTCATCTCTTCACCACCTTAAGGTTGACAGGTAGAGAATGCCATATGGCATTATGTCCACCAATGTACATTTTGTTTGTGCATAAATGATTAAATAAATAAATAAATAAAAAAAAAATAATCAGAAGATTCTAAAAAGCTACCTACAACGTGAATTTACTAAAACTACGTCATTTGCACGGCTTCATTTGCAATTAAAATTCACATTGTCAAAGATACTGTATTTGTCTATTATGTAGCTCACTAGTACACACTCTTACGCCGATACGCTGTATGTACGATTTAGTGTTTTTGTTTTGAACCTACTTAAAAGTGTTTTCTAAGAAATAAACTTCGTAAAAAAGATTAAGTCTGATAGTTAACTGAGCGACAAGCTTTTGCTAGACTATAATTTGCCCTTTGGCTCAGCCCACGTGGGAATTTGTTATTTTCTTTGGGTGGGAAGGTACAAAATTATCTATTATTGCACCCCTATCATACCCAAAGAACATACATAATTACATACCTTTAGATTTTTGTGCCCAGTAGTTTCAGCTGTGTGTTATTTGCAAGTCAGTAATGAAAAAAATATGTACATATATATATGTATATAAGATGCAAGAATGTGTAAATCAATACATACCCAAAAAATCACACTATTTTGAAGAAATTTGGTACACATAAAACACAACCAAATTCAAAACAACCTGCGAGCAGGTGCTTCAAACTAAATATCGATATACATTGTACGACTCGATTAAAACATTAATCGATTCTATCGGAATTCCATCACGGGAGTGTGGCACGCGAATTCCATAATAAAACTTCTAAGCGTTTCACATTGAATCGAGTTTCTGATAGATGAGAATGCGAAAACTTCTGTCGGCGCTAATAAAAACGTTGCTTATCAATTTTGAAAGTAATGATAGAGATAGTTTGATAGTTCCATGCTTACAAAACTATTTGTAATATGCAATGTACTTCGTTAGTTTTGGATGCCTACCAATGTTTTCAGAACATACATGTGATTTTTACATACATGCATACATAAACTCACGCCTGATCCCCCGAAGGGGTAGGCAGAGGCATATTAAACGCCCACTTTTCGCCAGTATTTTGATCCCACGTAATAGGTGGCGAGCTTATTGCCGCTTATTGGGATATTTTGTTTGTCAGAGCCTCGTCCGTTGATCGGCAGGTGCACCACTTGCAGATGAGGTTGACTTGGGACCCTAAGTTCTTGGTGGGAACCCTATGTAATTTTTCTAATGTATAATATCATGCACCACGTATATCATGTATAATATTATATGTACGCACCACGTTTCGAGTATTTAACGTCTTGAAGTTGAATTTGATAAGCAATATTTAGCACAAGCTTCACATAATCGACTAATGGCGCTGATACACCTGAGCATTCACTTGTAACAGGACAGCGAGCATTCGCCGTTATATGTTTGTCGAACCGAACATTTTCACAATCATTCTAGCAAACACTCTAATTTCAAATAGTCCGTAGAATATAAAAAAAAGTATAGAAATCGCACTACAACAGCAGTTTTACCCAATAGGATTACTTCAGATTCACTTATGAATTATTTCTAGAGTAAGAGTAAGATACATAAACAAATGACGTTCCTAAATAATAAAATGCAGATTTTAATTTGACCAGGCTTAATAAATCACAGAAGTGGCTGTTCCTACGTTCAAATTTATTTATCGATATCGAGAGTTTATCAACCTTCTGTTGAAATTAATTCTGAGTAAACCAAATCTAATGATCTATTGTAAAAATTATCGATATTTAATCGATATTTATTCTGAGTAAGCCCATCACTAGTAAATTTAAAATTTATGATAAACTACGAAGATTCTTCCCTAGATTTAAATCATAAGTCAAAGTGAAGTAAATATATTTGGTGTATCAGCGCCATAAGATTATTATTAATCGCTTGCTAAGCTCTGAAGTAAAACTTCTAATACTCGTAGTTCTTTTAAATCTGCAAATCCATTCATCTTACGACCGTTTGGAACTATAACGTCAAGCCCAAAACTATTCAGGAAATAATTTAATGACACGAAAAGAAAATAGTTGAAATAACGTTCAACCCCGCATTGAAAAAGATTTACTAAAATTATGTGCCCAAACACTACTCATATACTCCACAATAGTTAGAATTCGTTTTAACAAGCATAGAAAGAGGCTTACTATAATAATGGGCTGAAATATTATACTCAAACTAGCAGACTAGTAATTTTCGAGATCATCTTACATGAACTACTTTCAGAATTGGAACAGTGCCCGATATAGTTTTAGTCTTGCCCGCTTCTATGCATGTATCGATATCGGCCCACGAGAGATGCGTACTCATCATTTAAGATCGTAAATGCACAGATTTTTGTACTTAAAATAGATGTAAAGCGCTGGTATCGACAATAATATCTTCTTTTTTGGGGTATGTATAGGTTAAAATATAACAGATTAGTTATTTAAATTACTATTGATATCTAAAAACCAATCAAGTCCCTAGAGGACACAATTCCGTACTTGAATCAGTTCCTATCCTTCTAGAAGGGTTTAATCACAACATTAGTTTAATACTAGATTTTGTCAAAGCCGTAGTAGAATTTGTCTAAATGTATAAACCAAATTTGAGCTCTGTGGTACATAACGACCTATATCACCATTGTCATGGCGGTGTTGAAATGTTAATCTGAAACCTATGTTTCTCAGTCTTCGAGTAAAAACAAAAATCGGGGAGCCATTTAAAAAGTTTAGTTTTTCTTAAAGTCTATTAAGGTCTATATAGGTTTTTGCCGTGTGGTTGACGGCATAGAATACAAGTGTCACCACCCCCTATCTTCCCGTGGGTGTCGTAAGAGGCGACTAAAGAATAACACGATGCAAATACCATCTTTGCGTAGAGACGGAAAACTCGACATCAAACCCTATACGATTGCCTCGTTGGTCTCGCGGCATAAATGTGCGCGTGGGATCGGGAGGTCCCGGGTTCGATTCCTGGGTCGGGCAGTGTTATTGGGTTTTTCTGTCACGAAATTCTCAATAGCAGCACGGAGTCTGGAAATGTGCCCGGTACGGCAATAGGCTCGCCCCTTATTACGTGGGACTAAAGTAAGTGTAGTAAGTGGGTGTAGAAATACACCTCTGCCTTTCTCTTCTGGGTTATAGGCGTGAGACTATGTATTAAGGTACTCTTAAACGCATACAATCTTGACAGAAATAAAGCGATTTAGCAGTTCTGGAACAGACTATTACATTTCAGATTACTTCTCAGAAGTATTATTTATCCCTTGTATTAGTCTTCACTAAGTTATAATAGTTATAAGTAAGGCCAGCCGCTACAAGAGCTGCCACTGGAGTTATTTTTCATAATCACAAATGACAATGATAAAGTACGGATATTAACCTAGTTTCACTTCAAGGTGGATTTACATTTTTATTGATATTGCTTCTAATTTATTGTATGGAGATTTTATGATAAACACTTCGTAATAAGGAAATAAATCATGGTTACGGTTGTAAAGTCTATTCTTTGTACGCCATAATAGGCAATTACTTATATGTAAATATATCCCTGTGTAGATTTTTTTAATTATCTCGCGTAAACAAGGTAAAGAAACGGCACAAACATTGGATTACAAACTGAATTCCTGTCAGGAATATTTTAGGTACATAACAATTCTGGTATTTCTTAATCACAGGCACAGCACTGAGTACAAGTATAAGCCGTCAATCAGGTTCAAAATAACATTTTTATATCATATAATTTTGGTTCGGTAATCGGCGATATTAATATTATTGGTGAAATGGCAGCGATAGCCTAGTGCAGAGACCGATGGACTGCTACGCAGAGGGTCCGAGTTCGAATCCACGGCGCGAATTAAGTGATGGAACTCGGATTTAATATAAAAAAAATACTTTATTTAATTATTACAGCGTAACAGTGTATTAAAGATCTAAAATAGTAATCGTTAAAACTAGATTGACAATGGTATTTATAATTAATTAATGCTAAGATGACAATATACTTAACTAGAGCATTTGGAGGGGAGAGATGTGCTGGCAAAGCTAATATTATTAGGTTCCGTAACCTTAACTCCTCCCTCCCTAGGTGAGAAATTGTCTAGAGGCAGCTGTGTTGGCTCTGGACAATTTCGATTACAAACTACCTTGGTATGGAAACCACATTTATACAATATAAATCCTATTATTAAAACTATTATTACTACATATATTCCTAGTGTCCATACACTTATCTGGTCACTTATAATGTAACTTTGGATCTCACTAACACTGGCACTATATTTCGCTCTGGTTAACAAGTCCTTGATGTCGCCGAGGTCCACGCCCCGAAGGTCCATCTGCTTGGCTGGCGGGACAGCGTCACCACGAAGCTCAGGCATCTGTACTGGTGGCAGGCTGAAGAATACTGAGCTGCCATTGGTAGGTGTAGTAATATATGTGTCTGCAATCTGCAACGAACAACGCTGGCTTGGCAGGAGAATGTACGTGCCTCGTAGGTTGTACTTCCTTGTCTCATCGTTACAGTATTCTGTTGCTGTGATTTCCTTTTCTGAATAGATCAGCCAATGGTTGTCTGACACAGGCTGAACTTTGGTTTCCTCAATCTGCACCTGGTATTGTTGACATTCACTGAAATTCCCTTTCAAAAGCATCAGTTGTTCAATACACGTCTCAGTGTGGTATTGTAATACGTTCTCCTCTGTGCATAGATATTGTAGATCATCTATTTCTCTGCAGGTATCTACTACGGACCTATATTTCATTCTGTTCACTATTAGGTATGGGTATTTAGGAATAATGGCAAAGGTTTTATGTTTGGAAGGGTTGTATATTGGAATGGGAACAACTTTCTAGTAAATATATGTGTTTTTATGTATTAATGGGATTTCTAATATAAATACCACTTTATTACTATCTACATACCCTTTAATTTCTATAGTTCCTTCTAATTTTACTAAATACTCATGACTTACTGGGTAAATTAATTGACTATGTTTTTGAACTTCTTTTAATATATCAAATAACTCTGTTGTATTTACTATAGATTGATGTAATATATGCATTTTACTAAAAGCTATAGCAGTTTCGATCTCGTATATAATTGTATAAATAGTACGAAAATTATTAAATATCTGGTTCAAACCATTCATGATCGTGACTAAATTCGAATACTTGGTTTGATTCTGAAGAAGTGACTGTAATTGTCTGATCTTATAGTTTAAATGTTTAGTATTAAAATTAATATCATCTGAAACGTTTACCAATTTATCAAAATCCTTCTGCATTAACGAAACTTTCCGTTCCACTGAGTGTTCTCTATTATTTAATTTACTTATCTCTAAATCATATTTTCTAGCGTCTTCCGAATCTAAATTTCCCGTAATTACCTTAATAACTGACCCAAGAGGGTTGAGAATACCTCTTTTAACCCTAGTAGTTGGCATAATCTGATGTAACCTATCCCTAGTTAATTCGATAAAAGATTCTATCTGAATTGATAATCCCATAAGTTCTCTATATGTTTCACTATTGCTAGTAGTAATTAATTTTAATTTAGTATATTCTTCTATATTATTATCTATTTGTAAAACTAATGAATTTAAATCTATGGTCTTAATAATACTCCAGTGACTACTCTTCATCAGAGCTGTTCCAATCTTCATCGGAGCTATCCCGGGGTTTTGATCTATTTTCTGGATATTCAAAGTTGTCCCTTGATCCACTAGGACGAGCAGGATCAACCACCATCTGTGGAGGGCGTTTTACGTTTTTTATTGCTACTCTAGTGTTTCTATTCTTAAGCTTTACTGGAACAATATTTCTATTTACGTTACCTATAACTTGAGCTTTCTCATAACGTGGTAGTTCTTTAGCTTTCCTAGTTCTCGTATTTTTCATAAAGACAGTTTCACCTTGTTGAATTGTCGGGGGTTCTTCACCACCTTTCTTGTCCCTAACTTGCGACTTATTACCTATCATTTGACAGCTTAAATGTTCATAAAGAGTTTTCAATCGTTTACGATGATCTTGTAAAATTTTCTGCATTAAGTTCTTATCTCTATCTATATCGAATGCATTACCCGATTCTGTATGCCCGAAAACAACTTCGAACGGTGTAAAATTCGTGGCACTATGAATAGTGTTGTTATAACCTAAAATTGCATAAGTCATAATAGAAGCAGCATCTAGACTACTTTGTTCATATCTTGCCAGCCTATAGATTTCAATTATTGTCGAATGGAACCGTTCAACTATCGCCATCGAGTTGGGGTTATTGGGGGTCCCTATGTGCTGCTCAATTTTATACAAACTTAACATTTCCTTTATTAATTCGTTATTAAATTCTGTTCCAGAATCACTACTTATCTTCTTTGGAATTCCGTACATACTAAAATATTTTATCAAAGCTCTCACTATCTCAGGGGTACTTTTATTGGGAATATGTATTGCTTGACCAAGTTTACTAAATGAATCGACAGCCGTTAAATACTGATTCTTTTCTATATATAATAGGTCTATAAAAACTTCTTGTAAAGGACTATCTGGCGTTTGCGTTAGTTGAATATATGGTTTTATGGGTTTTCTATCATACTTCATCTTACGACATTCCTCACATGCATTAATGATAGCACTAATAGTTTCCTTCATATTACTCCACCAATAATTTCTTTTTAGTTTCGTTAGAGTCTCTCTAATTCCCCTATGACAAGTTTTTCCTTGATGATACTTTATTACTAAATCTTTCTGATCATTTTCATCCGTTACATTCACCACTCTTTCAGTACATTCTATGAAATTTTGTGTTCCTTTTTTATATAAAGAAGTTATGACGTTTGCAAAAGTTGGTCTAAAAGCATGATCCTCAAAGTAAATGAAATATTTATTTTTATAATCTATGTATTCCTTAAGGAAACGTTTTACTAATTCGCTATTATTTAAAGGTAAATGTACTTCTAATATCTTTTGCTTTGAATTTGAGATGTCTTTTACACCAATATCATCTTTAAACCAAGTAAAAACATGAATTTGTCTAGCCTTAGTATCTATCGCTTCATTGAGGATCGGTATACCTTCATGTTCTCTATTAGAAACAGAATTAGCGGTAGCGCCATCACTTTCTGAATCCGACTACTCCATAGGTTCAACTTCCGGTTCTTTCCTACTAAGACGAGCAATTTCATTTTCTAAATCTCTCAAATGTTCTTGTAACTTTTGTTCTTTTTCATCTACATTTACAATTACTGATTCACAATCTTCGTTCAAAGCATTAATTTTAACACGAGATAAGGCATCAGCGTTTGTATTCTGTTTACCTTTTTTATACTGAATATCAAACTGGTAGTCTTGTAATCTTAATCTCCAACGAGTTAATTTGCTATTAGGTTCTTTGAGTGAATTTAACCATGCTAACGGTCTATGATCAGTATAAATAATGAACTTTCTGCCATATAAGTAGGGTCTGAAGTATTTTACTGCCCAAACTATGGCTAAAAGTTCCTTCTCTATGGTACTATACCTAGATTCTGTATCACTTAATTTTCTACTGGCATATGCTATTGGCTTATCAGAGCCTACAATACCTTGCGATAACACCGCACCGACTGCAAAATTGGAAGCATCAGTAGTCAGTATGAAGGGTTTACTAAAATCAGGAAACTGTAGCAAAGGTGCGTTTGTTAGCAACTCTTTGCAAGTCTCAAAACTCTTTTTATAAGTTTCGTCTAAAACAATATTTCTACCTTTTTTTAAACATGCTGTTAGAGGTGCTGTTATCTTAGCGAAATCTTTGACGAACTTCCTATAGTATCCTATCAATCCCAAGAAACTTTTGATTTCGGTAACTGTTTTGGGTAATGGATACTTCAAAATGGCATCTATCTTATCGTTATTGGGCTTAAGGCCATCCTTAGTTATGGTGTGTCCTAAGTACATTACTTCTTTACGCAAAAATTCGGACTTATCCAGTTGGACTTTTAAATTAGTTTTTCTCAAACGGTCAAAAATTGCTCTAAGTTTGTTTACATGTTCCTGGAGGCTGGTTGAGAATATGATGACGTCATCGAGGTACACCAGACAATGTATACCCTGTAGGCCTCTAAGAACATTGTCCATTGCTCTTTGAAAAGTAGCAGGAGCTGTCTTCAAACCAAAGGGCATTCTATTAAATTCATACAAGCCAAAAGGTGTTGCAAATGCAGTTTTCTGCCTATCCTCTTTCTGTACTTCCAGTTGATGGTACCCTGATGCTAAATCTAGTGTTGAGAAGTACATACTCTTGCCTAACTTATCGAAAAGGTCATTAATATTTGGCAAAGGATATTTATCGTCAACTGTTATTTCGTTAAGACGCCTATAATCGACCACCATTCGGCATTTCTGTTTCCCGGATGCATCTAACTTTTTTGCTACTAAATGGACCGGTGCACTCCAAGGAGAATGAGATTCTCGTATTACATCGTCCTTTAGTAACTTGTCTACCTGACGCCTAATTTCTTCTGTTTGGGATGGCGGCAGTCTATACGCCTTAACATTAATTGGATCCTCGTTAATCGTCCTAATCTTATGTTTAACTTCATTTGAGAAAGATAATGGTATGTCCTCGCAATAAAAAATATCCTTATATTCATTACAGATGTCCCAAATCGCCTTTCTTTCCTCTTCGTTCATATGTTCCAATCGCAACTTATTTAAATTATTTGATAATAATTCATTCAACTTATTCCTATCAGAAACCATATGATTAACCGAAATCTCGGCCGGTATATAAGGTTCAACCTTAAATGGGCTCGTGACGGTCAAAGTCATTTCGATATCCTTACAATTTTGAATAACTGTATACGCGAAACCATTTACGCAATTAACTAAGGCACATGGCATCCTAACTCCTTCCGTAAATTCCTTAAAATCTAATAGGGCATCACCGTTTTTTAAGGATACCGGCAAACTTACTTTTAATTCGCTCCTGGGCGGTATAGTGTATGTTTCCTTTTTTTCTAGCGAGTAAACAAACGGTATGCTACCGCATTTAGTATGCAAAGTCAATGATTTGTAATCGACCTTAGCATCCAATTGTTTTAATAAATTACTGCCTATTAGACCATCGTAATCATTAGCAACGGTGTAAATATAAAACTTATGCGTTTCGTTACAGTTAAAAATATTTGGCAAAGGAACAACGGCCACCTCAGAATGAATACTATTCCCATGGGTACTCACTACCTCGAAGGGTTCTTTGTAAATATTATTTTTAAAATGTTTTATAGCTAAACCTGGGTTGATAAACGACCTAGTACTGCCTGAATCTATCATAAAAACTGCATTACCCAGTTCTGGTATAATAATGTGCGGTAATGAGCGATAATTATTACAATTTAAAACTATTTTTTCTCTCTGCTTGAGGCTTGAATGAAAAAATTTTGCACTGAATTGCTATCGTTAGACGTACTTAGCTGTGGTTCCGAATCGATTTCATTATTATTATACATCATAAATGAATCATTATTTGTATAATTAACACGTCTAGAACTGGCAGTTCGCATCGTAACATCGGTGTTTGACCCTGTCTTTGCAAACTGTGCATTATGCGTCGGCGACGATGACGACGGAATGTGCTGACTCTGCCACTGCGCTGGCCTAGTTACATGCGGCCACCGATTTACATTATTTTGGGCATTGTTAAATCTAAAATTATTGTTTCTAAATTGCGACGAGTTATTATGCGAATTGAAAGCTGAATCGTTCTGTGAATTCGACTGATTGTTGCTAACCTGGGGCTTGTTAGGTGCATATGTACCGGACAACTGCCTCGACTGATAGTTTTGCCGTTGAGAGGTGTTATGAAATGATTTTTTAAAAGGGTTTTTCATGTCATAAACCGTTTCAAAGTTTACTTCTTCCAACACAATTCTCAATGCACTTTCTAAGGTATTAACGTTTCGTAAACGTACTAATTTAACTAAATGAGATGGTAAATTATAAAGGAAAACATTCAGTGAAGTATTTTTATAAATATGATGTTTCGCTTGTCGTAAAGTAGCATCGTTTATCGTTTCGTTTACTTTAGCGATTAATATACTGCGAATATTCTGGATCCTATGGCAAAAATCTAAATAACTTTCCTTATATTGAATTTTCAGCGATTCTAATTCTAATACTAAACATTCTTCGGTTCTAGGGTCACCAAAATGTTCTGACAATAACGTTTTTAATTCATGCCAAGTATCAATTTGGTCCCTTTCTCCTACTAAATTAGCTGCTTCGCCTGAGAGCCTACTAGTAATCACATGGAACAAATATTCGTTTTGTGATTCGCCACCCTGGAAGGTGTTTAAAATGTATTCACATTTTTTAATAAAAAGTGGGAGCTGTCTCGCGTCTCCACCAAATACTGGGATAATTTTTATGAGTTCAGCTGGAACTTTCTCGATACGATCCATTTCTAACTATATATTCCACACACAATACAAACAAATAGAAAAAAAAATTGCCTAAATATTTTATCACGAGATATAGATCGTAATAAAATTAAATGTTATCACGGCGTTTTCTAATCCCTAATAACACACAAAAAATATAAATCCTAAAGTGTTTTACCACGAGATATAGATCGTAATAAAATTATATGTTATTACGGCGTTTTCCAATCCCTAATAACACACATACACATATATTTAAAACAAAGAGGATAAAATATAAAGGACAAGTGAAAGGATAGTGAAAAGTTTTACTCACAGTCCCGTAGCTTCTCCCATCTCCTTGCTGGATTACCACGATAACACACTGCGTCAGCCTCTCGAGTTGAAACTTAATAAATTTATTTGTTCGGCGATCTCTGCTAAACCGTAGAGACAGAAGTTAAACTGTACTTGGTAGATTTTGATACGGTACAGAGAAACTGCAGAGATCCTACCGGCTGCGCCAATTAAGTGATGGAACTCGGATTTAATATAAAAAAATACTTTATTTAATTATTACAGCGTAACAGTGTATTAAAGATCTAAAATAGTAATCGTTAAAACTAGATTGACAATGGTATTTATAATTAATTAATGCTAAGATGACAATATACTTAACTAGAGCATTTGGAGGGGAGAGATGTGCTGGCAAAGCTAATATTATTAGGTTCCGTAACCTTAACTCGCGCACCAATGAATTTTCGGAGTTATGTGCGTATTAAATTGTTAATTATCGCTTGCTAAACGGTAAAGGAAAAGATCGTGAGGCAACCTGCATATCTGAGAGTTATCCATAATATTTTCGAAAGACATGTGTAGTCTGCCAACCCGCACTTGGCCAGCGTAGTGAACAATGGCCTTACCCTTCTCATAGTGAGAAGAGGACCGTGCCCAGCAGTGGAACAGTATATATACAGGGCTGATGATGATGAATATTATTGGTGTACTGTTTACTACCCTCGTTTCCATTTATCGATGTGTAATCACGTGTTCGACAGCAGTCAGCATAGAAGACATCATGTTTGGACACATTTTACCGTCTATACCTATTGAAGGCGGTGGAAACCAATTATCAAAGTGCCTACCACAGATGTGCCTACCTGAGCAATAAAAACATCCTCTTAGCGTTTTTTCCAGTTGCAACCCAGGGTCCGCTTACTAGTCCACCACCACACATTGAACCACATTTGACTGGATATAAGCTTTTCTACAGAGCAACTTCCTGTTTGATCTCCGCAATCCAAAAGGAACGCGATTTTCTATGATTTAGACTAGTGTATGTTAAACAGAGGTACTGCCTCCCTATGACGACTGTCAAAGATTTTCACGACAACCTGCTTAGTGTGCTCTTCAACGTACGGGACAAGCGATATTTAACAATTTACTATGCACATAACTTTTAAGTCAGCGCCCGTCGCGGATCTGAACTTGATGTGCATGGCACTCTTGTTGGTCTCTCTACAATTCTCACCTTAGCAATACGAGACAAAAAATAAAACGTTTCAAATACTTAGAAAAGATGAGCATCATGGACATGAAGATTAAGAGATCCTATAATAATATGGAAGTCAAACTTTCAACTTTCAGCGCATGGTAGAGAGATGACTTGCTTAACCACTTTACCATAGACGCAATCAAAATCTCCTTCATATATTATCTACAGATAAAGAGATTTTATAATGAGATTAGTTTGCAACAACGGTCTAAGTAAACTACAGTTAGTATCCATATTCACATCGTTATTAAAATAACACGCTGTACTAGGTACACTTTGTGCCTTATGAACATAGCTATTAAACAATATCTTCATTGTACAAAGAAAATATGGTACCATTATTATTTTAAATAAAGTAATATGGTTGGAATATTATTAAAGTTGAAATCTACTCCTTACCGATTTTATCATAAAGTGCAAATTAAAAGGAACGTGGCTCGCCCCCTATTACATTGGGACCTAAACATAACTGGCGAAAAGTGGGTGTGTAATACACTTCTGCCTACCCCTTCGGGGATAAAAGGCGTGAAGTTATGTTAAAAGGAACGTCCGTGTCTTTTCTTGCTGTCCAAAATGACTACAGAAACTAATCATAGCGCGATCATAATCTATCTATCTATACAGAGGTGTAAAAAGACCCTTAACGAAAATTTTAATCCCGTATTGTACCAATGACTACGAACCATTTTTACTTTGAGGCTCAAAGTCACCATGCAAATTTTCTAATTAGGTACAAAATCGATGCATTTTTCGACTAATTTGTTCTATAGATGTCAAATGCACCCATGGATAGGTAGGTATCTCGAGCATTTACATTGCGGCTTATAAAATGTGTAAACTTAAGAGAAAAATCGTTTCCCGGGTATTATTTTTGCTTAGCATGACTTGGCATGATGTGCAGAAGTAGTAGACTTCAGCTTGGTGATGGGTCTTTTTACGCCCTGTATAATGTATGTACATAATTATAGAATTAATATATGATAGTGTGATTCCTGAGAAATGTTGTAGATATAATTCACACGGGTGCAGCCGCGGACGAGGTCTAGTTTTGCGTAGTAGAAAAGCTGCTATTTTGCTCCATAGATGATGTGGTGCCAGCAACAGTGACTATGGAAGGTCAAATTTTGTTTTTGTGGCCGATTAATATTTGACAAGTTCAGTATAATACGTGCATAAGTTTAGTATAATAATAATATAATTATAGTCTCTGCCTACACCAATGGGAGACAGGCGTGACGTTTAGATACAGCTATTAAATCATCAAGAACCAACTAGATCAGCTCCCTTTAGCTTTATTCAGTGCTAACTTAGGCCTTACCGAGTGTCTACAAGTGTTCACAATCAGGCCATGGTACTTATAGTGATGGAACTAGTTACTAGTTAAGGCACTTTAAGTACCAACGAAATTAAGCACTTGGGCTTCAAACATACATTGGCAAACTAAATCTAGAACAAACAGGCAATACGTTTAATCTCAAATGCATTGTTGAATGCGTGTGTAGTTTAAACATTTGCTTCACCACCTGACACACCGCCGAATGTCGTGGGTTCCATTCCCAAAAGAGACCGCATTCCTAGAGCGATATTTGTCATAAAAGAACAAAAATGTGGCTCTAAATGGAAGTCATTTAACAATCTATACGTTATTCGCAATCACTGTTATAATCGTGTGATATGATATTATGGCGTCAAATGTGTGTACACTTGAGACCTTAATATACTCATAATCGCTTACAGTACAAGACATCAAAAAAGGTTTCGTGATCGAAATATGCTATAATTAATTTGCACGTATAATAATAACAACAGAAGTGTAGGTATATAAAAACAAACCTGACAGACATAAACTACTGAAACTAGAAACATGAAATTCGGATAGTGGATACGTTTAAAAAACAAAGCTTCTTCTTTATATAATCACATTACAGTACAGTTAAGTTATCACACGACCAAAAAAGGCTGTATTTAAACACGCACGTGTAGTATCAAAGGTGTTTATCGTCGGATTATACTCATTGAGGCGCGAATACCGCCAATATTGGCAACGCGTGTTTAATGCTTAGAGGATAATAATAGATACCATATTGGAACACAACACGAGTCGGTAATATTTAGTTGAAAATGTACAGGCAAATACGGAAACAGCGTTATGTACGAGGAATTAGAACTTCATTTTAAAGAATGTAAAGGTAATGAAAAAGACGACTATAAAGATCATTGATGAAAGTTATTTCATAGTTATAAGCAGTATTTTTGTATAAATTGATATCATGATTCTAGACTCCTTGAAGTTCTATGCAACAAATAGTGTTGAAATACTTACTAGCGCGTCATATGATATGTATGTCATCCTCATCATCCTTCTAGCGTTATCCCAGTTTCCGCTTTTTATTCTAACCGGATTCGGCTGAATATTAGCTTTCCCACGGAGCGACTGCCTGTCTGACCTCCGCAGCCCGAAGGGATAGCGATATTCCATGGTTTAGACTAGTGTCAGTTTATTTTAAAGGTACTGACGATATAACGACTGTCAAAAAGCCGGAACCGGCGGCTTAACGTGCTCTCAGAAGCACGGGACAAGCGATAATTTTATTAACCATACATAATATGTATGTATTGACTAAATAAAATAATCATATATTACGATGGAGGTGAAAAAGTAGAGCATGTCAAAGAATTTGTATATTTGCGTAGCGTGTTTACAAGAGACCAAAGATGTGTGATGAGCGCTGTATGCCTTTATGACTGTGCCAAAAGAGGCACGATTGGCAGTTAACAATGGAGTGCTTGTCCTCACAATGGTGTTTGGAAGTAAGACTTGGGTATGGTAGAAAGGGCATGAAAGTTAAATTAAAGCAGTTGAGATGCGGTCACTGCATAGTATATGTGGGATGAGACTGAAAGTTACATTTGCGAATGATGCAACTATACGAGAGTGCAGTGTGATATGAGAGAAATGTCGTCTAAAAGAAGATGTCGTGACTAGGATGGAGAAAGGAATGCTGAAATGGTTTGGACACGTGGAGCGAATGAGTCAAGAAAGAATGACGAATTAGATATATTAAGCAAATGTGTGTGGGTCAGATGGTCGCGGCAGACCTCGTCGGACATTTGTTGACCAAATTAGGGATGTTCTAAGAAATAGAAAGGTCCGAAGTACCCAAAACCATGTATGAAGAGAATGATGAGTATAAATGAAGCGCGTGAGGTTTGTAAGTATAAAAGCAAGTGGCGTTCTGTTGTCTTTACCTACCCCGACGGGAAAAAGGGGTGAGGATATGTATCTATGTAATATACTACAATTTAGACTCTTTTAGTGGACTTTCACACATCACACTTATTAAAACAAATCCGTGCCTTTAAAACGTAGCTCTACTTTACACCGTAAAAAATAAAATGAAAAAGTACGACATCAAAACAGGTTTAAATTGTGAGTGTCAAACCATAATATTTTAAAAACTCCACCAAAAATTTCACAATTCGTACTCAACACGCTTTTAGCAAGACCTTTAAAACCGCATATTCTTTATACATTTTTATAAAATATGCGTACCATTCCTTTATTTATTTTTATTACAAAACAAAAAAAAATGTTCAACACTTTTATCCCGTAAAAAGACTTCAGAACTTTGAGCACATTTTGTTATAAAAAAATTCTAAAAGTGAGGTTTTCTCGCAAACGGTCGGCGCGCAGTAGAATTCAATTTCCGGTGTAAAAATCCAGAATGGACCGGCGAATAAATCGCTAAGCCATGTATTGACCGAAGCCTTTTACATAAGATTAGTAGGAAAGGGTATGGAACGTAAAGGATGAAGGAATGCGTTGAAGACTTACGTCCACAAGATTGAAACTAGCGGCTTTTTACAAGGAGAGTTTTTTAAGACATATTGGGATCTGGCGAGTATATATTTTTTTTACTTATAAAGAATCAATAAGCAAATGAGATAATATATGTGCGCAAACATATACACATACAATGAATGTACAATAAATAATTAATTAGTTAATTTTTGCGTGATCACAACTGATGAAACCTTTTCGGCACATCAGAATAAAATTTAATATTTTTTTGTACTCTTTTAAGAATGACTATTAATATTGTAAATATTGTACATATAATGCTGTAAAAGACTGAAAGAATATTACATTGAAGTAACAAAATTGCATGCCTGAATGCCTTATGCTTTCAAAAATTAATCAGGATATATACTGTCTAAGTCCTTATCTATTACTTTACGATCTTAGTATCTAAATGTAGACTGTCACATAATAGCTTTAATGGAAAAGGCTAATGACATCAAGATAAGTTGTAACCAATTAGATAGCTGCCATAACAGAAATAGTCAAAAGACCATCTTGTTATAAAATAATGGGCCTTCACATGCAACGCAATATTACTTTCAATTAGTGCCTTCAAGCCTTTATTATAACTGACATTCGGGCACTGAGGTCTGCGATTGTACGAGCGAAAGCGGAAACTTTAACTTAGTAACTAACTATTAGGACTCACATTACAAGGCAACAATAAAATAAAACTGAATATTTACACTGGTTACATAAGCTATGTAATGCACCAAAAGAATTTATTCCAAGTTAGGAGGTAAATGACACTTCTAGACGATAATGTAATGGAATATCAAGTAGATATCTACCTGATTTTCTATTAAAATATCGTTTATTATAATATCTCAACTATATTTTTTATTTTACATGTGCTTTGTTTGTTGTACTATTTCCTCACTTGACCTTTAAATAAAGAAGTTTACGGATTTTATCACGACAATTAAGGGTTTAACTGATATTAAATTTAAACTGCACTATCGAGAAATCAACATAACGGTTACTTGGGAACCGTGGTTACGTAAGACTTCGGTTAATTTAATTTCAAATTACACTAGTTTAATTTCAATTTGCTTGAACTATTCCTTAAAACGTCATCAAATCAAAATAGCATACACTTCACACGCACGGAAATCCTGGCAATTGGAATAATTTATCGCCATTTTCATAGCCATACACAGTCGTCTGTAAAATTAAAACGGTTGCATTGTACACTTATGGTGTTGAATCTGGGAAATTTAATTTACGGCAGGAAACACGCTCCCCTGACGGAGGCGTTTAATGAATAGAAATGTAATTGTGCACTACATAGCATTACATGCGAAGCAATCCTTAGAGTTTACACGTCATTAGGTTATTGCAGTGCGAGCCAACGTGCGCGCATTGAATTTTAATGGAATTCTACGTTTGTTTTTAGGAATCTTTCTGCTATTACAGTAACTTTTACGTAGATATTTGTATTGCTGTCGACTAAAGGTTTAAATAAAATTCTCTACTGATGCGATTTTACAGTTGATTGAATCAGGCGTCAGTTACCGGAAGTATATTGTAACCTAATGAAAAGAAAGAGAAACCCACCACGCATCCTCGGATTGACCACACCAACTATTGGAATAAAAAACGGTTGACAATATCGAACTCCTCTTAAAGGATAACGGATATATAGGAATGGTGTGCGTTCCAGGAAGATACCTTTGCAGTATCCCGCTGTATGCGCCGACTATACTTCGATACGTGTTTTGCGATTTTATTTTATGAAGAAGAAAGGTACGAGTATGTATGATAATTATTTGCAAAAAATAATAGTTGTTGAAGTGTAAATCAAATGTAGTCCATTTAATTTTAACCTCCTTGTCCTTTGTAAAGAAAGGGAACAGTATATTATCGTACAATGACGTTATCAAATTATTTTTATTTTGTGTGCAGGGCTTTTAAAATCAGTAACTAACATATTATTATTCACTTATAGGTATAAAACAATTATGATATAATTTATTGGATATTATTTGATTAACGTTTCAAAATCGAATAAATAAACAAAAAAATAAATTAAACCAATCACTACAAGGAATTACGCTTTCTAGAAAACCAGCACTAGTCTAGACAAACATGCATATATCATCAAAACACTAAAGCACTCGCTCAAAGACATACATAACTAAAGACGTTATCTTAGCCAAGTAAAGACGATAAGCTCTACTAAATCACGTTACGTAGATTAGCACACACACACATGTACACAGCTCAAGCAAATGTGTTGCAAGTTGACAGTAATGATCATGTTATTACGGAGCTCGCTGCGAGTGACATCTTGTGTGAAACGCTGAAGACGCGAACTTGATTTGAAGGCTTCATTTTATTCAGAAAAAATCTTTACGATGATAATATTATATAGGGTGAGTTGTTTATTGTAGGAGAAAAAAAACAGCACGCTAATTTCTTTCATATTATGCCTTGTATGTACAAGGCACCAGAGATTGGTCTCCCACAAAGTTGACTAACGATCTGGTTAAGATCGGGCAGTATGGGAAGCCTTGGCCGAGGCCTATGTCCCCCCCGTGGGATCTCCACGTCCACCTTGTCGTGGTGGGGAGGGCTCAGTAACCGTGGTTAGGTCTTCCACGGTGAGAGATCCCGGGAGTGGACGCTCCGCGTGGGCTTGATGGAGGCCTGCGCAGGATGCGTCCAAATGTGCGGGTGCGAGGGACAGTTCTTCTGTCCCTCGCAGTCGGGCGCGGTCACAAGAGGAGAGACGTGTCCGTGTTGCGTTGCCGCGCGCCCTATCTCCCGCGACCAAATGGGGGCGCACCATTGTTGCGTCACCATCTGGCGGGCCAATACCCGTTCAGGGGTAGCGAGGAATGCTTCGGCGATACCCGACCCTCGGCCGAGGCCTATGTCCATCAGAGGACGTCTCCAACCAAGCTAATTATTACAACCGAACCAGTAGTTCCTGGTTATAGTGCGTTCAACCAAACAAACTCTTTCATTTCGAGTGTCTTCTCATCTGGTCCCCGAGTGAGTGATCATGATTTTAATTTACTGCTTTTTTATCTTTGCTATTGATAAGAGTCTTAGTCTGACTTATGTAAATAAATAATTGTTGATTTTGTTTTGTTACTGTCTAAACTGTCTTCAGTGCATACTTAGACTAACATTGCCATCTATTAGATGACAGGATTGCGAATAGCATAATTATGTTGTTGTCATAGTATATCAAACCCACAGATTAACATAATACATAGATCTTAGAATATAATATAAAACATAATTGTCACATTCAATATATTAACTCTAATGATAGCAAGCTATTTATCAAGCCATAAATCTCTGTCTACGCAATCTATAAATCTTTCCATTGCTCCACCTATGTCAGGACCCGCCTTTAATCCATCTTACGAAATCAACAGCCATTATAAACATACATTAATTTATTACCCAACCACTGATTAACCCAGCAATCCCATGCTAAGTCATAAATAACTTTATAAGCAAGCCAATAAGGTCCAAATTACCGTACACACCGATTGCCAAAAAGCCAACCTTAAAAACACAATTGTAATATTTTCTTTGTAAACAACACGGAAATATTTGCTTTCAGCATTACGGGCACCAAAAAGCAAAACGGAATTATCGTTTTTAAGCCTATTTTAAGCGAATGTAGAGGAAAAATAATAGGCGACCAGAATGGAGCGCGTTCACGGCTTGGAAAGTGCGAAGTATCTCGACATTACGACCGGAATCTGGCTATAACCGTCCAGTTCAGGTTCAGCTTATATTATGTATTATACACAACGTATAATTGTGTTGAAATAGAAATATTAGGTACCATTTTGTTCTGTAACATTAAAATGGCGTTAATAGTCTTTTTTAGTGATTTTATGAATCCAAAACTTGTCCTCAATTTTTACGATATATTGTTCTTAGATAAAGAATGGGATTAGAAATAGAACCATTGCGCCGTTTCCTTCAGCGTAATACGTAAAAACGCACTAACGATTATTTATTTGCAATCTTTAAAGTGAATAATTAAGTGTGGATTTAATGTTAGTAATCTTCTTTTATACCAATAAAGTGTATTTCGCTAAAGATAACTATAATATTTTTTATATATTAAAACGCGGTATATACTGTCTACCTTAGCGCGCTTTTTGTCATAGAGTATTCAATGCCATAGACATGCTGTCTTGCACGTATATGAAGTAGAACAGAACTAAATTTATAATATAAATAACAATAGTTCATCATCATTTAGGTTATAAAGTAATACTTATGAAATTCATATCTTTCACACCAGGTTTCCTAGAAGGGCTATTAGAAGTAAGTACGTAGCAGAAACGCTGGCTTCTCTTTTAAGCCAATAATTTACTGCTGTTACACATCATAATAAACCCATATTCAAATAATTTGTCTCTTAATATACTTTGCGTTTCCAGCTATAGTATCTAAAAATCTATCTCCATATTCGGAATTTATTTCTTTTAAATTTCAGAGGCTGTCAAAGCTGTCTATTTAAATTGCCATACCAGAAAAATATTACCACGCTTCACTTCATTTTCATATGTCACTTCTATTTATTTCACGAAGACTATGGTTTCACCCAACTTACATTCTTAATGTTTCCGCGCTATTATTACACTAAAATCTTGACATTTAGCTCTTAGCGAATAGTGGGGAAAACATTTATAGACGCGACGGTTGTCAGCTTTAGAAAGGGGCGCAAAATTTGCCGAATACCGCACTAAGAAATAATCCTCGTCACGAGGAACTGATTGACAGATATAAAGTAAGCTTCGAAAACTGTAGATCACATCATTAAGTGTTGGCAGCGTGAAAAATACACCATTATGGAAGGTTTGTTTTTCCTTTTTCTGTCTGTGAATATCAAGATTCTAACAGCTGTGGTTAATATACCTGGCTGGTAAGCCACAGAAGGTGTGGATTCTGACGCTTTTATAATTTTACGTGCTCATCGGAGCACGATAATCAGTTCTTATGTAATTAAACACTTAAGAATATTATATAAGTTCGTTTATTAGTTATTTAGTTGTCTTAAATAATTATAGTTTAAACTCTAGTTTGGGATCAGATATTGCGTGTGATATCCTAGAATAATAGATTTGTTATTAAATCGATAAATCAAATGATTCAAATCAGGACATTATCCAGCAGTCACAGTTGCACATCGCTTTGTAACAACATTCTCAGTTAATTACTATTTCTTGGTATCTCGAACTCAAGTGGCATTTAGTTTGATTAGATAGCTAATTCAAGATCGTATTTGTAACATAATAAATATGATTTTGGAGCTAAAGTTAAACTACTTGAGTGCAAAATTTGGCTTCACTTTTATTTTGGTTCGACATCTTTAAATATGTGATATAGTGCAGTAGGCGTATACAACTCAGCTATCAGACAAAGGAAAGTAGGTTCACAAAGACAACGTCTATAAATCCAGGAATTGAAAACCTAAACAAATACTAGAGCCCTATACTTTTCGACTGCTCTCATAACATAAAACCAGTTACACAATAACCAGGCTATACTAAAACACAAAAACCAACAAAACGTACCATATACTCCTAACGCACTCCGTATAACCCACCCCTTACATACACGTGTTTCGCCTAGTTTTATTTCTTACGAGACTTTAGCGAAATGTCAAGCCGCTGTCACGTGTCAGGTTAGGGCGTGGTATTCCGACAATTCCGAATACATTTCGCCCTGTTGAAATTTTGACGCAATCTTTACAGCCGCAAAACTCCTAAATTCTTCAGAGTTACGGCCGGTTTTTAATGTTGCCATGGTGAATTTATTGTGAAAGTTGGACGAGATTTTGTGGAACTGTGAAAAATGTTCTACCTAATGAGTGTTGCAACATAAGAACATAAAATATTTATTCTTAGACATAAGCCCTGCTTGAATCTAAGTAGATTTAACAGAATATAGCTAATATTATTTGCAGTGACAGCTATCTGACCTCCGTAATTCTAATTTACGAAATAAAAGCCTAGAAGAAATATATGGTTAGCTGAGTATTAGGATATTGAGAATACTTGTAAGACTTGTCGTAACGAGTTAATAAGAAAAATAAATTAAAAAAATCAACAAAACGTGCCAATAAAACTTCATGAAAATCATACTATGAAGACTGTCTACTCAATTATGACTTTCACTCCACCTCACAGTTGACAATGACGCAATTTATAATTCAACACCTCCACCTAGGATTTGCCGTGAGGAAAAATATTTTTCAAATGTAAATAATTTCTGAGTACCCATCCTATTATGGCGTGTCATTACTGTTTGACTGGGCTGTCAATTCATTACCTTGTATCTGTCATCGTTACGAAATTCATTTCCGAGCCATCTACCTACGACGAGCTATTAAGGCGTTTGCACAACGTGCCAGGCTTTTAGTTGGCAAAAGGAAAAATATTTTTGAAAGCAGATTCTCGTGTCGTTTTAAGGTTAGGGACCTTGAAGATGGGAATAACAATGGAAATCATAATAACGAAATGGTAATTCGGAAATAAAATATAGAAAATTCAGACATTAAAAATAAGACTATTGGAGTGGTATATTTCAGTGTTATAATAGTCACTTAGTATAATTTAAATCTTTTTACACCTCTGAGTTGTTTAGGCCAGATTGCAAGTAGTTTAAAATCTAATACGAGAATGTTTTTGAATATAACTGGGTCTATAATAGTCATTGTAGGTACGTTCACCATGTAAAAAAGCAATATGCATACCAGAAACAGCACATTGTACAAAATTTAGTATGTCGACCACTGTAAACAAAATAGTGACAAATAAATAATAAACTCGAATTGGCATGCACCCAACACGCAGAAAATCTGATTGAAGGCTTAACATGTGAAAGCCCTTTCCTCTACTCCTTTATATGCAGCTTTATATTATGCAGGTTTATTAATAATGAGTATGACACAGGCATCCGTAGTGAATGGAATATTTTGAGGCGTGTCATTACTGTAGTCGGGTGGAAATTACGGTATTGTTCAAGTTGTCAACCGCCTGATGTATTAAAATTAATATCATGGAAAAAATTTGGCTTGTTTTAGGTAGGTGTATTTGGAAAATATTAAGGCTAGTTGTAAGTATACTTGCAAAGTGAGTCTGGTACATTTTGAAGATAATATTATATATAGGTATAGATAATGCTGTTGGATAATAACTGAATCACCATACTGTCAACATTTCATAAGGTTTCTAATATTTATTCATATAGAGCCAACTATCTAGAATTCGTTTAGTGGTCAGCAAATTTTCTTCCGATTTAACTGTAACGACTCGCTGTTAAGACAAGATGCATTATTTCCTTTGTATTTATTTTATTATACTTCCTTAAACTTAAACTGACTTAATTGTCGAGTAATCGATATAATTTTGTGATAATAAATATATTAGATTTGTAATTTAACATTATGAATAAATCTAATAATGTTATCTACGAATTTTGGTAAAATTCATCACATTTACAGAACCTATCCTAATTCTCTATCCATTCCCGAAAATGCTTTTAAGAAGGTCAGTCTATCACAAGCTATTAACGAATATATACTCGTACAACCCGGTAATGTTTTGCAATCGAGACAGTAATAAATGAAAATGAGGAACATTTTCACACAAACACTTGGTGGCAATCGTATGAGTGAAAAAAAATTTGGTAGATTTTTGGTACCTACATATTATGTATAGATTGGTTTTATCCACACTGCATGACTAGACAGGCAGACTGCCTCATAGGTAGCCTACAAACACTATTAAACCGTCTAATAATATTCTTTTATGTTAAACAAAATGAAAAGATAAATTACAAACACATACACAAATCTCGTATGGTCATCCCAAATCAAAGATTTTCTGGGTGAAAATTGAATCCGTGTGCTCCTGTAGGCGTATCATCGGAGTCAACTACTAGATAAAAAGCGAACCAAGTAAAAAAACTGGCTATTCCTAAAAGACTGCGGTTGACATCGTGCGATTCACCAGATTATATTAGTTCAGGTCTGATCACCGACTCAGCAACGTCCAATGTAATATGCAGCATTCGCGACTTACATACCATTTTAAAAATATTTTTTGAAACGAAACTAAGTTGCTACAAAGTTGCTGTAAAGCAACTTAGCTTTACTAATTTTAATATTTTTATAGTAATTTTCTTGTTTAAAATTGTTAAAAAGATTATCAATGTGACCCCTAATACCCTTGTAAATGCTTAAAAAACCTTTAAGTTTTAGCTACAAAGAAAATAAATTAACCCAAACTAAGTGCCTTCTAAGTAGACAATACAAGAGATACTTCACAAAAGAAATTTGTTTAAACCCATTGTTTGAGACAAACTAAAGTAATAGAGTAAGCTTTTATTGAAATTTTTATTCAACGTATATTTTTTTACGTCACTAAAGTTTTTACGACTAATTTGATTTTCAATTAGTTTCACAAAAAAAGTTAAATTTCACTTTCATTTCTGTTTCCAACGAACAAAATGGAAATTTATATGCGTTGTTTGACTTGGCTTGCTTTGAGATGGATCTTTTTAAATATTCTGCACTAAAACACTACGTATTTACTGTGTATATTAATGCAATCCTTTATCTAGAGATGCGGAAAAACATGGAGTTTTAATTTAAAAATACTATAAAAGTTGTATGAGTCCTAGTTAGTTAATACTAAAAAGAGCTTGGATGAGAAAAATAAAGCATGAAAAATAAGATAGCAAATATCTCTTCCATTAAAGTTGTATTATTTGTGGGCGGAGATTACGTTAAGACGGTCCCGGTTGTCATGAAGATCTTTGACTGTCGTTACACATGTCAGTACCTTCTAAATAAACTGACACTAGTCTAAACCATGGAATTGTCATTGTCACCCTTATTAGAAATCACCAAAATACACATTTATTTCATAGGTAATTTAAAATTGACGAGGGTTTGTTTACAGATAAGCTTAATGGGTTATCAATTATTTAAAAAATGTATCGCAAATGAACATGAATTTTGAAACAAGTATAAATATTACTTACCTACCAAAATTAATCAACCAAATGCACCTTTTCACCACAAACTGCGTACAACGAAATAAAAATCACGAATCCACACACACAGAACATCCAATATCCGAAATTCGTACATAAATTTAACCCTTTTTCCACATTTACAAAATTCAGTTTGTTCGCCGTGCTTTCGTGTTGTAATAATATGACATTAGTAAAAGAAATGTAGGGTAGCTGTACTAAAACATGTCTATTTGGCACCGGAAAATTGCTAAATCGCTGCCGTAGCTATGACAAACAAAGGCTGTTATAAAAAAGGGGCAAAGATAAAAGAGGTCGGTAGTGACAAAGGCTGTTGTGGCCGCAAATGCGTGAGCAATACGTAATAACGGTGGGCGAACTTATGTCTGTTTATGTATGTGTCCGACAAAGGATTTTATTTGTCTGAGTATGTGCACGTTTTGTGGTGATAAACTAAGGACGCTGTTGATTAGGAGTTAAGCAGCTGTACTCGCTTAATTTACTGGTATAAAGGTGTTACAAGATTATGTTCTAGACCTTTGGGTTTGAGCCAAATTAACTTTCTCTCTGAACAAGTTTTTCAAAGTATTATTTTCTCTCCGGAGTCACTGTCGCCTGATTTTTTGAACCCAAAGGTGTTGTCACATTTTATAGTTAAAACCACGTGAGGCACGGAGCAAGTAAGAACAAGTCTTTGGCCCTGGTAAGATAAAGCTTTAATTATTTAGTACAAAGCGTCAATATCATTGTAGTCTTGATGTTTACTGATAACAACTGAATCACTTAGTCTATTGTAAAGAAATTTAAAGAAATTCTATATTAATTGTGAAGCTGAGCTACATATAAAAATCACGCTAAGAAAATCTGAAGCGGCGTACGCAAGAACTTTACATAATCGAGTCAAGCTCAAAGTCTCGCTTTGAATATTAACTAACAGTTATTTAACCCCTCAACTGCAATATGCATCTCATAGGTACATAAGAGAAAACGCTCCAACTAACGGGACGGCTATCATTGGTCGTTGATATTTAACGCTTTTATCGATTTCCTCTTGACGAATTTCAATACATAATAGTAGAAAGCCATTTTGCTCCATAGATTTTTTAATTTATTCAATCTAATATGGATGGTTAACTGCACTGTTGGCGAAGTCGTTTATGAGGCTGCCTCGCCTTCTGACACTGCGCCGAGTATTATCGGTTACATTCCCACACGAGACAACATTATTCATAGAGCGGGAGTTGCAGTCAAAGAAAAAAATGTAGCTCCAAATATAAAAACGTATGTAAAAATTTATTTGTTTTTCGTAATTACGATTATAATCATATACATTTGAAGCCGTAATGTACTCGTAGTCGCATACTTACAGTACGAGACACCATAAAAGGCTTCGTGATCAAAAATGGCTGTAATTAAACACGCACTCGTAATATTATACTGTATAAAAATAACTTGACCGGCATATCAACGCATAAAATTAGGACAGCTTCTTCCTTTCATAATGTAGCAACTACTATGAAACAACTTTTATATTTCACCCTATTTTTTTAATATTTAAAACGAGTAAATGCCCAGCATGAGATATACAGCATAACCCTAATATAATTCCTAACAGCACAAGTTATCCCTTCATGATCAAAAAAGGCTGTATTAAAACGCGCACGTGTAGTATCAAAGGTTGCCGAAAAGATTTTGACAAAATTTCATTACCCAAACAAATTCTAGCAACCTTTTTTTATACCATTGCAATGTTTCGAATGATTTTAGTACGCATATTTTTATTTGGTCAAATTTTTATTTGGCAAAATATTACCAAGTATAATGTCATTATGGCATATGGTCTTTAATCAAATTATTTATTACAGCAAACAATCTTCAGACACTAAACGTTTGGTGATATTAGTTTATTTTTAGAAGTACTTAGAGTAGGTTAATTATAAAAAAATAGTTAGGTTAGGTTAGAACTGTGACCTCCTACGCACGAGTCGAGCGAGCGTAGCGAGCGGTGCCGCGGCAGCGGCCGGCGAGTACCAGAAACGACTTGCATTAATAGATAAAAGAGATTTTTTTTAGTAGGTTAGCCGGAACTGAACTATTTAGATTAGGATAAATATTAATTTTGCGTAAAAACTGTTATTCCAACTGAAATATTTGACTAAATAAAAAATGTCAAAATAACTAGTTGGTAAACAAGTTATAGTTTAAACGTTCATTTCCCAAACATTAGGTTTGCGTTACAATTTTTTGTGAATAGATTTTTGCTAAGTAATAATTTGGCAAATTAAATTATGCGAAACATTTTTTGGGAAGTGAAAATTTGTCAAATTCCTTTCGGTCAAACAAGGGAAACCCATCAAAGGTATTTATCGTCGGATTATACTCATTGAGGCGCGAATACCGCCAATATTGGCAACGCGTGTTTAATGCTTAGAGGATAATAATAGATACCATTTTGGAACGCAACACGAGTCGGTAATATTCAGTTGAAAATGTACAGGCAAATACTGAAACGGAGGTTTGGACGAGAAATTAGAACATTATTTTCTAGAATGTAAAGGTAAAGAAAAAGACGACTATAAAGATCATTGATGAAAGTCATTTCGTAGTTATAAGCAGTATTTTTGTATTAATTGATATCATGATTCTAGAATCCTTGAAGTTCTATGCAACAAATAGTGTAGAAATGCTTACTAGCCCAAGCGCGTCATATGATATGTATGTCATACTCATCATCCTCCTAGCGTTATCCCAGTTTTTGCTTTTTATTCTAACCGGATTCGGCTGAATATTAGCTTTCCCACGGAGCGACTGCCTGTCTGTTCGCCGCAACCCGAAGGGATAGCGCTATTCTATGGTTTAGACTAGTGTCAGTTTATTTTAGAGCTACTGACGATATAACGACTGTCAAAGATCTTCATGACTGCCGGAACCGGCGGCTTAACGTCCTCTACGAAGCACGGGACAAGCGATAATTTTATTAAACATACATAATATGTGTGTATTGACTTAATAAAATAATCATATATTACGATGAAGATGAAAAAGTAGAGCATGTCAAAGAATTTGTATATTTGCGTGGCATGTTTACAAGGGACCAAAAATGTGTGATGAGCGCTGTATGCCTTTATGACTGTGCCAAAAGAGGCACGATTGGCAGTTAACAATGGAGTGCTTGTCCTCACAATGGTGTTTGGAAGTAAGACTTGGGTATGGTAGAAAGGGCATGAAAGTTAAATTAAAGCAGTTGAGATGCGGTCACTGCATAGTATATGTGGGATGAGACTGATTGTTACAATTCCGAATGATGCAACTAAACGAGAGTGCAGTGTGATATGAGAGAAATGTCGTCTAAAAGAAGATGTCGTGACTAGGATGGAGAAAGGAATGCTGAAATGGTTTGGACACGTGGAGCGAATGAGTCAAGAAAGAATGACGAATTAGATATATTAAGCAAATGTGTGTGGGTCAGATGGTCGCGGCAGACCTCGTCGGACATTTGTTGACCAAATTAGGGATGTTCTAAGAAATGGAAAGATCCGAAGTACCCAAAACCATGTATGAAGAGAATGATGAGTATATATGAAGCGCGTGAGGTTTGTAAGTATAAAAGCAAGTGGCGTTCTGTTGTCTTTACCTACCCCGACGGGAAAAATGAAAAAAATGAAAAAAAAATATGTAATATACTACAATTTAGACTCTTTTAGTGGACTTTCAAACATCACACTTATTAAAACAAATCCGTGCCTTTAAAACGTAGCTCTACTTTACACCGTAAAAAATAAAATGAAAAAGAACGACATCAAAACAGGTTTAAATTGTGAGTGTCAAACCATAATATTTTAAAAACTCTATCAAAAATTTCACAATTCGTACTCGCTTTTATCAAGACCTTTAAAACCGCATATTCTTTATACATTTTTATAAAATATGTGTACCATTCCTTTACTTATCTTTATTACAAAACAAAAAAAAATGTTCAACACTTTTATCCTGTAAAAAGACTTCAGAAGTTTGAGCACATTTTTTTATAAAAAAAAAAACATCTAAAAAGTGAGGTTTTCTCGCAAACGGTCGGCGCACAGTAGAATTCAATTTCCGGTGTAAAAATCCAGAATGGACCGGCGAATAAATCGCTAAGCCACGTATTGACCGAAGCCTTTTACATAAGATTAGTAGGAAAGGGTATGGAACGTAGAGGATGTAAGAATGCGTTGAAGACTTACGTCCACAAGATTGAGACTGGCGGCTTTTTACAAGGAGAGGTTTTTAAGACATATTGGGATCTGGCGAGTATATATTTTTTTACTTATAAAGAATCAATAAGCAAATGAGATAATATATGTGCGCAAACATATACACATATAATGAATGTACAATAAATAATTCATTACTTCATTTTTGCGTGATCACAACTGATGAAACCTTTTCGGCACATCAGAATAAAATTTAATATTATTTGTACTCTTTTAAGAATGACTATTAATATTATAAATATTGTACATATGCTGTAAAAGACTGAAAGAATATTACATTGAAGTAACAAAATTGCATGCCTGAATGCCTTATGCTTTCAAAAATTAATCAGGATATATACTGTCTAAGTCCTTATCTATTACTTTACGATCTTAGTATCTAAATGTAGACAGTCACATAATAGCTTTAATGGAAAAGCCTAATGACATCAAGATAAGTTGTAACCTATTAGATAGCTGCCATAACAGAAATAGTCAAAAGACCATCTCGTTATAAAATAATGGGCCTTCATATGCAACGCAATATTACTTTCAATTAGTGCCTTCAAGCCTTTATTATAAATGACATTCGGGCTCTGAGGTCTGCGATTGTACGAGCGAAAGCGGAAACTTTAAATTAGTAACTAACTATTAGGACTCACATTACAAGGCAACAATAAAATAAAACTGAATATTTACACTGGTTACATAAACTATGTAATGCACCAAAAGAATTTATTCCTAGTTAGGAGGTAAATGACACTTCTAGACGATAATGTAATGGAATATCAAGAAGATATCTACCTGATTTTCTATTAAAATATCGTTTATTATAATATTTCAACTATATTTTTTATTTTACATGTGCTTTGTTTGTTGTACTATTTCCTCACTTGACTTTTCAATAAAGAAGTTTACGGATTTTATCACGACAATTATGGGTTTAACTGATATTAAATTTAAACTGCATTATCGAGAAATCAACATAACGGTTACTTGGGAACCGTGGTTACGTAAGACTTCGGTTAATTTAATTTCAAATTACAGTAGTTTAATTTCAATTTGCTTGAACTATTCTTTAAAACGTCATCAAATCAAAATAGCATACACTTCACACGCACGGAAATTCTGGCAATTGGAATAATTTATCGCCATTTTCGTAGCCATACACAGTCGTCTGTAAAATTAAAACGGTTCCATTGTACACTTATGGTGTTGAATCTGGGAAATTTAATTTACCGCAGGAAACACGCTCCCCTGACGGAGGCTTTTAATGAATAGAAATGTAATTGTGCACTACATTGCATTACATGCGAAGCAATCCTTAGAGTTTACACGTCATTAGGTTATTGCAGTTCAAGCCAACGTGCGCGCATTGAATTTTAATAGAATTCTACGTTTGTTTTTAGAAATCTTTCTACGTGTTTAGAATGGTAAGGTTGCGCTTTGCTAAGCAGGATTTACTTGAAATAATATACGTGCTTGCTTGAATGAAGTTTTATTGCGACTAGTTGTGCAAATGACATGCAGATACTAATATACTTAGTTAAACGTACAACATTCCGCCCACCAAAGGACGTAGTTCCTTTCTACTTAATAATTAAACGTTATTTACTAACAATCAAAAAATATTTTTGCCGCTCTTAACTGATACAGGTAAGATATTGTTACATGGATACAATTTTGATAAAGTCATGACATTTAAAATAGATACATCATAAATTGCTACTCGATATCTATTGGTAAAGGACAAAGTTTTGATACACATCTCTTTACTATATTGTTACCACTTTTTATACTGTATACTCTAGTTATGCCATCTTCTCCTGGATGTTTGTCAACCACCCGACCCAGTAGAAATTTACCAGGTGGTAAACCATCGGTCTTGATTAAAGCAATATCGCCAAGTTTGAATTCCTCTGTTTTCTTGAGCCAGATAGGGCGTTGTTGTAGTCTTGTTAGATATTCTTGTTGCCAACGTCTCCAGAAGTCACCAAGCAATTTTTGTGTATATTGCCAACGGGACAAACAACAAATTTTTGTATGTTCGTAATCTGGCGCCGGTACAACAATTGGTGCTTCACCTATAAGGAAGTGTCCAGGAGTTAACACTTCTATACAATCTGGATCTGTATTAAGTATAGGACACAGTGGCCTGGAATTTAGGCAAGCCTCTATTTGGCACAAAACTGTTGACATTTCTTCGTAGGTGAGATGGGTTGTGAGCACACGTTTCAAATGATACTTGACCGATTTAACACCAGCCTCCCATAATCCAAGGTCATAAAGTAATACTTATGAAATTCATTACTTTCACACCAGGTTTCCTAGAAGGGCTATTAGAAGTAAGTACGTAGCAGAAACGCGGGCTTCTCTTTTAACCCAATAATTTACTGCTGTTACACATCATAATAAACCCATATTCAAATAATTTGGCTCTTAATATACTTTGCGTTTCCAGCTATAGTATCTAAAAATCTATCTCCATATTCGGAATTTATTTCTTTTAAATTTCAGAAGCTGTCAAAGCTGTCTATTTAGATTGCCATACCAGAAAAATATTACCACGCTTCACTTCATTTTCATATGCCACTTCTATTTATTTCACGAAGTCTATGGTTTCACCCAACTTACATTCTTTATGCTTCCGCGCTATTATTACACTAAAATCTTGACATTTAGCTCTTAGCAAATAGTGGGGAAAACATTTGTAGACGCGATGGTTGACAGCTTTAGAAAGGGGCGCACAATCTGCCGAATACCGCACTAAGAAATAATCCTTGTCACGAGGAACTGATTGACAGATATAAAGTAAGCTTCGAAAACTGTAGATCACATCATTAAGTGTTGGCAGCTTGAAAAATAGACCATTATGGAAGGTTTGTTTTTCTTTTTGCTGTCTGTGAATATCAAGATTCTAACAGTTGTGGTTAATATTCCTGACTGCTAAGCCACAGAAGGTGTGGATTCTGACGCTTTTAAAATATTGCGTGCTCATCGGAGCACGATAATCAGTTCTTATGAATTTAAACACTTAAGAATCTTAATATATAAAATCCTTGCGTTACTGACTGACTGACAGACACGCTACAGCCGAAACCATTGGGAGCAAGAAGCTGAAATTTGGCATGTATGTTCCTTGGGGACCGTGGGGTGCACTAAGAAGGGATTTCCCGTAATTCCCACGGGATCGGCCAAAACGGGTAAATTAAAAAAAAGAATGCAGGCGTAGCTGCTGGCATCCTCTAGTATTATATAAGTTCGTTTATTAGTTATTTAGTTGTCATAATAATTATAGTTCAAACTCTAGTTTGGGATCAGATATTGCGTGTGATATCCTAGAATAATAGATTTGTTATTAAATCGGTAAATCAAATGATTCAAATCAGGACATTATCCAGCAGTCACAGTTGCACATCGCTTTGTAACAACATTCTCAGTTAATTACTATTTCTTGGTATCTCGAACTCAAGTGGCATTTAGTTTGATTAGATAGCTGATTCAAGATCGTATTTGTAACTTAGTTGTGTTTTGCATTTGTCATTGAATAATCGGCATAATAAATATGATTTTGGAGCTAAAGTTAAACTACTGGAGTGCAAAATTTGGATTCACTTTTTATTTTAGTTTGACACATTTAAATATGAGATATAGTGTAGTAGGCGTATACAACTCAGCTATCAGGCAAAGGAAAGTAGGTTCACAAAGACAACGTCTATAAATCCAGGAATTGAATACCTAAACAAATACTAGAGCCCGATACTTTTCGACTCCTCTCATAACATAAAGCCAGCTACACAATAACCAGGCTATACTAAAACACAAAAACCAACAAAACGTACCATATACTCCGAACGCACGTCGTATAACCCACCCCTTATATACACGTGTTTCGCCTAGTTTTATTTCTTACGAGATTTTAGCGAAATGTCAAGCCGCTGTCACGTGTCAGGTTAGGGCGCGGTATCGCGACATTCCGAATATATTTCGCCCTGTTGAAATTTTGACGCAATCTTTACAGCCGCAAAACTCCTAAATTTTTAAGTGTTACGGCCGGTTTTTAATGTTCCCATGGTGAATTTACTGTGGAAGTTAGACGAGATTTTGCAGTACTGTGAAAAATGTTCTACCTAATGAGTGTTGCAACATAAGAACATAAAATATTTATTTTTTAGACATAAGCCCTTCTTGAATCTAAGTAGATTTAACAGAATATAGCTAATATTCTTTGCAGTGACAGGTATCTGACCTCCTTAATTCTAATTTACGAAATAAAAGCCTAGAAGAAATGTATGGTTAGCTGAGTATTAGGATATTGAGACTACTTGTAAGACATGTCGTTTACGAGTTAATAAGAAAAAAATTAAAAAAAAACAACAAAACGTGCATATAAAACTTCATGAAAATCATACTATGAAGACTGTCTACTCAATTATGACTTTCACTCTACCTCACAGTTGACAATGACGCAATTTATAATTCAACACCTCCACCTAGGATTTGCCGTGAGGAAAAATATTTTTCAAACGTAAATGATTTCTGAGTACCCATCCTATTATGGCGTGTCATTACTGTTTGACTAAGCTGTCAATTCATTACCTTGTATCTGTCATCGTTACCGAATTCATTTCCGAGCCATCTACCTACGCCGTGCTATTAAGGCGTTTGCACATAGCGCCAGGCTTTTAGTAGGAAGAAGAAAAAATATTTTTGAAAGCTTATTCTCGTGTCGTTTTAAGGTAAGGGACCTTGAAGATGGGAATAATAAGGGAACAGGGAAATCAAAATAACAAAATGGTGATTCGGAAATAAAATATAGAAAATTCAGACAGTAAAAAATAAGACTATTGGAGTGGTATATTTCAGTGATATAATATTTGCTTAGTATAACATAAATCATTATTACCCCGGTGGGTTGCTTAGACCAGATTGCAAGTAGTGTAAAATCTAAAGGCGCTGATGCACTTGAGCATTCACCTGTAATGAGCATTCTCGCGAATGTTACAAAACAAATGAGTGTGTTTTAGCGAGCATTCTCACGAACATTCGGGCGAGCCTTAGAATATAGATAATACATAGAATTCGCACTACAATGGTGGTTAAACCCAATATATTTACTTCACTTTGGCTTATGATTTTAATCTAGGGAAGAATCTTCGTAGTTTATTACTTATTTTAACTTAAGTAGTGATGGGCTTACTCTCAATAAATATCGATAAAATATCGACAATGTTTACAATAGATCCTAAGATGTGGTTTGCTCAGAATTAATTTCAATAGAATGTTGATAAACTCTAGATATCGATAAATAAATTTGAACGTAAGAACAGACACTTGTGCGATTTTTTTTCGTTCAAATTACAATCTGTATTTTATTATTTAGAAAAGTCATTTGATTATGTACATACATACATACATAGACTCACGCCTCTTTCCCCGAAGGTGTAGGCAGAGGCATATTAAACGCCCACTTTTCGCCAGTGTTTTGATCCTACGTAATAGGTGACGAGCCTATTGCCGCTTATCGGGATATTTGTTTGCCAGAGCCTCGTCCGTTGACCGGCAGGTGCACCACTTGCAGGTGAGGTTGGCTTGGGACCCTAAGTTTGTTGTTTATGTATCTTACTCTTACTCTAGAAATAATTCATAAGTGGGTAAAACTGCTGTTGTAGTGCGATTTCTATATTTTATCTATATTCTACGGACTGTTTGAATTTAGAGTGTTCGTTAGAATGATCGTGAAAATGTTCGTTTCGATAGAACAGAAAACGGCGAATGCTCGCTGTCCTATTACAAGTGAATGCTCAGGTGTATCAGCGCCATAATACGAGCATGTTTTTTTAATAAAACTGGGACTATAGTAATTATTGTAGGTACGTCCACCATGTAGGACGATGATGAAAAAAAAAATTGTTGTAAATAAGAAATGTTATTATTATAGAAAAACGTAATATGCATACCAGGAACAGCACAACAAACAAAATCCAGTAAGTCGACCACTGTAACCAAAGTAGTGACAAATCTGAACATATAAATAAAATTGAAGTGTCTAAATATAATTAATGCGATTTCAATATTTACATTTACAGAGATATAATTTACATACATACATAGTCTCATGCCTAAAATATCCCCGAAGAGGTATTGCTACTCCCACTTTTCGCCAGATTTTTTTTAGTCCCACGTAATACGGGGCGAGCCTATTGCTGTACCGGGCACATTACTAGACTCCGTGCTGCTACTGAGAATTTCCTAACGGAAAAACCCAATAACACTTTGCCCGAACCGGGGATCGAACCCGAGACCTCCCAATCCCACGTGCACATTTATGCCGCAAGACCAACAAAGCAGTCGCGAGACCAACGAAGCAGAGATATAATTTTATTTTTGTAAATAAAGATAGCAGTATAAAATGATGGCTCCTTGAGTAGGGATCTTGCCTTTTCACCGAATATTGTTTGGCCGATTATCACTTGTCAACCAACGTTTCGCCTATTTTTCACTTTGACGACTAACGATTGTCAAATTTTTGTATGACAACGTTTCATTTGGTAGAATTATTGTTAGGGTGATTATTGTTATGACAAAAAACGTTTGGGGCATTTATCTGTTGTCAAATTATTAGGCCAGACAACTTTTAGACGAATAACGTTTCGTCTGTTCAGGTGATGTTTCGGGAAGTTCAGGTGAAATCGAAAGGAATCGGTTAGGTTAGGTTAGGTTAGTATGCTGATAAACAATGCACGTCAACTGAAACAATGGCTGGTTAGGTTAGGTTAGAACTGCGACCAACGCACGAGCCTAGCGAGCGAAGCGAGCGTGCCGCGGCAGCGGCCGCCGAAGTGCCAGAACCAAACCGCTTTTATTTCACTACACAGGGCATTTAAATTTGTTGGTTAGGTTAGAACTGCAACAATAAAAGGAAGACTAAACGTATAGTTGGCAACTGTGAGGTTGGGAAATAAAAACAAAATTATATCACAAGTAGGCAAATGATTATTCTGCGAAATAAAATTCTGCGAAACGTTAGTTGGCAAGTGATAATCGGCTGAACAAAATTTTCGGCGAAAAGGCAGAGATCCCCTTGAGTATTAAATCATACGAAGGTATTACCAAAATCTTATATCATTTTCTTTTTTTTTTAAGCAAAATCTAAAATGTCTTCTTACATATCCTAGGTTATAGACGAATAAATGTGTTAATTGTTAAAATTGAATGAATCAAAAGGAAGACGTCAAATTAATCACTACAAGGAATTACGCTTTCTAGGCAACTGGCACTAGTGTAGACAAACATGCATATATCATCAAAACACTAAAGCACTCGCTCCAAGACATACATAACCAAAGACGTTATCTAAGCCAACTGAACACGATAAGCTCTACAAAATCACGTTACGTAGATTAGCACACACACACACATGCACACAGCTCAAGCAAATGTGTTGCAAGTTGACAGTAATGATCATGTTATTACGACGCTCGCTGCGAGTGACATCTGGTGTGAAATGCTGAAGACGCGAACTTGCTTTGAAGGCTTCATTTTATTCACAAAAAATGTAATAAATTGTTGCTATGATAATAAGATATTGGAGTTGTTTATTGTAAGAATTATGTATAAGAAGTAAGTTCTATTAGGTGCTAATGTGGTCGGCCGGACGAATGTCTGTTACTCTTTCAAAAGAACTGCAGGACGTATTCTGTTGAAATTTGCAATAACGTAGCGAATTCATCATAATAACACATACAATGGTGCAGTGCCACCTTGGAGTCAACACCTCGCTTAATAGTGCCCGTTTCTCACAAAACATTTTGTTAATGTTGCGGAAACAGCCCGTGCTACCATCATCATCATCAGCCCTATATATAAACTGTCCCACTGCTGGGCACGGGCCTCTCCCTCTTCTCACTATGAGAAGGGTAAGGCCATCGTCCATGACGATGGCCAAGTGCGGGTTGAAAAACTTCACATGTCTTTCGGGACCTATATGGAGAACTCACAGACATGCAGGTTTCCTCACGATGTTTTCCTTCACCATGCTACCACCATTATTAGTATCGACAGCACAATATTTCATTTCAAGAGGCTTATTCATCTGGTCTATGACTGAGTGCCCGTTATTTTAATCCACTGTGGTTTTTTACTTATTAGGAAAACAGCCTTCAATACGGGCTTAGACTAAGATACCTATCTATATGACAATAGCATTGCGAATAGGGTAATTATGTTGTTGTCATAGTATATCAAATCCACAGATTAACATAATACATAGATCTAAGAATATAATATAATACATAATTGTCACATTCAATATATTAACTCTGACTTATGATAGCAAGCTATTTATCTATCCATAAATCTCTGTCTACGCAATCTATAAATCTTTCCATTGCTCCACCTATGTCAGGACCCGCCTTTAATCCATCTAGCGAAATCAACAGCCATTATAAACATACATTTATTTATTACCCAACCACTGATTAACCCAGCAATCCCATGCCAAGTCATAAATAACTTTATAAGCAAGCCAATAAGGTCCAAATTACCGTACACACCGATTGCTAAAAAGCCAACCTTAAAAACACAATTGTAATATTTTCTTTGTAAACAACACGGAAATATTTGCTTTCTGCATAACGGGCACCTAAAAGCAAAACGAAATTATCGTTTTAAAGCCTATTTTAAGCGAATGTAGAGGAAAAATTATAGGAGACCAGAATGGAGCGCGTACACGGATTGGAAAGTGCGAAATATCTCGACATTACGACTGGAATCTGGCTATAACCGTCCAGCTCAGGTTCAGCTTATATTATATATTATAGACAACGTAAAATTGTATTGTAATAGAAATGGTCGGTACCATTTTAGTCTGTAAAATTAAAATGGCGATAATAGTCTTTTTTAGAGTGATTTTATGAATTCAAAACTTGTCCTCACTTTTTACGTTTAAGTGAATAATTAAGTGTGGATTTATTAGTAATCTTCTTTTATTCCAATAAAGTGTATTTCACTAAAAATAACAATAATATTTTTTATATATTAAAACGCGGTATACTGTCTACTTTAGCGCGCCTTTTATCATAGAGTAAACAATGCCATAGACATGCTGTCGTGCACGTATCTGAAGTAGAACAGAACAAAATATATAATACTAGCTTTCGCCCGCGGCTTCGCCCGCATGAAATTTTAATAAAGAGTAGCCTTTGTACTTCCCCAGGTTTCAGACTATCCATATCAAATTTCATTACAAACGGATCTGCACATTAGCCGTGTAGCATACATATATTATAAACAGATAATAAGTACTTAAAATTACTTTTGTTTTTATAGTCGTCAAACTTCAGGTAAAGATTAGTATGTAGTGTATATTATTAAAGTTATTGAAGAGCTTATATACCTACTGAATAGAATTGCAGTAAAAATAAAAACTGAAAGCATTACCATAAAATACAAAATCAGACCGCCCCTCCTCCCCACTGCGCTTCAGCGCACCAACTCATACTCTCGCACTTTTAATAACGCTGCGCTTAGGTCAGTTATATCGTAAGCTCTATTCTGCCAATCAAGCCCTTTCATTTGATACCCATATTGAGTTATTTGTGGAAAATATGTAATACGCCATTTTGCAGCGACAGCCATCTTGGATTTTTCATAGTGAGCTCTATTCTACAAATCAAGCCCTTTCATTTGATACCCATATTGAGGTATTTGTGGAAAATAAGTAATTCGCCATTTTGTGGCAGCGGCCATCTTGGATTTTTCATAGTGAGCTGCATTCTACCAATCAAACCCTTTCATTTGTTACCCATATTGAGTTATTTGTAGAAAATATTCAAAATATGTAATCAGCCATTTTGCTGCGACAGCCATCTTGGATTTTTCATAGTGAGCTCTATTCTACGAATCAAGCCCTTTCATTTGATACCCATATCGAGGTATTGGGAGAAAATAAATAAGACGCCATTTTGTGTCAGCGGCCATCTTAGATTTTTCATAGTGAGCTCCATTCTACCAATCAAACCCTTTCATTTGATACCCATATTGAGGTTGTTGTGAAGTAATATGTGATTCGCCATTTTGTATCGGTGGCCATCTTGGATGTACAATCATTTAAATATTATCTTTTAATCTCGATGACAATATGACTGTATATCAAATATCAGATCAATCATCAGGAAGGGGGTAAAATTCCAATTACTTAATTTGACCCAAGCAAACAAATAAAGAAAATACAGGATTTTCGCCGACTTAGTTGATACTTTTCCTTATAGTATGGCAACATTATACATTTTTTTTATAAATTGTAGCCTATGTGTTATTCTGATGTATAAACTATATTACTGTAAAGTTTCATCCAAATCCGTTGAGTAGTTTTTGCGTGAAAGAGTAACAAACATCCATCCATCCATCCATCTTCACAAACTTTCACATTTATAATATTAGTAGGATTAGTAGGATAACAACAATGTTACACCATCATTAGGGTTACAAAGTAATACTTATGAAATTCATAACTTTCACACCAGGTTTCCTAGGAGGGCTATTAGAAGTAAATATCTAGCACAAACGCTGGTTTCTCTTTTAAACCAGTAATTTACTGCTGTTACACATCATAATAAACCCATATTCAATCAATTTGGCTAAAACTTTGCGTTTCCAGCACCGGTATCTTAAAACCTATCTCCATATTCGGAATTTATTTCTTTTAAATTTCAGCGGCTGTCATAGCTGTCTATTGAGATTGCCATACCAGAAAAATATTACTACACTTCACTTAATTTTCATATGCCGCTTCTATTTATTTCACGTAGTCTATAGTTTCAACCAACTTACATTGTTTATGTTTCCGTGCTATTATTACACTAACATCTTGACATTTAGCTTTTAGCAAATAGTGGGGAAAACATTTGTATACGCGACGGTTGTCAGCTTTAGAAAGGGGCGCACTTTCTGCCGAATACCGCACTAAGATATAATCCTCGTCACTAGGAACTGATTGACAGATATAAGGTAAGCTTCGAAAACTGAAGATCACATCATTAAGTGTTGGCAGTGTGAAAAATAGACCATTATGGAAGGTTTATTTTTCTTTTTGCTGTCTGTGAATATCAAGATTCTTACTCTTGTGATTAATATTCCTGACTGCTAAGCCACAGAAGGTATGGATTCTGACCCTATTAAAATATTGCGTGCTCATCGAAGCACGATAATCAGTTCTTATGTAATTAAACACTTAAGAATCTTAATATATAAAATCCTTGCGTTACTGACTGACTGACAGACACGCTACAGCCGAAACTATTGGGAGCAGGAAGCTGAAATTTGGCATGTATGTTCCTTGGGGACCGTAGGGGTGCACTAAGAAGGGATTTCCCGTAATTCCCACGGGATCGGCGAAAACGGGTAAATTAAAATTAAGAATGCAGGCGTAGCTGCTGGCATCCTCTATATAAGTTCGTTTATTAGTTATTTAGTTGTCATAATAATTATAGTTCAAACTCTAGGATCAGATATTGCGTGTGATATCAATAGATTAGAATAATAGATTTTTAATTAAATCGATAAATCAAATGATTCAAATCAGGACATTATCCAGCAGTCACAGTTGCACATCGCTTTGTAACAACATTCTCAGTTAATTATTATTTCTTGGTATCTCGAACTCAAGTGGCATTTAGTTTGATTAGATAGCTAATTCAAGATCGTATTTGTAACATAATAAATATGATTTTAGAGCTAAAGTTAAACTACTTGAGTGCAAAATTTGGCTTCACTTTTTATTTCGGCTTGACATTTTTAAATATGTGATATAGTGTAGTAGGCGTATACAACTCAGCTATCAGGCAAAGGAAAGTAGGTTCACAAAGACAAAGTCTATAAATCCAGGAATTGAAAACCTAAACAAATACTAGAGCCCGATACTTTTCGACTCCTCTCATAACATAAAACCAGCTACACAATAACCAGGCTATACTAAAACACAAAAACTAACAAAACGTACCATATACTCCGAACGCACTCCGTATAACCCACCCCTTACATACACGTGTTTCGCCTAGTTTTATTTCTTACGAGACTTTAGCGAAATGTCAAGCCGCTGTCACGTGTCAGGTTAGGGCGCGGTATCGCGACAATTCCGAATATATTTCGTCCTGTTGAAATTTTGACGCAATCTTTACAGCCGCAAAACTCCTAAATTCTTCAGAGTTACGGCCGGTTTTTAATGTTGCTATGGTGAATTTACTGTGGAAGTTGGACGAGATTTTGTAGAAGTGTGAAAAATGTTCTACCTAATGAATGTGCAACATAAGTACATAAAATATTATTTTTTTAGACATAAGCCCTTCTTGAATCTAAGTAGATTTAACAGAATATAGCTAATATTCTTTGCAGTGACAGCTATCTGATCTCCGTAATTCTAATTTACGAAATAAAAGCCTAGAAGAAATGTATGGTTAGCTGAGTATTAGGATATTGAGACTACTTGAAAGACTTGTCGTAACGAATTTAGAAGAAAAAAATAAAAAATCATCAAAAAGTGCCAATAAAACTTCATGAAAATCATACTATGAAGACTGTCTACTCAATTATGACTTTCACTCTACCTCACAGTTGACAATGACGCAATGTATAATTCAACACCTCCACCTAGGATTTGCCGTGAAGAAAAATATTTTTCAAATGTAAATGATTTCTGAGTACCCATCCTAGTTTGGCATGTCATTACTGTTTGACTGAGCTGTCAATTCATTACCTTGTATCTGTCATCGTTACCGAATTCATTTCCGAGCCATCTACCTACGCCGAGCTATTAAGACGTTTGCACATCGCGCCAGGCTTTTAGTTGGAAAAAGCAAAATATTTTTGGAAGCAGATTCTCGTGTCGTTTTAAGGTTAGGGACCTTGAAGATGGAAATAATCAGGGAACAGGGAAATCAAAACATCAAAATGGTGATTCGGAAATAAAATATAGAAAATTCAGACATTAAAAATAAGACTATTGGAGTGGTATATTTCAGTGATATAATAGTCACTTAGTATAATTTAAATCTTTTTACATCTCTGGGTTATTTAGGCCAGATTACAAGTAGTTTAAAATCTAATACGATAATGTTTTTGAATATAACTGGGTCTATAATAATCATTGTAGGTACGTTCACCATGTAAAAGCGCAATATGCATACCAGAAACAGCACAACAAACAAAATCCAGTAAGTCGACCACTGTAAACAAAAAAGTGACAAATAAATAATAAACTCGAATTGGCATGAACCCAACACGCAGAAAATCTGATTGAAGGCTTAACATGTGAAAGCCCTCTACCACTTTATATGCAGCATTATATTATGCAGGTTTATTATTAATGAGTATGACCCAGGCATCCGTAGTGAATGGAATATTTTTAGGCGTGTCATTACTGTAGTCGGGTGGAAATGACGGTTTTGTTCAAGTTGTCAACCGCCTGACCTATTAAAATGTATGTTATGGGAAAATAGTTGGCTTGTTTTATGTAGGTGTATTTGGAAAATATTGAGGCTAGTTGTAAGTATACTTGCAAAGTGAGTCTGGTACCTTCTGAAGATTATAATAAATATACATAGGTATAGATAATGCTGTTGGATAATAACTGAATCACCATACTGTCAACATTTCATAAGGTTTCTAATATTTATTAATATAGAGGCAACTATCTAGAAAATTTGCTGACCACTAAGGTCAGCAAATTTTCTTTCGATTTAACTGAAACGACTCGCTGTTAAGACAAGATGCATTATTTTCTTTGTATTTATTTTATTATACTTCCTTAAACTGACTTAATTTTCGAGTAATCGATATAAATTTGTGATAATAAATGTATTAGATTTGTAATTTAACATTATGAATAAATCTGATAATATAATCTACGACGTTTGTTAAAATTCATCAGATTTACAGAACCTTTCCCAATTCTATCCTTTTCCGAAAATGCTTTTAAGAAGCTCAGTCTATCACATGCCATTAACGAATATATACTCGTACAACCCGGTAATGTTTTGCAATCGAGACAGTAATAAACGAAAATGAGGAACATGCAGCCATTTTCACACAAACACTTGGTGGCAATCGTATGAGTGAAAAAAAATTTGGTAGATTTTTGGTACCTACATATTATGTATAGATTGGTTTTATCACACTTCATGACTAGACAGATAGATTGCCTCATAGGCAGCCTACAAACACTATTAAACTGTCTAATAATATTCTGTTATGTTAAACAAAATGAAAAGATAAATTACAAACACATACACAAATCTCGTATGGTCATCCTAAATCAAAGATTTTCTGGGTGAAAATTGAATGTGTGCTCCTGTAGGCATATCATCGGAGTCAACTACTAGAAAAAAAAGCGAACCAATTAAAAATACTGGCTATTCCTTAAGGACTGCGCTTGACATTCGTCAAACAAAACGCAGTACTATGAATACTGACCTTACGTCTTTTATTTTTTGAGAGATACTATGAATTCAGGTACGAGAGGATCGATCCATTCATGTTAAAAAGTAACAACCTCCACCACTTTTTTACTGAACTCTTCGTTTTTCTACATAACCGTTATTGGTAAAGCTATACACAATTGCACAAGGTAGAAAAACTATTGGCGTGCGATCCACCAGATTATATAAGTTCAGGTCTGATCACCGAGCCAGCAACGTCCAATGTAATATGCAGTATTCGAGACTTGAATACCATTTTAAAAATATTTTTTGGATCGAAGTCTTGTAAAGCGACTTAGCTTTACTAATTTTAATATTTTAATAGTAATTTTCTTGTTTAAAATTGTTTAAAAAGATTATCAATGTGACCCCTAATACCCTTGTAAATGCTTAAAAAAACTTTAAGTTTTAGCTACAAAGAAAATAAATTAACCCAAACTAAGTGCCTTCTAAGTAGACAATACAAGAGATACTTCACAAAAGAAATTTGTTTAAACCCATTGTTTGAGACAAACTAAAGTAATAGAGTAAGTTTTTATTGAAATTTTTATTCAACATATATTTTTTTACGTCACTAAAGTTTTTACGACTAATTTGATTTTCAATTAGTTTCACAAAAAAAGTTAAATTTCACTTTCATTTCTGTTTCCAACGAACAAAATGGAAATTTATATGCGTTGTTTGACTTGGGTTGCTTTGAGATGAATCTTTTTAAATTTCTGCACTAAAACACTACGTATTTACTGTGTATATTAATGCAATCCTTTATCTAGAGATGCGGAAAAACATGGAGTTTTAATATAAAAATACTATAAAAGTTGTATGAGTCCTAGTTAGTTAATACTAAAAAGAGCTTGGATGAGAAAAATTAAGCATGAAAAATAAGATAGCAAATATCTCTTCCATTAAAGTTGTATTATTTGTGGGCGGAGATTACGTTAAGACGGTCCCGGTTGTCATGAAGACCTTTGACAGTCGTTACACATGTCTGTACCTTCTAAATAAACTGACACTAGTCTAAACCATGGATTTGTCACTGTCACCCTTATCAGAAATCACCAAAATACACATTTATTTCATAGGTAATTTAAAATTGACGAGGGTTTGTTTACAGATAAGCTTAATGGGTTATCAATTATTTAAAAAATGTATCGCAAATGAACATGAATTTTGAAACAAGTATAAATATTTCTTACCAAAATTAATCAACCAAATGCACCTTTTCACCACAAACTGCGTACAACGAAATAAAAATCACGAATCCACACACACAGAACATCCAATATCCGAAATTCGTACATAAATTTAACCCTTTTTCCACATTTACAAAATTCAATTTGTTCGCCGTGCGTTCGTGTTAGTAATATGACATTAGTAAAAGAAATGTAGGTTAGCTGTACTAAATCATGTCTATTTGGCACCGGAAAATTGCTAAATCGCTGCCGTAGCTATGACAAACAAAGGCTGATATAAAAAAAGGGGGAAAGATAAAAGAGGTCGGTAGTGACAAAGGCTGTTGTGGCCGCAAATGCGTGAGCAATACGTAATAACGGTGGGCGAACTTATGGCTGTTTATGTATGTGTCCGACAAAGGATTTTATTTGTCTGAGTGTGTGCACGTTTTGTGGTGATAAACTAAGGAGGCTGTTGATTAGGGGTTAAGCAGCTGTACTCGCTTAATTTACTGGTATAAAGGTGTTACAAGATTATGTTCTAGACCTTTGGGTTGGAGCCAAATTAACTTTCTCTTTGAACAAGTTTTTCAAAGTATTATTTTCTCTCCGGAGTCACTGTCGCCTGATTTTTTGAACCCAAAGGTGTTGATACATTTTATAGTTAAAAACTACGTGAGGCTCGGAGCAAGTAAGAACAAGTCTTTGGCCCTGGTAAGATAAAGCTTAAATTATTTAGCACAAAGCGTCAATATCATTGATGAATATCATCTTGATGTTTACTGATGACAACTGAATCACTTAGTCTATTGCAAAGAAATTTAAAGAAATTCTATATTAATTGTGAAGCTGTAGCTACATATACAATTCACGCTGAGAAAATCTGAAGCGGCGTACGCACCAATTTTACACCATCGAGTCAAGCTCAAAGTCTCGCTTTCAATATTAACTAACAGTTATTTAACCCCAACTCAACTGCAATATGCACCTCTTAGGTGCATAAGAGAACACGCTCCAACTGCATTATGCACTTCATAGGTGCGGCTATCATTGGTTGTTGATATTTAACGCTTTTCGCACTTGTACCACTATCTGGTAATATCATTCAATTTATCGATTTCCTCTTGACGAATTTTAATACATAATAGTAGAAAAGCCATTTTGCTCCATAGATTTTTTTATTTATTCAATCTAATATGGATGGTTGACTGCAAGGTTGGTGAAGTCGTTTAAGAGGCTGCCTCGCCTTCTGATACTGCGCCGAGTCTTATGGGTTCGATTTCCACTTGAGACAACATTATTAATAGAGCGGGAGTTGTGGTCAAAAAAAAAATTTTGCTCCAAATGGAAAAATGCATGAAACACTTTATTCGTAATTCGGTAACTTGGTGGACAATGTGATGATATTTAGAGCCCAGAAGAGATGTGTAAGGGCCATTGTGAAGTTGAAACAGACAGATAGCTGTAAACCCCTTTTTATGAGTTTGAAACTATTAACGCTTCCATGCCTTTATATCTAAGAGGTCGCTGTCTTTGTTATTACTCATAATTATTTATTTGAACGCTTAAATAGTAAGCGTAATAATCACAAAGTATGTTTTCTGTCAAACAAAGCAGCGCAATTTAGCAATAGTGTATTCTGTATGGCCCCTCGAATTCATAACCAAATGGTTATATGATTTGTTGAAATTATATACAATTTTATATAATTTCAACAAATCATATAACCATTTGCATATAATTTTATGATTTGTTGAATGTAGGGTAAATACCCTTAAACATATTAAGATGCTCCAACATAGATAAATTTAAAGCATTATTGAAACAATTTCTTATTAATAAGGCATACTACAGTATTAAAGAATTTCTCGAAGACAAATATGATATTTAATAATTAGTTGTGACATGTAACCAAATTGACTTTTCATATAATTATAATAATATAACTTTGATTGACTTATTTGATTGTATTAATTTTTATTTTTTTTGACATGTGTACTTTATTTATAACTAGAACATAATATTATTGTTTCAATAGTTTTTATATAACCATAATATAATAATATATGATGAACATTGCATGCTAAATGGCCGAATATAGCTGCACTAATGTTTGTTCTGTGACTGACAAAGAACTATGTAAACATCTATGTATCACCTATATTCGCAATAAATTATTTGAATTAGAATTTGAATTCGTATTTCGTAGTTACGATTATAATCATGATTTTTGCAGGATTTGGATAATTTTATGATTTGTTGAATATCATATCGTTGTTCACTTGTCACCTTCACAAAATTCTTTCAACATTTGCATTCCTTCACGCGTTCCACTAATTTATGTTAATAATAACGATCTGGAAAATTGAGGTAATTGGCGGTCATGGTCAGTATACCAATAGATTGTTTCTTACTGCCGGTTCGTATACCGTTGTCGTCATGCTCACTAAAATGTCATTTCTTGTGGTGGCGTCGTGTGTTGGGTCATCCCTGTCCCTCTAATATGGCGAGAGGGATGATGGCTGGCACATGCGTCATACTCGTGAACGGGTGCTACTTGCGATGACTGGTCGATGACGGTCTTGCGGGCTGGTATTAGATTTTAATATTTAACTGCATCATTCCATCATCACTTTCGTGGATTGCCTGCATAATGTAAATGGATGCTCCTGTTTCGCCATGTCTATTCTGAGGAGGCTAACCAAATGAACATCAAAAGTATTATGCTTGAGTATTATTATGTACAGTAAATATGTACAAGTGATATAGAAGGTGTAACAGTTGCAGGATGCATAGAGTTCCCACCAAGAACTTAGGGTCCCAAGCCAACCTCACCTGCAAGTGGTGCACCTGCCGATCAACGGACGAGGCTCTGGCAAACAAAATGTCCCAATAAGCGGCAATAGGCTCGCCACCTATTACGTGGGATCAAAACACTGGCGAAAAGTGGGCGTTTAATATGCCTCTGCCTACCCCTTCGGGGAAACAGGCGTGAGTCTATGTATGTATGTATGTAACAGTTGCAGCACCTTACAAAATGTAAATTATGTGTATTATGCAAAACCTGGCGATGAAAAAGTGTGACCGTGAGTTTTATTGCCCGTTCTTTCTCATGGTTCTACCTATTGCTTTGCCAACGCGGCAGTAAATGTAAATGTAGAGTCTTTAAGTAATTATTTTATAAATTTATTATTTTGACGTTCATAAGCGTCACATTGTGACCCAAATGAATAAAGGATTTTGAATTTGAATCAAACACATTTGAAGCCGTAATGTAATCGTAGTCACTTACTTACAGTACAAGACATCATAAAAGGCTTCGTGATCAAAAAGGACTGTAATGCACTCGTAATATTATACCGAATAAAAGAATTCGGGCAAGTGCGAGTCTGACCCGCACACCGAGGGTTCCGTACGCATTTTACCTTATTTGAGGTTGGTGCTAATTACGCCTGTCCTCTAAATCTGTATGAGCGCCATACAACTTAGAGGACTATCTTAAATGGAGAGTGTTTTTTTTATTTTTCCACTTTTTGTAATTTTTCCTTTATTTGTGCTATAAGACCCTGCTTTTGGCCAAATTTCGTGATTCTAGTTCAACGGGAACTACCATATAGGTTTTTGACCCAAAACCTATAGGGTACTTACGGTTGACCTAGAATTGTCAATTTTGGTGAAAACCAAGGTCTTACAGCAAAAGTAAAGGAAAAATTCTGAAAATTAAAAAAAGTTGAAAATAAAGGTTAATTTTGGTACATACGACATTTCGCAAAAATTTAATTTTGACCATATCTTTTGATCGGGTTGATCCAGGACAGACAGACAGACAGACAGACGGACAAGAAAGTGATCTTATAAGGGTTCCTTTTTTTACCTTGTAAGGTACGGAACCCTAAAAAATAACTTGACTGGCATATCAACGCATAAAATTAGGACAGTTTCTTCCTTTCATAATGTAGCAACCACTATGAAAGAATTTTCATATTTCACCCTATTTCTTTTATATTTAAAACGAGTAAATGCCCAGCATGAGAAATACAGCATAACCTTAATATAATTGCTTACAGCACAAGTTATCCCTCCATGATCAAAAATGGCTGTATTAAAACGCGCACGTGTAGTATCAAAGGTATTTATCGTCGGATTATACTCATTGAGGCGCGAATACCACCAATATTGGCAACGCGTGTTTAATGCTTAGAGCATAATAATAGATACCATATTGGAACGCTGCACGAGTCGGTAATATTTAGTTGAAAATGTACAGGCAAATACTGAAATAGAGTTTCTAAACGAAAAATTAGGTCATTATTTTTAGAATGTAAAGGTTACGAAATAGACGACTATCATTTCGTAGTTATAAGCAGTATTTTTGTATTGATTGATATCATGATTCTAGACTCCTTGAAGTTCTATGCAACAAATAGTGTTGAAATGCTAACTAGCCTAAGCGCGTCATATGATATGTATGTCATCCTCATCATCCTCCTAGCGTTATCCCAATTTCCTCTTTTTATTCTAACCGGATTCGGCTGAATATTAGCTTTCCCACGGAGCGACTGCCTGTCTGACCTCCGCAACCCGAAGGGATAGCGCTATTCCATGGTTTAGACTAGTGTCAGTTTATTTTAGAGCTACTGACGATATAACGACTGTCAAAGATCTTCATGACTGCCGGAATCGGCTGCTGAACGTGCTCTCCGAAGCACGGGACAAGCGATAATTTTATTAACCATACACAATATGTATGTATTGACTAAATAAAATAATCATATATTACGATGAAGATGAAAAAGTAGAGCATGTCAAAGAATTTGTATATAAATTGCGTAGTGTGTTTACAAGAGACCAAAAATGTGTGATGAGCGCTGTATGCCTTTATGACTGTGCCAAAAGAGGCACGATTGGCAGTTAACAATGGAGTGCTTGTCCTCACAATGGTGTTTGGAAGTAAGACTTGGGAATGGTAGAAAGGGCATGAAAGTTAAATTAAAGCAGTTGAGATGCGGGCACTGCATAGTATATGTGGGATGAGACTGATTGTTACAATTCCGAATGATGCAACTATACGAGAGTGCAGTGTGATATGAGAGAAATGTCGTCTAAAAGAAGATGTCGTGACTAGGATGGAGAAAGGAATGCTAAAATGGTTTGGACTCGTGGAGCGAATGAGTCAAGAAAGAATGACGAATTAGATATATTAGGCAAATGTGTGTGTGTCAGATAGTCACGACAGACTTTGCCGCACATTCGTCGATCAAATTAGGTACGTCCTAAGAAAGTAGTCCGGGTCCGAAGTACCCGAAACCGGTGAGCATGTATGAAGAGAGTAACGAGTGTAGAAGAGAAGCAAATAACGTTTTGATGTCTCTGCCTAACCCGATGGGAAAAAGGCGTAAGGATATGTATCTATGTAATACACTACAACTTAGACTCTTTTAGTGAACTTTCACACATCACACTTATTAAAACAAATCCGTGCCTTTAAAACGTAGCTCTACTTTACACCGTAAAAAATAAAACGAAAAAATACAACATCAAAACAGGTTTAAATCGTGAGTATCAAACCATAATATTTTAAACACTCTACCAAAAATTTCACAATTCGTACTCGCTTTTAGCAAGACTTTTAAAACCGCACATTCTTTATACATTTTTATAAAATATGCGTACCATTCCTTTATTTATTACAAAACAAAAAAAAAATGTTCAACACTTTTATCCCGTAAAAAGACTTCAGAAGTTTGAGCACATTTTGTTATAAAAAAAAACATCTAAAAAGTGAGGTTTTCTCGCAAACGGTCGGCGCACAGTAGAATTCAATTTCCGGCGTAAAAATCCAGAATGGACCGGCGAATAAATCGCTAAGCCACGTATTGACCGAAGCCTTTTACATAAGATTAGTAGGAAAGGGTATGGAACGTAGAGGATGTAAGAATGCGTTGAAGACTTACGTCCACAAGATTGAGACTGGCTGGCTTTGTACAAGGATAGGTTTTTAAGACATATTGGGATCTGGCGAGTTTATATTTTTTTTTTACTTATAAAGAATCAATAAGCAAATTATATAATATATGTGCGCAAACATATACACATGCAATGAATGTACAATTAATAATTAATTAGTTCATTTTTGCGTGATCACAACTGATGAAACCTTTTCGGCACATCAGAATAAAATTTAATATTATTTGTACTCTTTTAAGAATGACTATTAATGTTATAAATATTGTACATATAATGCTGTAAAAGACTGAAAGAATATTACATTGAAGTAACAAAATTGCATGCCTGAATGCCTTATGCTTTCAAAAATTAATCAGGATATATACTGTCTAAGTCCTTATCTATTACTTTACGATCTTAGTATCTAAATGCAGTCACATAATAGCTTTAATGGAAAAGGCTAATGACATCAAGATAAGTTGTAACCAATAAGATAGCTGCCATAACAGAAATAGTCAAAAGACCATCTCGTTATAAAATAATGGGCCTTCACATGCAACGCAATATTACTTTAAATAAGTGCTTTCAAGCCTTTATTATAACTGACATTCGGGCTCTGAGGTCTGCGATTGTACGAGCAAAAGCGGAAACTTTAAATTAGTAACTAACTATTAGGACTCACATTACAAGGCAACAATAAAATAAAACTGAATATTTACACTGGTTACATAAGCTATGTAATGCACCAAAAGAATTTATTCCAAGTTAGGAGGTAAATGCCACTTCTAGACGATAATGTAATGGAATATCAAGTAGATATCTACCTGATCTTCTATTTAAATATCGTTTATTATAATATTTCAACTATATTTTTTATTTTATATGTGCTTTGTTTGTTGTACTATTTCCTCACTTGACCTTTCAAAAAAGAAGTTTACGAATTTTATCACGACAATTATTGGTTTAACTGATATTAATTTAAACTGCATTATTGAGAAACCAACATTACGGTTACTTGGGAACCGTGGTTACGTAAGACTTCGGTTAATTTAATTTCAAATTACAGTAGTTTAATTTCAATTTGCTTGAACTATTCTTTAAATGTCAACAAATCAAAATAGCATACACTTCACACGCACGGAAATCCTGGCAATTGGAATAATTTATCGCCATTTTCATAGCCATACACAGTCGTCTGTGAAATTAAAACGGTTGCATTGTACACTTATGGTGTTAAATCTGGGAAATTTAATTTACGGCAGGAAACACGCTCCCCTGACGGAGGCTTTTAATGAATAGAAATGTAATTGTGCACTACATTGCATTACATGCGAAACAATCCTTAGAGTTTACACGTCATTAGGTTATTGCAGTACGAGCCAACGCTTTTGCTCATTGAATTTTAATGGATTTCTACGTTTGTTTTTAGGAATCTTTTACGTTTAACAGGTAGTTTTACGTAGATATTAGTGAGAGACATTACTGACTAAAGGTTTGAATATAATTTACTACTAATGCGATTTAAATATTTCCATTTATAGATATATAATTTACATACATTCATAGTCTCACGCCTACATCCCCGAAGAGGTAGGCAGATGTATATTGCTACACCGACTTTTCGCCAGATTTATTTAAGTCCCGCGTAATAGGGGGCGAGCCTATTGCTGTACCGGGCACATTACCAGACTGAGAATTTCCTAACGGAAAATCCCAATAACACTTTGCCCGAACCGGGGATCGAACCCGAGACCTCGCAATCCCTCGTGCACATTTATGCTACGACACCAACAAGGCAGTCGTGAGATCAACGAGGCAGAGATATAATTTTATTGTTGTAAATAAAGAAAGCAGTATAAAATATTAAGGTATTACCAAAATCTTATACCATTTTTATTATTATTTTTGAAGCAAAATCTAAAATGTCTACTTACATATCCTAGGCCATAGACAAATGAATGTGTTAAAATTGAATGAATCAAAAGAAATACGTCAAACCAATCACTACAAGGAATTACGCTTTCTAGAAAATCAACACTAGTCTAGACATACTTGCATATAATTATCTTCTAAACACTAAAGCACTCGCTCCAAGACAAACATAACAAAATACGTTATCTAAGCCAAGTAAAGACGATAAGCTCTACAAAATCATGTTACGTAGATTAGCACACACACTCATGCACACAGCTCAAGCAAATGTGTTGCAAGTTGACAGTAATGATCATGTTATTACGGAGCTCGCTGCGAGTGACATCTTGTGTGAAATGCTGAAGACGCGAACTTGCTTTGAAGGGTTCATTTTATTCACAAAAAATGTAATAAATTGTTGCTGTGATAATAAGATTGTAAGAATTATGTATAAGAAGTAAGGTCTATTAGGTACTATATATAAAAATGCTAATGTGGATGGCTGGACGAAAGTCTGTTACTCTGTCTTACGGATCCTGATGAAATTTGCAATAACGTAGCGAATTCATCACAATGACACATACAGTGGTGCAGTGCCACCTAGGAATCAAAACCTCGCTTAATAGCGCCCGTTTCTCACTAAATATTTTGTTAATATCGATACGCAAAATACACGCCAGAGCTTGGAGTTAAGGAAAAACCGGTGCTACCATCATCATCATCAGCCCTGTATTTAAACTGTCCCACTGCTGGGCACGGGTCTCTCCCTCTTCTCACTATGAGAGGGGCAAGGCCATCGTCCATGACGCTGGCCAAGTTTGGGTTGAAAAACTTCACAATACATGTCTTTCGGGACCTATATGGAGAACTCTCAGACATACAGGTTTCCTCACGATGTTTTCGTTCATCGTGCTACTATACCATACTATTATTAGTAGCGACAGCACAATATTTCATATCAAGAGACTTATTCATCTGGTCTATGACTGAGTGCCCGTTATTTGAATCCACTGTTGTTTTTAACTTATTAGGAAAACAGCGTTCAATACAGGCTCAGACTAAGATACCTATCTATATGTCAATAGCATTGCGAATAGGATAATTATGTTGTTGTCATAGTATGTCAAACCCACAGATTAACATAATACATAGCTCTTAGAATATCATATAATACATAATTATCCCATTCAATGTATTAACTCTGACTAATGATAGCCAACTATTTATCAAACCATAAATCTCTGTCTACGCAATCTATAAATCTTTCCATTGCTCCACCTATGTCAGGACCCACCTTTAATCCATCTTACGAAATCAACAGCCATTATAAACATACATTAATTTATTACCCAACCAGTGATTAACCCAGCAATCCCATGCCAAGTCATAAATAACTTTATGAGCAAGCTAATAAAGTCCAAATTACCGTACACACCGATTGCCAAAAAGCCAACCTTAAAAACACAATTGTAATATTTTCTTTGTAAACAACACGGGAATATTTGCTTTCTACATTACGGGCACCAAAAAGCAAAACGAAATTATGGTTTTAAAGCCTATTTTAAGCGAATGTAGAGGAAAAATAATAGGAGACCAGAATGGAGCGCGTTCACGGCTTGGAAAGTGCGAAGTATCTCGACATTACGACTGGAATCTGGCTATAACCGTCCAGCTTAGGTTCACCGAATATTATATATATTATAGACAACGTATAATTGTGTTAAAATAGAAATGGTAGGTACCATTTCAGTCTGTAAAATTAAAATGGCGATAATAGTCTTTTTTCAGAGTAATTTTATGAATTCAAAACTTGTCCTCACTTTTTACGTTTAAGTGTATAATTAAGTTTGGATTTATGTGTAATCTGCTTTTATTCCAATAAAGTGTATTTCACTAAAAATAACTATTATTTTTATATATTAAAACGGGGATCCTGCCTTTTCGCCGAATATTGTTTGGCCGATTATCACTTGCCAACCAACGTTTCGCCTATTTTTCACTTTGACGACTAATGATTGTCAAATATTTGTATGACAACGTTTCATTCGGTAGAATTATTGTTAAGCTGATTATTGTAATGACAAAAAACGTTTGGGGCATTTATCTTTTGTCAAATTATTAGGCCAGACAACTTTTAGACGAATAACGTTTCGTCTGTTCAGGTGATGTTTCGGGAAGTTTAGGTGAAATCGAAAGGAATCGGTTAGGTTAGGTTAATATGCTGATAAGCAATGCACGTCAACTAAAACAATGGCTGGTTAGGTTAGGTTAGAACTGCGACCACAACGCACGAGCCAAGCGAGCGAAGCGAGCGTGCCGCAGCAGCGGCCGGCGAAGTGCCAGAACCAAATTGCTTTTATTTCACTACACAGGGCATTTAAATATGCTAGATCGGTTAGGTTAGAACTGCGACAGTAAAAGGAAGACCAAACGTAAAGTTGGCAACTGTGAGGTTGGGAAATAAAAACAAAATTATATCACAAGTTAGCAAATGATTATTCTGCGAAATAAAATTCTGCGAAACGTTAGTTGGCAAGTGATAATCGGCTGAAAATTTTTCGGCAAAAAGGCAGAGATCCATTAAAACGCGGTATTCTATCTACTTTAGCGCGCTTTTTATCATAGAGTATACAATGCCATAGACATGCTGTCATGCACGTATGTTACATCATCATTAGAGTCACAACGAATACTTATGAAATTCATAACCTTCACACCAGGTTTCCTAGAAGGGCTATTAGAAGTAAGTATCTAGCATATTTATGAATTCAAAACTTGTCCTCACTTTTTACGTTTAAGTGTATAATTAAGTTTGGATTTATGTGTAATCTGCTTTTATTCCAATAAAGTGTATTTCACTAAAAATAACTATTATTTGTATATATTAAAACGGGGATCCTGCCTGGACACCAGGTTTCCTAGAAGGGCTATTAGAAGTAAGTATCTAGCATAAACACTGGATTCTCTTTACCAGTTATTTACTGCTGTTACATAATAAACCCATATTCAATCAATTTGGCTGTTAATACACTTTGCGTTTCCAGCGCCGGTATTTAAAAATCTATCTCCATATTCGGAATTTATTTCTATTAAATTTCAGAGGCTGTCAAAGCTGTCTATTTAGATTGTCATACCAGAAAAATATCACCCACACTTCACTTCATTTTTATATGCCGCTTCTATTTACTTCACGCAGTCTATGGTTTCACCCAACTTACATTCTCTATGTTTCCGCGCTATTATTACACTAACATCTTGACATTTAGCTTTTAGCAAATAGTGGTGAAAACATGTGCGACGGTTGTCAGCTTTAGAAAGGGGCGCACTTTCTGCCGAATACCGCACTAAGAAATAATCCTCGTCACTAGGAACTGATTGACAGATATAAGGTAAGCTTCGAAAACTGTAGATCACATCATTAAGTGTTGGCAGCGTGAAAAATAGATCATTATGGAAGGTTTATTTTTCTTTTTGCTGTGTATATCAAGATTCTAACAGATGTGGTTAATATTCCTCACTGCTAGGCCACAGAAGTTTCACGTACCGGACGACGCAGCAGGGGTAGATTTCCCGCAAGATGGACCGACGATCTGGTTAAGATCGTGGGAAGCGGTTGGATGCGGGTGGCTCAAAATCGGTCTGTGTGGAGAACCTTTGGGGAGCAGCCTATGTCCAGCAGTGGACGTCTCTAGGCTAACATGTTGAAGCCACAGAAGGTGTGGATTCTGATCCTTTTAAATTTTTTTGTGCTCATCGGAGCACGATTATCACTTCTTTGTCTGGTGTAGTTCATCTATAATATTTTTATGTTATCACTTAAGAATATATATGTTTGTTTATCAGTTATTTGGTTGTTTATAGTCTCACTGCTGGAGTGCTAAATTTGGCTTCACTTTTTATTTCAGTTTGACACCATTAAATAAGACATATAGTGTATTAGGCGTATACCACTCAGCTATCAGGCAAAGGATAGTAGGTTCACAAAGACAACGTCTATAAATCCAGGAATTGAAAACCTAAACAAATACTAGAGCCCGATACTTTTCGACTCCTCTCATAATATAAAACCAGCTACACAATAACCAGGCTATACTAAAACACAAAAACCAACAAAACACACCATATACTCCGAACGCACTCCGTATAACCCACCCCTTACATACACGTGTTTCGCCTAGTTTTATTTCTTACGAGACTTTAGCGAAATGTCAAGCCGCTGTCACGTGTCAGGTTAGTGCGCGGTATCGCGACAATTCAGAATATATTTCGCCGCCCTGTTGAAATTTTGACGCAATCTTTACAGCCGCAAAACTCCTAAATTCTTCAGAGTTACGGCCGGTTTTTAATGTTGCCATGGTGAATTTATTGTGGAAGTTGGACGAGATTTTGTAGAACTGTGAAATTTTTTCTACCTAATGACTTTTGCAACATAAGAACATAAAATATTTATTTTTTAGACATAAGCCCTTCTTGAATCTAAGTAGATTTAACAGAATAAAGCTAATATTATTTGCAGTGACAGCTATCTGACCTCCGTAATTCTAGAAAGACGAAATAAAAGCCTAGAAGAAATGTATGGTTAGCTGAGTATTAGGATATTGAGACTACTTGAAAGACTTGTCGTAACGAATTTAGAAGAAAAAAATAAAAATCAACAAAACGTGCCAATAAAACTTCCTGAAACTCATACGATGAACACTGTCTACTCAATTATGACTTTCACTCCACCTCACAGTTGACAATGACGCAATTTATAATTCAACACCTCCACCTAGGATTTGCCGTGAGGAAAAATATTTTTGAAACGTAAATGATTTTTGAGTAACCATCCTATTTTGGCGTGTCATTACTGTTTGACTGAGCTGTCAATTCATTACCTTATATCTGTCATCGTTACCGAATTCATTTCCGAGCCATCTACCTACGCCGAGCTATTAAGGCGTTTGCACATCGTGCCAGGCTTTTAGTTGGAAAAAGAAAAATATTTTTGGAAGCAGATTCTCGTGTCGTTTTAAGGTTAGGGACCTTGAAGATTTCAATAACAATGGAACAGGGAAATCAAAATAACGAAATGGTGATTCGGAAATAAAATATTGAAAATTCAGACATTAAAAATAAGACTATTGGAGTGGTATATTTCAGTGATATAATAGTCACTTAGTATGATTAAAATCTTTTTACACCTCTGGGTTGTTTAGGCCAGATTGCAAGTAGTGTAAAATCTAATACGATAATGTTTTTGAATATAACTGGGCCTATAATAATCATTGTAGGTACGTTCACCATGTAAAAACGCAATATGCATACCAGAAACAGCACAACATACAAAATCCAGTATGTCGACCACTGTAAAAAAAATAGTGACAAATAAATAATAAACTCGAATTTTATTGGCATGCACACAACACGCAGAAAATCTGATTGAAGGCTTAACGTGTGAAAGCCCTCTACCCCTTTATATGCAGCTTTATATTATGCAGGTTTATTAATTATAAGTATGACACAGGCATCCGTAGTGAATTGAATATTTTGAGGCGTGTCATTACTGTAGTCGGGTGGAAATGACGGTTTTGTTCAAGTTGTCAACCGCCTGACCTATTAAAATGTATGTTATGGGAAAATATTTGGCTTGTTTTAAGTAGGTGTATTTGGAAAATATTGAGGCTAGTTGTAAGTATACATGCAAAGTTAGTCTGGTACATTCTGAAGATTATAATAAATATACATAGGTATAGATAATGCTGTTGGATAATAACTGAATCACCATACTGTCAACATTTCATAAGGTTTCTAATATTTATTAATATAGAGGCAACTATCTAGAAAATTTGCTGACCACTAAGGTCAGCAAATTTTCTTCCGATTTAACTGTAACGACTCGCTTTTAAGACAAAATGCATTATTTTCTTTGTATTCATTTTATTATACTTCCTTAAACTTAAACTGACTTAATTTTCGAGTAATCGATATAATTTTATGATAGTAAATGTATTAGATTTGTAATTTAACATTATGAATAAATCTGATAATATAATCTACGACGTTTGTTAAAATTCATCAGATTTACAGAACCTTTCCCAATTCTATCCTTTTCCGAAAATGCTTTTAAGAAGCTCAGTCTATCACATGCCATTAACGAATATATACTCGTACAACCCGGTAATGTTTTGCAATTGAGACAGTAATAAACGAAAATGAGGAACATGCAGCCATTTTCACACAAACACTTGGTGGCAATCGTATGAGTGAAAAAAATTTTGGTAGATTTTTGGTACCTACATATTATGTATAGATTGGTTTTATCACACTTCATGACTAGACAGATAGACTGCCTCATAGGCAGCCTACAAACACTATTAAAATGTCTAATAATATTCTGTTATGTTAAACAAAATGAAAAGATAAATTACAAACACATACACAAATCTCGTATGCTCATCCCAAATCAAAGATTTTCTGGGTGTAAATTGAATGTGTGCTCCTGTAGGCATATCATCGGAGTCAACTACTAGAAAAAAAAGCGAACCAAATAAAAAAACTGGCTATTCCTTAAGGACTGCGCTTGACATTCGTCAAACAAAACGCAGTACTATGAATACTGACCTTACGTCTTTTATTTTTTGAGAGATACTATGAATTCAGGTACGAGAGGATCGATCCATTCTGTTAAAAAGTAACAACCTCCACCACTTTTTTACCGAACTCTTCGTTTTTCTACATAACCGTTATTGGTAAAGCTATACACAATTGCACAAGGTACAAAAACTATTGGCGTGCGATCCACCAGATTATATAAGTTCAGGTCTGATCACCGAGCCAGCAACGTCCAATGTAATATGCAGTATTCGAGACTTGAATACCATTTTAAAAATATTTTTTGGAACGAAGTCTTGTAAAGCGACTTAACTTTACTAATTTTAATATTTTTATAGAAAATTTCTTGTTTAAAATTGTTAAAAAGATTATCAATGTGACCTCTCATACCCTTGTAATTGTTAAAAAAAACTTTAAGTTTTAGCTACAAAGAAAATAAATTAACCCAAACTAAGTGCCTTCTAAGTAGACAATACAAGAGATACTTCACAAAAGAAATTTGTTAAAACCCATTGTTTGAGACAAACTAAAGTAATAGAGTAAGCTTTTATTGAAATTTTTATTCAACGTATATTTTTTTACGTCACTAAAGTTTTTACGACTAATTTGATTTTCAATTAGTTTCACAAAAAAAGTTAAATTTCACTTTCATTTCTGTTTCCAACGTACAAAATGGAAATTTATATGCGTTGTTTGACTTGGGTTGCTTTGAGATGGATCTTTTTAAATATTCTGCACTAAAACACTACGTATTTACTGTGCACATTAATGCAATCCTTTATCTAGAGATGCTGGAAAACATGGATCTTAAAATAAAAATACTATAAAAGTTTTATGAGTCCTAGTTAGTTAATACTAAAAAAGCTTGGATGATAATAATTAAGCATGAAAAATAAAATAGCAAATGTTTCGTCCATTAAAGTCGTATATTATATTATATTTATTATTATTCTAGTCGCTTTGTCACGAGTTTGATGGTACATTTTAGCCACCTCTAAACTGGCTTCCAGCTAAGGGGCTAGACCAGCTCGCTGGACATAAGGCCTCATAAACGGTAGTGTGAGTGTGAGTGGCTTTTATAGTATGACAGCATCTCCAGTGTCCCCATGATCATTTTCTAATCGTAAATTTTCCTGATTCCTCACATGCGCCAGCTTAGACGAGGTGCTACAACCATGCTTTTCTAATATAGCAATCTCTACAACGTAGGGCTAGCCCTTACATTCAACTATAGACCATTGCATTGTCACCCTCATCAGAAATCACCAAAATACCCATTTATTTCATAGGTAACTGAAAATTGACGAGGGTTTGTTTACAGATAAGCTTAATGGGTTATCAATTATTTAAAACATGTATCGCAAATGAACATGAATTTTGAAGCAAGCATAAATATTACTTACCAATATTAATCAACCAAATGCACCTTTTCACCACAAACTGCGTACAACGAAATAAAAATCACGAATCCACACACACAGAACATCCAATATCCGAAATTCGTACATAAATTTAACCCTTTTTCCACATTTACAAAATTCAATTTGTTCGCCGTGCGTTCGTGTTGTAGTAATATGACATTAGTAAAAGAAATGTAGGGTAGCTGTACTAAAACATGTCTATTTGGCACCGGAAAATTGCTAAATCGCTGCCGTAGCTATGACAAACAAAGGCTGATATAAAAAAAGGAGGAAAAATAAAAGAGGTCGGTAGTGACAAAAGCTTGTGTTGTGGCCGCAAATGCGTGAGCAATACGTAATAACGGTGGGCGAACTTATGTCTGTTTATGTATGTGTCCGACAAAGGATTTTATTTGTCTGAGTATGTGCACGTTTTGTGGTGATAAACTAAGGACGCTGTTGATTAGGGGTTAAGCAGCTGCTGTTGCTTAATTGGCTGGTGTAAAGGTGTTACAAGATTATGCTCTTGACCCGAGCTAGATTTACTTTCTCTCTGACCAGGTATTTCAGAGTATTCGTTTCTCAGTGAAGTGATTGTCGTCTGGTTTTCACAGCCTAAATGAGTAGCCACATTTTATAGTTTGAAACCGTGTGAGGCACGGTGGCGTGTATCATTGTAGTAGCCATCTTACTTGATACTTGATGGCACGGGCTGTTTCCGCAACTCCACGTCTTGGCGTGTATTTTGCGTGCGGGTGGGAATGGTGTCGTCATTCGAGCCACCCCAGCTCTTCGAGGAAGGCCAGCAGACTCTTGATGTGGCCCACGGCCTCCCTCAGGGTGCTGTATCTGGTCAGGTACTGCTGCCTGTACTGTGCGACCTCAGGGCAGTCGAGGAGCAGGTGGGCTGCCGTCTCGTCTGCTGCCATACAGGCCCTGCACAGCGGGCTGTCGGTGATACCTATAGTAAATAGGTGTTTATTAAAGAATCCGTGTCCTGTGTAGGCGGCCGTGACTGTCAGTAGTTGTTGTTTGGACAGCCGGAGGATTTGTTTGGCTATCTTACCGTCTACTGCGGGAAGAGCCTCCTGAAACATGTAGGCAGGCCGCCTACATGTTTCAATACCAATCCAGGACTGGTTGTGTTTGGTCCTGGTCCTATTTCTTACCAGGTTGCGATAAAAACCAGAAGGGAGGGGAATAATGGGCTCGGGTCCCACCACCTCTAAAGTGGCCCCTCTTCTGGCAAGTACGTCGGCTGCGTCATTCCCTCTTAAGCCCCTGTGGCCCTTGATCCATTGCAGTGTTAATTTGTTTAGTTTACCTACCTCTGTTAGTTTCTGGTGGAATTCAAGCGTGAGTGCCGAGGTGATAGTATGGCTTTTGAGGGCTGAAAGGAATGCCTTACTATCTGAGAGGATCCTAATGGATCGTTCCCTTACCTCACGAGCCATGATTGCTGTGGCAGCTAGGATTATGCCAAAACATTCGGCCTGGTAGACCGTGTTGTAGGCTCCCAGCGGTGCTGCGATGTTGATGTTTAGGTCCTCGGAGAATACTCCTGAACCCGTACCTGTATCCGTTTTGGACCCATCTGTGAAGATCGTGAGCTCGTTGTGGTTAACTGCTCCTTCGTGTAGATCCTCGTACAGTTGGATTTTGTATTTCTTGTCGAAAACAAATTGTTTCGGTATGCGGTCGCTTATTGCTTGTGTAGCCATCTTTTACTCATAGAAATTGAATCAGGTAGTCTATTCTAGATACAAATTTGTTACAACTACCTACCCAACAAACTACATATAAAATTCATGGCCAGAAAATCTAAAGCGCCGCACTCAACAATTTTACACAGTCGCGTCAAGCTCGGAGGCTCGCATTGAATAATAACTAACAGTTACTTAACGCCATACAAGTTACGAGTTTAGCGGACCAGAGTCATGTTATTGTGTATTTTATTTGCAAATTAATTGTAAAATCGAGTTAGAACTTATTTTTGAACGTATCAATATTATTTTTAATGAGGGCCAGTTTTACCAATGTCCAAAAACATTCGTATAAACTAATTGGCAGATAATATCATCTTAATATATAAAATCCTAGCGTTACTGACTGACTGACAGACACATTACAGCCGAAACTATTGGGCGCAGGGAGCTGAAATTTGGCATGTATGCTCCTTGGGGACCGTAGGGGTGCACTAAGACGGGATTTCCCGAAATGCCCACGGGATCGGGCAAAACGGGAAATTTGAAAATATGTGCGTGCGAAGCCGCTGGCGTCGACTAGTAATATGTATATGGAAAATTTCGGGTTCTTGTGCTCAATAGTTTTAGCTGCGCATTGTCAGTCAGTCAGTCAGTAACTCAAGAATATTAAAACGACTGAGTAACGCATTGAATGATAATGCGCAGTACCAGCTTTCCAACTTCGCGGCCATTTAGCTTGGTAACATAGTAATTACGTCGAGCTATCAACGATACGTACGATCTCATAGTACAACTGGCCGTCGATTTCCGAGAGAATTGTTATAAGACTTCGCTGTTAAGGTTATTTCTCAAATCCGAAAGAGAAAAGCTAAATAGTTATTATTCTTTCAGGAGCGTATGATGCCGTATGATTCTTTTGCGTGCAGATAGTGGTTCAAACGATCGTCTTACCGTTTGGCATGGCGCCGAGTGTTTTAGGTTTGGTCTTAATACGAAATAATACTTCATGTGAACATACTACATGTGGTTTAGGCATTCTTTCCGTCCGTTATTGGCGATGCTAAGATTCTAACTAGCGACTCTAGCGGCAAAATTTAGAAGTCGTCCATGTACGACACTTTCACAGGTCACTACTATTTTTGAAACTTTTGACAGCTGTCAGCTTGGCAGGCGTATTGTAAGCAGTCAAAAGTGTCGTACCTTGACAACTTCCAAATTTGGCCGCAAGAGGCGCGCGGATGGTGTTTGAATTGCCAATAGGTTAACATAGGTTTTTTATTGCTTATAAAAAAAGATCTTACTTGAAAAACCTATGTAGGTATAACATATACTTATTTACATTACATTCCTAAGAATACGTCTGCTGCGGATTCTAAGTCCAGTACTACAGTCCCGAAAATTTTTATTGAGCTTTGAAGATTTTGTGTACTAGAACGATAACTCATTTATTTATATATAAATATACATGGCACACGTAGTGACCGGAAAAATATTGACGCTATACCGTCTCCCCTAGTGACACACCGCCCTAGGTGTAAACATGTTAATCAAATTAATGTAACACGTTTCTCTCATTGCAGGTAAACTCGAAGCAGTGATTACAGTGAAAATGCGAGTGACTTAGGTGTCAGTGGTCAAAATGAAGACCGGCAATTTGGTGTTGACACTCATTTGTGTCATTTCCCTTACCTGCACGGACGCCAAAATAGGTTCGTTTATATAATTATTTTGTATTACTCTTCATATACGGGTGCTTCTCCAACAAAGCTGTACTTTGATACGTTGCTTAGGATGCATTTGGTATTTACCTATAATTATTCTTCAGTCTGTGCAGCTTAGCTCTGGAGGAAACAGGTTTAACTAAGCTATGCTTTTTTTATGGAGCGAGGTATGCACTAGATGTGTGCTGTAGTTGTGTGCTGTAGATGTATGCCATGGAAGCCTGCTACATGTTTAGAGTGGTAGATCACAGAGCTACAACAGTACAATTTTTCGATACGTGGCGGCCTATCTTCATAGCACATTTTACTCAGCCCACAACAGACCATGACACCCGTGTATGGGCATATAGTTTCGTAGCGGCCTCGTAGCAAAGCTGCGTAGCACATCTCAGGTTGAATAACCTTATACTCGTAGCTTATATTCATGTATTTTAGTGGGGATATTCACCCTACTTAGAAAGATGGTTATTACTATGAATGAGAAAATTGTTTTTGTCTGAAAATGTAATTGTATGTCTGGGTAACAGATTATAGCTCTATTCATGAACAAAATTTATCATATAAATTATGTTTTTGGGCGGTGGTAAATATTGAATTATTCATATAACTACTTGTCTAAATGGGTATTTATGAAAACAAAACACATAAAAAATATCTGTTATATGCATTATTTTGGCTGCTACAGTTGTGTAGTGGGAGTGTAAGTAACTATTATGTTTGTAATAAATGCATACCTGGATTCAGTTACCGTTGAATTCAATATCCGATCAACATTGATTTAGACTGCGTCCGTGGTCCAGTGGATAGCGTATGCGACTGCTGATCGGAGGTCCCGGGTTCGATTCCCGGGTCAGGCAAAAGTGTTACTGGGTTTTCCGAATTCTCAGTAGCAGCTTGGAGTCAGGTCATGTGCCCGGTAATGGCAATAGGCTCGTCCCCTATTACGTGGGACCTAAAAATTCATGGCAAAATGTGGGTGTAATACCTATTACGCCTCTGCCTCCTCCTTCCGGGATACAGGTGATTGCAGGCATTGATTTAGAGATTTGAGATACATCTTTGACATAAGCTCCATGCAAAATGTGTCAAAAACGTATCTTCAATCTCGAAATACATGGATACATCGAATATTAAAACCGGCCGTTAGATTTCTCTTTTAAAGTGATCCAACTAACATATTACAAGCAATTATATGATTGTTACGAGAGCCCTGTACTACAGATTGAACGTTCATCATCATCAGCCCTTTATACTGTCCCACTGCTGGGCACCGGCCTCACCTCACTATAAGAAGGGTAAGGCCATAGTCCATCACGCTGGCCAAGCCCGGGTTGGCTGACTTCACTTGTCTTTGTCTTTTGTCATTATGGAGAACTCTCAGACATGCAGGTTTCCTCACGAAGTTTTCCTTCACCGATAAGCAAGCGATAATTACCAATTTAATACGCACTTTACTTCGAAAAGTCATTGGTGCGTGCCGTGGATTCGAACCCGAGCATCTCTATGTAGCAGTCCGTCGGTCTCTCCACTCGGCTATCGCTGCTTATATTGAACGTTCACCCTTTCTTAATCTGAAAGTTCGGAAATAATTATCTCTTGCTACGAGGGTTTATGAGGTTACGATGCAAGCATATTTTCGATATACAAGCCACCTTCTAGTGCAGTGGCAAGCAACCACGAAATATTTCTAGTAAAGTCACACTTTGCTCAAGGCCTATAGTACTATCACACTAATAGACTAGTCCAAATATATTGAACGAATTCGTCCCTACCATGATAATATACTGAACGCCTTGTAACAGCCTGTCGACTTTAATTTACTATCCCTCACGGAAACGCACGAACCCTAACGGAAATTGCCGAACCGATCCATTCTACCCTTTGCGTCGACAACCAATAATGCACTTGTTAACATCAAAGCTTCTGAAGTCTCAATTACAGACGGATGTTTTGCTATCAGGAATTATTGGAATGAAGTGTGAGTGACGAAAAAGTATTGACGAGTAATTTTCTTTAGCATAGTTTAATGGACGTACAGAATAGTGTAGCGACAGGACGTGGGAGACCGGCAATTAGGTGTTGACACTCATTTGTGTCATTTCTCTTACCTGCACGGAGGATTATTTTGTATTACGCCTTCAGGGTGCTTTTGCACCAGCAATGTACTGTACTACGTTGCTTAGGATGCATTTGGTATTAACCATAATTATTATTCAGTCTGTGTAGCTTAGCACTGGAGGAAACAGGTTTAACTAAGCTATGCTTTTTTTATATAGAGCGAGCATACATCTAGTGCATACACACTAGATGGGTGCTGTAGTTGTCTGCTATATATAGTGTGTCACAAGACCCATCACCAAGCCGAAGTCGACGCGTTTTGGACATCATGCCAAGTCATACTAAGCAAAAATAAAGCCTGGGAATCGACTTTTTTTTAAGTATTCACTATTTTCAAGCCGCTATAAAAATGCGCGCGTGCATTTTTCGAAATACCTACTAATCTATGGGTGCATAGGACATCTATAGAACAAGTTGGCGGGGTAAATGCATCGATTTTGTACGTAATTACAAAAATTCCATGGTAACTTTGAGCCTCAATATCTCCTGAACCAGTAATTTCACAGGTATGATGCCAAAGCAAAAAATGTTTGTAATGATTGGCACAATATGGGGTTTCAGTTTTCGTTAAGGGTCTTTTTACATCCTGTATGTATGCCATGGAAGCTTGCTACATGCTTAGAGTGGGAGATCACATCAACAGAGCTACAACAGTAAATATTTTGGAAACGTGGCGGCCTACCTTCATAGCACATTTTACTCAGCCCACAACAGACCATGATACCCGTGTAAACGGGCATATAGTTTCGTAGCGGCCTCGTAGCATAGCTGCGTAGCAGATCTCTGGTGGAATAACCTTATACTCGTAGCTTATATTCATGTATTTTAGTGAGGATATTCACCCCACTTAGAAATATGGTTACTACTATGAATGAGAAAATTGTTTTTGTCTGAAAATGTAATTGTATGTCTGGGTAAGAGATTATAGCTCTATTCATGAACAAAATTTATCATATACATTATGTTTTTGGGCGGTAGTAAATATTGAATTATTCATATAACTACTTATCTCTAAATGGGTATTTATGAAAACAAAACACATAAAAATATCTGTTATTATTTTGGCTGCTACAGTTGTGTAGTGGGAGTGTAAGTAACTATTATGTTTGTAATAAATGCATACTTGGATTCAGTTACGGTTGAATTCAATATCCGATCTATCCATTGATTTAGACTGCGTTCGTGGTCCAGTGGATAGCGTGCGACTGTTGATCGGAGGTCCCGGGTTCGATTCCCGAGTCGGGCAAAAGTGTTACTGGGTTTTCCGAATTCTTTCTAGCAGCTTGGAGTCTGGTGATGTGCCCGGTAACGGCAATAGGCTCGCCCCCTATTACGTGGGACCTAAAAATTCATGGCAAAAAGTGGGTGTAATACCTATTACGCATCTGCCTACCCCTTCGGGGATACAGGCGTGAGTCCATTGATTTAAAGATTTGAGATACATCTTTGACATAAGCTCCATACAAAATATGTCAAACGCGTATCTCCAATCTCGAAATCCATTGATAGATCGAATATTATAACCGGCCGATAGATTTCCCTGTAAAGTGATCCAACTAACATATAACAAGCAATTACATGATTTTTACAAGAGCCCCGTACTACAGTACTGCCGAAAGAACGTTCACCCTTTCTGAATCTGAAAATTTGGAAATAATAATCTCTAGCTACGAGGGCTTATGAGGTTATAAGTCAAGAATGTTTTCGATGAACACCACCTTCTAGTGCAGTGGCAAGCAACCACGAAATATTTCTAGTAAAGTCACACTTTGCTCAAGGCCTGTAGCACTAACACACTAATAGACTAGTCCAAATATATTGAACGAATTCGTCCCTACCATGATAATATACTGAACGCCTTGTAACAGCCTGTCGACTTTAATTTACTATCCCTGAAACGCACGAACCCCAACGGAAATTGCCGAACCGACAGAACCGATCCATTCTACCCTTTGCGTCGACAACCCATAATGCACTTGTTAACATCAAAGCTTCTGAAGTCTCAATTACAGACGGACATATTGCTATCAGGAATTATTGGAATGAAGTGTGAGTGACGAAGAATTATTGACGGGTAATTTTCTTTAGCATGGTTTAATTGACTATCAGAATGGATTGTACAACAACAGAAATTATCGGACGTAGCTTCGCATACTTAAGGCAGAGAAACGTGGCAGTTTTAAACCGAAATATCGCAAATACAAAGTAGATAAAAACTACATTGAATTACTTTAAATTTCTTTTAATCTTTAATTAAATACTTTCATCGCAGATAATACAATACTATACTGATTTTATATTGAGCTGGTTTCAAGCATATTGATATACTGATGAGAAAAGAGCTAGGCAATTTATGTAACTCAATTAATAAGCTTGCTACTTCTTAAAATTAATTACTTTTCTTAAATTTATTCATTTTTTGGCAGTGAATTTCGTTTTCCCAAAAATAACTAATAAAAATAACAAAAATAACCAAGTCCCATCTAAGTACATACATACATACATAGACTCACGCCTGCTTTTCGCCAGTGTTTTGATCCCACGTAATAGGTGGCGAGCCTATTGCCGCTTATCGGGATATTTTGTTTGCCAGAGCCTCGTCCGTTGATCGGCAGGTGCACCACTTGCAGGTGAGGTTGGCTTGGGACCCTAAGTTCTTGGTGGGAACCCTATGTACCCATCTAAGTACATATATTTTATCTAAATTAAAATTTATCAAAGCCTTGTAAGTAGCTTAGAGCGATAACAAATAAAACATAATATATTGCTTGCCCATTTAGACACTTAAATTAATACTTGCTATTACAAGTGTTATATTAATCAAGTAGGTAACCAATTATCGTATTTTAATTCAACATTTATAAAATTTTCCGCCGAAAATGTTGTCTTAAAAAATTAAGTGTGTTATTTTTTGTGAAAACAATTAAGATTATTACTATGACCAATCTTGTTAGGCATAGGTAAATACTTCACAACTAGAACGTTCTGGCTTATAAAGTTATGCGGGTATATGTGAATCAACATCACTCATAAATGAGGTTAGCCTTTAATGAAATTGATCCCTCCCTCAAACTACTTATACAACTGACTAGGGACGTACAGGTATCGATTTCAAAGTCATATTATTTTAGCTCTAGAAATACGAATATAGTATTTAAACGGTAGTAAACTTATACGGTAGTAGAGCCTTGCTGATTTCAGCATGAATGGGCCGGCTCGACCAGGGAAGTACTACCCTCTCACAGAAAATCGACGTAAAGTAACAGTACTTACCTAAACTGTTGCGTTTCGTTCGGTGAGTGAGAGTGCCGGCGGCCCTATCCCCTATTCCTTCTCCCTCATCCAACTCCTTATCCTACCCTGATACCCAACCCCAATGGGGCGGCAACGCACTTGTGACTCCTGTGGTGTTGCTTGTGTCCATGGGCGGCGGTAATTGCTTACCATCAGGCGATCCGTCTGCTCGTTTGCCGCCTATTACTATGAAAAAAAAAACCATGTTTTTGGTACATCTTTTTTTATTTCTAGGGTATTTATTCTTCGAACTACAGTTCCTTGAAGCCTGGGGACTGCGCACTAAACTCAGAAGAAATTTTTTTTTAAAGACAACTCCCGCACTAGGACTAAATCCTGCGTCGCGGGGGACTTTACAAACATACAACTAACGAACACAATGAACACCCAGACCCGAGACAACAATTTGTGGATCACACAAAGTGTTGTCTCGTGTGGGAATCGAACCCAGGACACGCGGCGCAGTGTCAAGCGGCGAGGCGGCCGCTTAAACCACTACGCCAACCGTGCAGTCAAAAAGTCAGCGTGGAAACGCTAATATTGGTCAAAATATTAGCGTTTCCACAGAGCGATTGCCTTCTGAACTCCATAACTTGAAACTAAAGGGACAGTCCATGACTTAGTTGTAAATTAAGGCAGCTCTCCATACATGAAAGTGAAAATTTTTTTATTCGTCATATATAATATGTGGAGTTTAAAATAACATGTTGAGGTTTCTTAATCGAAATCTTATTTCTCTCAAAGTTAATCGTTTGAAAGATAGACGCTTCTAAAGTGGTAAAAAGTATGTCCTCCGCTCTAACTTTTAAAGTAAGAGAGTGACAAAAATTAAATTTCATAACATATGCTGTAAGATCGTAATGAAAAATTGCAACAAAAATCGAAGAAAAAAGACAAGAGACGAATTTCTCGGGAATTGTTGCCACGATAATTCTCGAAACGCAGGGTGCGTTTCGAGAATTATCGTTAGATGAATACGTCCTGACCTCATTTTTCCATAATTCAATACTCGATTCGTTCGATATTTCTTTCTATGACGAACGCGCATCGCTTCGTATGACCTTAAGTGTTGCCCTACTTGCTATTCCCGCAACAAGAATACACAAGTCTAAAATGTATTCCGGCCTTCCTATGTAAATACCACCTCACTAAAGAGGCCTCAACTCCGCATCGTATTTGATAGTAGAATAGCTGATCCTATTCAAACATCCCATTAGAAATTCACACAAAGCACAAAAGGTGCTTAAATCAAAATGATTTGTAGGCTCCCACTAATTTCACTCTATAATTATCAAGGTAATATATCATTGCGGATGAACATTTAAATTAAAAGAGCACGCTGTGTAGGCAGACTGTCGACCTAGAAAATAATTTATTTTTTATTTTATTGTTAACGATCTCACCAGCCACTTGACGGCCTGCTGTTTTTTAGCTACTGAGATTGCTTAAAACGATCTAGCGCGGCTGTTGGTAAGAGGATTTCGTAGGCTAAGATTTTATAATATTAAGTAAAGATGCTTAAGAAGTATTTAAATAGTCGCACCTTTTTCTGAAAGCTAAGATATAGACACCTATCCTCATCAAACTACAGAGCGCATGCCTATACTGTATGTGAGAAGACAGTATAAGTTTGCTAGAATACCGTCATTTTCAAAACCTAGTCGAGTAACACCAATTTAGGAAAATACATTAAAGTAAGACACGAAGTCAAGAAAGAGAAGAAGAGGCAATAAATCATATTTTTTTATCAGTTAAGCTTGTAGTCTCATATATCCAGGTTTCCTAATATTTAATTGATTTACTTCAGAAATTTAACAAGCGATTTCATCAGTGACCAGATGAGTGACCATACCAGAGCCAGTGATTTGAAATTGCCTGACCCCTAAAGCTCAGAAAATTTGCTTCGGAATATTCAATTGTGTTATTCTAAAGCTACAGAGTTTGTTTGTATGTTTGAACGGCCTTATCTCAAAATCTAGTGCTACGAATTAAAACAAATTTTTGTTCTGGATAGTATTGCATTTATCAAGGAAAACTCATCATCATCATCCTAGCGCTGGCCCGGTTGCGTTCCAAAACCTACGTCTTGGCACCCGAGGTCCGCCTTCCGGCTGAATTAAGCTTATCAAGGAAATCTATAAAGGCTTTAAAATATCACTCTATGAGTTACAGGTGGAGAACAATAATAATAAATAATCAAAACACTGTTGTTACTGCGGTCACAAATAGTCTTTAAATATGAATTCATTCTCACAGACAGAACCGTATTAACAAGGCATAACATTCTACATTATTTGGTGGTATACGCATCGTAAGCTACGTTATAAAGTAAACAAACCAAAACGCAATAAAATCCACCGTTAACCACATCGTACGTTTCGGAATCAAGGTCGATCGATCCACCCCGTTATGAAGATGTATTGCTCAATAAAAATATGGAGGAATCCACTACCGTGTTTGGTATGAACTGCTATATGTCATTTTGTTCAGGACTAGGTCGCGGTGAGTGTAGTTATTGGAAGGATAAAATGTTATACCGCATGTTGGAAGAATTTAGTTGGTTGTTTTTATCCAATTAGTCTAGAACTGGGGCTGTTGTATATAAATAGGCATTTATACCTTTAATTATTTGTTTTTCCGCGATTAACACCCGTTAAAAATACTTTCAAATTGTATACAAATCGCCAAAGTTTAAAATCGTTTAAGCTATAATTTTGTTTAAAGTAATAAATGTACTCTGGGCTTCGAGATCATGGGCTGCTAACAGCCGGTCCCAATGTTTAATTTATCGCTGGATTTGGCCACTAGATATACTAGAGATATAATGGAAATAATCATCATCCTCTTAGCGTTATCCTAGTTTCGATCTGGGGTCCGCTTACTAGTGTAACCGGTTTCGGCTGAATATTAGCTTTTCCACAGAGCGACTGCCTGTCTGACCTCCGCAACCCGAAGGGATAGCGATATTCCATGGTTTAGACTAGTGTTAGTTTAATAAGAAGGTACTGACGCCCTGTAACGACTGTCAAAGATCTTCATGACAACCGGTACCTACGGCTTAACGTGCTCTCCGAGGCACGGGACGAGCGATAATTAACAATTCAATACGCACATAATTCCGAAAAGTCATTGGTGCGCGCCGTGAATTCGAACCCGATACCCTCTACATGGCAGTCTGTTGGTATCTCCACTCGGCTATCGCTGCCTATATAATGGACATAAGCTTCATACAAAATATGTCAAATCCATCGATAGAAAAGGTAATGGGCCGACCGGTGAGACGATTATGACGATCCATGCCCACGCAAGTAACATTAAAAACATGCCATTAAATGTAATCATGGTCGCCATTTACCTATACCATAGATAATGTCGTTAACATATGACGTACATGTTACATCATACGGCTGAAAAACATCACTCCCCTTGTTTACACCCAGCTACCGTCACCACAAGCCTGTAAGAGATATTATTACATCGCGAAAATCGATAATATATTTTCATCAACGTTCTATGGATTTACAGATATTCACAGGTGGATGAGAAGATTTATTTTAGTGAAAAATTAGTACAGGTTTTTAAAACTGTCAGATTTTTTTGCGGTGATTTAGGTAAAAAAGCCAATGATACGAGAATCTGAATGAATGGAGGTTGGACTCTAGACTAGTTCTCCGAATATTCCTCAGATATGTTCAAGCCAACTCATTTACTTCCTGACTTGAACTTATAAATACCTGTATCGTTGGTGATACATAAATTCAAACGAGACGGATATAAACAACACTCAAACTGAACAAAAATATTAGAAGATTATCCCGCAATCTATTAGTGGAGAATCCTGGATACGCGATCATTATGAACTCGTTTTGAATTCCAAGATTTCTTTTAAGCAAGAGTTCATTGCTGAATCATGTTACACATGTGAGTGCGCAGTAGGTAACTGGGATAGACTAGTCAAAAAACTAAAAAATTATTAATATATTCATATTATAAGAAAATAAATATCACATAATAAAACCAAAAATAAATCACTTCTAACATCAAGCATCTTACGAAGATCTGCGTGCGACATCAGCTAATCAAGAGACGAGAGTCTTGACGTTAACGAGCGGCGCAGTTATATACAGTCGTATCGACAGCTTTATATCACAGAAATGTGTGTGAACGTTGATAGACGTGTGTGATACGATATATTTTTATTTTCTTTTTAGACTCAAATGTAATATCAAACCTACATTTCGCCGTGTTAAAATTTTTAGGCTCCATGTAATAGCGGGCGAGCCTATTGCCGGACACATTGGCAGACTACGTGCTGCAAACATACAACCAACTGAACTTACATACTTACTTTTAGAATAAGTAGTACGTTAACATCACTTACGTGTCTACTGACGAAAGATATTGAACTTATTGTGATATTATAATGTATATAATTTGTTACTATATAATTGCGTATGCGCAGCGATTTTATGATATTGGTAAAAGTAACTGTGCTCCGGACTCTGGTAGACGCTTGCTTGACAAGACAATTGACATTCATGACAGATGGAATCTTTCAATCTTGGGCCTATATTGAAACGTCAGTCTGTCAAGTACAAGTAGCGTTCGGAAACAAATTACTCTTTGCTATTTTTAATTTTTATTTTTATTTTGATGTAACGGAGGCATGTATTGTGTATTGTATATAATAATATATATATTATAAAACTTATTAATAATATGTACACTATATACGTATATATTTGTATATAATTTTGTGTGTATATATATATATATATATATATATATATATATATATATATATATATATATATATATATATTAATTTGTCGTTATTATATTTTATTTATTTATAGGTAAATTTAATTTATAGGTAAATATTTATAGGTAAATTTAATTATAATTGCATATAGGCCTGCGAGAATACCAGCGTTGTAGTTTTATAACTGCAACAATAGCTGACGCAGTTGCCTAATTTGTTCTCCACATACCGCCTTCTGTAAATTTAAGTAAGAAAATGTATTTTAAGTTTTGGAGAAGCAAATAAAATATTTTTTGTTTTGTTTTTTTTGTTTTTAACCAACGGACACAGTGAACACCTAGACTCTAAATAACAATTTCTGGATCACAGAAAGTGTTGTCTCGTTTGGAAATCGAACCCACAACACTTGGCGCAGTGTCAAGCGGCGAGGCGGCCGCTTAGGCCGATTCACACATATCAGTGAAGTCTTAGTTCCGGCAACGTGACCGCACAGGTCAGTGTCAGTGCTACAGTGAGGCGGCAGTGCTTCAATTCACACATGTAATCAGTGCGCGGATCGGAAGCACTGAGAACGGTGAGACGATAGCTGGTGATGATATTTGCTATGGCTCTATTAAATAATACGGAACTAGCAATGATAGCCATTGCTTTAAACGAAGAAGAAGAAGAGCAGCATCAAGGGAAAAAAAGAAATGGGTGCATAAAGCATGGCGATTAAGAGAAACGGAAGGAGAGTTCATGACATTATACAAGGAGTTTATTAAAGACGAAAAGAAATATTTTAGAATGTCGGAAAGCTCTAGCTGTTTCAACAATAAAATCTCAAAATGAGACAAATCATACAAAACATTATTTTCACGAACCAATTCTATCAGTCGCTCGTCCTGCATTTTGTTTTACGGACACCGGTGTCCGTGATCCGACAAAAAATATCGTCACCACCGATTACGTCCGTGATCGCCGGCGCCGGCACTGTCACTGAGAGTACTGTGTCGTCACTGACACTGACAGGTGTAGATACGTTCATAGAAAATGTATGAAAGAATAATTATCACGGTGCCGGTACTGTGCCGGAACTGTGACTTCACTGATATGTGTGAATAGGCCTTTATTAATCACTGCGCCAACCATGCAGTCAAAATCAGTTATCTTTATTGGTTATCTAGCTACCATAATGCAGGCTCTACCTAACTTGGGATCCATTGACGGTGTGGCAGTTGTCATGACATTATAATTACATTAGGTACACGAGAATAACCAAAGACCAATTCAACCGAATTAAGCAGACATGGTACTTTTGCGTTAATCATTCAGAGAAGGAAGATTGTACGGCTAAATTTGGAAAGCAAGGAATACTGTCGCCCCAAACACGATTAGAAGCCGAACTCTGTGACTAAATTGGTTATAAATTGATTACTACACACACTGATATCTATCATCTGTATCTAATAATAAAATTATTGCATTACCGTCCTACTGACAGACCACGTAAAACTATTTAATTAGGTACAAGGAGCTAAAATTTGGCATGGATGTTCCTTGGGGACCGTGCGGGTACACTAAGATGGGATTTTCCTAAATTCACACGGGATAAGACATAAGCGGTTAAATTAAAATTAAATGTGGCGGACGTAGTAACCGTAATCTTGTCCATCATTAACTTTATGAATCATCATGTTCGTGCTGATAGAGAATAATCTCAACCTGATCTTTTTTATTATAACTGGAGATTTTGCAATAACAGTAATTAAAATGTTTGGTTTAAAACAAAAAAAAATACATCTACACATCAAATATAGCTTTTCAATAACCCATTTTGTATTTTTCAATACTAAAGGCAATTTATTTATTGAACTATTTGACCTGTCAACACTGTCAACACTGTCTTTTAAATTGCAAATATCGTAGCGAAAATCGTCTAGTCTAACCAGATATGACAAAATATTAGGTTTTCCTCAAAGCAAAGTCCTTCTGACCTCCGTAACCCAATAGGATAACAATATTCCATGGATTAAACGAGTGTCCCTCCCCATAGCAGTTTGTTGATATTTCCATCTACGTACATCGGTTTGTTAGTATCACTCACACCTCATATACAGTAATAGGCATCACAAAGTTTCAAACTCCATAATTCAAACGAGTATTAAATTCACACCAACCGTGGTAAATAACTACAGTTGCATTAAATATTTAAGCCACCTGCAATCAACCGTCAATAACAAAATTACAATCAAACTATCGTCTAGTTGCCGCATTCAACGATCACAATACAGTAATGACTTGACAATTCAATAATAAACGGACAAACTGAATTAATTGTAGCCAATCAACACGCGAACCGAAAATTATCTACCCTATAGATCCATTTTATGCCCGACACAGCAAGGCTTATTACAGTACACGAACACATGTACAAGCACACACACATATGCAATTCATTCATTACATTATAAACACGCTGCCTATTCCCAATGGAAAACAAAATTATATCAATTTTGTATCGTTTAGTTACGTCCAAAATTAAATTGATCAACGATTTGGTTGTATGTCTACTATAACAAAATGGCTGGATTAATGTTGATGGTCATGATTGAGAAGATTTATTTTAATGAATTTTGAGATTTGAGTAAGGCCTCCAATGACTTACATACGTAATCGTTGGATCTGATAGGGTGTCGCGATGTACAATATAAGGGCAACCGTGGCGAGATCGCTAGTTTTAAAGAACATTGTAAAATTGTTGTATCGTGTGAAATAAAAAAAAATCTTAACTGTTCACTGATTGGGTGTGTAATAAACATCTGCCTACCCCTTCGGGGATAAAAGGCGTGAAGTTATTTAATGTAATATAATATCCACTGATTTCATCCAAGTTAATAAGAATTATAAAAAAATATATCTTTAGTTTAACTGAATGTTAAGGTATAATAAATATGGTTACGAACTTATAATAGTTTCTGAAATTAATTTAATATCGTCATAATTCTAATCGGATTGCTACACTAGCAAGAGTATGAGTGAAATTTGAATAATTTCACGTTAGCATTTGTAAAACTTTGCCTAATTAAAATAATTGAACTACGTCGAATTAAATCATGGACTAAGTTTAATGTTTTACACTTTGATGTGCTTTTTGTATCTATATTTTAAAATGTATTATTTCAGCTTTGATATTGTTAAGTTCTATTGAATAAGATAATGGGATTTTATTATAAGACCATTTATTATTAGAATCTGCTTGCCGCGAGTTAACTACGATTTATTATTTTATCAACACTTTGATGTACAGTGGCTGTAAAAGACATGCCAATAAAATTTGTACTGTGTGTATGTTTACTGTCCTTCAAATCGTTAAGACAGTATTATCATTTATATAATCAATTGTCCTTACTGACATAATTATCGCAAAAGCCCAAATTACTGAAGCTACAAACTCCACAGAGTCCAAAAGTGTGAATCTAATTGTCAATACTGCTAAACCAAGCTTGGTTTAGCAGTATCTATCACTCCTATATCACTCCTGTATAGCTATACAGGAGACACTTTTGTGTCATCATCATCATCATCAGCCTTTAACAGTCCACTGCTGGACAAAGCCTCTCCTTTGAAAGGAGGAATTGGCCTACTATACCACGCTGGCCAAACGGGTTGGTATAAGGTTGGTGTAAGAGAAGGAAAACTTGATACAAAATCAAGTTTTCCTTCTCTTACATTGCTGTTCTATGCATAATTTGCTCCCTCTGTCGGCTCTTACGACACCCATGGGTTGATATGGGGTGGTGACAATCCGTATTCTTAATCCGTCACCAGACGGACAACTAATTCATACATATGTGGAGTTTAAAATAACATGTTGAGGTTTCTTAATCGAAATCTTCGTTCTCGCAAAGTTAATCGTTTGAAAGATAGACGCTTCTAAAGTGGTAAAGAGTATGTCCTCCGCTCTAACTTTTGCAGTAAAACAGTGACAAATCTAAATTTCATAATATATGCTGTAGATCGTAATGAAAATTTGCAAAGAAAATCGGTATGAACGAGTGAATAGCATTGAGATATAGCGCATATTAATTTTAAAACCGCAAATAAAACTTTGTCATTTGTACAAATACAATAAAAACAAAGTTATTTTGATGACGAAAAAGTATAGTCTAGTAGAATAGTCTGTAATCTGGTGAAAATAATGGTCAGGTATGTTAAGTGGATGCCTCTACTACTAACCCTTCATAGGTGAGTCTGGCACGCACTGGTGTAATTATTACAGTTCTGTAGTCAAATGGCAAAAAAATAAACCTTGATAATGTTTGTCTGTTCTTGCCAAACGGTGAAAGAAAACATCGCGAGGGAACTTGCAAGTCTAAGTTGTATTCCACATAATGGACTCATAAGACATGTGAAGTCTGCCAACCCACTGGCAAACGGACTCAGCAGTGGCATAGTTTATTTACAGGGCTGTAGATGATTTTTTCTCGATTTCTCGAACATTTTGCCCGTCTCGACAAGAGACAAATATCTCGGGAATTCTCGCATCGAGAATTCTCGCAGAGAAACCCTAGGTTAGATGAACACCTCACCTCATTTTTCCACAATTCAATACACGATTCGTTCGATTCAATACTCACATTAAGGTAAGACACTCAAGAAAGAGAAGTAGAGACAAGAGTTCATATTTTTTATCCGTTAAGCTTGTAGTCTCATTCATATACATAGGTTTTCTAATATAATTATTTTCCTTCAGAAATTTAACATGCGATTTAATCAGTGACCAGACCAGAGCCAGTTATTTGAAATTGCCTGACACTAAAGCTCAGAAAATTTGCTTCGTAATATTCAATTGTGTTATTCTAAAGCTAAGGAGTTTGTTTGTATGTTTCAACGGACTTATCTCAGGATCTAGTGCTACGAATTAAAATATTTTTTGTTCTGGATAGTATTGCATTTACCAAGGAAAACTATATAGGCTTTATAATATCAGTCTATGAGTTACAGGTGGAAAACAATAACTATTCATAATTAAAACGCGGTTGTAACCCCGCAAACAGCTAGACTTTAAATATGAATGCCTTCTTATAGACAGAACCGTATTAACAAGGCATAACATTATTTGGTGGTATACGCATCGTAAGCTACGTTATAAAGTAAACAAACCGAAACACAATAAAATCCACCGTTAACCACATCGTACGTTTCGGAATCAAGGTCGATCGATCCACCCCGTTATGAAGATGTATTGCTCAATAAAAATATGGAGAAATCCACTACCTTGTTCATCCCACTGTATATCATTTTGTTCAGGACTAGGTCAGGTCAAGTGTGGTTATTGGAAGAATAAAATGTTATACCGCATGTTGCAAGCCTTTAGTATACGTTGTTGGACATCTTTACCCATTGACTAAAACTAATTCATTAGCCTGAGCATATAAGTAGGTACGTTAGGTGTTGTGTGTCTTCCTTCAATGAGTCAAAAACTGGGACTATATGTATGTAAATAGGGACATTATGAATTTAAAAGCTATTATTCTGTCAGATCTGGGGGCCAAATTCCTATTTTTATATGATATTGATATTATATTTTGAACTGACGAAGCGGTATTCTGATAGCCTTATGTCATTATCGTATAATTTGAGATTAACAGTTCCTCGTTGATACATATTTTGACACTTGTTTCAATTTACGATTTCGTTACAACTTCGTTCAATTATCGGATAATTTAGAAGAATACGCTTTTTGTGACGTAAGTATGACACTGACATGATATCGAAACTATATTTATTTAGGAGTATTGAGCCCCTGGTTAAACCAGTACTCGATCTTTCGGGTTCCAAGACCATGGGTTGGTAACGGCGGGTCTCAATATTTTATCTATCGCTGCATTTGGCTACTAGATTTACATATTTGACATTAGCTTCATACAAAATAGGTCAAATATATATCTAGTCAGGGATGATCGGTACTTTTTTTCTTTTGATAGGTCGTGTTTTCTGAAAATGAATCCTAATTAGACCGAATTATCCAGGGACCCCTTGCATACTAAATTTTATGAAAATCTTTGGAGCCGTTTCCGATTAGGTATATAATTATATAACGATGCTTAGTTTGATTTTTGGCCGGTACAAAGGCTTCACAGCTCTATGTGGGCACAGCTGGGTCTCTTTGCAATAAATACACTTTTTTTTTATAGCCTCACGCCTGTATCCCCGAAGGGGTAGGCAGAGGTGTAATATTACACCCACATTTCGCCATGAAATTTTAGGTCCCACGTAATAGGGGGCGAGCCTATTGCCGTACCGGGCACATTACTAGACTCTGAGCTGTTACTGAGAATTTCCTAACGGGAAAACCTCAGTAACACTTTGCCCGACCCGGGAATCGAACCCGAGACCTCCCAATCGCACGCGCACATTTATGTCGCGAGACCAACGAGGCAGTCAGTAGGCAGTATATATATAAGTATATAAATAATTGCTCGTTTATAGCTATTAAATAGTATCCAAATCCATCGATAAATTGGACCTGGTCGTAAGGCGATGACGACGATTCATGCTAATGAAAGAACCATTTAAAAACATGCCATTAAATGTAATCATGATCACCATTTACCTATCTACCTATACCATAGATAATGTCGTTAACATATGACGTACATGTTACATCATACGGCTGAAAAACATTACTCCCCTTGTTTACTCCCAGCTACCGTCACCACAAGCCTGTAAGAGATAATATTACATCGCAAAAATCGATAATATATTTTCATCAAGGTTCTATGGATAATTATTCACAGGTGGATGAGAAGATTTATTTTAGTGGAAAATTAGAAAATTTTTTTAAAACTGGCAGATTTTTTTGCGGTGATTCAGGTAAAAAAGACAATTATACGAGTATCTGAATGAATAGAGGTTGGACTCTAGACTAGTTCTCAGAATATTCATCAGATAGTTCAAGCCAACTCATTCAGTTCCTGACTTGAACTTCTAAATACCTCTATCGTTGGCGATATATAAATTCAAACGAGACGGATACAAACAACACTCAAACTGAACAAAAATATTAGAAGATTATCCCGCAATCTATGAGTGGAGAATCCTGGATACGCGATGATTATGAACTCGTTTTGAGTTCGAAGATTTCTTTTAAGCGAGAGTTCATTGCTGGATCATGTTACACATGTGAGTGTGCAGTAAGTAACTAGTACAGACTAGTCAAAAAACTAAAAATTTATTCATATATTCATATTATAAGAAAATAAATATCACATACTATAACCAAAAATAAATCACTTCTAACATCAAGCATCTTACGAAGATCTGCGTGCGACATCAGCTAATCAAGAGACGAGAGTCTTGACGTTAACGAGCGACGCAGTTATATACAGTCGTATCGACAGCTTTATTTCACAGAATTGTGTGTGAACGTAAATAGACTTGTGTGATACGATATATTATTTATAGACTCACGCCTGTATCCTTGAAGGAGTAGACAGAGATTTGTCACACCCACATTTCGCCACGTTATAGTTTTTTTGGGCACCACGTAATAGGGGGCGAAACTATTGCCGTTATACATTGGACGACTCCGTGCTGTGAACATACAACCATCGGACACAGTGAACACCCAGACTCTAAACAACAATTTATGGATCACACAAAGTGTTGTCTCGTGTGGGAATCAAACCCACAACTCTCGCCGCAGTGTCAAGCGGCGAGGCGACCGCTTAAATCACTGCGCCAACCATGCAGTCAAAATCAGTTATCTTTATTGGTTATCTGGCTGCCATATTGCAGGCTCTATCTAACTTGGGATCCATTGACAGTGTGAGAGTTGTCATGACATTATTATTACATTAGGTACACGAGAATAACAAAAGACCAATACAACCGAATTAAACAGACATGGTACATTTGCGTTAATCATTCAGAGAAGCAAGATTGTACGGCTAAATTTGGAAAGCAAGGAATACTGTCGCCCCAAACACGATTAGAAGCCAAACTCTGTGACTAAATTAGATATAAATTGATTAATACGCACACGCATATCTATCATCTGTAATAGTAAAATTATTGCATTACCGATCTACTGACAGACCACGCAGAACTAAAACAATTTAATTAGGCGCAAGGAACTGAAACTTGACACGGATGTTCCTTGGGGACCGTGGGGGTACACTAAGATGGGATTTTCCTAAATTCACACGGGATAGGACATAAGCGGTTAAATTAAAATCAAATGTGGCGGGCGTAGTTACCGTATTCTTGTCCATCAATAACTTTATGAATCATCTTGTTCGTGCTGATAGAGAATAATGTCAACCTGATATTTTTATTATAACTGAAGATTTTTCGATAACACTAATTAAAATGTTTGGTTGAAAACACAAAAATGACATCTACACATCAAATATAGCTTTTCAACAATCCATTTTGTATTTTTCAATATTATAAGCAATTTATTTCACAGGTAGTAGAGCCTTGCTGATTTCAGCGTGAATGGGCCGGCTCGACCGGGGAAGTACTACCCTCTCACAGGAAATCGACGTAACGGTACCTAAACTGTTGCGTTTCGCTCGGTGAGTAAGAGTTGCGGAGGCCCATCCCCTATTCCTTCTCCCTCATCCCACTCCTCATCCTATCCGCATTCCCAACCCCAAGGGGTGGCAACGCACTTGTGACTCCTGTGGTGTTGCTTGTGTCCATGGGCGGTGGTAATTGCTTACCATCAGGCAATCCGTCTGCTCGTTTGCCGCCTATTAACATAAAAAAAGAAAAAAGAAAATATTAATAAATTGCTTATAAAATTAACTGTTTAATAGCCTGCTATTAAACCGTTAGAATAAAAATCCAGGTACTAAATGTCATCTTTTAAATAGCAAATATCGTGGCGAAAATTGTCTAGTCTAACCAGATATGACAAATTATTAGGTTTTCCTCAGAGCAAAGTCCTTCTGACCTCCATAACCCAAAAGGATAACAATATGCCATGGATTAAACGAGTGTCCCTCCCCATAGCAGTCTGTTGATATTTCCATCTACGTACATCGGTTTGTTAGTATCGCTCACACCTCAAATACAGTATTAGGCATTGCAAAGTTTCAAACCCCATAATTCAAACGAGTATTAAATTCACACCAACCGTGGTAAATAACTACAGTTGCATTAAATATTTAAGCCACCTGCAATCAACCAACAAGCACAAAATTACTATCAAACTATCGTCTAGTTGCCGCATTCAACGATCACAATACAGTAATGACTTGACAATCCAATAATAAACGGACAAACTGAATTAATTGTAGCCAATCAACACGCGAACCGAAAATTATCTACCCTATCGAATATATTTAGATCCATTTTATGCCCGACACAGCAAGGCTTATAACAGTACACGAACACATGTACACGCACACACACATATGCAATTCGTTCATTACATTATAAACACGCTGCCTATTCCCAATGGCAAACAAAATTATATCAATTTTGTATCGTTTAGTTACGTCCAAAATTAAATTGATCAACGATTTGGTTGTATGTCTACTATAACAAAATGGCTGGATTAATGTTGATGGTCATGATTGAGAAGATTAATTTTAATGAATTTTGAGATTTGAGTAAGGCCTCCAATGACTTACATACGTAATCGCTGGATTTGATAGGATGTCGCGATGCACTATATAAGGGCAACCGTGGCGAGATAGCTAGTTTTAAAGAACATTGTTAAATTGTTGTATCGTGTGAAATAAAAAAAAAAACTTATTTGTTCACTGCTTGGGTGTGTAATAAACATCTGCCTACCCCTTTGGGGATAAAAGGCGTGAAGTTATGTAATGTAATATAATGTCCACTGATTTCATCCAAGTTAATAAGAATTATATAAAAAAATATCTTTAGTTTAACTAAGAAATATGGTTACAAACTTATAATACTTTCTGAAGTTAATTTAATATCGTTTTATTTCTAATCCGATTGCTACACTAGCAAGAGCATGAGTGAAATTTGAATAATTTCACGTTAGCATTTGTAAAACTTTGCCTAATTAAAGTAATTGAATTACGTCGAATTAAATCATGTACTAAGTTTAATGTTTTACACTTTGATGTGCTTTTTGTATCTGTATTATTTCAGCTTTGATATTGTTAAGTTCGATTGAATAAGAAAATGTAATTTTTTCTTTTTAAAATTATATTATTATAGAATCTGCTTGCCGCCAGTTAACTACGATTTATTAATTTATCAACACTTTGATGGCATTGTACGCCTGTCAACGTCATGCCAATAAAATTTCTACTGTGTGTGTGTTTACTGTCCTTCAAATCGTTAAGACAGTATTATCATTTATATAATCAATTGTCCTAACCGACATAATTATCGCAAAGCCGAAATTACTGAAGCTACAAACTCCACAGAGTCCAAAAGTGTGAATCAAATTGTCAATACTGCTAAATCAAGCTATACAGGAGACACTTTTGTGTCATCATCATCAGCCTTTAACAGTCCACTGCTGGACTAGGCCTCTCCTTTGAAAGTAGGAATTGGCCTACTATACCACGCTGTCCAAACGGGTTGGTATAGGGTTTGTATCAAGTTTTGCTTCTCTTACATTGCTGTTCTATGTATAAATTGCTCCCTCTGTCGGCTCTTACGACACCCATTGGATGACATGGGGTGGTGACAATACGTATTCTTAATCCGTTACCACACGGACTGTAACACTTTTGTGTAGTTTATTTTAAATCAAGTTGTATAATGTATTTGTTACTGTTCGCAAACATCTACCTTGAAAAGGCATATGACCGAGTGCCTCGTGAAGTCTTGTGGTGGGCCCTGAAGAAGAAAGGAGTGCCTGGGAAATACCCGTCGTTGATTCAAGCCATGTACGCTGAATGCCGAACGCAAGTCCGATCCGCAGCTGGTATCACAGCCAGATTCGACCGTGGCCGTAGGCTTGCACCAAGGGTCGGCCCTTAGCCCCTACCTCTTACTGTTAATTATGGATGTTATAATATCATCGGACATTCAAGGAGAGGCACCCTGGTGCATGCTGTTTGCCGACGACATTGTTCTGGTAGCAGAGAGTGGACAGAAGGTGCAGAGCAAGCTGAAGAAGTGGCGGCAGAGATTGGAGAATGTAGGCCTGAGAATTAGCAGAACCAAAACGGAATATATGTTCTGTGACTTTGGCAGTCTCTCCAGTCCTATACTGGTTACACTCAGCGGTACACCTCGGCCAGTATGTTCCGTTACCTAAGTTCACTCTTGCAAGATGACGGCGAAATTGATCGGGATGTTAGGCAAGAATCAACGCAGGATGGATGAAATGGCGACAGGTCTCAGGCACAATATGCGACCACAAAATGCCTGTGAAATTAAAGGGCCGCATGTATAAGTCAGTTATAAGGCCTGTCGTACTGTATGGAGCTGAGTGTTGGGCTACAAAGAAGATGGATGAGAAGCGATTGCATGTGGCAGAGATGAGAATGTTATGATGGATGTGTGGAGTGACAAGAATGGACAGAATAAGGAACGTTAGAGGTAGTATGAAAGTGGCGGCTATAGATGAAAAGGTAAAAAGGAGTCGATTGGCCTGGTATGGACATGTTATGCGGAGAGATGAGATGTATGTAGGTAAAAAAGTGATGGATATGCATGTAGAAGGACGAGAATGGAGATGACGCCAAGGAAAAGATGGATGGACTGTGTTAAGATGGATATGAAATAGAAAGGGGTACACAATTGCATGACTGGTGACAGAGAAGTATGGAAGCGAAGGACATACTGCGCCGACCCCAAATAAATTGGGACCAGGGCAAGACAATGATGATACTGTTCTCACAAAACTATACCGTCAAAACTCAATTTTTGTGTACTTATTGCGGCAATTTACGATGACAGGGTTCGTCACGTTAGCACGAAACAATCAGTGCAACACATCGCGTGCCAAGCTGGGAACTACAGAACGCGAACCAATACTTAGCTGATGGAAAAAATATTAACCATTTTATGGAGTAACGGTTATTTAAGTTTATAGCTGTGTTTACAGCAAAACTATGGTTGGAGTGGTTTGAGCTAGCGTTTAAAATTGTATACGTCGTATTGTGGAGTATTTACGGACAATAAAATATTACTTCTTCTCTGAAATGTTGTTCTATTATTTGATTAAAGGTTTTTGAATTACGGGTCGTATGTAAAGATACTCGCATGAAATGTATTAATCCATAATTCAATTCTAAGGAGTTTGATACCATACCACATCACTAACTGACAAAGGTAAGCTTGTCTCTTCATTTAAAGGCAATAGCAGTGTTTGAATTAGAAGTGTTACATTATAAGCAAATTCTCACACTAAGATAACAGAAAAAAAAATGGCTAGGTAGCCAAAGAAAACTCTTTGTCAGGAACTTTAGTAATACATCTCATCATAATGTTGCATTAAATAATTATCCTTGATAGGGTATCTTATAAGAACAACCAATAATGGAACCCAAAAACAATGTGCAGAATTGAGACGCGAAGTTAAATCCAGAGGTGAAAAACGAGGCACATTCCTATTCTTAAAGATGCTAGCTATAATAAGATACATTCACAACATACATCCGAAAACATTCTTCGGCAAAACAAGTTCTGAAAACAATAATTATATAAAAGCAAAACCTTCCGTATTGTATTTGGTTAAAAATCGACAAAATTGTTCCGTCGCGAATGGACAAATATATTGCTTTAAGCCAAATAAACGTCAACAATAAAATAAAAGAACATTCGGTCCCTCACATAAAGTGTGTTTACTTACATTCTAGATATCATAAGTAAGGATCTCCATTTGCAAGAGCAACCTTTGAAAGAATGAACTTGCGTGTAGCGATAAAATGCGAAGGCCACGGTAGTACATACATTCACGCAATTAGGGCTGCCAAGGTTCAACATTTTAAGGAAAATGAGCTTATATTTTGGCTCTATTGTGTCGTGGCTTCCCACAAGCTGAGGTTATTTGATTACATAGATGTTTGACTATGTGTTGTGGGTATATCGCAGGCAGAAATTATGCTCTCAATATTGGCTAGACTGGAGGTAATGAGTCTCTAGGGATGAAGGGACTAAAGATATATTTATGTTTTGGTGAAATTTGATATTTTGAGTTAGTGGTGGATACTAGTTGTCGTTTAATAGTGACGAATGATATAGAATTTTCATTATTATTTACATGAATGTTCATTTCCTTGAATTGCCAGATCTATTCCCAGAATTAGATATTTGATACGGGATATTTCAGGTGTTGATATTTACACCCGCAGCCGTAAATATGGTAGGCAGCGGCTTTTTGTTCATCATCATCATCAGCCTTTAACAGTCCACTGCTGGAATAGGCCTCTCCTTTGAAAGGAGGAATTGGCCTACTATACCACGCTGGCCAAACGGGTTGGTATAGGGTTTGTATCAAGTTTTCCTTCTCTTACACTGCTGTTCTATGCATAATATGCTCCCTCTGTCGGCTCTTACGACACCCACGGGATGATATGGGGTGGTGACAATCCGTATTCTTAATCCGTCACCTATTTTTGTTGCTCATGGTCTATTTAATGACGAAGTCTATAAGCAGCAATGAATACTTTGCAACTGATGGGCCAATAACTCTCAGCGAAAGCTTTTAGTAAAAATATAATAACATTTAATAAATTGCTGTCACGAGAAAATCTACCTTTTTGAACACCGAATCGTGCGAAGTTAAATGATCACAAATAACACACACAAACAGAACAACTTTAGAGAAAATATATGTATGTGCAATACCACTTTGTTCCTTTAGTGTCCAATTTTTGTCAATAAAACAAGGTGTCCAATATTTATACCGTTTTAAATGTTTAATATCTTTTAGTCTGAAAACTTTCTTAAGATTTTATTTTGAACGATCTATCATATCGTTTTCTAAGGACATTGCTCAGTACTCTGTCAACCCTAAAGATATCTTATCACGGAGAAAATGTTATAGCCTAGAAATGTTCTTACTTACCGTCATAGGCTGTTAGCTAGAAGAACCTTGATTAAGTTCTAGGTGGTGATATTTTATGTTCGCCCACGGAAGGAAAATATTTTGTACCCGGTCTAGGTGTTTGCTATAGTACAGTATCTAGGTAAAGTTTTCTCCGCTAAAACTAAGGGTTATTGGCTTGAGATTTAAAGATGGCAAATGTAAAGAAAATCTTTGTATTTGAGGGTTTTTCGTAGATATGTTACATCTGTAGTTTCGTGTGCTGGTACCTTATAGTGACTTCCACACTGATACTTTAATTGAAATAGAAAAACTTCTGCGATATATATAATTATATTTGGATTCACCAACAATTTTTACTTTAGTTATTAAGCATATAATAACAACAATCTTTATTATCTTGCTGATTGCAGAACTCTTCATCATCATCATCAGCCCTTCATACTGTCCCACTGCTGGGCACGGGCCTCTTCTCACTATGAGAAGGGTAAGGCTATAGTCCACCACGCTGGCCAAGTGCGGGTTGGCAGACTTCACAGTCATGTCTTTCGAGAATATTATAGAGAACTCTCAGTCATGCACGTTTCCTCGCGATATTTTCCTTCAACAATAAGCAAGCGATAATTAACTATTTGATACGCACTTAACTTCGAAACACTGGTGCGTGCCGTGGATTCATACCCGAAACCCTCTGCGTAGCAGTCTGTCGGTCTCTCCACTCGGCTATCGCTGCTTGGCATTGTCGAACTAGTTAAAGGTTATTGCAGCATGCATTAGCCACTTATCGTTTCATCATGTTAGTCTATGGACGTCCATTGCTGGACATAGGCCTCCCCCAGAGTTCACATAGACCGATTTTGAGCTTGATTTTGTGACTGGTAAGCAGTCCCAATCAATAAACGGGACGGTGACGAACGCACACTGCCTCGCGAATCGATAGATTACTAGAGCCTCGCAATATTTTATGTTAGTACCTAGCAAGAGGAAGTCCAAACATTACATACAATCTACGATAAAAAAATACTGTTACATATTATTTTAAGCTGTTGCTTTCCACTGGTGGACAAAGATTTTTCCATGCTCATTAAATTCATTACTTCTTTTAGTTTTCTGATACCACTCCTTTTCAAAAGAATAAAGTGTGTCCCACAGTATCTTTTTAATTTAGGTCTGACGCTATAAGATTTAACACTTAAGAGTTCCCATTACTACCACACATAGGGTGGTAGTAATAATTGTATGACTATTTCAGTACTAAAAAATATGATAGTTTGTGTGAATGGTTAGATTTCTTTAAAGGCAAAAACAACTAAAAGAATTTTGATAAAACCTGGCATTAATATAGCTTACAGTTCAGAATAGCACATTTGTCTCGATAACCGACGTTGCCGGGGTGAAGCTTAGGACAGAAGTTAGTAAATCAAAATTCGCATCATTTTAGAACGTGCTATTATTACACCGCAAAATCTACGTCATTTTCAGCCACGTTTAACTATCCAAAATTCGATCTACAATTTAGAATAGAAACTTATGCAGTCTCATAAACTACAATGGATGGATCAACACACAAAATATTATCCAATATTACGGTGTTGATGTAATTTCACGGGGCAGTGGCGAGGTATGGGATTTTATTTTACCGTACGTATACCAGGCTTGTGGTTGCCGACCCTTAAAATGCAAAGCCACAGGGTTTCCCGTATGAATTTTTAGTTTGTCCTGACTGATCGTACGTCATATTTCGAGGAAGATTTACGTATGAGGATGGATTACTGTACGCAAATAAATATGATATAAGGATTTTGTTCTTAGATAATTAGTTTGTGTTTATTGAGAATGAGTTGTTGTTTGTACTGAATGGGTTCTGATTGAGGTAAACATTTATCATAAATCTCTGTACTTACAAACGCATTTACTGTTATGTCAAATGATATCATTGAGTCTGTTGTAAATAAGTGTACAATAAAACCTCTCGCAGAGAGTTTAATTCACATTCAGTTTAATAATGTTCCAGTATCGCATAAGCTACTACAAAACAGTACTCGAAGAAATCAAACAATCTCAACGACACACTTAGAAACAAGTACCCTCTATGCATATATTCTAACCCGGTAACATCTAAAATCCATCTGGAATTTACTTCGAATGTTAGTTCGGCACCCTTTGCCGAAAGCGCCGCGACCCTGAGATACTTGCTTAGCTTTGATATCCGAAAATCTTGCGTAATGTCACTTGGATTTCTCCTCGGAAATGCTGTTATCTGGGGTTACAAAAATGTGAATATCATTATATACAGAGCTGATGAAGATGAGGTGCAATATCCTAGAATCATCCTTTCTTTGTAGGATAAGATATTCACTAAGTTGCAAAGTTGCTTTTATTAACCTCTGCCAATTAAAACATAAACATCCTTTCAAAACAATGTCATCTCAAAGTGACTACCAGTCTATATGGCAATCAGCAGTCACCGTAAAAACACAATTTATTAGCATGTAGTGTTTTAGTACAATACAAAGGTTGTCTGTCCATTAAGCTAACGCTAAAAGCCTATTAATGATAGGAACGAACGTCGTTAGTATACTAGATTAATGTTTTTCAAACGACACAGTATTGCTACTAAACGGGAGCAATTATAGAAACTATAGATATGTTTGGTGAAAAATTAACTGCATGGATGGCGTTGTGATTAAAATGGCCGTCTCACTGTCTAAAATCATTGAACATCGTTGAACAGTTGAGCCCTACCTGTGCACTTTTGTGAGTATTAAGTGTATTCTTGTGAAACAAGAATTTATGGGACACATTCTGCAAGATCTTTTTATGTATTGGTTAAATGGTTTGGTTTTTTACGTCTCAAACATACTGGTACCAATCTCAGAGGAATAACAATTGTCTTTCATTTATTCCTTAAATGCATTAGTGTATAGCTATGTTATTAGATGCTTCACCATTAAGCACTACGTGGAGTGCTGTGGTTTCGATCCTCTCATGACGAGACAAAACTTATTATAAAATATTTTTTTGCACGTGTCAGTGGATTTAATGTTTATAAAGTTCGCTTCCATACAGATTTTATTCCTTGTGAGGGCGACAAAAAATCTGTCTAAATAGGCTGTATATGACTGATTTTTGCTACCCACAAATGTTTAATACAAGTCTTATACCAGTAATCTATATAAAGCACAGAGTATTAATCCCAAGTGCTAAATACAGCCTGTTTCACCGAGATATCTCGTCGGTCACCGTGTACCGAGTTTAGCTAACACCCCAAATACGTAGGTGCGTTCTCAAGGCGGGTTAAATACTTGTGGCCTCTGAGTTATTTCGCCAAAGAAACGTCAAGATAATGGAAGCGGCCGAAACTTTAGCGGAAAGACGTACTGGTAATTTTCCCTTGAGCGAAAAAAATAAAATGTTCCGTAAAAAGTACAAGTTTTGTTTTTAGTTTGAGATTTTTTTTTGCTCGTAAAGAATATGACAAGAATGTTAAATTCTACAGTTGCGTGAATGTTTTAATTATTTTTAAACATTGTACTCGTAGAAAAGGGTACCGAATTGTGACTGCCGGCTTACAAGCTCTGCTTAAACTAATCGTTTTGACGTGGCGGAGACAGCGAGTCATTCAACACGTCATTCATATGAACAGAAAAGAATGGTACTATATAAGTTATGAAATATAAATGTGTAAGACAGTTTTTATCAAAACCCGTTCTGCCATTTTTGTGTGATTGAGTAACAAGTAAATATAAAGTTTAACGTTCTATTCGTAGGACATAACACAGTATATATCTACAAAATTCATAATATTGTTTAGTCTTAAGAGGCTTGGCAAATATATACCACTAAAGTAGGTACATACATAGCATATTGGATCAACTTAACACTTTTAAGGACAGTAAACGCCTATAGACGTGATAACAATAAAACTTCAATTGTGTCTCGTTTACTGTCCGTGAAAGTGTTAACTAAAAAATGCTGTCCTTCCTCTCAACAAAATTGGACAATAATAGGAAACAATAACGCTCAAACTGACGAGAAAATCTATAGCAACCTTTTATAATCGTTAGCTATAAATCCCAATTTATACTATTAAACCCAAGGCAGTTCAAAACTAATTGACTCCATAAACCCATTCACCCCATTCTAAACTCGTACAATACCGAACATTACCACAATATCTTTCATTACAATTCTACTCCATCGTTTTTGCATATCTTTCGCGAGGTAATTTACAACCTACATACCACGAGATAAGATCTATAAATGTCAGTTTAATAATGTTATAAAATATAGCCAGTGCCTGTTCAATTCGAATAATACCGGTGGTATTCTCCTTGTAAATTCATCATTACGATAATTTAATATTATGTTCAGGCATTGTCGAAATTAGGGCGGTACAGTCGAGCAGATAGGTTCATTGTTAAGTGAATAATTTATTGGCTTTGAATAGGTACGTGATCCAAAGTAGTGAGTGGATGTATTGCTGGAAAATAATTGCTACTTTATTTAATTTTAGGGTTGCTGTGTATAAAACTTTGTTCATTTGTATGTGATGTTTTCATAGCAAAAGTAAACCATGGTAGAGACACAAAACAGTTATATTAAATATTTTTACCCTACAAATTCATTCATTGATGGTATTTATGTCAATACTAAAGCAATTACTATTCATGAACGGCTTGTAAGACCTCTGTAAGAGCAATAGCTTAGTAGAATGAAGACGGTAATTTGTGGAATTTCAGTATATTACTTCATAATTGTTAAAAATCAATTATTTTAGTGTATAATACATATTATGCGTATGACTATTATTTACACTTTATTTTAAATAGAAACAAATAGTCCCCTATTATTGTAAACTGTACGTATATATACGATGGTAGATAATTTAGATTCGCTAATCACAGGGTGCCCTACTCTGTTGTGTAAGGCTTGATTAATGATCCGACTTCGCCGATTGGGTTAATCTTCATACAACACATATATCGCATACCCTTAAGACTACGGTAACTCAAAATAATCATTTTCCAGAAATGTCTTAATTGTTTTCTGTAATAAATTGAATTAAGTAAATGTATCTTTATCTCGTGTTAAGTTTTAAGTGCATGAGCAATGTAAATTTTTATCTTGCCACCAGCCGTTCAGGATTTGGGTACCAATGAGAATTCAATTGCAATAAACTCAACAGAAACTACCACTATTTTCCGACCAATAATATTTCGCTAGTAGAGATCGCTATAAGCGATAAGGCCGTCCATTGTACTTCGCTTATATTGTATGATGTCTTATGTTGTATTTCTGGTGTACAATAAAGCATAAAATAAATGAATAGATTAGATTTTTATATATTTAGCAAAGGTATCAAAAGTCTAATATAATATTCATAGGTAAAATAATGATTACTTTTTAGTTTTCACTATTCAAGCATCCGGTGCTTGAGTTACTTGGAGGTTAACGGAAAATGGGAAATTAGTGTTCCCTCCTTTTGGGCTGATATCACTAAGGTAGCGCAGGGCCTGACGTATTTTTGCGTCTGCGGATAAAACTAGGACTACATAAGTTTTATCAATGAGTAGTTATTTGAATACGGAATTTGAAACGCCACTAACTCGAAAAGCATAACATATCACGGAAAAAATGTTATAGCCTAGAAATGTTCTTATTTACCGTCATAGGCTGTTAGCTAGAAGAACCTTGATTAAGTTTTAGGTGGCGATATTTTATGTCCGCCCACGGAAGGAAAATATTTGGTTCCCAGTTCGCCTAGGTGTTTGCTATCTGGGCAAAGAAGTTTACTTCACTATAACTAGAGAGTTATTGGATTGATATTTCGATTGGAGATGTAAAAAAAAAACAAATGTACTTAATGAAATCTTTGTGTTTCAGGGCTGCTCGTAGTATTAAAGGATATGTAAAATCTGTAGTAGGTATGTGGCGCTGATACCTTTTAGTGTCTTGCGTGCATACATATTATATTATATCCTTTTTAGATTTACTATTTATTTATGAGAACAAACGGAAACTTTCTATTACAAATGGAAAACTTCTGCATCTTGTGTGATCTTATTTATTTATACATTTGAAATCACCGCAACAATATTAAGTCTCTTACAAATTGCAGACCTAGATATAGGTGATACGATAATACGTGCATTATCAATATCGTTTAATTTTATCTAATGGCTGTCAAGGTTAACTAAGTATTTCTTCAAAAACGCAGGCCTTCGAGTTTAACCACATTGCAATAGTTTCCAGTTGTTCGTAACTGCTAGCAAGTTTATTGTCATTTAGTCACAAAATCGTCCAACTTTCTAGAGATTTTAGAGAATTTCCCAATATAAATTTCATAACCACTGCTTTGGTTAGAATTTGATATGAGATTATTATGTAATTTGAGTTATAATCGGTGGCATTTGCAGTCCAAAGTTTCCTTTCTTACAGAATAATAGCTTTTTCAAAGAGCAGGTGCAGTCTGACCTCCACAACCCAAAGAAAAGCCATATAGATATTTAATATTAGGATAGTTGCAGGTAACGCCTTTTCGTAACGACTGTCATAGATCGTCATGACAACTAGGAGCTTTACGTATCCTCCGAGGCATGGAGAGGTGTGAATTTTGTGACCGGCAACATGTCACAATCGTACCCAATCAATATAAATAAGAGACAGCATGGAACGCACATTACCTCAGGAATCGATAGATTACTAGAGCCTAGCAATATTTTATGTTAGTACTTAGCAAGAGGATTTCCAAACATTAAATACAATCTACGATAAAAAAATACTGTTACGTATTATTTTAAGCTGTTACGTTCAATTGGACAAAGAGCTTCCCACTCATTTCTGTTTTTAGATTTCTCATACCAGTCCTTACCTATATATACCTATGATCATAATGATTGTAGGACTATTTTACTAGGGGAATATGGGGGAATTGGCGCCACATAAGGAAAAACTGCTTTAACTTTTAACAAACATCACTTTTTAATAATGTTTTTGGTTAATTTAATAGGACCACTAATCAGGTTTATATTGCCAATACCAAAATAAAAAAATACATTTTAACTAATTTAAAACAATAATAACTTTGGCGCCCATTACCCAAGAGTACGGGGTAGGTAATGAGATCCACTGGTAACCAGTATAAGAAAATATAACGATATATATATATATATATATATATATATATATATATATATATATATATATATATATATATATAATTATAATATTTTAAGTACTAGCTTATAACTTAAACTTAAAAACGTCTTCAGGAACATGCAAAATCACAGTCTAGTAACTTAAAAAACGATAACTTATTGCCTAATACAAAAATTACAAACATAATCTTTGGCAGAATCACTTCCTGAACATTGAGCATGTGACCAGTCACCACAAGACCAGCACCTGTACCACATTTCGTTCGAGTTTGCAGACTCACAACAAATCATACACATATTGGAATCTTCATCGACATAGTCACTACTATTATCATCACAGATATTCTAGTAATTGGCTGATTCATCTGATGAGCTGGTATCGTCTTTAAATACGATGTTTTTGGTTTTTGCAAAATCACAGTCTAATAACTTAAAAAACGATAACTTATTGCCTAATACAAAAATTAAAAACATAATCTTTGGCAGAATCACTTCCTGAACATTGAGCATGTGACCAGTCACCACAAGACCAGCACCTGTACCACATTTCGTTCGAGTTTGCAGACTCACAACAAATCATACACATATTGGAATCTTCATCGACATAGTCACTACTATTATCATCACAGATATTCTAGTAATTGGCTGATTCATCTGATGAGCTGGTATCGTCTTTAAATACGATGTTTTTGGCCTTTTTATTTCCTTTCTTAGTAGGTTTTTACGTGATCAGCTAGAATTCCTTCTTGAGCAGGGGAAAATACTGGTTTTCTTCCGAGACGAGGATTTGCTTGTTCTGATTCCTGATATATTTTTTGCAAAGTACTGTACGGAATTTTATACTCTTGGAATTCCATATGTAGAGAAATAGCATTGACTCTTGATAGCACGATCTAGTTCGTCCAGACTCAATTGACATTTCTCCGTTATTCTATCACGTTTTCGTGGCATCTAAGAAAAAGGAACAACAATAATGAAACGGGGTAATGGGAGCCATTCGACGACGATTACCCCAAATGCTCATTTTTAAGTTCTCATCCTAATTCACAAAATGCTTTTTGGTATTTACGTAAATTCATATTTTTATCTAATTTAATAATGATAAAGCTACAAGTAAAAGGAAGCGATACTTTTAATAAAATCATTCGAATACTCACAATTTGTCCTTGAAAAACGTAAAATATTACATCAATTAGCTAAAAAAGCGACGTGCGGTCCGCTTGCACACTAAAAGTCGACAGTGACGATACGGCGAGGAACTCGTACCCCTCCTGCGCCCTTTATGTTATGTAATAATAAAATAGGATGTAAGTCGTAATAAGTAAACTAAAGTTGTTCTCATTACCCCGTGGCTCCGATTCCCCCGTGTTCCCCTACTACTAAAAATGTGAAAGTTTGTGTAAATGGTTAGATTTTTGGATTTGATAAAATCTAGCAGCAATATATTGCTAACATTTATAACTTTTTATTTTATTTTTAGGCTATAATTCAAACATTAGAAAAAACACACGATCTATAATTTGTCCTAACAACCGATCTTCACGTGGGCGAAGCCGAGGACAGAAGCTAGTAAATTATAATTCTCAACATGCGACACCTAGAATGTGCTATTATTACACCGCAAAATCTACGTCATTTTCAGCCCCGTTTAACTATCCAAAATTCGATCTGCAATGCAGACCAGAAACTTATGCAGTCTCATAAACTACAATGGATGGATCAACACACAAAATATTATCCAATATTACGGTGTTGATGTAATTTCACGGGTCTGTAGCGAGGTATGGGATTTTATTTTACCGTACGTATACCAGGCTTGTGGTTGCCGACCCTTAAAATGTAAAGCCACAGGGTTTGCCGCATGAATTTTCAGTTTATCCTGACTGATCGTACGTCATATTTTGAGGAAGATTTTCGTATGAGGATGGATTGCTGTACGCAAATAAATATGATATAAGGATTTTGTGCTTAGATAATTAGTTTGTGTTTATTGAGAATGAGTTGTTGTTTGTACTGAATGGGTTCTGATTGAGGTAGTCAAAGGTATTATAGTAACATTTTTAAAGAAAACAGTTCCCACATTAGGAATTAATCATTGTGTATTTTACAAACCTGCTATCAAAGAATATATAGAAGACTATATATTAGATATTATTGAAAGTTGTCCCATGTGGGGATCGTACACACACTCCAGGCGTAGAGCTGAACAGCATGTCACCATGTAAAACTAATGCTATACGTCATGCCATGCTGTACAGCTTATTGTTGCCATGCTGTACAGTTAATTACATATATACAAACTTCATTAAATTATAAAAATGTAGGTAGGTTCATTTATGTTCTTCGCTTGGGTACGAGACAACAAAAAGAACCATCATGCGTGGCAAGCATTGCAGATTTTTTTCTCAAATTTCAGTAAAAGGTTTATATCTTGCGACAGAATACCTTCAGCCTGCTAAACAAAACATTTATCAGAAATCTCTGTACTTACAATCGCATTTACTTTTACGTCAAATGATATCATTGAGTCTGTTCCAAATAAGTGTGCCATAAACTTCACGAAGACAGCTTAATCCACATTCAGTTTAATAATGTTCCAGTATCGCATAAGCTACTACAAAACAGTACTCGAAGAAATCAAACAATCTCAACGACACACTTAGAAACAAGTACCCTCTACGCATATATTCTAACCCGGTAACATCTAAAATCCATCTGGAATTTACTTCGAATGTTAGTTCGGCACCCTTTGCCGAAAGCGCCGCGACCCCGAGATACTTGCTTAGCTTTGATATCCGAAAATCTTGCGTAATGTCACTAGGATTTCTCCTCGGAATTGCTGTTATCTAGGGTTACAAAAATGCGGAATCGATAGCAGGCTTAAGTATATATTTGTTTGGATAACGGGGGAAATAAAAATATTTTAAAGTAAATCCAGATGTGTGAAAACAAAACAATGTAAGTTTCGATTTTTAACTTGGTCTTTATTTATAGGTTTAGAAATGACTACGAATTCAGTCAAATGACGTAATAGCAATAGCCAAATTATGTAAACTAAACTACCTAATTTTGAATAACCCAACGGCCATGACAACGAAGGAATAAGTATTACCTACGCATGAAGAGGCGTCTAACAAATACATTTACCACCCGCTCCTTACACTTAGAGCGTGCAGAGGGTTAACTAAATTACTCCTGTTATTTAATATCTATTCTTGTAGGGAAATCTAGCCTAGAACAGAGTTGATTACTGGATGATCTAAGACAAATAAACGTTAGTATTGCCATAATGAAATAATAGTACTAAGAAATGCCAGACTATTTTAATCTTCCTTGTTTCTTTTCGTATGAGTGCGTGTCCAACAATGCTTTCTCTGTTTATATGCCGATGGATACCTTGGATATACCTTAGTGATTCTTGCCTTAAGACAAGAACTGGTACCCAAAGTTTTTTACGTATACTCCGGAGCACGGTAGCGCTCTGTTGTAAACGCGGTCACCTATCCAATTAGAGATCTCTATAACTTTTTTAATCTATTACAAACCAGAAGTCAATCGTTCAGCGCCCCACTACTAAAAGTAATAAGCACTTTCACCTCTATAGCATAATTAGATAGACCCAACTCCACCAACTGAGTCGAACTTGGCCCTGCTGTTAAACCTATTTTTACTTGCCTTTCATGTACTAAGCTACCAAATTAGAGCATCAGAGGTCAAATAGTTTGTGTCTAGCCCGCGCGTTAGTGGGGGAGTAGGTAGATGCCCTTTAGCTTTTATAATATGCTATGGTCTTACCCTTCTCATAGTGAGAAGAGCCTTGTGTCTAGCAGCGGGACAAAATAATTATATATTATACAGATCCGATGAGGATGAGGTGAATTATCCTAGAATCATCCTTTCTTTCTAGTATAAGATATTCACTAAGTTGCAAAGTTGCTTATAATAATAACCATGACATGACATATACTCACGCCTTTTTCCCGTCAGGGTAGGCAGAGACAACAGAACGCCACTTGCTCCTATCCTTGCAAACTTCACGCGCTTCCTCTACACTCATTACTCTTTTCATACATGCTCACTGGTTTCGGGTACTTCGGACCTTTCCGTTTCTTAGGATGTCTCCAATTTGGTCGACGAATGTCCGCCGAGGTCTGCCGCGACCGACTTGCCCACACACATTTGCCTTATATATCTGATTCGTCATTCTTTCTTCACTCATTCGTTCCAAGTGTCCAAACCACCTAAGCATTCCTTTCTCAATCCTTGTCACCACATCTTCTTTCAGTCCACTGCTCTTTCGTATAGTTGCATTCGGAATTCTATCAATTAGTCTTACCCCACACATACTACGCAGTGATCGCATCTCAACTGCGTTTTACGCATGCATTACTTTCATGCTTTTTCTGCCATACCCAGCTCTCACTTCCATACATCAACGTGGGGACAAGCTCATTGTGAACCGCCAATCGCGCCTCTTTTGGTACCGTCTGAGCGTTCATAAACGCCCACAGTGCTCCATTTACACGATTTCCCGCAGTCACTCTCCTTTCAATATCTCCCTCACATCTTCCGTCTCTTGTGAATACGCTACCCAAATATACAAATTCCTTAACTTGCTCTACAATTTCACCTCCAATCATAATATTACACTCAGTCAGACTTTCATCTTTTTCAAACACCATCACTTTCGTCTTTCGTGCATTAACTTTCATACCTTTCGCTTTAAAACTCTCGTTCATGCAGTCCATCATTTGTTGCAACTCCTCCGCCGATGATGCAAGAATGACTTGATCATCGGCGTATAAGAGGCACTTAACACGCAATCCTGCCATATCGATCCCGCACTCAATTTCCCTCATATCTTTCATGCAGCTATCCATGAATAAGTTGAACAACCAGGGCGAGGCTGCACACCCTTGTCTGACACCTTGGGAGATGTCAAACCAGTTGTTGTTGTCCACCCCATACATGGATAACACCTTCCATAATTCCTTTCTATTCACCCTATCATAAGCCTTTTCTAAGTCTATGAACGCGCAATACACCTTCTGGTTTTTTGCCAGACATTTTTCTGTGACGCAGCGCAAGGAAAAGACTTGATCCGTACATCCCATTCCCTTTCGAAATCCCGCTTGCACATCCCATATCTTGTCATTAGTCACATTTACTACTCTGTCAATCAAAATTCTGGCATACATTTTTCCAACAACACTAAGAAGGCTGATCCCGCGATAATTGTAACATTCCTGCTGCGAACCTTTGCCTTTATAAATTGGTACAAGCACTGCCTTCGTCCAGTCATCTGGAACTTGGCCCTGTTTCCAGCATAGATTAAAAAGGCGAAGCAGCAGGTTAACTATGAGTCCGTCGCCAGCCTTCAACATCTCAGTCGCCACTCTATCACATCCAGCAGACTTTCCCGACCTCATGCCTCTTAACGTTTTCATAATTTCATCCATTCCAATTTCATCAGTCAGTCTCAAAAACATATCTATCGTTTCTTCTTGCTCTATTTCATTCGCATCTTTCTCAAATAAGCTCTCAAAATAAATCTTCCAGCGTCCCATATCTTTTCGTATGCGTATCTTTCTTTCTTCATTTATGACCTCACCTCTTTCATTCTTAATCACTTTCATCGACGTACTCATACTTTTACCTCGCGCTTCTTTCACGAGTTTCCAAAAGAGTTTTCTATTCTCTCGGAAACTTGCACCGAATTGTTCCTCATACTTCTCCTTTTTCTCATTCTTCTTCCTCTCAATACATTCTTTGACTTTAGTTTTCACCCACCTATACTTGTCCTTCATTTCTTTAACACTGTCTTCATTCATACCACCACTAGCTCTATTCGTTGCCTCTATTGCTAGGATATCCAGCCATGCTTTTTTCTTTTCCTCAACCATTCTTCTAGTTTCATCATCCCACCAGTCAGCCTTCTCGCATTTCTTACTTCTTCTTTTACTCATACCGCATACTTCTTCAGCACATTTTACAATGTTAGTTTTAAGTACCGACCATACCTCACTCACACTTTCTTTATTTACAAGATTCCAACTTTTATCCATCCGTTCGCTCAATTGCTTTTTGTACATATCTTTCATACCCTTATCTTTCAATCTTTCCACTTTTATACGTTCTAATTCTGTAGTGGAACCTTTATTTCGGTGCTGCGAGCATTTGTAAAGACCACTAATTTTACTGATAACCAAATAGTGGTCTGTGCCAACATCAGGTCCGCGATAAGCTCTGGTATCCACTACTTTCCTTCTCATTCTTTCATCTACTATCACAAAGTCTATCATGCTTCTTAACACAACATTTCCTTCCTTCTTTTGCCACGTGTACATATGTACCATTTTATGCTGGAACCATGTATTCATCACAGACAGATCCATCTCCACACATACATCTAAGAAGTACACGCCATTGTCATTGACACTCTTTTCTCCAAACGTCCCAAGTACATTTTCATACCCATCACGCTTCACTCCAACCCTTGCATTAAAATCTCCAAGCATGACAATACGTTCATTCCACTTACGCAATAACACGACTTCTCTCATTTGTGCCCAAAATTCTTCTCTTACTGCCTTACTATAGGAAGAGTCCGGAGCGTATACACCTACCAAAAATAGAGGTGTCAGGCCTACTTTCATCCGAACCTAGATAAGACGCGGACTTACGCCCTCATAGTCACGCATGCATTCTGCCATTCGCTCTGAAAGAATTATACCAACGCCTTTACTGCCATGTTCTTCATCGGTAACCCCCGACCATATTTTTGTGAACAGGCCGCGCGTCAGCATGTCTTTCCCCTTACGCTTTGTCTCATTCACACACAAAACAACTAGTTTTCTTTCATTCATTACTTCGTAAACATCATCCATCTTCCTACTCATTCCTCCTCTAACATTTAACGTCGCAAATCGGCATTCCGTTGCCCACTTTCCGCCCCGACGAGAACAATTCCGCATAGGATTTGGATGGTTTTGGCGTGACGTATGGCGAATATCGTCGCCGCCTACAGCTGTAAGGTTGCTCCCCCCAGAATACGAGGAGCAGCCTCGTCCTGCAAATACAGGGCGAGGAGGGGATTCTCCGGTACCCCCCTGGGGTACACTTACCGTAATATTACCTCCAGACATGATCACGTCGGTTAATCCCTAACGGCGAGGGAAACTGCCGGGTTTGTTTCAAGTTTTCCTTCTCTATGGTTAAAGACGCCAATATTTATTTTTATTTCGATGACAATGCGTCTGTCGAAATACCTAAGTCGCCTTTTACGACACCTCGGTAGGAGAGAGGGAGGACTATTCTACTCCGCCGGACACCACACGGCACATAATAATAACCTCTACCAATTAAAACATAAACATCCTTTCAAAGCAATGTCATGTCAAAGTGACTACCAGACTACATATAAGGCAATTAGCAGTCACCGTAAAAAATCAATTTATTAGCATCTAGTGTTTTAGTACAATACAAAGGTTGTCTGTCCATTAAGCTAACGCTAAAAGCCTATTAATGATAGGAACGTACGTCGTTAGTATACAAGATTAATGTTTTTAAAACGACACAGTATTGCTACTAAATGGGAAGAATTATAGAAACTATAGTTTGGAGAAAAATCAACTGCTTACTGGCGTAGTGATTTAAATGGCCGTCTCACTGTCTAACATAGTTCAATATAGTGTATTCTTATCCTACGAGTGTACTTTTGTAAGTATCGAGCGTATTCTTTTGAAACGAGAATTTATGGAACACACTCTTAAAGATCTTTCTGTCTATTCGTTAAATGGTTTGGTGTGCTACGTCTCAAAGTTATTTTATTAGCTGTTTCATCAGCAAGCACTGATGGAACACACAAAACTCATTATCAAAAGAATATTGGGGGTATCATTTGATTGCATTGATTGATGTCTTTAATAATAAAAAACACTGCCATACAGGATTTGTTCCTTGTAAGGATGACTTAAACAAACTATCTAAACAGACTGTACATGATCACTGCTTTTTGATTCAATTAATATACTAACTACAGTAATCTATATAAAGCACAGAGTATTAATCCCAAGTGTTAAACACAGCCTGTTTCACCGAGATATCTCGTCGATCACCGTGTACCGAGTTTAGCTAACACCCCAAATATATAGGTACGTTCTCAAGGCGGGTTAAATACTTGTGGCCTCTGAGTTATTTCGCCAAAGAAACGTCAAGATAATGGAAGCGGCCGAAACTTTAGCGGAAAGACGTACTGGAATTTTTCCTTGAGTAAAAAAAATAAAATTTTCCGAAAAAAGTACAAGTTTTGTTTTTACTTTTAAGGTTTTCTTGCTCGTAAAGAATATGACAAGAATTTTAAAATTCCACAGTTGGGTGAATGTTTTAATTATGATTTTTAAACATTGAACTCGTAGAAAAGGGTACCGAATTGTGACTGCCAGCTTACGAGCTCTGCTTAAACTAATCGTTTTGACGTGGCGGAGACAGCGAGTCATTCAGCACGTCAGTTATATAAACAGAAAAGAATGGTACTATATAAGTAATGAAATATATATATGTAAGACAGTTTTTATCAAAATCCGTTCTGCCATTTTTGTGTGATTGAGTAACAAGTAAATATAAAGTTTAACGTTCTATTCATAGGATATAACACAGTATGTATCTACAAAGTTCATAATATTGTTTAGTCTTAAGAGGCTTGGCAAATATGTACCACTAAAGTACATACATGGCATGTTGGATCAACTTAACTAAAAATGCGGTCCTTCCTCTCAACAAGATTGGACAATAATAGAAAACGATTACGCTCAACTACAAGAAAATTGGACAATAATACAAAACAATAACGCTCAAACTGACAAAATAATCTATAGCAACCTTTTATAATCGTTAGTTATAAACCCCAACTTATACTATTAAACCCAAGGCAGTACAAAACTAATTGAGTCCATAAACCCATTCACCCCATTCTAAACTCATACAATACCGAACATTACCACAATATCTATCATTACAATTCTACTCCATCGTTTTTGCATATCTTTCGCGAGGTAATTTACAACCTACATACCACAAGATAAGATCTATGAATGTCAGTTTAATAATGTTATAAAATATAGCCAGTGCCTGTTCAATTCGAATAATACCGGTGGTATTCTCCTTTTGTAAATTCATCATTACGGTTATTTAATATTATGTTCAGGCATTGTCGAAAGTAGGGCGGTACAGTTGAGCAGATAAGTTCATTATTAAGTGAATAATTTGTTGGCTCTGAATAGGTACGTGATCCAAAGTAGTGAGTGATTGCTGGAAAATAATTGCTACTTTATTTAATTTTAGGGTTGCTGTGTATAAGAATTTGTTCATTTGTATGTGATGTTTTCATAGCAAAACTAAGGCATGGTAGATACACAAAACAGTTATATTAAATATATTTACTCTACAATTTCATTCATTGATGGTATTTATGTTAATACTAAAGCAATTACCATTCATGAGCGGCCTGTAAGACCTCTGTAAGAGCAATAGCTTAGTTGAAAGAAGACGGTAATTTATGGAATTTCAGTATATTACTTCATAATTGTTAAAAATGAATTATTTTGGTGTATAATATATATTATGCGTATGACTATTATTTACACTTTATTTTAAATAGAAACAAATTGTCCCCTATTATTGTAAACTGTACGTATATATACGATGGTAGATAATTTAGATTCGCTAATCACAGGGTGCCCTACTCTGTTGGGTAAGGCTTGATTAATGATCCGACTTCGCCGATTGGGTTAATCTTCATACAACACATATATCGCACACCCTTAAGACTACGGTAACTCAAAATAATCATTTTCCAGAAAAGTCTTAATTGTTTTCTGTAATAAATTGAATTAAGTAAATGTATCTTTCGGTGCGGGTTTTCTGGTCCGTGTGGTGACGGATTAAGAATACGGAATGTCACCACCCCATATCATCCCATGGGTGTCGTAAGAGCCGACAGAGGGACCATATTATGCAGAGAACAGCACTGTAAGAGAAGGAAAACTTGATACAAACCCTATACCAACCCGTTTGGCCAGCGTGGTATAGTAGGCCAATTCCTCCTTTCAAAGTAGAGGCCTAGTCCAGCAGTGGACTGTTAAAGGCTGATGATGATGAAATGTATCTTTATCTCGTGTTAAGTTTTAAGTGCATAAGAAATGTAAATTTTTATCCTGCCACCAGCCATTCAGGATTTGGGTACCACTGAGAATTTAATTGCAATAAACTCTACAGAAACTACCACTATTTTTCGACCAATAATATTTCCATCCAAAAGTTGTCTGGTAGAGATCGCTATAAGCGATAAGGCCGCCCATTGTACTTCGCTTATATTGTATGATGTCTTATGTTGTATTTCTGGTGTACAATAAAGCATAAAATAAATAAATAAATAAATTAGATTTTTATATATTTAGTAAAGGTATCAGAAGTCTCATATAATATTAATAGGTTATAATGGTTACTTTTTAGTTTTTACTATTCAAGCGTCCGGTGCTTGCGTTACTTGGAAGTTAACGGAAAATGGCAAATTAGTGTTCGCGCCTTTTGGGCTGATATCACTAAGGTAGCGCAGGGCCTGACGTATTTTTGCGACTGCGGATTAAATTAGGGCTATATAAGTTTTATCTATGAGTAGGTATTTGAATACGGAATTTGAAACGCCACTAACTCGAAAAGCATAACATATCACGGAGAAAATGTTATAGCCTAGAAATGTTCTTACTTACCGTCATAGGCTGTTAGCTTGAAGAACCTTGATTAAGTTCTAGGTGGCGATATTTTATGTCCGCCCACATGAAGGAAAATATTTGGTTCCCAGTTCGCCTAGGTGTTTGCTATCTGGGCAAAGAAGTTTCCTTCGCTATAACTAGAGAGTTATTGGATTGATATTTTGATTGGAGATGTAAAAAAACAAATGTAATGAAAATCTTTGTGTTTCAGGGCTGCTCGTAGTATTAAAGGATATGTAAAATCTGTAGTAGGTATGTGGCGCTGATACGTTATAGTGTCTTGCGTGCATACATATTATATTTTATCCTTTTTAGATTTACATTTATGAGAACAAACGGACACTTTCTATTACAAATGGAAAACTTCTGCATCTTTTGTGATCTTATTTATTTATACATTTGAAATCACCGCAACAATATTTAGTCTCTTACCTATTGCAGACCTAAATATAGGTGATACGATAATACGTGCATTATCAATATCGTTTAATTGTATCTAATGGCTGTCAAGGTTAACTAAGTATTTCTTCAAAAAGGCAGACCTTCGAGTTTAACCACATTGCAATAGTTTCAAGTCGTACGTAACTGCTAGCAAGTTTATTGTCATTTAGTCACAAAATCGTCCAACTTTCTAGACATTTTAGAGAATTTCCCAATATGAATTTCATTACCACTGCTTTGGTTAGAATTTGATATGAGATTATTATGTAATTTGAGTGAACTTTTTTTGTCATGAGAGTTTATTGGTAAGCTTAATAGTTATAATCGGTGGCATTTGCAGTCCAAAGTTTCCTTTCTTACAGAATAATAGCTTTTTCAAAGAGCAGTTGCAGTCTGACCTCCACAACCCAAAGAAAAGCCATATAGATATTTAATATTAGCATAATTGCAGGTAACGCCTTTTCGTAACGACTGTCATAGATCGTCATGACAACTAGGAGCGACAGCTTTACATATCCTCCAAGGCATGGAGAGGTGCTAATTTTGTAACCGGCAACATGTCACAAACGTACCAAATCAATATAAATAAGAGACGGCGTGGAACGCACATTACCTCAGGAATCGATAGATTACTAGAGCCTAGCAATATTTTATGTTAGTACCTAGCAAGAGGATTTTCAAACATTACATACAATCTACGATAAAAAAATACTGTTACGTATTATTTTAAGCTGTTACGTTCAATTGGACAAAGAGCTTCCCACTCATTTCTGTTTTTAGATTTCTCATACCAGTCCTTACCTATATATACCTATGATCATAATGATTGTAGAATTACTTTACTACTATTAAAAATGTGAAAGTTTGTGTGAATGGTTAGATTTTTGGATTTGATAAAATCTAGCAGCAAGATATTGCTAACATATACATATAACATTTTTTTATATTTTTAAGCTATAATTCAAACATTAGAAAAAACACACGATCTATCTTTTGTCTCAACAACCGATCTTCAGGTGGACGAAGCCGAGGATAGAAGCTAGTAAATCATAATTCACAACATGCGACATTTAGAAAGTGCTAATATTATTACACCGCAAAATATACGTCATTTTCAGGTTCGTTTAATAATCCAAAATTCGATCTACAATTTAGAATAGAAACTTATGCAGTCTCATAAACTACAATGGATGGATCAACACACAAAATATTATCCAATATTACGGTGTTGATGTAATTTCACGGGTCTGTAGCGAGGTATGGGATTTTATTTTACCGTACGCATACCAGGCTTGTGGTTGCCGACCCTTAAAATGCAAAGCCACAGGGTTTCCCGTATGAATTTTTAGATTATCCTGACTGATCGTACGTCATATTTTGAGGAAGATTTTCGTATGAGAATGGATTGCTGTACGCAAATAAATATAATGGAATAAGAATTTTGTGCTTAGAGAATTAGTTTGTGTTTATTGAGAATGAGTTGTTGTTTGTAGTGAATGGGTTCTGATTGAGGTAGTCAATGGTTTATTATAGTAACATTTTTAAAGAAAACAGTTCCCACATTAGGAATGAATCATTGTATATTTTACAAACCTGCAATCAAAGAATATATAGAAGACTATAATATAAGATATTACTGAAAGTTGTCCCATGTGGGGATCGTACACACACTCCAGGCGTAGAGCTGAACAACATTTCACCATGTAAAACTAATGCTATACGTCATGCTATGCTGTACAACAATAATACAGTTAATTACATATATACAGACTTCATTAAATTATAAAAATGTAAGACGGTTCATTTATGTTCTTCGCTTGGGTACAAGACGACAAAAAGAACCATCATGCATGGCAAGCGCAATGCTTGCCATGCATGATGGCTTTTTTCTCAAATTTCAGTAAAAGGTTTATATCTTGCGACAGAAAACCATCAGCCTGCATAACAAAACATTTATCAGAAATCCCTGTACTTACTAATGATATCATTGAGTCTATTCCAAGTAAGTGCGCCATAAACTTCACGAAGACAGCTTAATACACATTCAGTTTAATAATGTTCCAGTATCGCATAAGCCACTACAAAACAGTACCTACTCGAAGAAATCAAACAATCTCAACGACACACTTAGAACGAGTACCCTCTACGCATATATTCTAACCCGGTAACATCTAAAATCCATCTGGAATTTACTTCGAATGTTAGTTCGGCACCCTTTGCCGAAAGTGCCGCGACCCCGAGATACTTGCTTAGCTTTGATATCCGAAAATCTTGTGTAATGTCACTGGGATTTCTCCTCGGAAATGCTGTTATCTGGGGTTACAAAAATGCGGAATCGATAGCAGGCTAAAGTATATATTTGTTTGGATAACTGGGGAAATAAAAATATTTTAAAGTAAATCCAGATGTCTGAAAACAAAAAGAAAATTCAATGTAAGTTTCGATTTTTAACTTGGTCTTTATTTATTAGTTTAGAAATTACTACGAATTCAGTCAAATGACGTAATAGCAATAGCCAAATTATGTAAACTAAACTACCTAACTTTGAATAACCCAACGACCATGACAACGAAGAAATAAGTATAAACATAAAAGATTTTACTTATAATTTAATGTTGACTGCCCTGTTACTGTAAAGGTCAATGAGTTGAACCAATGATTTGACATTTTTTGTAATGAGTAGAACATTTTCCATCTATGAAAATCTAAAATCTGTTTATAATCATTTTGGCCCAATTTAACTTTATGTTCACCTTACCAGAATTATATTTCATTAAAAATTATAATGACTTATAAGCATGCGCCCAGTAAAACATTATTTTCAATTTCTTCGAGTATATACCAGGCCAAACGACTACATACATAACTTAGTGTCGCCTACGCATGAAGAGACGTCCAACAATTACGAGTACATTTACCACCCACTCCTTACACTTAGAGCGCAGAAGAGTAACTAAATTACTCCTATTATTTTATATATATTCTTGTATGGAAATCAAGCCTAGTACAGAGTTGATGACTGGATGATCTAAGACAAATAAAATTAAGTATTGCCTCAAAATGAAATAAAAGTAGTAAGAAATGCCACACAATTTTAATCTTCCTTGTTTCTTTTCGTATGAGTGCGTGTCTAACTCTAGTTTCGCAGTTTATATGCCGATGGATACCTAGGACATACCTTAGTGATTTTTGTCTTAATAAGACAAGAACTGGTACCGAAAGTTTTTAACGTATACTCCGGAGCACGGTAGCGCTCTGATGTAAACGCGGTGACCGCGTTTACATCAGAGCGCTACCGTGCTACCATCCAATAAGAGATCTCTATAACTTTTTAAATCTATTAAAAACCACAAGTCAATCGTTCAGCGCCCCACTACTAAAAGTAATAAAGCGCTTTCACCTCTATTGCATAATTAGATAGACCCAACTTCACCTGCTGAGTCGAACTTGGCCCTGCTGTAAAACCTATTTTTAACTGACTTCTTTCATGTACTAAGCTACCAAATTAGAGCATCAGAGGTCAAATAGTTTGTGTCTAGGCCGCGCGTTAGTGAGGGAGTAGGTGCCCTTTAGCTTTTATAATATGCTATGGTCTTACCCTTCTCATAGTGAGAGGAGGCCTGTGTCTATCATTATATACAGAGCTGATGAAGATGAGGTGCAATATCCTAGAATCATCCTTTCTTTGTAGGATAAGATATTCACTAAGTCGCAAAGTTGCTTATATTAACCTCTGCCAATTAAAACATAAACATCCTTTCAAAACAATGTCATATCAAAGTGACTACCAGACTATATGGCAATCAGCAGTCACCGTAAAAACACAATTTATTAGCATGTAGTGTTTTAGTACAATACAAAGGTTGTCTGTCCAATAAGCTAACGCTAAAAGCCTATTAATGATAGGAACGAACGTCGTTAGTATACAAGATTAATGCTTTTCAAACGACACAGTATTGCTACTAAACGGGAACAATTATAGAAACTATAGATATGTTTGGTGAAAAATTAACTGCATGGATGGCGTTGTGATTAAAATGGCCGTCTCACTGTCTAAAATCATTGAACATCGTTGAACAGTTGAGCCCTACCTGTGCACTTTTGTGGGTATTAAGTGTATTTTTGTGAAACAAAAATTTATGGTACACATTCTGCAAGATCTTTTTGTGTATTGGTTAAATGGTTTGGTTTTTTACGTCTCAATCATACTGGTACCAATCTCAGAGGAATAACAATTGTCTTTTCATTTATTCCTTAAATGCATTATTGTATAGCTATGTTATTAGATGCTTCACCATTAAGCACTACGTGGAGTGCTGTGGTTTCGATCCTCTCATGACGAGACAAAACTTATTATAAAATATTTTTTTGCACGTGTCCGTGGATTTAATGTTTATAAAGTTCGCTTCCATACAGATTTTATTCCTTGCGAGGGCGACAAAAAATCTGTCCAAATAGGCTGTATATGACTGATTTTTGCTACCCACAAATGTTTAATACAAGTCTTGTACTAAATACCAATAATCTATATAAAGCACAGAGTATTAATCCCAAGTGTTAAACACAGCCTGTTTCACCAAGATATCTCGTCGGTCACCGTGTACCGAGTTTAGCTAAAACCCCAAATATGTAGGTACGTTCTCAAGGCGGGTTAAATACTTTTGGCCTCTGAGTTATTTCGCCAAAGAAACGTCAAGATTATGGAAGCGGCCGAAACTTTACAGGAAGGGCGTACTGGAATTTTTCCTTGAGTGAAAAAAAATAAAATGTTCCGTAAAAGTACAAGTTTTGTTTTTACTTTTAAGGTTTTCTTGCTCGTAAATAATATGACAAGAATGTTAAAATTCTACAGTTGGGTGAATGTTTTAATTATTATTTTTAAACATTGTACTCGGAGAAAAGGGTACCGAATTGTGACTGCCGGCTTACGAGCTCTGCTTTTAAACTAATCGTTTTGACGTGGCGGAGACAGTGGCAGCAGCGAGTCATTCAACACGTCAGTTATCAGAAAATAATGGTACTATATAAGTAATGAAGTATATATATGTAAGACAGTTTTTATCAAAACCCGTTCTGCCATTTTTGTGTGATTGAGTAACAAGTAAATATAAAGTTTTACATTCTATTCGTAGGACATAACACAGTATATATCTACAAAGTTCATAATATTGTTTAGTCTTAAGAGGCTTGGCAAATATGTACCACTTAAGTACATACTATGTTGGATCCACTTAACTAAAAAATGCGGTCCTTCCTCTCAACAAGATTGAACAATAATAGAAAACAATTACGCTCAACTACAAGAAAATTGGACAATAATACAAAACAATAACGCTCATACTGACAAAATAATCTATTCCAACCTTTTATAATCGTTAGCTATAAACCCCAACTTATACTATTAAACCAAAGGCAGTTCAAAACTAATTGAGTCCATAAACCCATTCACCCCATTCTAAATTCGTACATTACCGAACATTACCACAATATCTTTCATTACAATTTTACTCCATCGTTTTTGCATATCTTTCGCGAGGTAATTTACAACCTTAATACCACAAGATAAGATCTATGAATGTCAGTTTAATAATTTTATAAAATATAGCCAGTGCCTGTTCAATTCGAATAATACCGGTGGTATTCTCCTTTTGTAAATTCATCATTACGGTAATTTAATATTATGTTCAGACATTGTCGAAAGTAGGGTGGTACAGTCGAGCAGATAAATTCATTGTTAAGTGAATAATTTGTTGGCTCTGAATAGGTACGTGATTCAAAGTAGTGAGTGGATGTATTGCTGGAAAATAATTGCTACTTAATTTAATTTTATGGTTGCTATGGAATCAAATGAATGTGGTGTTTTACTATACAGTTTTATATACAAAGTTTTATTATAATTGTATAGCAAAAGAAAGAAATGGTAGACATACAAACTATAGAAACAATAGTTTTATAGTTTCTATTATAAAGTAAATTTTATAAAAGATTTTTACTTTACCCTCAGATTCGTTGGTTGTTATTAATCAGTACACGGCCATTTGTATTTTTCTTCATAATTGCTTAAAATTAATTATTTTGCTGTAGAATAAAGATACGTATTACTATTATTTTGCGTTATATTTCGACATAAATACAAATAGTGCCCTATTATTGTTAACTGTACGTATATACACGGTGGTAGATAATCACAGGCTGCCCTACTCTGTTGGGTAAGGCTTGATTGATGATCCGACTTCGCCGATGGGGTTAATCTTCATACAACACATATGTCGCACCCTAGATGCAAACTCCCGTAACTCTAAAACCCCATTTTCAAGAAAAGACGTGGGTTGCTGTTTTGGAATAAAATAATTTATTGCTATTTCGTGTAACTTTTTTAATTGCATAGGAAACGTATTTTTTTTATCCTAGCAACAGGTTAGGATTTTTATACCGCTCAGAAGAATTTACAAGAAATTCAACAAGAATAGTTTTTTGTTATAATATTTAGCTTTGATACCAAGCGTTTAATAAAGTATTCATAAGGCTAATAATGATAACTTTTAAGCTTCCACTATGCAAGCGGTCGGTGCTTGCGTTACTAGGTAGTTTAGAGAAAATGGCCGATTAAAGTTCGCGCCTTTTGGCTACTATCACTTAGATAGCACAGCGTCTTAAGTAATTTTTTCGACTGTAGATTAAGCTATACTTACACGAATTATATCCATCAATATTTGAATAAGAATTTTGAAACTCGAAACGCATTATTTTTGAGTTAGTCATGTTTTTGTCTAGGGGTACGATGGATACAATTATTTATACATAAGCTAGGTGAAAACTTTCGATGGGTTTCGTGAATATTGTAGGCATGTATTGTGTGGGTTAAGAAGGATACCGTTGTTAATAACGATATTTACATTGCTACCAGCAAAACTAAACTTTGGAATGGAATAGTTTCACTATCAAAAGTACGTTTAGTAGTAAAAAGTAATAGAGTTATATTAAATTACCAAAAAGTTATTTAAATCAAGTTTGAAATTATTTTAGAGGTTATTTGGAAATATTTTGTGTTAGAAATAGAATTATAGAATAACACAACATAACATAACTTCACGCCTTTTATCCTCGAAGGGGTAGGCAGAGGTATATTACACATTCACACTTCGCCAGTTATGTTTCGGTCCCAATGTAATAGGGGGCGAGCCTATTGCCATCTACCGGGCACATTGTTAAGCGAGCGATAATTAACATTTGTAATACACACATAACTTCGAAAAGGTAGAGGTGTGTGCCTGGGGTACCTGAGGATCGAACCCGAGACCATCGTTTCGGCAGTCCGTTACGTACACCACTGGGCTATCACCGCTTTTATTAAAGCATAATTATATTAATAATATCCTGGTAAAATTCACAAAAGGTCATCTGCTTCAAAACTAAGCAAAGCCCTATTACGCCTAACAGATAACTGATAAACATAAATAAATACAAGTACATATTGATGTATTTTTAAACACTTACTTACTATAGATAAATTACACCCTGACACAGAATAAATTATTGTGCTTGACACGCAATTGTATTAAGTACTGGCTGGTAACTGAATGGAGGTCGGAACCTCCGACTTGGCAGTGAGGATACCATATCAAAATACCAACTTACAGGTCAGTCAGACATACATAAGTCGTCTTTATTTTTTTATGCTGATAAACTATACATTTTGAACCAGGGCTTATGTCTTTATATGTCCTCCGAATCACGGTGGCACTTTGATGTAAAACCCACACAAGCTGTCACCCGTCCGAGTTGTATCTTTGTGTACGTTGCTTAACTCTCATCATCATCAGCCTTTAACAGTCCACTGCTGGACTAGGCCTCTCCTTTGAAAGGAGGAATTGGCCTACTATACCACGCTGGCCGAACGGGTTGGTATAGGGTTTGTATTAAGTTTTCCTTCTCTAACAGTGCTGTTCTCTGCATAATATGCTCCCTCTGTCGGCTCTAACGACACCCATGGGATGATATGGGGTGGTGACAATCCGTATTCTTCATCCTTCACCACACGGACTCTACCAATCATCATCATCGGTTATCATTTTCATCAAAATGAATTTTTAACCACCCGTGATATAATTAATTTAAAATTGACGATTTTAAACTTTCGCGATTAGTATACATTATACAAGGTTATATAGCGCGTCTATATTTGGCAAAAAACCGAGGTATTTATGCCTTAAATATAAGATTTATCGCGAGTAAGACCCGCTATATAACCTTGTATAATTTAAAATTGCTTAAAAATAATATTTTAACGTGAGCGTGCTTTTGGCGCTTTGTTGAAAATGTTAACGACATAATTGTTTAATGGGACACTGATAAATTGTTACTTGCATATCAACATTATTTATTTTATGAAATTATACGGGAATCGACGTTAACGAAAGCTTTTTGTTATTTCTTTAGAAAATCAGGTTACTTTTGGTAAATTTTAATAAATTAAAATTTACTTATAATAAATTTTAGAATACGTTTTATGAGAATACAACGAATAATAATAATATAATGACTATCTTAAACAAATTATACTTTGTCTGTTCCTTCTAAAATAAGAATCAAATTAAAAAGCCTTTTCTTCGTTCTTTTTTTTTATTGAGACCTTATAGTGAAGGTAAAATGATATTATTAAACTTCAGGCACAAAAAGAACGAAAAAAAACATGTACCTACTATGCAGCGTATTGTTGTTGATATTCTATCAAAAACTTGTCCGACTATGATTACTCTCCAGCTTGTTTCTCCGAGATTAAGATATGTTAATTGCAAGCGAATAATCAGGCATAATAGATGCTTTTCTTATAATAAAATAAAAAAGAAGATACTCCCACCAAAAACAGAAACAAGGATACTACAAACCATTACCCGAAAGAACAAAACACAAAATTGACAAAAAGCAATGAAAAATTATTTCTCTCGCGCGCCACGAATACATATTTCTTTCCCACTCCTTGTTTTATCAGCTCGTTACCAAACGTCGCGAAATCACGTAGACAATGTTTCATATGTATGACACTGACAAAATGACATTGTATTAAGGAGAAAAAGTATTAGCTATTTCTATTTTTTATTCCGCCCGTATGAGTGATGGGTGCGGAATACTAATATTTAGGGCTAAAATGATATAAATATACGAATAGGCTTTACGTTGTTTGTTCCTCGTTTTAGGTCAGTTAGTGTCGCTATTGTAAGATTCGACAAAGGACCCAATTGCATAAAAAGCGACGATAAGCTCCAAATGATTTCCTTTTCTTTCGTAGTTTTTTTATGAAATGTGGGCAAACTAACGGACCGGCAGTTAGCATACATTTAATACACATACAAAAAAGTTTGTATATGTATTAAAAGGATAATAAAGTTAAATCGGCTAAATTAATATTTTCATGCAGACAATCAAGTCCATGTTTTGGCAAACGTTGTGTAGGACTTCCTCCAGTTAAATGGAGTGTCGATATACCTACGCAAAGTAGCTGGCAGCGGCAGCGGTTGGACACGAAGATCGAAAAATTGAGTGCAATTGCGTACCATCGGAGAGTGTAGTACTGTATCCTACATACTTCAAATGAAGATGACTCATTTTCAATATTTGCAACAAACTACATTCCTGATGACTTAAAAATGTACTTAAATAGATACAATAATTGTAATCTCATGTTATACAAGCATATACAAGCCTTTTTGTCGACACAAACATTTCTCAAAGTTCTCTACGAAAAAGAAAAATCGCCGAAGCGATCCCACCCTTTTGACAAGTGCTTCACATCAAACGATCGATGCCAGCAGACGTTATTCAAAGCTATTCACATAATTTATGCCCTTGTCACCTATTACAGCAGAAATCCATTTTGTTGGCGGGCGATAAATTTCACCTTAGATATCGCAGAACATGAAAACAAAGCAAATCGTAAACTGAACATAATTCCGTACAATGATACTGTCTTAAAGAGCAGTATACACTTGCGGAAAAATGTGTGAGAGTCACCTAATTTCTAGTATGTCAAATTGCAGCCAATTTATTTCAATGACGTGATTATATTACTGATTTCAATTCAAATATGCATGCCGTTATGTACGACTATACCTATTTAAACTAAGACGCGACTGTATATTATACATACAATGTGCTTGTATTTAATAATATATTCTACTAGTTTTCCACATGTTTTGGCCCGCTTGGTTCTGTTATTGGGATAAAAAGCAGCTCATGTACTATTTTGATGTATAAGCTATATTATTACTGAGTTTCATGAAAGTAGTTTTAGCGTGAGAGTAACAAGCACCCATACATCCATCCTCACACTTTAAAACTAGTTACAGTGGTACATCTACCACATGTATTACGGTGCTGATAATTATGTCAAGTAAAGGGTGAGTTGAATACCGTCTACTATCTACGAAACTTTTCCACACTACGTATTGTTATTTAAGTCGGTCTGAAACGAAACCAGGCCTAATAATTAACCTGAATCACAAAACATATTTTAGGTCATTCAAACGTTTGCTTTGAAATGAACAAGGTCAGTCGGCGATAACTATACGTTGGCAGTAATGAATTAACAACTAATATCTGTATTTAAAACATACAATTAAGGAATCTACAATTTATTTTAACATACTCGTGCCTACATTTTAGATTGTGAGTTCGGTCTGCCGAAAGTCTTATGTTGACATTCGAACATATAAATGTTAAGCTAATGTTCTACATGAGGGACAAAAACACGAGATGCATTTTGACAGTTTACGAAAATGTTTCATAATAGATCGTTTTTACAATATTGTCCTACATTGTCGATAAATAGTTTAACAGTTTGTTTGAGGCGCATCGCGTCGCATCGAGTTCCTCACTTCGTTGCAAAAACAAGGGCCTAGATTCAAATAATTTGTCATTATGACTACGTCAAGGATCTATTCTTCGGCGAATTTCGCTAGTGAGTTCGCAGCTTAAGCCTCCAACTGAAGCGAACTTCGGTATGTCGTGAAACCGTAAACTTGTAACGCATTCATCAACCAAATGTGGTTATTATAGCGAGTAGATAGGTATACATAGGCACGTAAGTACGAAACAGCCCAAACACGCAACTCACGCCCGCAGCATTGTATTAAATCTTTATTCCCAATGACGAATGAGTTTTTTCGCTGATTATTTCCTCTTGGAAAGAGGATGAAGAAATTCGTGTGATTATTTTATGATGGTTATGGTGAAAATATTGTTATATTATACAATACTTACGAAGAAGGAGCGGTCAAATTTTACGGGAGTTTTACGCCATGAATAAATAAAAATATTGAAAGTCATCATTGGAAATGAGAAATTCATAATAAGGTTGAAGATGAATTGTTTTGCAAAAAAGGTAATTTTCGTGGTCGACCTTACAGACATAATACTGTATACTATATTACGGGGTCAAATAAATATAAAGAACTAGAGGACGCCAGCAACTACGCCTGCATTATTTTTAAATTTACCCGTTTTGGCCGATCCCGTGGGCATTTCGGGAAATCCCTTCTTAGTGCACCCCTACGGTCCTCAAGGAACATACATGCCAAATTTCAGCTTCCTGCGCCCAATAGTTTCGGCTGTAGCGTGTCTGTCAGTCAGTCAGTAACGCAAGGATTTTATATATTAAGATTACATATTATAAAATTATATGCTATTCAAAAAGGCTGCTGTGTCTTAACAACAAACTTGACCTGGTTAGCCACACTCTCATACGAAAAACAAATAAACAAACAACCTGGAAAACACTTGCAGATAGATTTTCATTACCTATAATTAATAATTTTTGGTACCTTTGGTATGTAATGACGTCATTACATACCAAGCATTTTATTACATACATAATTATGCTCAAGCCTTTTTCCCGTCGGGGTAGGCAGAGACAACAAATCGCCACTTGCTTCTATCCTTGCAAACCTCTCGCGCTTCCTCTACATTCATTACTCTTTTCATACATGCTCGCCGGTTACGGGTGCTTCGGACTTACAATATACTTCGCTAATACCTATCTATATAATACTAATATTTGTGTTGGCCCTTTTCTGTGACTTGATGAGTTATTTATAATTTGACGTCATTACATACCAAGCATTTTTATTACATACATAATTATGCTCACGCCTTTTTCCCGTCGGGGTAGGCAGAGACAACAGATCGCCACTTGCTTCTATCCTTGCAAACCTCACGCGCTTCCTCTACATTCATTACTCTTTTCATACATGCTCGCCGGTTACGGGTGCTTCGGACTTACAATATACTTCGCAAATACCTATATAATACTAATATTTGTGTTGGCCCTTTTCTGTGACTTGATGAGTCATTTATTATTTTATCTCTTTTTCCACCTTACAAACAAAATCATTGATAAAAATAAAAACGACGAAGCCATTATAAGTCGGAGTTGAAGGTATTTTCCCGGGCGGGCTACCCCACGTTTGCGCGGAGATTGCGCTACTTATTTGTGGTTTACTCCTTTGTAGTATTCCAAAAACAAAAGTAACAACCACAGGCGGGTACTATTTTTTCTGTTTTAAAATAGCGAATCTCGACTTAGAACTTTTATTAAAGAATATAATACCACAAGTTTTTTTTACTCCTTTTTGCCTATCGTATAAGGGTAAGTAGATAAAAATACAATAACATAATCTTTATAACATTGTTCCAAATTCCAAATTGAAAAACTTAAAAAGCACAGTTTTATTCAAAAAGGATATTCTGTTGTATTGCAAAGGTTTTTGTTACACAATGAGCAAAAAATCATCGAAATTCCTCTCACGTTCGTTCCGCTAGGGTTGCCGCTTCATGTGCTTTGAATTAGACCAATTAGTGTCATCTCTTCCTTTTAAGTGTAGCCCTATTACGGAACCAAAAATGTATTGTGTGTTACAATACGCTTAATGTTTAGCAATGTGTATGCAAAGTACGGTTTGAATGCCAGTTTAAATACTGTTTCCCGGTCCGTTTTTATTGTTCTCTGTTTTATAGCGAGCTTTGGTGTTAATGCAAACTAGCAATGTACCGTACTAAAGGAAATAATGTAACTTGATATTCTTCGAAAATGGACTTATGAAGATAGTGCCTGGAGACTTCTAAGGGTATTATTTCTGTTACCAAGGCTATATTATCTAAAGACATATATAGCATTTGTATCAAGTTGTTTTTCTAGCCTCGCTAATAATAACGTGTGGTGGCGGATTAAGAATACGGAATGTCACCACCCCATATTATCCTATGGGTGTCGTAAGAGCCGACAGAGGGGGCATATTATGAAGAGAACAGCACTGTAAGAGAAGGAAAGCTTGATACAAACCCTATACCAACCCGCTTGGCCAGCGTGGTATAGTAGGCCAATTCCTCCTTTCAAAAGAGAGGCCTGTCCAGTAATGGCCTGTTAAAGGCTGATGATGATGAATAATATGAGCTGGAATACCAAAGTTGCAGATTATACTGCAACGCTAGCTGACGCACGTAAGTCACATTTTTGTTTCCATAAACCAGCCAATAACCACATAATGTCTTGTTGCAAAAGCTATGCTCTGTATTGCAAAGGCTGTAGAGATTGCAAGGGGAATAAATGTGAATCAAATCACCAAGGTGTGACGTTTCCGTGTATCCATCTTTGGTATTGTAGCTCATTATGGTATGGCCAGATTTTGTTTGACAGCTGAAGTTATCGGGACTATTTTTAGCTACAATCTGTTTTTAGCTTTATGAAGATATAATAATACAGGGTGTTTGGCACATGGTTGTCCAAATGAAGTAGGGATCTGGTTTGGGCCATTGCCAATGCGTTGGACTCAGGCAAATTAAATTCTGTCTCACAGTTTCAGCGATATGATTTTTTTTAATATTTTAAAGAAAAATCCAGAAATTTGGACTAATATTGAAAATAAGTTAAACGAATATGGGTTTAGCTACCGTAGTGATATTTATTATTTTAGTTTACTATTGCAACATTTTATTAAAATAATTATTTCCTGTAGAAACCTTGTAAAAAAATTATAACAGGCTGTCAAAGTTTCGAAAAGAGCTAATAACGGAACAAAGTTCAGTTTTGTATGATTAAAAATAATAATAATAATAGTGATGGAGGTTTTCAACTTCTTTAAAAACTTTTTCAGTTCATACCCTTTAAAATGATGCATCATAAGCCGATAAAAGCATTCACTAAATTAAAAAAAAATGCCAATTATTCTCGACCGGCCGAAAACATTAGAAGATGGTTTTACCTACATTGCACCTATTGAAGGAATTAAAATTACGTGAAACAACTTAATATGCTATTTCACTCTTGCGCAGCACAAAATCTTTTTTTTACCGTTGAATACCTTTTTTTGCCATATAATTTTTTTTTTTTTTAATGAGGGCTAAAGTAATATTTTCCACCCAAGTGATACCCTACTTTTACCACCCTACTTTTCATCACTCACTATGAGAAAATAAAAGATGCCTCATTGTAATATCATTATTTCATAAAACAGAGTACCAACTACTTAAATTGAAATTAAATAGTATCTAATAAAAAAACAACTAAATACTTTTTACATTTGAGACATTTTCGCAATTATGAAAATTTATTAGCCTACAGTTTATTCCGCGCGTTTTTAATTTGATTTCTTTTATTTATGCGTGTCTAAAGGCCGTCGAACCAGCCAATCTTTATTCAAACAAAATTTGCGTTCGATTTCTTTGGCGCTGAACACTAAGATGTTCCAAATTCAAAAAGTGAAGTGGTAAAGATAATCGGAGCCAAGTCGTATTTGTTATCGTCAAATTCACCGTCTCTGTAATCAGTTAGATTAATTTTATTGAGTTGTGTACAGCAACGGCTGGTTCGACGGCTTTTAGAAGCGCATAAAAAAAAGAAATCAATTTAAAAACGCGCGGTATAAACTGTAGGCTAATAAATTTTCATAATTGAGAAAATGTCTCAAATGTAAAAAGTATTTAGTTGTTTTTTTATTAGATACTATTTAATTTCAATGTAAGTAGTTGGTACTCTGTTTTATGAAATAATGATATTACAATGAGGCATCTTTTATTTTCTCATAGTGAGTGATGAAAAGTAGGGTGTATCACTTGGGTACAAAATATTACTATCTCCCTCATTAAAAAAATTTTTTTTTTTGTATGGCAAAAAAGGTATTCGACGGTAAAAAAAAGATTTCGTGCTGCGCAAGAGTGAAATAGCATATTAAGTTGTTTCACGTAATTTTAATTCCTTAAATAGGTGCAATGTAGGTAAAACCATCTTCTAATATTTCGGCCGGTCGGGAATAATTGGCATTTTTTTTTATTTAGTGAATGCTTTTATAGGCTTATGATCCATCATTTTAAAGGGTATGAACTGATGAAGTTTTTAAAGAAGTTGAAAACCTCCATCACTATTATTATTATTTTTTTTTAATCATACAAAATTGAACTTTGTTCCGCTATTAGCTCTTTTCGAAACTTTGACAGCCTGTTATAATTTTTTTACAAGGTTTCTACAGGAAATAATTATTTTAATAAAATGTTGCAATAGTAAACTAAAATAATAAATATCACTACGATAGCTAAACCCATATTCGTTTAACTTTTTTCAATATTAGTCCAAATTTCTGGGTTTTTCATTAAAATATTTAAAAAAATCATATTGCTGAAACTGTGAGACAGAATTTAATTTACCTGTGTCCAACGCATTGGCAATGGCCCAAACTACATCCCTACTTCATTTGGACAACCATGTGCCAAACACCCTGTATATTGGAGGTTACTTATGTAGTTTAGATTGTTTAGTAAAGTGTTTTTATGTTATCTGTACACACAGACCAACAAGAACCAAAATAGATTAAATAATAAAATGAAATAGAGAGCAAACATTCATGGAAAATTCGAGGAAGGGTTCGACGGCGTGTTGAAATTGAATGAAGACTGTGATAAGATTTAACGACACAATTTTAAAGATATTTATTGTCCAGTTCAAAGTGATTGGAATCTGTACTTTCTGACTTACCCTCGCTGCAGAAGATTTTTATGTACCTTTTATAAAATAGTATTTTTAACAATAGCACATTGTAGTCATATGAAATTATTTAGAAGAAGTTTGGTTTTGATCTTCACACGGTACAACTATTTCATACGTACATACATATCCTTACGCCTTTTCCCCGTCGGGGTAGGCAGAGACAACGGAACGCCATTTGCATCTATCCTTACAAACCTCACGCGCTTCCTCTACATTCATTACTCTGTTCATACATGCTCGCCGGTTCCGGTTGCTTCGGACCTTGCCATTCTTTAAGATGTCCCAATCTGATCAACGAATGTCCGACGTGAATACCTAATCTACTGTAAATAGTTTTTCCAAGTTAAGCCGTTCCTTGTGTCCGTTGATTGATTATTTGTAAGGGCCCAAGAAACAGTATTTACAAGTGCGAGATTAATAATAAAATATTTAAACTGGGTCCAGCATTTTGGCCAGTTCGCATCAGTCATTAACCTTTCAGAGCTTATAATATTTTACTCTAATTACCCAATACAGCATTATATAATGTATAAAGTTAAAGTTCCAAATAATATTGCTATTTCCATAGCTATCCGAATGGTGAAAGCCCTAGCGATTAAATAATTAAATGTCCCTAGTTTCTCGAAATAGTCGAGATAAATATTTAACATAACCCATTCTCTATTCGCCACCGAGTTCCTGTGAGCGTAGGTATTGTTCAACTTTCATTTATATTGAATTGTTCAAATACACGATGGCTAATTTATTTATGGTATTAAATGAGTTCAATTTTATATAAGAGTGAAATGATAATAATTTATTTTATATTATTATGCAATTACTGCTTATTAATAATTATTATATTACTAGCCAATACAGTAATACAACTTAATAGATTTCTTACCTGATAAATTTATTCATATTCATACAAATTCTTAATATAATTTGTGTGCCTGAAATAAGTAATAGTTTCTATAGAATGACAAAAACTTTGTGTTAGGCGGGTTTTCCTGTCACGCTCACCGCCGGCGCTGACGGTCGGCGCGTAGCTTATAGCGACGTCGAATAGCTGGTCAAACGATAAGACAAATTGGTTAGGTTGTGGGTTTAATTTTAAAGTAAGGTTATTTATTAAAGCTTGCTAAATGGTCAAGGATAACATTGTGAGGAAACTTGCAAGTCTGAGCGGTCTTCATAATGTACTCGAAAGACAAGTGGAATTTGCCAACCCGTAGATTGACCAGACCAGACCTGCGGATACAGCTGGGCTAGGCAGCATTCTGAAAACTTCGTCGGGTCTTCTCGTCGCCACTAAGTTTGAAAACAAAAGTGTTCAATCAGTGCGATCTACCCGTTATGACTCACGGGGCCGAGACGTGGCCACTCACGGTACGACTTGTCCACCAATGCAAGGTTGCTCAGCGAGCTATGGAAAGAGCTATGCTCGATGTTTCTCTTAGGGATCGAATCCGGAACGAAATCATTCGGCAGAGAACTAAAGTAACCGACATAGCTCAGCGAATAAGCAAGCTGAAGTGGCAGTGGGCAGGTCATATATGCCGCAGAACCGATGGTCGCTGGAGCGGTCAGGTTCTTGAGTGGCAACCGCGTCTTGGCAAACGTAGTGTAGGGCGTCCTGTAGCCAGGTGGGGCGATGATATTCGAAGGGCAGCGGGCAGGGATTGGAAGAGGAAAGCCGAAGACTGAGCTCATTGGCGCGCCATAGGAGAGGCCTGCGTCCAGCAGTTACTGATATAGGCTGATGATGATGAGATTGACCAGCGTGAAGAACTATAACCATATCCTCACAGTGAGAAGAGGCCCATGCCCAGGCACTGATACTGGCATTATACAGGGCTGACAATAATAAAAATTTAATTAAAATTAAATAACCGTTTGGACACAACAACAACTAAAATATGTCGAGATAGTTCTGTATAGTTTTCCATTGCAAAGCTAACTATAAGTCGACCAACAAGTCGATTTTACTCGTCAGGTGTTAAAGTTTTCAAACTGAAAATACTCATCGCGGCTTACGGCGGTTTTAATATTCAATCGATCCCTGGATTTTGAGATTCGAGATTCGTATTTAACATATTTTGTATGGAGCTTATGTCAAAAACGAATCTAAAATCTCAAAAAAAAATGGATAGATCGCATATTGAATTCTGTAGTTAGGGAACACAACGCAAACACTTTGAAAACTTACTCATCTTTTTCAAGAGCTCTAAATATCAGACACTTCTCAAACATTCAATAATAAAGTACAAGTTAAATTTTTCAAGACAGTAACACATTCATTATTTTGCTCGCAGAGACATCCCAGGGCCAAAACATTAATAATAGTCTTGATTTATCAACCAAAAGATTCTTGCAGGCGCCTACCATTACTTAAACTTGCAAGTTGCGAGACATCATATTTTATTGGAATATGGTTATGGCCAAATTATTTCGGCCAGGGAAATTTCTCCTTCCTTATTTCTTCAATTAATTTTATAAGTGTCGTCGTTTGCTTTTTGTCCTGGAGGGTAAATACGCGGCTGATTGTGATATACTGTATTTGGTTGTAAGGTTGTTTAAAATGTTTGAATTTGCCCTGATACTTTTAGTAATACAATATTATGACGTCATGTGTATAGTAAGATACTACCATCTCAAAAACAATGTCGATGTTTAATATGTAATTGAAAATTCTTGCCTTTTAGACTGGACTGGTGATGTTGGTCTAGTGGTAAGTGATCCTGGCTGCTAAGCTTGTTCGTGGGTTCGAATACCACCCAGGACAATATCTTGCGAGATAAGGTCGATGATTTGTTCTCTGTTTTGGTTTTATTTATCTTTTATACGTTATTCTTTTTATAGACTCACGCCTGTACCCCCGAAGGGGTAGGCAGAGGTGTAACATTACACCCACATTTCGCCATGAATTTTTAGGTCCCACGTAATAGGGGGCAAGCCTATTGCCGTTACCGGGCACATCACCAGACTCCGTGCTGCTACTGACAATTCGGAAAAACCCAGTAACACTTTTGTCCGACTCGGAAATCGAACCCGGTACCTCCAATCAGCAGTCGCATACGCTATCCACTGGACCACGGAGGCAGTCAGTTATACGTAATACTTAATAAATACATAATTTAGGCATAAAAAAGTACGTTTATCAGTTGTCTATTTAACAGTACAAGCTCTGATTAGTTTAGAGTCAGATAACAGTGTGTGACGGTAGTCCTTGGATATATTATTCTAGGAATCCAGAACAATAGAAATGCTTTCGCACTTTAGTTTTTGCAATACAGATAGGATGCACAAGCGCGGCTGTCGCAACGTCAATTCGATACAAAAATGAATGTGAACGTCAAAAAATGAACGGTTGCAGTTTTACGCAAGCAGAGGAAAACTAACAAACTATCAGCAATGCGTCAGAAAAATTGTCGATACAGTAGCAAACTGACGCACGTTTTTGTTGACACTTTTTAAAGGCCACAATTTTGCCATCAATGGCCAATACTGTATTGCGGTGATTTTCGGATCAAGCCAATTTAAATTCAAACTCATTTATTCATACAGGTTACAAAAGCAACGCTTATGAACGTCAATTCTTTTTTTATACAACCAGGTTCGGGATGGCAGGGCTATGAGAAGAGCCTGGAAGAAACTCATGCCACTCAAAACAGAATCTTAATTTTACAATTTGTGGATTGCTGACGCTTTTATATTATAATATGAATTACTAACGGATGTTCTGTAGAGAGATTTAACTATAAGGTGTAAACATTTAATCAAAAGACGCAAAGAGCTTTCATAGTCATAACATCTATACCTAAAAACCTAAACCTGTCCGGTGTGGCATACGGCCACTGCTACCCGGTGGCTCTACACTATGGGACGCTGTCGATTACCGCAGTGATCTTAGTGTATAAGCCTAGAGGAATAAGAAAGAAATTGAAATGACAAAAAAAAGCAATGACTCTGAGTTTGTTTCGGCCTTTCTTCTCAAGGAGTCATTTAGCTAGGAAAATCCGGCATCGTCTAGAATAGGATTTTGACTTGTATAAGTATTATAACCAACCAAAATGCCTGCACTACAGGCGGACGATGAGTTCTTAATTGATAAATGGTTACCACTGTAAAGAGAAAATGGCAACCGTTTAAACCACTACGTAGACATAAAAGTAATCATCACAATGATTGGTATAGGTCGGTTCACGAAAGTTGACCAGAAATGGCGGCCGTCGCGCATATGTACATTCGTGCACCAATGGCGTGGCTCCATTCTTGACGCATTTAGGGAATGCGTCAAGAACGGAGCCACGCCATTGGCATTCCACCCGCGCCTCACCCCGCACCTCCACGGAGACCTAAAAAATGATTTCTGCGCAGTGGTCATCTTTCGTGAACCGACCTTTTACCAAATATTCACATGCATCGTATCGCATAATTTGTTGCCCATGAATGCTAAAGTACATAATACAAAATACATTACAAGCTATCGTTACATTTAACAGTAATATTGTTAGTTATTATATTGGAATCGATCCAAAGCGCAGATATAGGTCTTTTATGTCAAACAATATATTGTAGGGCCCAACATTTATCCGGTCTTATTTTCTCGATACATTATTTAGATACGACTAATATTTTGTCCATTCCTTTGTTGACAAAACTGTTCTCATTTCATGGGATGTCATTTATTTTTCCTCTTACTTTATGGGAGCGAAACATGGAAGAGAAAATGTGTGTGTATAAAGGCATTTTTATTGTTTTATTGCTGGGCAATTTACCTTCTATCAGTATAAGAAAGGTTAAGAAAGGTCCATTAGATTATAATGTATGGTATTGTCATTCAATCCAGATTCGATACATAAAACATTAGTATGTGTACAAATCAATAAAGTTTTAAGATAAGTTAAATCATTGTCTAAACAAGTTTGATTATGAATTTGGGAAAGTATCATGTCTTTAATTCAAAAATGACAACGTTTATTCGTTTATAATATCATGTTATTATTTGCAATTATGTATTTAAAATTATTAAATATACCAATATATAACTCTACTGACATTTTCCATCAATTGCAATGGCACGGTCTTTCCATTTACCTAACAGGGTAAAATAGAAAAACCAATTGTTTATTTCGAAGTGTAGGTCGATGCTTCCAATTTTTTCTTATTACAATCCACACACATTTCTTTCCTACTTCATTGAGTGTCATTACATTCTTCAAGCACGCTTCCCTTAGGTTATCCCTCCAGTTTCACCCAAATGGAAACCTACACGTTTGAACGAAATAGATCTTTTCAGTGCCCCAAATAGCCGTTTTTCTAACACAAATGGCTGTAAATCCAGCGCTTGGTAAAATCCTAATAGCTTTCAGAAATACTAAAGCAACCTCGTATTAATTTATTACACCAATTTATTTCTATTTGGTACAATGCCTCAACATTATTGCCAATTTATTGGGTACTGGTACTTTAAAAACTGTCGATAGTGGAATGTTGATATTCGACCTCGTAGTAAATAGTTTAAGTGTACAATACAAGATTAAAACCATAGAACATCGCTACACCTTTGGTTTGCGGAGGTCAGTCAAATCTGGTTACATTTGTAACTGGACCTGGTTACAAAAGGGATAACACTAGGCGGTGCAAAAACAATTTTTAGAGTTCACAAGTAATCAATTGCGAACTTTGGCGTAGCTGAATTCGGAACAATCGCTATATTAATTTAATAAGTGCTGTATAAAGCACAGCGTAGTCGCTGAAATTTGAAATCTAGTATTTCACTGTGAATGAAGCCGTTTTAATTTGGCCTAAATGTATTATTTTACTGCATTGAGTAAGATTCTCAAGCCGCGTGAAGGATGTCGTGCTAACGTAAATATCTTTATAACAGAATCGCATGAGTGAGTGTGGCGAACATTTATATGTTTTCCTATCTTACGGTAGCTATACGTATAAAGAAATTAATTATAGATATGTTTAAACATCTTAAAATTTCCATGCCTAGAATAAATATGCTTCTTCAGCTAGCAAACTCTCACTGTACCGTGCGCGGTAATACCTACTCTCAAGAGGTGGCAACGGCTCGCAACATATTACGTGGCACTTGAACGTGACTTGCCAACTGCGGGTTTAATATTACTTCACCGCCTTTTGCGGTGTACAGTTATACACTCTATTGCGAGTATTACATATGTATGCTAATAGAAATGTATTCTTGAAGTTTTAATTTTGCACCGTACTAACAATTTTTCAACACCTTTTGCAGCATCTACATTCATAGCCGTAGAAGTTGCGATGATATTTTTTTCTTGCTTTGCTTTTAGTAGCAAAAGATAAAGTAGGCAGGTTTAATTTTTAAGTTGAAATAAGATTTCTTACCGAGGGTGGCAAATCAGCTACTCGGTTAACATTTACATCACAGTCTTTCAAAGACCACTGTTGGACACAGGCCTCTCCTGATATGCCTGAAGAACATTGTGTAGTTGTTAAGATAACAGGAGAATTTGGCCTGCTCAGGTTGGCTAGATTAGGCCAGGGTAGGTAGGTATTGGGTTTGATATCGAGTTTTCCGTATCTTCCCAAAAATACTATTTGCTTCTTGAATGTTCCTTAGTCGTCTCTTACAATAGTCACGATGTGAAATGGAGTAGCGACATTTTGTATTCTTAACCCGTCACCATACGGATCTTATTACAGAATCAATATCAAAGAAGTCATCGAATCGCAATATTAATGTTACTGCTATTATCCCGGTTGTACATCAATATTCAGAGATAATATATCCATGTCCTATCGACCTTCATGGTGTGGAGAGTGCATTCTCATTAAGAACTCAGGGTCCTAAGCCAACCTCACCTCCAAGTGGTGCACCTGCCGATAAACGGACGAGGCTCTGGCAAAAAAAATATCCCGATAAGCGGCTCACCACCTATTACGTGGGATCAAAACACTGGGTGAGTCTATGTATCTATGTAGGTGTTCAAGTTTTCAAACTAAGAATACACAACGCAAACACTTTGAAAACTTACTCATCTTTTTCAAGAGCTCTAAATGTCAAACACTTCTCAAACTTTTAATAATAAAGTACAAGTTAAATTTTTCAAGACAGTAACACATTCATTATTTTGTTCGCAGAGACATCCCAGGGCCAAAACATTAATAATAGTCTTGATTTATCAACCAAAAGATTCTTGCAGGCGCCTACCATTACTTAAACTTGCGAGACATCATATTTCATTGGAATATGGTTATGGCCAAATTATTTCGGCCAGAGAAATTTCTCCTTCCTTATTTCTTCAATTAATTTTATAAGTGCCGTCGTTTGCTTTTTGTCCTGGAGTGTACGTGGCTGATTGTGATATACTGAATTTGGTTGTAAGGTTGTTTAAGATGTTTGAATTTGCCTTGATACTTTTAGTAATACAATATCCCATAAAAACAATTATTGTCAAAAATACCAAGTCTCGCGACCGTAAAAAGTTGTGAGATCCATGTAATACCAAGTCGGTTAATTAAAAATCTTCAATGTTTTAAATAAATAGATTGACTCGGCCATCGCATGGAAACACAATATATCTCATAAGTAATACATAATAAATTTGATTGTTTAATTAAAATTAAAAAACAGATTATGACGTCATGTGTATAGTAGGATACTACCATCGCATATAACAATGTCGATGTTTAAGTAATATAAAAGATATTTAAGTAATTGAAAATTCTTGTTTTTTAGACTGAACTGGTGATGTTGGTCTAGTGGTAAGTGATTCTGGCTGCTAAGCTTGTTCGTGGGTTCGAATACCACCCAGGACAATATCTTGCGAGATAAGGTCGATGATTTGTTCTCTGTTTCGGTGTTATTTGTCTTTTATACGTATTTTATTTTTTATAGACTTACGCCTGTATCTCCGAAGGGGTAGGCAGAGGTGTAATATTACACCCACATTTCGCCATGAATTTTTAGGTCCCACGTAATAGAGGGCGAGCCTATTGCCGTTACCGGGCACATCACCAGACTCCGTGCTGCCACAAAATTCGGAAAAACCCAGTAATACTTTTGCCAGACCCGGGAATTGAACCCGGGAATCGAACCCAGGACCTCCGATCAGCAGTCGCATACGCTATCCACTGGATCACGGAGGCAGTCAGTTATACGTTATATGTAATAAACACATCATTTAGGTATAAATAAATACGTTTATCAGTTGTCTATTTAACAGTACAAGCTCTAATTAGTTTAGAGTCAGATAACAGTGTGTGACGGTAGTCCGTGGATATATTATTCTAGGAATCCAGAACAATAGAAATGCTCTCGCACTTTAGTTGCAATACAGATACGATCGCACAAGCGTGGCTGTCGCAACGTCAATTCGATACAAAAACGAATGTGAACGTCAAAAAATTAACGGTTGCAGTTTTACGCAAGCAGAGGAAAACTAACAAATATGAGAAATGCATCAGAAAAAGTCGTCGATACAGTAGCAATACTGACGCTCGTTTTTGTTGACACTTTTTAAAGGCCACAATTTTGCCATCAACGGCCAATATTGCATAGCGGTGATTTTCGAATCAAGCTTTTGCATTATAATATGAATTACCAACGGCTGTTATGCAGATATATCGATGTTAACTATACAGTGAACATAAAACAACATACAACAATTAATCAAGTAAACATTTAATCAATACACGCAAAGAGCCTCCATAGTCATAACATCTATACCTAAAAACCTAAACCTGTCCGGTGTGGCATACGGCCACTGCTACCCGGTGGCTCTACACTATGGGACGTCGACGATTACTGCAGTGATCTTAGTGTATAAGCCTAGAGGAATAAGAAAGAAATTGAAGTGACAAAAAAAAAGCAATGACTCTGAGTTTTTTCGGCCTTTCTTCTCAAGAAGTCGTTTAGCTAGGAAAATCCGGCATCATCTAGAACAGGGTTTTGACTTGTATAAGTGTTATAAACAACCAAAGTTCAGAAATAAATATGTCTTTATGACTTTAAGGCCACAGGTAAGACACTCTTACTACTTGCCTGCACAAGAGGCGGACGATGAGTTCTTAATTGATAAATGGTTACGACTGTAAATACAAAATGGCAACTGTAATTTAAACCACTACGTAGCCATAAAAGTAATCATCACAATTATTGGTACCAAATATTCACATACATCATATCGCATAATTTGTTGCCCAGGAATGCTAAAGTACATACTACAAAATACATTACAAGCTATCGTTACATTTAACAGTAATATTGATCGCATTCTATTGGAATCGATCCAAATCGCAGATATAGGTCTTTAATGTCAAACAATATATTGTAGGGCCCAACATTAATCCGGTCTTATTTTCTCGATACATTATTTAGATACGACTAATATTTTGTCCATTCCTTTGTTGACAAAACTGTTCTCATTTCATGGGATGTAATTTATTTTTCCTCTTACTTTATGGGAGCGAAACATGGATGAGAAAATGTGTGTGTGTATAAAGGCATTTTTATTGTTTTATTGCTGGGCAATTTACCTTCTATCAGTATAAGAAAGGTTAAGAAAGGTCCATTAGATTATAATGTATGGTATTGTCATTCAATCCAGATTCGATACATAAAACATTAGTATGCGTACAAATCAATAAAGTTTTAAGATAAGTTAAATCATTGTCTAAACAAGTTTGATTATGAATTTGGGAAAGTATCATGTCTTTAATTCAAAAATGACAACGTTTATTCGTTTATAATATCATGTTATTATTTGCAATTATGTATTTAAAATTATTAAATATACCAATATATAACTCTACTGACATTTTCCATCAATTGCAATGGCACGGTCTTTCCATTTACCTAACAGGGTAAAATAGAAAAACCAATTGTTTATTTCGAAGTGTAGGTCGATGCTTCCAATTTTTTCTTATTACAATCCACACACATTTCTTTCCTACTTCATTGAGTGTCATTACATTCTTCAAGCACGCTTTCCTTAGGTTATCCCTCCAGTTTCACCCAAATGGAAACCTACACGTTTGAACGAAATAGATCTTTTCAGTGCCCCAAATAGCCGTTTTTCTAACACAAATGGCTGTAAATCCAGCGCTTGGTAAAATCCTAATAGCTTTCAGAAATACTAAAGCAACCTCGTATTAATTTATTACACCAATTTATTTCTATTTGGTACAATGCCTCAACATTATTGCCAATTTATTGGGTACTGGTACTTTAAAAACTGTCGATAGTGGAATGTTGATATTCGACCTCGTAGTAAATAGTTTAAGTGTACAATACAAGATTAAAACCATAGAACATCGCTACACCTTTGGTTTGCGGAGGTCAGTCAAATCTGGTTACATTTGTAACTGGACCTGGTTACAAAAGGGATAACACTAGGCGGTGCAAAAACAATTTTTAGAGTTCACAAGTAATCAATTGCGAACTTTGGCGTAGCTGAATTCGGAACAATCGCTATATTAATTTAATAAGTGCTGTATAAAGCACAGCGTAGTCGCTGAAATTTGAAATCTAGTATTTCACTGTGAATGAAGCCGTTTTAATTTGGCCTAAATGTATTATTTTACTGCATTGAGTAAGATTCTCAAGCCGCGTGAAGGATGTCGTGCTAACGTAAATATCTTTATAACAGAATCGCATGAGTGAGTGTGGCGAACATTTATATGTTTTCCTATCTTACGGTAGCTATACGTATAAAGAAATTAATTATAGATATGTTTAAACATCTTAAAATTTCCATGCCTAGAATAAATATGCTTCTTCAGCTAGCAAACTCTCACTGTACCGTGCGCGGTAATACCTACTCTCAAGAGGTGGCAACGGCTCGCAACATATTACGTGGCACTTGAACGTGACTTGCTAACTGCGGGTTTAATATTACTTCACCGCCTTTTGCGGTGTACATTCACACACTCTACTGCGAGTATTACATATGTATGTTAATAGAAATGTATTCTTGAAGTTTTAATATTGCACCATACTACCTATATTCATCAACGTTCCAGCACTTACATTCGTAGTCGTAGTGGTTGCGATGAAAAAGATTTCTTTCTTTGATTTTGGTAGCAAAAGATGAAGTAGGCAGGTTTAATTTTTAAGTTGAAATAAGATTTCTTACCGAGGGTGGCAAATTAGCTCCTCGGTTAACATTTACATCATACAGTCTTTCAAAGACCACTGTTTGATATAGGCCCCTCCTGATATGATAGAACATTGAGTAGTTGTTAAGATAACAGGAGGATTTGGCCTGCCCAGGTTGGCTATATTAGGCCAGGGTAGGTAGGTATTGGGTTTGATATCGAGTTTTCCGTATCTTCCCAAAAATGCTATTTGCTTCTTGAATGTTCCTTAGTCGTCTCTTACAATAGTCACGATGTGAAATGGAGTAGCGACATTTTGTATTCTTAACCCGTCACCATACGGATCATATTACAGAATCAATATCAAAGTAGTCATCGAATCGCAATATTAATGTTACTGCTATTATCCCGGTTGTACATCAATAGTCAGAGATAATATTTCCATGTCCTATCGACCTCCATGGTGTAGAGGGTGCCTTCCCATCCAAAACTTAGGGTCCCAAGCCAACCTCACCTGCAAGTGGTGCACCTGCCGATCAACGGACGAGGCTCTGGCAAATAAAATAAGATAGAGATAAGCGGCAATACGCTCATCACCTATTACGTGGGATCAAAACACTGGCGAAAAGTGGGCGTTTAACCCCTTCGGGGAAACAGGCGTGAGTCTATGTATGTATGTATGTATGTAGGTGCTAAAGTTTTCAAACTAAGAATACTCATCGCAGCTTAGGGAACACAACGCAAACACTTTGAAAACTTACTCATCTTTTTCAAGTGTTCTAAATGTGAGACACTTCTCAAACGTTCACAAATAAAGTACCTACAAGTTACATTTTTCAAGACAGTAACACATTCATTATTTTGCTCGCAGAGACATCCCAGGGCCAAAATATTAATAATAGTCTTGATTTATCAACCAAAAGATTCTTGCAGGCGCCTACCATTACTTAAACTTGCGAGGCATCATATTTCATTGGAATATGTTTATGGCCAAATTATTTCGGCCAGAGAAATTTCTCCTTCCTTATTTCTTCAATTAATTTTGTAAGTGCCATCGTTTGCTTTTTGTCCTGTTGCGTAAATATGCGGCTGATTGTGATATACTGAATTTGGTTGTAAGGTTGTTTAAAATGTTTGAATTTGCCTTGATACTTTTAGCAATACAATATGACGTAATGTGTATAGTAGGATATTACCATCGCATATAACAATGTCGATGTTTAAGTAATATAAAATATATTTAAGTAATTGAAAATTCATGTTTTTTAGACTGGACTGGTGATGTTGGTCTAGTGGTTAGTGATCCTGGCTGCTAAGCTTGTTCGTGGGTTCGATTACCACCCAGGACAAAATATCTTGCGAAATAAGGTCGATGATTTGTTCACTGTTTCGGTGTTATTTGTCTTTTATACGTAATCTTATCTTATCTTATATTAATATATAAAGCTGAAGAGTTTGTTTGTTTGTTTGTTTGGTTGAACGCGCTAATCCCAGGATCTACTGGTCCGATTTGAAAAAATATTTCAGTGTTTGATAGCCAATTTATCGAGAAAGGCTATAGGCTATTTAACATCACGCTATGAGCCGCGCGAGCGGAGCAGTAACCCTAAATAACGCGGGTGTAACCGCGGGCTCATCTAGTAAATACATAATTTAGGCATACATAAGTGCGTTTTAGTTGTCTATTTAACAGTACAAGCTCTAATTAGTTTAGAGTCAGATAACAGTGTGTGACGGTTGTCCGTGGATATATTATTCTAGGAATCCAGAACAATAGAAATGCTTACGCACTTTAGTTGCAAAACAGACACGATGCACAAGCGCGGGCTGTCGCAACGTCAATTCGATACAAAAACGACTGTGAACGTCAAAAATGAACGGTTGCAGTTTTACGCAAGCAAAGGAAATCGAACAAAATATAAGAAATGCATCAGAAAAAGTCGTCGATGCAGTAGCAATACTGATGCTTATTTTTGTTGACACTTTTTAAAGGCCACAAATTAGCCATCAACGGCCAATACTGTATTGCGGTGATTTTCGAATGAAGCTTTTACAGTGCAATATGAATTACTAATGGATGTTATGTAGATAGATTTAACTATAAGGTGTAAACATTACAATAGACGCAAAAGGACTCCATAGTCATAACATCTATACCTAAAAACCTCAACCTAACCTGTACGGAGTGGCAAACTGCCACCGCTGCTTGGTGGGTAGCATCAAAGAATGTTAATAGCGATACGGGTGGGCTCTACACTATGGGACGTTGACCATTACCACAATAATCTGGGTGGTAATAATTCCAGGCGGAAAGAGGGATTCATATTCACCACTTGTGTGCAGAAAAGGCGGACCATGACCGCTTAATAGGATAACCACCGTGAAGACAAAATGGCAACCGTTTAATCTACTACGTAGACATAAGTATAACGATTAAGGATTATTTAAAGACAACTCCCGTACTCCATAGTATATAAATCTAGTGTTTTGGGGGCTTTACTAACATAAAAACAATTTATGGATACATACTATGTGTTGTCTTGTGTGGGAATCGAACCCTCAACACTCGGCGTGGTATCAAGCGGCGAGATGGCCGCTAGAACTGCTACGCCAACCATGCAGTCTGAAATTATAACAGTAACTATCACAATTATTGATACCAATCATCGTATAGCGCAAATTGGTGCCCAAAAATGCTAAAATACATAATACAAAATACATTTCAAGCTATCGTTACATTTAACAGTAATATTGTTCGTTATTCTATTGAAATCGATCCAAAGCGCAGATACAGGTCTTTAATGTCAAACAATATATTGTAGGGCCCAACATTTATCCGGTCGTATTTTTTCGATACATTATTTAGATACGACTAATATTTCGTCCATTCCTTTCTTGACAAAACTGTTCTCATTTCATGGGATGTCATTTATTTTTCCTCTTACTTTATGGGAGCGAAACATGGATGAGAAAATGTGTGTGTATAAAGGCATTTTTATTGTTTTACTGCTGGGCAATCGACCATCTATAAGTATAAGAATATAATGTATGGTCCATTTGATTATAATGTATGGTTTTTCAAATAATCATGCAATCCACATTTGATACATACTTAAAACATTAGTATGCGAACAAATCAGTAAAGTTTTTAAGATAAGTTAAATCATTGTCTAAACAAGTTTGATTATCAATTGGGTAAATTGCCATGTCTTTAATTCCAAAATCAAAACGTTTAATTCGTTTGTTATATCATTTTATTTACAATTATTAAAAATTATTACTGTTTAGAGTTGCCGTAGGCAGGTAGGAAATTGTTCAGAGTGCGCAGTGGAAGTTTGTAATGCATCCACCTGACGACGACAAACAAAGGATCTAAACACCTATGCACTGCGTTGCACAGTGAATTACAACTAGCAATATTAATTTACTTACCAAATCTTCACTGATGTTCTTGAGTGGACCTATAAGATTAAACTCATAATTTTGGCCAAAATAACAAGCAAATCATTACATACTACCAGTCCAATAAACAGGGTTTTTCTTCAACGAAGTCGTCGGGCACCAACCACGTGCACGGATTCACACAAGTTTTACAATGTTCAATATGTAATAAGTTTATCTTTTATCACAAAACGATTCTCAAAGCTACTAAGTCGAGCTTTCCAAAAGGCGAACAATTTATTTCAATTATAAATATAAATTACAAAACCACGCGAGAGACAAAACGGCGCGAGCGCAAGACAAAACGTGTCGTCCAAGCGAAATTTTCAGAACAGAACGTGAATGAATGACAGTTCATAGTGTGACCATAGTCAAAATTAACAATAGACTAAACTAAAAGTTACTAAACCGATATAATCGATTAGACTTATCATAGATAACATTTCTATTTCAAACAATTACTAATAAGTATATGACTCTACTGACATTTTCCATTAATTTCAATTGGTCTTTCCATTTACCTAACAGGGTAAAATAGAATAACCAATTGTTTGTTTCGAAGTGTGGGTCGATGCCTCCAATTTTCTCTATTTACAATCCACACACATTTCTTTTCTACATCATTGACTGTCATTACATTCTTCAAGCTCGCTTTCCTGAGGTTATCCCTCCAGTTTCACCCAAATGGAAACCTACACGTTTAAATGAAATAGATCTTTTCAGTGCTTCAAATAGCCGTTTTTCTAACACAAATGGCTGTAAATCCAGCGCTTGGTAAAATCCTAATAGCTTTTAGAAATACTAAAGCAACATCGTATTAATTTATTACACCAATTTATTTCTATTTGTTACAATGCCTCAACATTTTTGCCATTTTATTGGGTACTCGTACTTAAAAAACTGTCGATAGTAGAATGTTGATATTCGACCTCCTAGTAAATAGTTTAAGTGTACATCACAAGATTAAAACCATAGAACATCGTTAATAATTTATTAACCGGATTTGACTGAACTCCGCAAACCAAAGATATAGCGATGTTTATAGACTCACGCCTGTACCCCCGAAGGGGTAGGCAGAGGTGTAACATTACACCCACATTTCGCCATGAATTTTTAGGTCCCACGTAATAGAGGGCGAGCCTATTGCCGTTACCGGGCACATCACCAGACTCCGTGCTGCCACACAATTCGGAAAAACCCAGTAACACTTTTGCCAGACCCGGGAATCGAACCCAGGACCTCCGATCAGCAGGCGCATACGCTATCCACTGGACCACGGAGGCAGTCAGTTATACGTAATCTTAATATATAAAATCCTTGCGTTACTGACTGACTGACAGACACGCTACAGCCGAAACTATTGGGCACAGGAAGCTGAAATTTGGCATGTATGTTTCTTGGGGACCGTAGGGGTGCACTAAGAAGGGATTTCCCGAAATTCCCACAGGATCGGCCAAAACGGGTAAATTTAAAAAAAAATGCAGGCGTAGCTGCTGGCGTCCTCTAGTACTTAATAAATACATAATTTAGGCATAAATAAATACGTTTATCAGTTGTCTATTTAACAGTACAAGCTCTGTTTAATTTAGAGTCAGATAACAGTGTGTGGTGGTTGTCCTTGGATATATTATTCTAGGAATCCAGAACAATAGAACTGCTTTCGCACTTTAGTTGCAATACAGATACGATGCACAAGCGCGACTGTCGCAACGTCAATTCGATACAAAAACGAATGTTAACGTCAAAAAATGAACGGTTGCAGTTTTACGCAAGCAGAGGAAAACTAACAAACTATCAGAAATGCGTCAGAAAAATTGTCGATTCAGTAGCAAACTGACGCAGGTTTTTGTTGACACTTTTTAAAGGCCACAATTTACCATCAACGGCGAATACTGTATTGCGTTGATTTTCGAATCAAGATTTTGCATTATAATATGAATTACTAACGGGTGTTATGTAGATGTATTTAACTATAAAGTGTAAACATTTAATCAAAACATGCAAAGAGACTCCATAGTTATTATATCAATACCTAAAAAGCTCAACCTAACCTGTACGGAGTGGCAAACGGCCACCTCTGCTTGGTGGGTAGCGTCAAAGAATGTTAATAGCGATACGCGTGGGCTTTACACTATGGGACGTTGACCATTATCGCAATAATCTGGGTGAATAGGCCTGGAAAGAGGGATTCATATTCACCACTTGTGTGCAGAAAAGGCGGACCATGACCGCTTAATTAGATAACCACCGTAAAGACAAAATGGCAACCGTTTAATCTACTACGTAGACATAAGTATTACGATTAAGGATTATTTAAAGACAACTCCCGTACTCCATAGTATATAAATCTAGTGTTGTGGAGGGCTTTACTAACATAAAAACAATTAATGGATACACACTGTGTATCCACACACTATGTGTTGTCTTGTGTGGGAATCGAACCCTCAACACTCGGCGTGGTATCAAGCGGCGAGATGGCCGCTTGAACTACTACGCCAACCGTGCAGTCTGAAATTATAACGGTAATTATCACAATTATTGATACCAATCATCGTATAGCGCAATTTGGTGCCCAAAAATGCTAAAATACATAATAAAAAATACATTACAAGCTATCTTTACATTTAACATTAATATTGTTCGTTATTCTATTGGAATCGATCCAAAGCACAGATATAGGTCTTTAATGTCAAACAATATATTGTAGGGTCCAACATTTATCCGGTCTTATTTTCTCGATACATTATTTAGATACGACTAATATTTTGTCCATTCCTTTGTTGACAAAACTGTTCTCATTTCATGGGATGTCATTTATTTTTCCTCTTATTTTATGGGAGCGAAACATGGATGAGAAAATGTGTGTATAAAGGCGTTTTTATTGTTTTACTGCTATCGATCTTCAGTCTACCAGTATAAGAAAGGTTAAGAAAGATTCATTACATTATAATGTATGTCATTTTCAAATAATCATGCAATCCAGATTTCATACATAAAACATTAGTATGCTCACAGGTGAGGATATCATTGTCTAAACAAGTTTAATTATGCATTTTATTAAAGAAGTAATTATGTATTTAATTGCAAAATCAGAGCGTTAATTTGTTTGTTAAACCCTTTTTCTTATTCGTAATGGTTAAATAATGTATTTACTACAACTTTAATACTTTGCTGACAGTTTTCCAGTACGCAATAGCATGTACTTTTTCTATGTAACAGAGTAAGATACAAAAAGAAATTCTAATGTTTGTTTCGAAGTGTAGGTCGATGCCTCCAATTTTCTCTTATTACAATCCACGAACATTTCTTTCCTACTTCATTGACTGTCATTACATTCTTCAAGCACGCTTTCCTGAGGTTATCCCTCCAGTTTCACCCAAATGGAAACCTACACGTTTAAATGAAATAGATCTTTTCAGTGCCCCAAATAGCCGTTTTTCTAACACAAATGGTTGTAAATCCAGCGCTTGGTAAAATCCTAAGAGCTTTGAGAAATACTAAAGCAACATCGTATTAATTTATTACACCAATTTATTTCTATTTGATACACTGCCTCAACATTATTGCCGTTTTATTGGCTACTGGTACTCTAAAAACTGTCGATAGCAGAATGTTGATATTCGACCTCGTAGTAAATAGTTTAAGTGTACAATACAAGATAAAAACCATAGAACATCGCTACACCTTTGGTTTGCGGACTTCAGTCAAATCTGGTTACATTTGTAACTGGACCTGGTTACAAAAGGGATAACACTAGGCGGTGCAAAAACAATTTTTAGAGTTCACAAGTAATCAATTGCGAACTTTGGCGTAGCTGAATTCGGAAGAATCGCTATATTAATTTAATAAGTGCTGTATAAAGCACAGCGTAGTCGCTGAAATTTGAAATCTAGTATTTCACTGTGAATGAATTGAGTAAGATTCTCAAGCCGCGTGAAGGATGTCGTGCTAACGTAAATATCTTTATAACAGAATCGCATGAGTGAGTGTGGCGAACATTTATATGTTTTCCTATCTTACGGTAGCTATACGTATAAAGAAATTAATTATAGATATGTTTATACATCTTAAAATTTCAATGCCTAGAATAAATATGCTTCTTCAGCTAGCAAACTCTCACTGTACCGTGCGCGGTAATACCTACTCTCAAGAGGTGGCAACGGCTCGCAACATATTACGTGGCACTTAGAACGTGACTTGCCAACTGCGGGTTTAATATTACTTCACCGCCTTTTGCGGTGTACATTCACACACTCTACTGCGAGTATTACATAATATGTATGTTAATAGAAATGTATTCTTGAAGTTTTAATATTGCACCATACTACCTATATTCAGCAACGTTCCAGCACTTACATTTGTAGTCGTAGTGGTTGCGATGAAAAAGATTTCTTTCTTTGATTTTGGTAGCAAAAGATAAAGTAGGCAGGTTTAATTTTTAAGTTGAAATAAGATTTCTTACCGAGAGTGGCAAATTAGCTCCCCGGTTAACATGTACATCATACAGTCTTTCAAAGACCACTGTTTGATATAGGCCCCTCCTGATATGATAGAACATTGAGTAGTTGTTAAGATAACAGGAGGATTTGGCCTGCCCAGGTTGGCTATATTAGGCCAGGGTAGGTAGGTATTGGGTTTGATATCGAGTTTTCCGTATCTTCCCAAAAATACTATTTGCTTCTTGAATGTTCCTTAGTCGTCTCTTACAATAGTCACGATGTGAAATGGAGTAGCGACATTTTGTATTCTTAACCCGTCACCATACGGATCATATTACAGAATCAATATCAAAGAAGTCATCGAATCGCAATATTAATGTTACTGCTATTATCCCGGTTGTACATCAATAGTCAGAGATAATATTTCCATGTCCTATCGACCTCCATGGTGTAGAGGGTGCCTTCCCATCCAAAACTTAGGGTCCCAAGCCAACCTCACCTGCAAGTGGTGCACCTGCCGATCAACGGACGAGGCTCTGGCAAACAAAATATCCCGATAAGCGGCAATACGCTCACCACCTATTACGTGGGATCAAAACACTGGCGAAAACAGGCGTGAGTCTATGTATGTATGTATGTATGTAGGTGCTAAAGTTTTCAAACTAAGAATACTCATCGCGGCTTAGGGAACACAACGCAAACACTTTGAAAACTTACTCATCTTTTCAAGTGTTCTAAATGTCAGATACTTCTCAAACGTTCACTAATAAAGTACCTACAAGTTACATTTTCCAAGACAGTAACACATTCATTATTTTGCTCGTAGAGACATTCCAGGGCCAAAACATTAATAATAGTCTTGATTTATCAACCAAAAGATTTTTGCAGGCGCCTACCATTACTTAAACATGCGAGACATCGTATTTCATTCTCCAATTTTCTCTTATTACAATCCACGAACATTTCTTTCCTACTTCATTGACTGTCATTACATTCTTCAAGCACGCTTTCCTGAGGTTATCCCTCCAGTTTCACCCAAATGGAAACCTTCACGTTTAAATGAAATAGATCTTTTCAGTGCCCCAAATAGCCGTTTTTCTAACACAAATGGTTGTAAATCCAGCGCTTGGTTAAATCCTAATAGCTTTGAGAAATACTAAAGCAACATCGTATTAATTTATTACACCAATTTATTTCTATTTGATACACTGCCTCAACATTATTGCCTGTTTTATTGGGTACTGGTACTTTAAAAACTGTCGATAGTAGAATGTTGATATTGGACCTGGTAGTAAATAGTTTCAGTGTACAATACAAAATTAAAACCATAGAACATTGCTACACCTTTGGTTTGCGGAGCTTAGTCAAATCCGGTTAGATTTGTAACTGGACCTGGTTACAAATGAGATAATACTTGGCGACGCAAAAAAATATTGTTAGAGTTCACAAGTAATCAGAGGGCCAATTCTGGTAATTATATTTGTTCAAATTCCAATATCGATCTAGTCTCGGCGTCATAAATGGTATTCTCGTAACTTAACTGACACTTGAATGAGATCGGGACTACATCGAAAGTTGAACCAAGTGTGAACTAGTGTGAACGGTATTCTGCTAATTATTAGTAGAGCAGGTAAGGTATTTCTAGTTTTAATATACATTTGTTACCAAGGACACGACGTGATGACGTGATTTATTTGACATTCCCAACGATACCACTAATAGTGTTGAATATTTTTCTGGTAATATTTATGATCTATTTTGCTAATAAACATAGGAATCGCCTTTAGCTATTATGTGCCACTAGTTTTACCACGGGGATAGGTATCTAAAATAAGTTTAAAAAGAAATTGTGTAAGACAAATTCATGTCTACAAAACAAATGACTATAAAATGATCAACCATCGATAGGGCTTACAAAAAACAGGTGCATGCGATTTTCGACCTTATTGACAATTCATGATAAACTTCTTTTTGGTATTTTCTTGCTTTCTGACATTGATACGTTATTAAAATTATAAATTCTGAGTTACGTCAATAAGGTCGAAAATCGCATGCACCTGATTTTTGTAATCCCTATCGATGGCTGATAACTTTCTGATAGTCACTGGTTTTGTAAACGTTAATTGCTTTTATACAATTTCACAACTAATGAGTTCACGAGGATCCTCTGGGAGATCTGGCTAGGGATCCTGGTGGACAACATGCAAACATGTTAAGTATTTCGTTGCCAGCATTGACAATATTTATTTCAAGATCGAAATATTCGCGAAACTTTTGCTCGAGAAATTCAACAAATGAGATAAAATTATCAGGAGGGAAAAACGAATTAAAAATCCCAATTGTACGTTACCATCGTTAAAATCTTTATAATGTCTGAATTATTTCTATTATTGAATATTAAATTTTTTAATTATTGAATACCTATTGAAAATAATTCACACGATCCAAGGAACCAATATATTTACTTACCGAAATTTTATTACTTAGTTGTATATTAATTTTAATTTGGCATGTAAACGTATTGGCATCCAATAACCATTCCTATTAATGTATTTTCCCATACAATGGCAAAATTCATGTTTTTGTTTTTGAGTTTTTGTCATTACCTCTAAGATCAACAAGAGATTATAAATTGATTATATCGAAATTATACTATAAGGAGATTAAGTGGAGCAGAATACCAATTGTGAGTCAATTCAAAATTAAATCGCAGTTCAGTCAAAATTCAGTGTCAGTCTCTGTTAAATACGAGAATTGGCCTTCAGTTGTTAACTTTGGAGTAGCTGAATTCGGAAGAATCGCTATATTAATTTAATAAGAGCTGTATAAGGTACAGTGTAGTCACTGCAAATTGAAATTTAGTATTTCACTGTGAATGAAGCCGTTTTACTTTGTCCTAAATGTATTATTTTTCTGCATTGAATAAGATTCTCAAGCCGCGTGAAGGATGTCGTGCTAACGTAAATATCTTTTTAACAGAATCTCCATCGAGTGAGTGTGGCAAATATTTATATGTTTTCCTATCTTACAGTAGCTATACGTATTAAGAAATTAATTATAGACATGTTTAAACATCTTAAGATTTCAATGCATAGAATAAGTATGCTTCTTCAGCTAGCAAACTCTCACTGTACCGTGCGCGGTAATACCTAGTCTCAAGAGGTGGCAACAGCTCGCAACATATTACGTGGCACTTAGAACGTGACTTGCCAACTGCGGGTTTAATATTACTTCACCACCTTTTGCGGTGTACAGTTATACACTTTACTGCGAGTATTACATATGTATGGTAATAGAAATGTATTTTTGAAGTTTTAATTTTGCACCGTACTAACAATTTTCAACACCTTTGCAGCATCTACATTCATAGCCGTAGAAGTTGCGATGATATTTTTTCTTGCTTTGCTTTTAGTAGCAAAAGATATAGTAGGCAGGTTTAATTTTTAAGTTGAAATAAGATTTTTACCGAGGGTGGCAAATCAGCTCCTCGGTTAACATTTACATCATACAGCCTTTCAAAGTCCACTGTTGGATATATGCCTCTCCTGATATGCCTGAAGAACATTGTGTAGTTGTAAAGACAACAGAAGGATTTGGCCTGCCCAGGTTGGCTAGAGTAGGCCAGGGTAGGTAGGTATAGGGTTTGATATCGAGTTTTCCGTATCTTCCCAAAGACTATACTATACTAGTTTCTTGAATTTTCCTTAGGCGCTTCTTACGGTAGTCTCGGTGCGAAATGGTGTAGCGAGATTTTGTATTCTTAACCCGTTACCACACGGAACATATTACAGAATCAATATCAAAGAAGTCATCGAAACGCTAGAAATCTTACTGCTATTAAATCGATTGTATGACAATATTTAGAGATATTTCCATGTCCTATCGACCTACAGGTGGAAGTTGGCTAATTTACATATTATAATGCTAATCAGGTACCTATTTTCATTGCACTAGTACTTCGTTGTGTACTAAATCCGTAATCGCAACTAATGGTATATTGATGATGTTTAAGTTGAACATTACTGACAACTAAGACAAAATGTAAACTTAATATACGGCTATGAAATATTTCAAGAACACATAAAAATTACATTGGATATTATTGATTGAATATTTTAACATAATGGTGTTTATTTATGTATATTATATTATTTGTACTTCCGAAAGTACAAACTTATTTTCTATAACACGGAATACTTTTTGTCTCTGCACCGCTCTGAAGTAAGCTGGGAGATAATGCCAATGGCATTAATTTCGTCTACATACATTGTGCATCAGCTTTAATAATTGAAGGTATCAATGAAAAAAAAGAGTAAAAGAAACAATTTTCGTACCTATATTAAATTTATGTATCGAAAATTTAATAAAAAAAGTATTTTCTTGAACTAACTCAATAATAATATTGTCACAAAGGCGTTTCAATAAGCTGAAAACTTAACCTATCAAAACCATCAATTATCATGTTCGTGTCGTTCGCGAGTTTATTTTTCGACGTTCGTAAATAAAAGTGACACTCTGTGACCAAACTGATATAAAAAAAAAATACTTTTGAATTTGAATTATGACGTCATTATGACACAATTGCAGTCCTATAAAGTGGCTACTTCATACGTCACGTGATCCCACTACTTATTATAACATCAAAGCCTAAATTATGACAGCAATCTTATACGTCGCGTGATTGCTACGTCAAAAGCATTATACTCGTTATTATATTTCACAAGCACTCACAAATTAACCGTCACCACAAATTTAAAATGATTAATGTCGCCCATATTTTGTCGTTAACGACAAGAAAAAAACTGGTTCTAAGTTAGATATAAAACATAACGAATTAACAACCTCCCCCTACGGAATGGAGGGGCGCCTAATAAATGAAGACAATTTAATCCGCTAGAAATACAAATCGCATGTCTAATTTATTTCGCGAGTTGAATTGAACGAGATTTGCCGACTCTCCCCTCGTGGGATCTAACGTGGATATAGAGAATTTTGTTGGAATTTTCAGTGCAAGAATTAAATTGTTTTGTTCATGTATGTGTAGCTTTGTAGTAATACAATATTTGATATGACGACTTTGTTGCTTTGGTTGTATAATCTTATATTTTGCTGCTGATCATAAGGTAAATGTGTTAGGAAGTATTGTTTATTTGATGTTCTCTCATAACTTGTCCATGCCTGATTGACATAATACTGATCGGTAATATTAGTGCGCATTCTAAGATTATTACACTAGGCCACTATGGGTAGACGGACATCGTGAAGGTTTTTAGGCGGGAATCCGCGCCTCGCAAGAGGGGAGAAGATAAAGAATAAGTTCACAATTTAGGTTTCCAACGTGATGACCAGAAAAAGACGTACTTACGTATATAACGACAGCCACTGCCACCTAAAACAGCACTCAAATATGAATATAATTATTAAAATTATTACATCTCTTCTTTGATAAGATATATTTTCACTAGTTTAGAAAAAATCAAGTATAGACGCCAATAGAAAATGAAATAAGTAGGTTCTACTGTCTAGAGGCTTTATCATCAAAAAAGTTTAGTAAATTACTTCATTTATATTCTACTTTATAATAACATACTTATAAAAATATCTTAATACATAAGTTAATACTTGAATCGATCACATTTATTTTCCCAAAACTTTTCTCCTTATACTTACTATTACCAAATGTTCGTGACGCCCAACCTTTGGCACATGAATAATGAATTATAACTTCGAATTACAATTGTGACGCCCACAAGTTTATCAAGATGTGTGAACTGTCAAAGATAGAAAGTTCCAGAAACTTTGGTAAATCGGTTATTGTAATCTAACCTTCTTTGAAATTGTTTCTGAGAATTATTTGGATAGAGGTCGACTATAAATTGAGATAATAGTTTTAAGCTTCTAAGTGCTTAATTTATCTTTACTGAATAGTTTCTTGTGTACCTTGTAACTAACTATAAATAACGATTCTTTAAGACCTCTTGTTATTTTTGTTACGGATGTTTATTTATGGGTGCCAAGGTCGTTGTTCAAGTTCATTAAAATTAACAGGAGGTCCTATTCCTACTTGATTCCGATCTAAAGAGGTAGACAAACATGCCACTCATTGGAATTTGTTCTCTGTGGAGAACACCCATACTCGCCGATCTTAACGTAATAGATACTTCACCACACTCCCTTTAGGCGGTCAAATAGTAGACTTTTAGTTAGGAACAGTTCTAAATTGAATTGAGTATTCGTATTGTAACATATTACTACGGAATTCAATATTCGTTCTATTGATAGATCTGTAGATTTTAGATTCGTTTTTGACATAAGCTCTATACAAAATATGTCAAACACGAATCTCGAATTTCAAAATCCATGTATGGTTCGAATATTGAAAATGGCCGTTAACGGTTTGGTTATTTGTAAAGTAAGTTTGTAAAAGTTTTGTAGTTTTGACGTTTTAGAACAAAAATGTTTTTTGTTCTAAAACATACTTCAAAATATTTATTCATTCAGCAACAAGGCTGTTTTTTTTTGCTACAGAATTGTAGCCGAGCATTGATGATTTTTCTTTTGAAATATTGAACTATTATATAATTGCTTACAAGGTCAATTACGTAACCAATCAAAGGCACTGTGAATCTCTTATCTGAAATAGACAAAAGATGCGTGAAAATCGGACAACTCAAAAAACTCTAGCTAAAATAGATAAAAGCATAGTTTTTTTGTTTTAAATCTTTTCTAAAAATTACTTCTTCCAGCCATTGAAATAATTATACAAAACCTTAAAAGATATTTATTTATTTTTGATTCAACAATGCACATCTAGTACATTTTATATCCATTCACAATGTTTGAATACGCAACGTGTTCATCAGTTGACTGCGAACATCATTAATCAGATGTTTTTGCCTCGTCTAACCCAATGCGGGCCCTGCAGATAAATTCTACCGAATTACTACAACATCATTTTCTTTTTGGACTCTCAAGAGACGCAAGAAAAGTAATCTTTCTGCAACAGCTCAATTCAGTTAATAGATGTTTCTAAATTACCTAACATTCTTAAAACATATCAAACCTATTTCGCTACTTATAATATTAATTTTATTTATCTCATAAGATATAAATATAATATTTTAAGAAAAGGCAAGAATAATTTGATTGTATAAGACCAGTTTTTCCTTTTACGAAATTTGATTTTCAGGTAATTTGGCAAGAAGCCTGCCGAACTAAAAGATTATTAATAATGAAATCAATCCCAACAATTCTGAAAGCTTTCTAGACTTTTCGAATATATTTGTGAAGGTTTTTGTAGGCTTTCCAGTTTCAATTATCGTTCCTTATGTCATTAATCTAAGTCCAATCTAATAAGACGCAACTTACTGATCGAAAAAGAAAAAGTTATCATCGTTTGTTTCTTGAGTGACTAGAGCAAATACGCGTATTTTGATAAGAATGGATACATAATACAGTACAGAAGTATGAAGTAATAAATATAGTAGATATACAGTTAACTTCTGAGATTTGAATTGTTCATTACCTACATTAATCTAGTTGCTAGTCCCTGTCTCGGTTGTGCCATGAGAAATAAATATTATAATTTGATTTTTATTGCACGAGATTATCTTTTCTTTCAAATTTTTCGTGAATGGCTTTTAATGATACAATTTATCGATTTCTCTATTTGTTCTATTAAAATCCATATCTATTTAAATGAAATTATATTTTCGGACACTCCGTTATAGCAGAGGTTAGTCACCCTTATTCAGTGGCGTAGCAAGGGGGGGGGGGGCGGTGGGGGCGGTCCGCTCCGGGTGACACCATTTTTGGGGTGACACCCGGGCACATTACACAGATGTGTAATGTTACAGATGGATATAGAAAAAATGTGTTACTGGCTGACTGACAGAGAACGCACAGCCAAAACTATTTGGGACAAGAAGCTGAAATTTTGCACGTCCCTTGAGGACCGTAGGGGTGCACTAAGAACGGATTTCAAGAAATTCTCACGGGATAAACGATACAGTTAAAATAAAATCGCTGGGCGTAGCTGTAGTAGCCTCTAGTATCTAGTAAATATAAGCCTTCGTCCCGTACGCGTGAATTATACTTACACCTTAACGTTCCTCAATTCTCACAAATTATTTATTGGTGAGAAGCGTACAAAAATCCGTTTTGTTGTTTATGAGTTACAGAACGAAAAGGGGACTTCATTTCATTATAATAATTGTAGGTATCAGAACTGCGCCGATTCAAGACAGCGCCTGTGTGCGAAACCTATGAAGCTCTTTTTGTCCTTCTATTTTGACATTCTATTTTATTATATTTGTCTGAAATAATTATTTTCTCCAGTTTTATATACTTAGTACCTACGCTATTTACCTAATTACGTGAAGTTCGCTACCAGTTTTAATTACTGCAAAAATGAAGCACAATTAAAATTTGTACTTACTTACCTACTATATTTAACATAGCTGACTTAATCTATACCATTTTGTACAAAATCATCAATTGTTAAAGATTATAAATATAATTTATCACCATCTTCAGCCTTTCGCAGTGCACTACTGATATCTAATCAGATAATTTCTTTGTTTTATTCTGTTTTATTTTGATTTAAGGGTCGATTACTTTGATTCTCTGGCAGATGACTTCATTTCGAATTCGATTCTTCAGAGAAATTGGTGGACCAGTCTTACCGTCAGTGTCTACGTTCTGTAAGTCACGGGTAGAACATACTTTGTCTTAAGTCTTTGCGGTAAGCGTGACGAAAAGCGACGTGATTTCCTATACGCTGCCCAGTTATGCTGTATCCTTTTGCGAGCCTTCTCGAAATTGTCTCTACCCAACTGCAAGTTTTGCCCGACGCAGATATTCGACATACCTACCTCTGAGCAAACGGTACCGTTACACGGACTCCAGAATAGACTAGGTTGCAAAAAAGTCAAAGTCTCTTTCATAGTCCATAAATGCTATAAGCACAGGGGATGATTATACTCTTCTGTCTCATATATAATCTGCAGTAATGTTAATGACATCTTTGGTGCCACCTCAACCTCGAGAACCGGACTACTTGGAGGTCTAAAACTCTTCAAGCGAGACGCGAAACGGTTGGTGGTGACTGATGACACTGGAAAACAGCATAAATACATACGTTGCTCAAGAGTTACGTGTCGATAGCACTTAAAAAGGGTTTTGTCCGCCACTCCACGAGAAGAGGCTAGATTTAAATATACATTAGAGCTGCACATTGTTTCGGCTTCTACAGGGGATTTTCCACATTTAAGCTCTTGGCTGACTTCTGGTAACTCGTCCGTGAAGTTCCATTAAGGTAGTTCGGGGATCCTCCTAGTAGAGATGAGGACGGCACGCTGCCGACATGTAGAGATCACTGTAAATGCTCTGAACTTCATGAATTTCGGACCTAGAAGTGACGAATTTCCATCAGATGTGGTCAACTTCTCCTACCAAATCCGTGCGATCCCACTACAATTGGTAGATAAGCACTCCAACTTTGGCGTTGTAGTTCTCCATGACAACATTGAAGTGGGCCTTTTGGGTGTTATGTAAGACTCGAGAAATGTCAAAATAAATTTCCTCCACGTCATCATTCGAGAATATCAAAGTAGGTGCATATATTTGGACAATTTTCAAGTTCATACTCTTGCTGACACACTGGAAACTGCTTTAACGTTGCCAGAGAAGACTTTATATACCAAGAATCTGGCTCCACCTTGGGATAGCTGGTGTCCCTCTCTAAGAACATAGGATGGCTAGAATCTAGGGTAATGGTATTCTACGCCTTGCTGCGAACTTCACATAATCCCAAAATATGTCAGACGTAGCTTTCGCACCAGTGACGTTGCTGCCCGTCACCGATATTTGGCATTTTAGGGTGAACCTTACACCCACATTTTCATATGTTTTGTTTTGTTCCCCGGAGGAAGCCAAAACAACAAGTATTAACTTTCTCACTCACAAAAATAAAAATATTGGGCTGCACCCATACACAACGTGTGTCACATGTCACATAACATCGGGTTGCATCAAAACTGACTAAATAAAAAAAGGATTTAGGATGATGATGAATTACGTAACTATGTTTCTTTTCTTTAACAATTGGGCATCTTTTTTTATTAGTCGTGATTGCTAATCGCAAGCGGATTTTTTCTACTTAATAAGGAAATAAGGTACTATATAAAGCTGAGGAATATTTTCAGTCAACAAGTTTAATACCTAAAAAAATATTGTCAAAAAAGGCGCTTCATAGATTTCGCTCACAGGCATTATCTAGGGTCGGCTCGACCCTGGCACGCTAGCTTGATCCTGGTTATCGTAGGATTTATAAAGATAATCATTCAAAAGCCATGGGAGGACTCAGATGCTTTGGAGAGGGCAATGAACCGAAATACACCCACGATGGGGTAACACCACTAAAATCCGCCCCGGGTGCCACCCAAGCTAGCTACGCCACTGCCCTTATTGTTGCTACACGGAGTTCGTGGGTTAGATTTTCATGCAGTATCAATATTCGTGTGATGAGCACAATAACTTTTATGTCCCGACATAGACTTTGCATAAATTTGATAAGAACAAACTTAATCTCGTCAGCTTAAAAAAATATCGTTATACAATCGGTCCATTCGTTTAGGAGCCACGATGCCATATTCAGAAATTTCAACGAATGAGTATATAACATTTCGAGTATTAAAATATTCTTTTTGCTTTTAATACGTACTCCAACACTAGTGCAAAAAGTTGGACAAAGCGCACTACAACTTGGAGTTACATATATAACGAGCAAATATCACAGTTTGTAGCCAACTTCAGACATATAAATGTGGGGTTTTTGTTGCCGTCCCACTGTTGGCGATAGACGCAACGAATGACCGTGTAACACATGTGGATAATAGCAATAATATTCATTTTTCTACACGTTTTTGGCGTGCGTCCACTGGCGTAGAATTTTGATAGAACAAATACGAATGCTGTTTTGATCTTTCTTTATTTTCAGTGAAGAATTATTGTATAATGGAATGTAAAGTTGTGATGATCTTTATGTTAAAAATAAGCTATAAATTCGGACTAAATTTGACCATCTACTCCATCATCCCCCTAGCGTTATCCCAGTTGCAGCACCGGGTCTGCCTTCTAGTTTAACTAGATTTGACCGAATATTAGCTTTTCCGCAGAGCAACTGCCTGCCTGTGTCGAGTTAATACTACTTAATGTTAGTCTGAATTCATAGGTACTGACTTCCTTTGTCATAGATTTTTATTATAGCTGGGACCGACGGCTAAGCAAGCTCTCCGAGGCGCGGGGAATGCAATTATTAACAATTCAATACGCACATAACTCCAAAAAGGCAGTGATGCGCGCCGTGGATTCGAACACGATACTCTCTGTTGGCAGTCTGTTGGTATCTTAGCTAAGCTAGCTGCCTGACTGATTTGACTATCTACTTAAATACTATTTATTTAGATATCTTTGCTAGTTTCTTCTTATTTCCATTAGTTAATTGCTTTGTATTTATTGAAAAATATTACTTAAAAGTTTTATTGATTGCTTTTTAAACGCGAAGACATATTTAGGTCATCGCAAAAATCTGTAAATTTTGGAGTACCACAAGGGAGGGTTCTCGGCCCTTTGCTATTTATATTGTATATCAATGACATGCCAAGATATACAGAACAACCATTGACACTTTTTGCAGATGACAGCACCATAACCATACCTTGTAAAAGTACAGATACATTTGAAAGTAATATAAACAACACAATAAAAACGATGGTGCTGTGGCTAGACAGCAGTAATCTGATCATTCATTTAAGTAAAACCAAAATAATGCATTTCAATCAACGTCAAAATAATAGAAATAATTTATATAAACACCACAACAATATAATTATGAATGAGACAGAAAATACAAGATTCTTAGGTTTAGAAATAGATAATAAGTTAAATTGGAAAGTGCATATTGACACACTCTGCAAAAAGTCAAGTAAATCAGCTTAAGCGTTATACTCCTTGTCGTCCATTATAAGCACTGATGCACTTCTCACTGCCTACTATGGCATTGTCGAGTCTCACTTGCGATATGGAATCATATTCTGGGCAAACTCAAGTGAAAAAGAAACTGCTTTTAAAGCACAAAAAAAGTGTATAAGATCTATGTTCCATCTTAAAACTACAGACAGCTGTGAACCGTTGTTTAAAAAATACAATATTTTAACTTTGCCATGCCTATATGTGCTGGAAGTCGCAATGTTTGTAAAGACAAATCCCAACCGCTTTGAACGACTCGCGGTACTACATGTACCACGTACTAGACGCGACAATAGTATGATGTGTCTCCATACTTCTAAGACAGCACTTATGCGCAAAAGTGTCTTCTGTATGGCACCGATCATATATAATAAAATACCTCAATCTTGGAGATTACTTAATACTATGTTATTTAAAAAAACTTTACGAAAATTCTTAGCAGGTAAAGCATATTACAATATTACAGATTTTTATCAGAAGTAAGTTTTAGTTGACATCCATCTTGGTATCTAACCTATTTTGTTGTATCTCATCCTTTTTTCCTTCTGATACATAAAATGTAAATTACTTTTTATAGACTCAATGTAAATGGCCCTGTAAATTATTTACTAATTTAATTGTTGTTTACTTTTAAAATTGTGTAATTGGTTTGATGGCTGTATTATATTTATTTTTTTCTTTATGTTATTTTTGCATGCCAACTGGTAAGATATGGCTGAACTTGTATTTATTTACTTTAAGTGTCACCAAAAATGTAACTCATATTTGCAAAATAAAATATCTTTTTCTTTATCTTCGCTTATTTAACTTTGTGTTCTTCGAGAGGTTTTGAGGTCTCTTGGAAGCATGAGAGACTGTAACGGTAGTAAATGAGGAATATGATTTTTAATTCTGCGTGTTGAAAAATATTGATTGGGAGGTCTCGGGTCCAATTCCCGGGTCGGGTAAAGTGTTTTTGGGTTTTTCCGTTAGGAAATTTTCAGTAGCAGCACGGAGTCTGGTGATGTGCCCGGTAACGCCAATAGGCTCGCCCCCTATTGTGGGACCTAAAAATTCATGGCGAAATGTGGGTGTAATATTACACCTCTGCCTACCTACCCCTTTGGAGATACAGGCGTGAGTCTATAAATAAAAAAATCGGGCAAGTGCGAGTCTGACCCGCGCACCGAGGGTTCCGTACGCATTTTACCTTATTTGAGGTTGGTGCTAATTACGCTAGACCTCTAAATCTGTATGAGCGCCCATACAACTTAGATGGAGATATATCTTAAATGGAGTCTACTATGTATGTATTTTTATAATTTTTCTTTTATTTGTGCTGTATTGAATTTGAATTATGACGTCATTATGACACGATTGCAGTCCTACAAAGCCGCTACTTCATACGTCACGTGATCCCACTACTCATTATAACATCAAAGCTTAAATTATGACAGCAATCTTATACGTCGCGTGATCGCTACGTCAAAACGTTACTCGTTATTATATTTCACAAGCACTCACAAATTAACCGCCACCACACATTTAAAATGATTAATGTCGTCCATATTTTGTCGTTAACGACTGAAAAAAAACTGGTTCTAAGTTAAACATAAAACATAACGAATTAACAATATGGAATGGAGGGGTGCCTAATAAATGAAGACAATTTAATCGGCTAGAAACACAAATCACATGTTTAATTTATTTCGCGAGTTGAATTGAACGAGATTTGCCGACTCTCCTCTCGTAGGATCTTACGTGGATATAAAGAATTTTGTTGGAATTTATAATATGTGTATCTTTGTAGTACAGCATACAATATTTGATATGACCACTTTGTTGCTTTGGTTGTTTAATCTTATATTTTGCTGCTGATCATAAGGTAAATTAGTTAGGAAGTATGTTTTATTTGATGTTCTTTCATTACTTGCCCATGCCTGATCGCTGATTTACTGACATTTCGCATCAGACGTCATCGCATTTTAATTCACTGATTAATTAACTACGCCACTATGGGTAGACGCCAGACGGACATCGCGAAAGTTTTGTAGGTGAGAATCGTCGCCTCGCAAGAGGGGAGAAGATAGAGGATAAGTTCACAATTTAGGTTTTCGTGATGACAAGAAAAAGACATACTTACGTATATAATGACAGTCACTGCCACCTAAAACAGCGCTTAAATATGAATATATTACCAATACTACATCTCTTCTTTGATAAGATATATTTTCACTAGTTTAGAAAAATAAAGTATGGACCCTAAGTTCTTGGGGGGAACCCTATGCACCTGGAACCCTATGCACTTATAACTTAGGGTCCCAAGCCAACCTCACCTGCAAGTGGTGCACCTGCCGATCAACGGACGAGGCTCTGGCAAACAAATACGATAAGCGGCAATAGGCTCGCTACCTATTACGTGGGATCAAAATACTGGCGAAAAGTGGGCGTTTAATATGCCTCTGCCTACCCCTTCGGGGAAATAGGCGTGAGTCTATGTATGTATGTAAGTATAGACGCCAATAGAAAATAAAATATATATGTTGTAATGTCTAGAGTCCTTATCATAAAAAGAAGTTTTGCAAATTACTTAATTTATATTCTACTCTATAATAACATACTTATAAAAATATCTTCTTTCGTAACAATAAAAATACCCATTAACTTTTATTGGAATCTAAGTTAATTCTTGAATCGATCACATTTATTTTCACAAAACTTTTCTCCTTATCCTTACTATTACTAAATGTTCGTGACGCCCAATCTTTGGCATGAATAATGAATTATAACTTCGAATTACAATTGTGACGCCCACAAGTTTATCAAGATGTGTGAACTGTCAAATATAGAAAGTTCCAGAAACTTTGGTAAATCGGTTATTGTAATCTAACCTTGTTTGAAATTGTTTCTGGGAATTATTTGGATAGAGGACGACTATAAATTCAGATGTTAGTTTTAGGCTAAGTCTAAGTGCTTTATTTATTTTTACAGAATAGTTTCTTGTGTACCTTGTAACTAACTATAAATTACGATTCTTTAAGACCTCTTGTTATTTTTGTTACGGATGTTTATTTATGGATGCCAAGCCCCGTAATATGATTTCTCATATTGCTTGTTATATTCCCATAACAAGATGTATTCGTTGTTCAAGTTCATTAAAATTAACAGGGAGTCCTATTCCAACTTGATTCCGATCTAAAGAGGTAGATAAACATGCCACTCTTTGGAATTTGTTCTCTGTGGAGAACACCCATACTCACAAGCCGATCTTACCGTAATAGATACTTAACCATACTCCATTTAGGCGTTCACATAGAAGACTTTTAGTTAGGACCAGTTCTAAATTGAATTGAGTATTCGTATTGTAACAGATTAAATGGTTTGGTTATTTGTAAAGTAAAAAGTTTTGACGTACAACATTTTTGTTCTAAAACATACTTCAAAATATTTATTCATTCAGCAACAAGGCTGTTTTTTTTGCTACAGAATTGTATCCAAGCACTGATGATCTTTCTCTTGAAACATTGAACTATAATTTAATTGCTTACAAGGTCAATTACGTCACCAATCTAAGGCTCTGTGAATCTCTTATCTGTAATAGACAAAAGATGCGTGAAAATCGAACAACTCAAAAAAACTCTTTCTAAAATGTAGTTTATAGACAAAAACATATTTTTTTTGTTTTAAATCTTTCCTAAAAATTACTTCTTCCAGCCATTAAAACAATTATACAAAACCTTAAAAGAAATTTATTTATTTTTGATTCAACAATGCACATCTAGTTCATTTTATATCCATGCACAATGTTTGAATACGCAACGTGTTCATCAGTTGCCTGCGAACATCATTAATCAGATGTTTTTGCCTCGTCTAACCCAATGCGGGCCCTGCAGATAAATTCTAACGAATTACTACAACATCATTTTCTTTTTTTGTCTCAAGAGACGCAAGAAAAGTAATCTTTCTGCAACAGCTCAATTCAGTTAATAGATGCTTTTAAATTACCTAACATTCTTGAAACAAATCAAACCTATTTCGCTACTTATAATATTAATTTTATTTATCTCATAAGATATAAATATAGTATTTTAAGAAAAGGCAAGAATAATTTGATTGTATAAGACCAGTTTTTCCTTTTCCGAAATTTGATTTTCAGGTAATTTGGCAAGAGGCCTGCCGAACTGAAAGATTATTAATAATTAAATCAATCCCAACAATTCTGAAAGCTTTCTAGACCTATCGAATATATTTGGGAAGTTTTTTGTAGGCTTTCCAGTTTCAATTATCGTTTCTTATATCATTAATCTAAATCCAATCTAACAAGACGCAACTTACTGATCGAAAAAGAAAAAGTTATCATCGTTTGTTTCTTAAGTGACTAGAGCGAATACGCGTATTTTGATAAGAATGGATACATAATAAAGTACAGAAGTATGGAGTAATAAATATAGTACATATACAGTTAACTTCTGAGATTTGAATTGTTCATTACCTACATTGGGCTAGTCCCTGTCTCGGTTGTGCCATGAGAAATAAATATTATAATTTGATTTATATTGCACGAGATTATCTTTTCTTTCAACTTTTTCATGAATGGCTTTTAATAACACAATTTATACCGTTATAACAGAGGTTAGTCACCCTTACTGTTGCTAAACGGAGTTCGTGGGTTAGATTTTCATACAGTATCAATATTCGTGTGATGAGCACAATAACTTTTATGTCCCGACATAGACTTTGCATAAATTTGATAAGAACAAACTTAATCTCGTCAGCTTAAAAAAATATCGTTACACAATCGGTCCATTCGTTTAGGAGCTACGATGCCACATTAAGAAATTTCAACGAGTATATAACATATCGGGAATATTAAAATATTCTTTTTGCTTTTAATATGAACTACAACAATGGTGCAAAAAGTTGGACAAAGCGCACTACAACTTGAAGTTATATAACGAGCAAATATCACAGTTTGTAGCCAACTTCAGACATATAAATGTGGGGTTTTTGTTGCCCTCCTACTGTTGGCGATAGACGCAACGAATGACCGTGTAACACATGTGGATAATAGCAATAATATTCATTTTTCTACACGTTTTTGGCGTGCGTCCACTCGCGTAGAATTTTGATATAACAAATACAAATGCTGTTTTGATACTTCTTTATTTTCATTGAAGGATTCTTATTGTGTAATTGTAAATGTGTTTCTATGGAATGCAAAGTTGAGATAAGCTTTAAAAAATACAATTTGCGCACAAGGAATAAATTGTTACTGAATTTGATCATCTACGTATCATCCTCCATCGTCCTTAGCATTATCCTTATATTTCTTTTCTTATTTTTTATCCCAATTGCAATCCATGGTCCCCTTACTAGTCTAACTGACTGATAGCTCATGGCGATGTTACATGGTCGCAATCCAAAGGGATAGCGATATTCCATTGTTCCATGGTGTGTATGTCAGTGTATTCAAAGTTATTGACTCCCTATAACAACTGTCAGAGATCTTCACAACAGCTGTTACCGACAGCTAAGCAAGCTCTCTGAGGTGCGGGGCAGGTGATAAATAACAATTCAATACGCACATAACTCCCAAAAGTCAGTGAGGTGCACCGTAAATTCGAAACCGATGCTCTTTGTAGGCCGATAGCTATCTCCACTAGCCTAACGCTGTCTGACTGATTTGACCATCTTCTTAAATACCATTTATTTAGATCTCTTTGCTAGTTTCTTCTTATTTCCATTCCGTTAGTTCGTTGCTTTGTATTTCTTGAAAAATTAAACTTAGAAGTTTTATTGAATGCTTCGCGTATTTAACTTTGTGTTCTTTGAGAAGTTTCGAGGGTTCTTGGAAGCATTAGAGATGGTCACGGTAGTAAATGAGGAATGTCATATTTCGTTCTGCGTATCGAAAATTATTATTTACATTCCTTGCAGTCATGTGGTTGTGATTGTTTTTTTTTTGAAGATAACAAAATACTAATAAGGGCGTCACAATTATATTGTTTACTAGAGGACGCCAGCAGCTACGCCTGCAATTTTTTTAAGTTTACCCGTTTTGGCCGATCCCGTGGGCATTTCGAGAAATCCCTTCTTAGTGCACCCCTACGGTCCCCAAGGAATAAACATGCCAAATTTCAGCTTCTTGCGCCCAATAGTTTCGGCTGCAGCGTGTCTGTCAGTCAGTCAGTAACGCAAGGATTTTATATATTAAGATGAATCACACTTTCTATTATTATAACGACTTGTTAATAATACTTATTTTATTTGTTGTTTTTAATGTATTTCTTTTATAAAACATAGCCTTACGATTTATGTCTTACAAGATCCGGGACAAACAGCTTTACAGGCCCACCGACGCAATGTACGTGTCTAAACACACCATGCCGAAGTTACACGACCGAAGTTCGGCATGATTACGCCTGCAATGCTTTTTGAATTACTGACGAAACATTTATTGTCGGTTTTTATTAATGATGGTCATATTAGCCAAATAGGTACATCGGAACGTAAAATCGGCCGCGGAACTTCGGTCGCGTAACTTCGGCTTAGTACATATGTTAGAACACTAACGCTGTGAGATAAATTACGCAACTAGAGATCAACCATTCAAATCTAAACGAACGGCAACTCAAGCATTTATAACGTCATCGTCAATTTAACTCACCCGCCAACTCAAAACTACTTTATGACAAGTCGGGCAGCGGTAGATCGGCAGTAACGATAGTATGTGGTGTTCACTTATGGTCGGACTGGCTTAAAGTGGGAATTTTACTAACCCTTTTCGCTCGTTTTCAATATTCCAGCTATCGATTGTATGGCTGCTTAAATAGATAGGTATTCGCCATATTTTGCATGAAGCTTATCTACACTAGTATAATAAAGGTGAAGAGTTTGTTTGGTTAAACGAGCTGATCTCAGAAACTTCAAGTCTTATTTGAGTAATAATTTTTGAGTTGGATAGCCTATATTTATGGAGGAACGCTATATAACATTACGCTTTAAGCTAGAAGTGCGGAGCAGTAGCGCTAACTAACGCAGGTGAAACCACGGGCTTATCTAGTTACACATATCTATCGCTAGTAGCCAAATTCTTCGATCGATAGAATACTGACGTTAACTGACTGAAGGTAAAACTGTCGACGTATATGAACCAAATCTGACATTATAGGGCGGCATATTTACTGTTATGCTACGGTTAGTGGTGGTATTCGGTGACCTTCTTGCTTCTACACGAAGTGATTTCATAATATATGACGTGATTCATGGGTAATTGTTGCAGTTATTGTTTTTGTTTTATATTTGGGTGCAGTAGAGAATCATATTTGGGTGAATAAAGTAAAGCAAGTGAGGATGTTTTTATTTTTAAGACAGCTAGGTATAAATCTTGTGTCCTGGGGGAGATTGCAAACATACAATCAACGGATACAATGGACACCTATACTCGAAACAACAATTTTTGGATCACACAAAGCGTTGTCTCGTGTGGGGATCAAACCCACAAGGCTAGTCGTATTGTCAGGTGGCGAGGCGGCCGCTGCGCTGCGCTAACCGTGCAGTCAGATTTAGGGACTAAAATTACCACATCTTCTTGGTTTTACGCGAATGTTACACATGGAAATTAAACTACAGCTTACAGATTTCATCGCGATATAGATTGGTTTGAATTGGGTTACATTTTAACCGAATGATCTAGACATATTTTTTTTAATACTAGCCATCACACGACACACTCATCTTAAAAAATCCTGGTAACGCAACAGCACCTCACTACAACCTACAAAACATAAGCGTATAAATAAAGTCATAGATATTGAAAGTGTAACATCTAACATAGAATTTTCTTTGTTTCAGGATACTTCTGGCACATAACGGACTTCCACTATGACCCGCTATACACGTCACAGGGTGACACTAGAAGACGTAGGTATAAAATGTTAAACAATTTTATATTATTATGTTTGATAATGACCCACTAATTATTATTAGTGTGAGCCGCTTAGTGATAAATTATAACGTGTATGTTATGTTATTAATCTCCCGCGCGATCAAAGTCATTTGCCCAAACGTGCGTTTCTGGTTTAAAAAATGTTCAAAAATTAGTCAAGCGGTCGAATTATATAACCAGATCGTGTTACAAGTGCAAAAACCGTTTAATGTCATATACATATGACATTTGGAGCGCTTTTCCTTATGCATCTATGATGTGCATTAGACAGTTAGAGGGGTCACCAGCAATAGTCATTCTGTCACACACGAATAAATTTCATTTGGTTATTTGTTTTGGCTATTTTATGTCAAAAATCAGTATTATTCACTCACTTACGTCACACTGCCTCGTTGGTCTCGCGGCATAAATGTGCGCGTGGGATTGGGAGGTCTCAGGTTCGATTCCCGGGTCGGGTAAAGTGTTATTGGGTTTTTCCGTTAGGAAATTTTCAGTAGCAGCACGGAGTCTGGTGATGTGCCCGGTCACGGCAATAGGCTCGCCTCCTATTACGTGGGACCTAAAAATTTGTGGCGAAATGTAGGTGTAATATTACACCTCTGCCTACCCCTTCAGGGATACAGGCGTGAGTCCATAAATAAAAAAATTAAAAAAACTTAGGTTAAAGTGTGCAGTTTATGAACGCCAATTTTAAGGTTAATTAATTAATGAATCTACATTTACATTTAGTGATAGTTCGCAAAGCAAAAAAAAAAAGTTAAAAGTGATAAATATGATCTGTCAAAATTATGTTCATCAAGTTTTACACGTCATCTTGTAGAGGGACATGTCGAACTTATTTTACTAGGTTCCTTTTATTTTACTACGGAACCCAAAACGCTTACCGTTTTTGGTTACCCCAGGATCATGCGCTATTTATTTGCTGTATTCAAATAATTTGTAAACATCTAGTAGCTACGCGATTTTCAATTTGCCGTAATTTATTTCATCGGTCTAGCTGCCTCAGCTGATCAATTCGGCAAATTCGGGGAATGTGATTGTTGATAGGTGTCTTTATTGCAACAGTACTATTCTGCTAACAAGTAGTTTAACGTACGGCACTGCCTCTCTGCAAAGATCGATGCAATAGATATGTGGTGAAATTAATATCCCAATGAGATCAGCGTCACTTTTATGGATATTGCTATCTTGAATTACTTCTAGTGTTAGTTTATTCAAATGTCTTACTCCCTATTACGACTGTTAAAGATCTTCATGAAAGCCGGGATCGACGGCTTAGGTAACATGCTCTCCAAGGCACGGGGCAGTTTAAAATGCGTATAACTCCTATAAGCCAGTGGTTCGCACCGTGCACTCGAAGCCGATACCCCTCTGCATGGTAGTTTGTTGTTATCGCCACTTTTCTTTTAACATATTCATATAATAACAGGAAAATAATTGAAAGGTATCATGTCTCCTTAAGTAATGATACGATGCAGGATCTTGCCAAACTTATAACATAATTGGCTCCTACAGAACCAATATAAAATCTTAGCCAGGATACTATTCATCCCGTGGCCGAACATTAGGTACTACATACATTAGTATGTAGATAGCTCTTATATTCGTAAATATTTATCCATTTCTCACTGAAAATAATTTAATAACAAAGCTTAGCTTATCTCCAAAAAATGGAGGATGGAGCTGCTCGGGGGGATGGAGCTGCTCGCGTCCGAAGAATTTACCACCTTCTCCTAGGCCCACCCTACACGTGTCCCCCGGGTGGTGCAAAATGAGCAGCAACACCGAGCAACAGGCGGCGGTTAATTAACCTGTAATAGGCTATCGCAAGCCTAGGAAGACCCAAATCCCTTCCAAAAAGTGTGACCGCAATACCTTGGGAAAGTGCTGTGTGTATGCCCTAACTCGTAATATGAAGTATGAAGGATAACGATATTGATTTGTCATGCGATCCGGCTAACGCCCGGCGCTTGCAGGTACCCGGGCCTGCGAGTGTGAAATTGGTTACCGAAGTCTGCACAGGGGTAGGCGACCAGGCCCCTGCGTCAGAAAATGCTACTGGCAGCACAAGAAAGAAAAATTTTATACAGCAGGCATTTCATCCGAGCCTCTTTAGCCCAAGACCTAGATCTTCCTCACTTGGAAATTATCCAAGCACATCCAAAATTAGTCAAGAGAATGATTTTCTTCTTGCACCATCAGCGATGATCACTATAGATGACGATGACAACAGTTACTGTCCCCCTACATGGCAAAAAATACCTACCCAACGCAACGCAAAACGGAAAAAGCTATCTAATAGCCCACCTTCTACAGAAGGAAAAAAAAACCCTGCACAGAACTTACAGAGCTCCATTAATACTTCTAACAGATACAGCGAACTCCCAGTAGATGTACCTGACGAATCTGTTGAACCAGTGGAAAGCCAAAACAAAACTAATAAAGTTAGCAATCCTCCACCAATAATCCTATATGGTATTCAGGATATATCGACACTGACAGAACTTCTGAATAGTTTTGTATCAAGCGAGAGCTATACATATAAAATGGTAAATAGAGACCAGCTGAGAGTAATGGCGCAAACAAGTGAAGCGTATAAAGGCATTATTGATGTGATTCGAAAGAAGGGACTAATAGGCCACACATTCACATCTAAAGACAAAAAGAGTTGCAGAATTGTCATTAAAAGCCTGCACCATACAACGCCGAAAGAAGCCATTGTTGAGGCAATAGACAAAACTGGGAATACAGTACGAGGAAAAATAATTTGTGCGGTCTCAAGAAGAAATAAAGAGCCACTGAATATGTTTTTCGTGAATGTAAAACCCTGTCCAAATAACCCAGAACTTAAGAGTATAGAATCTATTTACCATACAAAAGTTACGATAGAAGATCCACGAAAAACAAACGAAATTCCTCAGTGTTCTAGGTGTCAACAATATGGACACACTAAAAATAACTGCATGCGCCCTTACCGTTGCGTTAAATGTGCAGAAGGACATAGGACCATAGATTGCCCCCAAAAAAAGATAGGAACACCCCAGCTACCTGTTCATTATGCCTTGGAGACCATCCTGCCAACTACAAGGGTTGCCCAGTATACAAGGAGATTCGCGCAAGGAAAATCGTACAGCCACCTAATAAAAAAGCTATATATCAAATATCAGCGATAATACTGTCCCTTTTCAAATCACTTCAGATGAATTTCCAAAATTACCACCAAGTATCCACGCTGAACAGCAACCATTGAACCCACACACTCAACATCCCGAAAATACTGCATACTGGAACAAAAAACAAGAGTACATATAACCTCAGCCAACAAATACGCTAGAACAAATAGACATTCTCATTCAACAAATGGGTACCCTAATGGGACTCCTTACAACTTTAATTGCCAAACATAATAAATGAAATTTTTACGTATCGCAGCATGGAATGTAAATGGCTTGTCCCCTAATAAGCAGGAAGTAGAACTGTTCATCAAACAAAACAAAATAGATATTCTTTTGATTTCAGAGACACATATGACTGATGAAAAAGCTATTATAATCAAAGGATACAACATATATTATACTAATCACCCTGACAAAACATCACATGCTGGGACAGCAATTATTATTAAAGAAAACATCAAGCAACACCCTCTCCCAAACTTTAAACAAGCATACCTACAGGCTACAGTTATATCAATAGACGACTGGCCGGGGTCCACTTAATGTTGCTGCGGTGTACTCACCGCCTCGGCATCGAGTTGACGAACAAATGTTTAACTGCTTTCTTAACACGCTGGGTAGCAGATATGTCACTGGAGAAGATTGGAATGCCAAAAATATTTTCTGGGGCTCCAGGCTGACCACAACTAGAGGCCAAGAGTTAAAGAAGGCAATAGACGCAAACTCACTCAACGTAATGACAACAGAAGACCCAACTCACTGGCCATCTGATCCCAATAAAAACCCGACGTCATCGATTTATTTATTACTAAAGGAATGTCAGGATTATACACCAAAACCGAATACTGTCTGGATGGCAACTCAGATCACACACCAGTGATATGCACCCTGAGCACCGCAGTCATTTGGAGAGAGCCTCGTGAAACACTATACAATCGTAAAACTGACTGGGACTCATTTCAGAACTTTATAACGGAAAACACCAACCTAAACATACCTCTTAAAACAGAGAAAGACATAGAAAATGCAGCCTGGTATACAACTAATCTGATCCAAAAAGCGGCTTGGATGTCTACTCCTTGTATAAAATACAATCCTAAAGTACAAGATTACACGTTGGAGATACGGAACATGATTACCGTAAAACGGAGACTGAGACGACAATGGCATACTAGCAGGAACGCACAAGACAAAAGAGTGTGTAGTATTTTACTTAAATTTATAAATATGTAATACATCTTAAATAAAATTTTATAATAATTTCATTGTATATAGCCCTTTAAAAAGGAATAATTATCTCAATGTCAAAACAAAATAGAGAAATGTCCTGTACGTATGATTAGCATTAGAGAAATGTCAAGTAAAGTTATTATTGTCAGTCAAAGTGTTTAATTTAGTCTAAGAAAATTAATTAGGATAATTATTATGTCAATAATATAACTGTACGAATTTATTATGTTTTGTCATTTAGATACTCTGTCACATTATAATATGCCTTCGTAATAAGATATTGTTTAAGTGAAATCTTTAATTTATCTACATTGTTACATTTCAATATTTCTTTAGGTAAGTGGTTGTAAATTCGAGGAGCCATACAAAAAACACTTTTGTCGAATTGAGCAGTTCTGTTTGCAGGAAAACACACTCTATTTTTGTGACGCTCACTCCTAGTTGACCTGAACACCCCCCCGTGGGATCTCCACCTTGTCGTGGTGGGGGGGCTCAGTAACCGTGGATTGGTCACCCGCGGTGAAGCTAAGAGGGATCCAGGAGGGGACGCTCCGCGTGGGCTTGGAGGGGCCTGCGCAGGATGCGTCCAACGGTGCGGGTGCGGGGGACAGTTCTGTCTGTCCCTCGCAGTCGGGTGCGGTCGCGGGAGGAGAGGCGTGTCGGTGTTGCGTTGCCGCGCGCCCTATCTCCCGCGACCAAATGGGGGCGCACCATTCGATGCGTCGCGGTGGGCCGCAGAGGAAGAGGAGATGCGGTGTTGCGTTGCCGTCCTCCCTATCCTCTGCGGCCGCTGGGCGTTTTGGCGGCGGAGTCCAACACCTTAATCCGTCGCCAAGGGGGTTTTGTTTGGGGCCCGCCTGACCATCTGGCGGGCCAATACCCGTCGGAGGGTGGCGACGAGTGCTTTGGTGATGCCCCACCCTCCGACACACGGGTACGTGGCGGAAGTTTTATAAAAAAAAAAAAAAAAAGGTGACCTGAACAAAATGTTATTCTTGGCAACAAATATAACAATCTCATATATATAAATACATGGCAGGGTTAAGAGTTTAAGTCGATAAAGTCAGGTTTGCAGCTATCAGTAAAATGAAGTTTACAAATTGCTCACACGCATTTCTTCTGTGCTTTGAACACCATTTCCTTGTCTACCGAGTTACCCCAAAAAATAACCCCATATCTTAATAATGACTCGACATAGCCACGATATGCAGTTACAACAGCTGACTGATTCACTATCTTACCTAGCATGTATAGTGCATACGAGAATTGGTTAAGTTTGGAACAAATGTTTTCAACTTGTTTTTTGCTTAGAAATAAATAGCTAGAAATAAATAGCTTAGAAATAAATAGTAGTTGTTATATTGCTTAGAAATAAATAGTCTCACCAAGAATGACTATCTCATTGTACTGGGAGGTATGAATGACAGGTCTCCAAGTATTTTTAATATTTGTGTTAGCAATTTTTTATGTCGTACAAGAAACACAAATGTACTTTTTTGCGAAATTCCATTTAATAAATATTTAAGAGAATCAAAAATAAATTATGAATTAAGATTTATATGTTCGAAATTTGTTAATGTGCAGTACATCGACATGGGTTTCTCTGTTTTTATGCCCAGACTGAGCTTATTTGCTTTTCATGTATCTCAGATATTGCATAGAGAAATTTTACGTCAATACAATAAAATTAAAATGGATCATTATCAAAATCACTTAAAACAAGGTATCAATAAAGCTACTCAGACACACAGTGTTACAGAACCATATAATTTAGATGACAACGTTTGTAACATTTCTAGCCCTATCACAACAGATCCATTTTTTCGTGTATAACAAAATCAATGTACTGCATCAAAATATTAATGGCGTTTTAAGCAAATCTGATCTTTTAACTTTGAATTTAGAAGGGCTTTTACAGCATGGTAGATCTATTGATGTAGTATGCCTTACTGAACATAACATGTTGAAAAATGACACCAAATTACTATATCTTCCAAACTACTCTATGGCAGCTTCTTTTAATAGAAATAATAGGCGGGGTGGTTCTTGTATATTGGTCAACAACAGACACGACTATAAAAATATCCCGACCGTAGAAAAATTAAGTACTATCGGCGTTATGGAGTGCTGTGGTGTTGAGCTGTCTGAACATAAACTTATAATAATTTGTATGTATAGACCGCCACGGAATAATAAACAACAGTTAGATAATTTTTTTAGCGCATTGACCTCTTTACTTCATGAATTTTGCTACTCAAAAAATAGGGTTATTGTATGTGGTGATTTTAATATAAATACACTGACATCTAACAATCAACGTGACATTTTGCTTCAAATATTGAATAATTACAACCTTAAACTAGCCATTAATGAACCGACTCGCTTAGAAAGCGGAACATGTATTGACAACTTTTTTCATAATTTGAGAGGATGTAACTATACAATTTATGACTTTGCTCTTTCAGACCACACAGCACAGATTTTAACTTGTCCAGTAAAGAAATGTTCTACTCTCACTCATTGGTACATTGAGAAGAGAAATTTGAGTAAAGAAAACATAGAAACATTTAAAAAATGCCTTCGGTCATTAAGTTTTAACGATGTTTACAAAACTGATAATCCAAATACTGCCTTTGACATATTTTATGACATTTTTTTACTTTTTTATGATTTGTGTTTCCCTTCAATATTAATTAAAAAGTCTTTACGTAACAACCCGAAATGGTTATCTAATGGTATTCGTAAATGTTCGAAACGTAAACGGGATTTGCTTTGGCTTTATAGGAAAAATCGCACTAAAGACAATCGACAAACATTTAAAAGCTACTCTAAGCGGCTTAATAAGATAATAAGGCTAACAAAAAAGTCACAGAATGATTATTTAATCAAAACGGCTGCGAACAAGAGTAAAGCTACGTGGTCGATTATAAACCAGTGTAAAAATAACATACCTAAGGAGACTATTTCTCATTTAAATGTCAATGGTAATATTATCAATGACCCTACTAGCATCGCAGAAGCATTCAATACATATTTTACTATTCAAAATCATTTAAATAATGGGCAAAACATTTGCAATATTCAATTTACAAGTGCATCTAGTAAACTTAACAAACAATATAAATCTATTTTTATGTCACCTACAACCCCTACAGATATTTGTAAATTAATTCAATCATTGAAAAACACAAGCAGTACTGGCTATGACAAGGTTAATAGCAAAATTTTGAAAGAAGTTAAAGAAGTGATTGCGCCTGTACTAAGCCATATCATTAATAAATGTATAGGTACAGGTATATTTCCTGACAAACTAAAAATAACGATAATAAAACCATTGTTTAAGAAGGATGATAGGCACAGTATAAAATGTTACAGACCAATAGCACTTATACCAGTTTTCTCTAAGGTGTTTGAGAAAGTCATCTATACAAGTCTGTACCAATATTTTGAAAGAAATAATTTATTTGTAGAAGAACAGATAGGTTTTAGAAAAAACAAATCAATTGATTTAGCAGTGTATAAATTAATTGAGAATGCAATGACTAGTTTAAATAATAAAGCTCTCATATCAGCGTTGTATATGGACCTTACAAATGCTTTCGACTATGTTAATCACAAAATCTTATTATTAAAATTAGAATCATATGGGGTCAGAGGTAATGTTTTAAAACTCGTAGAGTCCTACCTCACAAATCGTAGACAATGCACACAAGTTACTCGGATATGCCCAAAAACAAAGAATGAAACTGTCTATTCATCGCAATATCGTGTAGTCACTCAGGGCGTCCCTCAAGGGAGCGTACTAGGTCCCTTATTATTCATTATCTACATAAATGATTTGCCCAAGGCTATTAATAAGAATATGGTGTTATTTGCCGATGATAGTACGGTTTTGTTCACCAGCAAAGAAAAAACAAGTTTAGAGATTGACATGACTGAGACCCTAAAAAAGGTTGTAGAATGGTTGAGGTGTAACAATCTAATTATAAATTTTGAAAAAACGAGTTTAATGACATTTAGAAATAGGAAAAATTATTTAAATAATCTGAATGTGCAATTTAATGGACAAAAAATTCATGAGGTGGAGAGCGCAAAATTTTTAGGTATTTATCTTGACTCTAATTTTAACTGGAAAATTCACGTCGAAAGTGTTTGTACTAAACTTAACAAATTCGCCTATGCACTTTATATGCTGAGAAAAGTTGTAAATCAGTCTGCTGTAATCACTGCTTATTATGGGTATGTAGCGTCGATTTTGAGATTTGGTGTCATATTTTGGGGTAACTCAGTAAACAAAGAAACTGTATTTAAGGCCCAAAAAAAATATTTACGATCTATATGTAACATTAAGACGACTGATTCTTGTAAACCCTATTTTGTAAATCTCAAAATTTTGACATTGGCGTGTATTTATATTTATGAGGTATCTGTGTTTGTACACACTCATATGGCCTTGTTTGAAAGATTAAAGAGTAAGCGACTAAATAATAAAATTTCCTATCCACAGAACAATACATCACAAATAAATAAGAGTATACTTTGCATGGCACCTCGAGTTTACAATCATTTGCCAAAATATATAATGGACAGTGCTAGCACAGATATCTTTAAGTATAAATTAAAACAATTATTGACTAATAAAGCTTATTATACTATTCAAGAATATCTAAATGACAGATTTAATTGATTTGATGACTTATATAATAATTATTAACGCTAATGAATTTAAATTAAATTTACGTAATTAACAAAATATTGACATTGTATAAATTCTAATTTCACTGACTTGTTTTAATCACATAATTGCAAAAACTAAGCCTAATAAGCATACAAATATTATTGCACGCTTGACAAGCTGAATATAGCCGAACCATTGTATTTTTTCCATCCATGTACTACCTATATTCGCAAATAAACGATTTGAATTTGAATTTGAATTTGAATTTTCCAACTTAAATTGGAATCAAGATATACACCTAGAAATTTTGCACTCTCTATTTCATTTATGTGGTGTCCACTATATTCGACTTCAATTCCTTGAGTTCTGTCAATTTGATTCCTAAATGTCATTAAATTAGTTTTGTCAAGATTTATTTCTAAATTATTAAATTTTAACCATTCAATGATTTTACATTCATTAGTGAACATGACCGTACTATCGTCAGCAAATAATACAATATTTTGTTTGATTTCTAGGTAGGTCATTGATATATAATATATAATGAAAAGCAAGGGACCCAAAATACTCCCTTGTGGCACACCTTGATTTACAAAACGGTATTCAGATGAGAATACAATTACTTTTTTAGTTTTTGAACAAATACGTGTGATCTGAGTGCACTGAGTTCTGTTAGAGAGATACGACTTTAAAAGATTTAAAACATTTCCTCTTACTCCATACGCTTCCAACTTATTAAATAATAAATTATAATCCACGTAATCAATCAATCTTTAAATAAGGCGTTGTATGTATGTATCTTTTTGAATTAATTTCAAAGGAAAACATAAATAATAAATTAGTGTAAACATGTCATAAAAAATGTCAAATGCAATATTAGGATTATCCGTATCAAATACTTCGTTAAAACTTATAGCTTATAAGTAGTTAAATGTCATTTTTTTAAAGTAAATTACTTAATGCATTAACATTTACTGCGTCGTTCGCAACGCAATAGGTAGAACCACGAGGAAGAACGGGCAATAAATCTAGAGGCCACTGTTTTTATTCGCCGAACCTGGCTCTAGTTGGAGGAACACCACACCTTATCCTTCACACTACTATAACTACCTAATCTACACCTACCTACCTAGTATTAATCCATCCAATGTCCCCTCAGATTGTCGGAGAGCAGACGAGCGAGGCAGTTCCGGCCACCATAGAGCGCTGGGCAGGTTCGGAGACTACTCCTGCGACAGCTCGCTGGAGCTGATCGAGTCTGCAGCGCGGTACATGCGCACCAGGCACTCGGAGAACGTCGAGTTTGTGCTGTGGACTGGGTGAGAATCTATTATAAAATCTGGCAATAAACTTGGTGCTTCATTAGTAAAGTACTTTTAAGTGTAATTGCTAATTGAACTATAGATTACGGATTTAATTGCGATGTAAAAATCGGTGTAAATTCGGTTTTAATGTAATCTCACTCAAACGTAACTTTCGCGTAGCCGAAAAAAATACTGTAAGGAATAAATTATTATAGATGCAGAATGACGACTGAACTCAGTTGTTTGGGCAACTTTTCCTAAAGTTTTTGGTCCTGCGCTAATTTATGAGCAAACAAGACGTCGCCAGAGGCTTCGCCCGCGTCAATTATACATATTAATCTTCCTCTTGAATCATTCTATCTATTAAAAAAAACACACTAAAATCCGTTGCGTAGTTTTTAAGATTTAAGCATATATAGGGACAGACAGACAGAAGACAGACTTTGTTTTATACTATGTAGTGATAGTGATAAGAAATACGTTATTATAGATACTGGGTACTAATAGGATTGTTTTATACCAGCCAAACAAATGCGTAATAAATTCGTAATATCCCAAATGAACTTTGCAATAATGTAAAAAAAGGTTTGATAGCCTAGTAGTGTCTTTCTTCCCAAAACAGTGCCAATTGTGAATCTAAATTAAATGAGAACGCAATTTTCATCATCGGTTAAGCATACACATGTATTTACATTTATTTAGAGAGATAAACAGAAAGTATACGTAATAGTCCGACTTCTTTGTTACAGCGCTATGTCGTAACTTCTGTCCGTATGAAACTGTATATAGGGAAACTTTTGAATACAAATTTTGCTGTAGTTAGTTTATTCCAACACAGGATGAAGCTGGAGTTTTTGATATTATATTTCTACTCGTAGTTATATAATTAACAAATTTTAGTAAACTACAGCTAGAGAAAATGTTTACTAGTTTTGTTATATATCAAATAGAGAAAGCTACGAATAGAAGATAGTAAATTTTATGTTTAGTGTAGTAAAACTGACTTTTAGGGTAAAAAGCGAAACCCATAAAGTATCACTATGTTGTCCGTCTGTCTGCATGTCAAGACCTTTTGTTTCGGGAACACGCGGCGATATCATTTGAAGATATAACCAAAATTACCTAAATATAGAAACCTTCTATATTTACGTAATCTAAGATATGGAAAAATATATTATTAGGTGGATTTTCAATGTCTTTTTTACTGTATAATAATTTCTAAACTGTATGAGTTCGTGGCACCAATGCTTTGACTAGTTATTGAGAGATGGCCAAGTTATCATGAAAGTTTATTTCCTGCAATTTTTAAAAGCTCCCTCTGCCTCGATCAACACATATCATTTCAGATCCTAATCCAAATTTTCTTTCTCAGGGACATCATAGCAGCACACGCAGGCAACGATGACGACAAGTACCAAGCCATCAGAAACATGACTGACCTACTCAGTAGAACGTTTAGTTCACACTTTGTGTTCCCAGTACTGGGACACTTAGACCCCGCTCCGTCGGAGAGCCTTACCAATCTGTGGATGCATTGGCTGCCTTTGGAAGCGTTGCAGACATTCAAATATGGTAAGAATTGTGAAAAAAATTGTAATAATGTACATACATCATTTCCACACTCACAGATACCAAATACCTTTGGAAAAGCCAAAATCAGATGCCTGACTGATCGTTGAAACGTTCATTGTTTGAAAAGTCTTTCAATAACAGTGATAATCAGTGCATTCGACAGAATTACAAAATACAGTAAAATGTTACAAAGTTTTGTTGGAATTGGAAAGTATAAAAGATTATGAAAATATTCATAACGCAACTCAATAAGTACCTGAATTTATTTTATAGCTTTCTGGCACGTATTTACTAAAAAGTTAATATAGATGTTTGTACACAGTTTATAATATTAAAATAATGTTAACGTTAATTATTTTAAGACTTAATTTAATTATATTGTTATAGTTGGATTTTCCATATTCTGAACAAAGCAATATATAAAAACCAAATTATTTAATGTTAAAATACTAATCTTTAACTACATAATAAAAAAAATGTTCACAAATAAAAATATATTACATCAGTTTGATCTGTATCAGATAAATAGCAAGGCTTTGGCAGCAAACCCAAAATAAAATTCAAATTGTGTTGGAAAATATACTTCCATCAGGCCATTACATGAAAATGCACAGATAGTTTGCATATAAATTCCACACTAGCATTGGCAAGAATGTAAGCGAGTTTGTTAGAATACAGTATTGATTTTAAATCCTTTACTAGCACATTACAAACACGCAACAGTCTTAACATGACTTGGCTCAGAGTCAGCTCACGATTCCGTAGTATTCTGGCACCTTTGCAACTTCTGCACACTTTTAAATATGGTGATTGTTTTGATGTTTCTAGACTAAGGCGCCTAACTTTGCCGCCACCAGGTCTAATTTAGTGCCTGAGCACGCTTTATAAAACTTTAAAGTTTCCGGGAGTCGACTAAGGAAATAAGAAACACGAACTTTTGTTTTCGGTATTCGTTTACTTTTGTTTCACATTTCTTGCTAACGCCTATTGATTCTTTAGATCAGTGCAGCAGTCGTGCCATTCTTTGTGTGATTTTTTTAATAAAAGTTTTGTTATAAAACTGGCAGCGAGATAAAATATCCATTGCTCGGGCATCATCATAAAATGGCATCTTTACATCCGTCGCTCCAAATGTTATCAGAATGATTTGTTTCTCTCTTTATTGAAATAGGGTTTTGGATATTTGGTATTTATGTTTCTTTTTGTTTTTTAAGGTTTATGAACCTATGTATAATACAACCAGTTTTAAAGATTTTGTTTCTTTATTTTTACAATCATTTTGATCAATAATAATTACAAACATTGTTTTGATTACACTCACAAAGATACTGCTATGACAGTTTTTTGGAACGAAGTTCCTTATCGCGCGTTGCGAAAGGGGGCTAGACGGAAAAAATCAAGACGAAAAGTTGTAACGACACTTTTTGCTGTATAGTAAGCTATTGTAAGCCGTGCGGCGTGCGCATGTTTCTCTGTCTGTCTGTCTCTCTCTCTTATAGAAAGCAAGCATCATGTTCATGCTTTCTGATCACGAAAATGACATCTATTTGGGAATCCAAGATGGCGGACGGGACATTTTTAGTAAAATTAATATGGGTATCATTTTCGGGGTTTTTATGGATTCTGGTCACGAAAATGACTTCTATTTGGGAATCCAAGATGGCGGACGGAACATTTTTAATAAAATTTATATGAGTATCATTTTTGGGGTTTTCATGCTTTCTGATCACGAAAATGACATCTATTTGGGAATCCAAGATGGCGGACGAGACATTTTTAATAAAATTAATATGGGTATCATTTTTGGGGTTTTTATGGATTCTGGTCACGAAAATGACATCTATTTGGGAATCCAAGATAGCGGACGGGGCATTTTTAATGAAATTAATATGGGTTTAATTTTTGGGGATTTAATGGATTCTGATCACCAAAATGACATCTATTTGGGAATCCAAGATGGTGGACGAGACATTTTTAGTAAAATTAATATGAGTATCATTTTCGGGGTTTTTAAGGATTGTAGTCACGAAAATGACATCTATTTGGGAATCCAAGATGGCGGTCAGGACATTTTTAATAAAATTAATATGGGTTTCATTTTTGGGGTTTTTATAGATTCTGGTCACGAAAATGACATCTATTTGAGAATCCAAGATGGCGGTCGGGACATTTTTAATAAAATTAATATGGGTATCATTTTCGAGGCTATCATGCATTTTGATAACGTAAATGACATTTATTTGGGGATCCAAGATGGCGAACGGGACATTTTTTGGAAAATTAACAATAATTACTAAAATTGAGCCTACTAATTAAGTTTATATTACATTATATTTGTTAATAATAAAAAAATATTATCATAACTTAAAAAAAAAATATTATTACAATTCCTTCACTAATTAATCGAAAGAAACTTCGTTCCATCCGGGTGTCCCTTGGCACCTCTCAAGCAGTTTTTTTTATTTTTTGCAGTACTAATATCTTATACTCGACTTGTCCAGTATAACCTGCTAACCTAGGTTAGCACAACATCGAAGGAAATGGCAAGAACAAAGAGAGGCCCATGTTCAGCAGTGGACACAGTCGGGCTCTGCATGATGAAGATGATGAACAATTTCTTAACTGTAATGTTCGCTATCACAAGCCGAAACTTAATCAATCTTCTATCTTTAAACTCACATAGAATAAAATCTGCTAGACTGCCTAAAACCTAAGGTATTTTGTCACAGGTGGCTACTACACGATAGAGCAGAAACAGAGCAAGCTGCGGATAGTGGTGCTGAACACCAACTTGTTCAGCATCCGCGACTCCAGCAGTGTGCAGGCCAGGCGCCAGTGGGAGTGGCTTGATGCTGTACTAGATAAAGCCACCGGTAATAAGGAAATGGTAAGTAGATTCAGAATTAATGTGTAGTGTAAATACCCAGAAACCTGTAATTGATTGGCACTATTGCAATCATATATTTTGCTACTTTGCTGATTTTCTTAGATAAGGTTTTGATGCGGATCTGATCAGACCATCTGCTCGTTTGCCCTCAAATCTATGCTATAATAAAACTGTAGAGGTGAAAAAGTCTGTACAGAAAGATACTTTGGCGAAAATTAGCTAAAAAATCTAGGAAAATGCTAAAAAGCAATACTTGATATTTTTTAGAATTTATGTCCGTCTGTCTGTCTTTCTCTATATTGCTAAAGATCTCTAAAATGGCGAAATTGATTTCAATAAAACTTACACTCATGTACAAAGGATACTCAAACCTATAAAATAGTATATGTTACATCACAATCGGTTGAGTGGTTTTTGGTGTACAGCTTGACCTCTCCTTCGTACGTAGTCCCAAACAAAACAGGGATCATCCAAAACTGGTATTATATGTGGTGCCATCTATGATCAATATAAGTTTGTTAGTAAAAGTATAGTTAGTTTAAAAATAGGTACCTTCAAAGTTTATGGCTATTTGCTGACCGATAGATGTCACTATTTTCAAATAATTTTCTAGCAAAATAAATGTTTCTTGCAAAAAAGACAATAATTATGTGTCGGGTATCTTTCTGTTATTAAAAAAATAATAGAGTATAATATTCGGCACTGTCATAAACAAAAAGTCTCTGTGTCAAAATTTATTACAATGACCACTTAATTTAAACGATCAATCTCATTTATTTCAAATTATTATGTTTATATAATAGTTATATACTTAATCATTTGATTATTATTTATTTTAAATGATAAATACAATGACTATAGATCTTTTTTTCAATAAATTGTCGATTAGTCCATATTATTCTCTATCTCGGTCGGTTTGTATATGTAAACATAGATTGCGTTGTTAATAATATAATAATAATAGTTATTTATTTCAGACATTAGTCCATAGGTTAACACAATTTAAATTTACAAGCACCAACCATACTTATACAGTTTACACAAGCCAAAATTTAGGAAATTAAAAAGAACAAACACAGAAAAAGAAAACATTTAAAATTTGTAGGACAAAGAGAAAAAGCTGCCCACTTATCAAAGGTCAGTGTGCAGACGTATCCGATTTAGCAGTGATGCGCATTGCTTTCTTATAACGGCATTAAAACCATCTGTGTGAGCTTCCGCAAACATGCTCGACGCGCTACAAAATCGCGGCAGCCCCAATAGCACTCTAAACCTTATATTGGACACGTAAGGCGCTGTACGCTCCCAATGTATAGTTAACCCACAGGCTGCATGTGTACAAGGCTTGGCAATAGGATTTAAAAAGTGTTAGGTAGGTACTTTTACTGCATTACTGCAGTGTGCGAACCTGCGTGCCAACATATTACACCGGACAGCTAGCGCCCTACGTGCCCTCTTTATGTCATTACTATCTTTAAGCTCCTCAGAGACCCACTGGCCCAGATACTTGAAATTAGCGACTTTATTAATAGTGCTACCAGCTAAACTAAGTGAAGGTACTGTGGTGTAAGTTTTGCCCCTCGCTTTAAATACTAATAATTCGCTTTTCTTTGCATTGTATCTGAGCCCGTGAGCCTCCGCGTAACACTCACACATTTTCAACAGCTTCCGTAAAGTTCCTATCGATGGACTCAGCAATACCATGTCATCTGCGCAGCTTATGTTATTAACACAGACTCCGTCTATGTAGCACCCGACATTGGCACTGCTGAGTTCACCGATAAGTTTATTTATGTATAGGTTGAAGAGCTTAGGCGATGTCAGACCACCTTGCCTCACTCCGCACTGCAACCTGTACACATCCAAAAAAGAGCCTGCCCATCGTACACTGTTCCTTTGGTTATTGTACCAATACTTAAAAATAGATACAACCTCCGCTGAGCAAATGACGTCATTTTCTGAATGGCGGTGTTAAGAATCTCCGAGAATTGATGAGGTTCTCGGATAATTTGCTTTCGTCGTCGTTGGATTACTTAGATTGTATATTTGACGTTACTTATGAATTTATGATTATTGTATGTTATCGTGTTTTTTCGATTTCTTTCGTTCGTTCGTGTTCTGTTCTTATACAGGTGTCTCATTGTCTCATTATTCCCAATTTCCCACTCCTCATGTCACGTACGTGGAATCTTTGGGTGGGAGACTGAGGCCTGAATTCAGATACCTGTTGAATTACTCAACGGGGCTATCTTACTTTCGGCAGGGTTGGATATTCGTAATCCTGTGTGTATTTTCTAAATAAATCGCAGGGACAGACATTTGAAACAGCTGGAATCGACATCCGAATATGATGTTTTTCACATGATCAGTTTTATGTGGCATGTTCACGAGTGAGCGGTAAAATAATTTACATGTTCTATGTGAAGGTGGCAAAACAGTTAATGTTGTGTATAAAGAAATTCTCTAAAGATATAATTATATTAGTTATAAAATATACATATAAAAGTTATAATTGACCGTGTGGTTGACGGCATAGAATACAAGTGTCACCACCCCCTATCTTCCCGTGGGTGTCGTAAGAGGCGACTAAGGGATAACACGATGCAAATACCATCTTTGCGTAGAGACGGAAACCTCGACATCAAACCCTACACGACTGCCTCGTTGGTCTCGCGGCATAAATGTGCGCGTGGGATCGGGAGGTCTCGGGATCGATTCCTGGGTCGGGCAGTGTTATTGGGTTTTTCTGTCTCGAAATTCTCAGTAGCAGCACGGAGTCTGGAAATGTGCCTGGTACGGCAATAAGCTCGCCCCTTATTACGTGGGACTAAAGTATATCTGGCGAAAAGTGGGTGTAGAAATACACCTCTGCCTTCTCCTTCGGGGATAAAAGGCGTGACGTTACGTATGTATGTATGTAAAAGTTATAAATATTACATAGTCTTGGGATAAATGTCATGCTAATTAAATTCCAACATTTACGCGAACGAAGTCGCGGGCACAGCTAGTAGAAACATAAATTCGTTATAGATTGAATATTTATATGAATTTATTTTGTTGCTATCTGTTTTTACGTAGCTAATGGAACCGCGCGGTTATAATTCATATTATTATCGTTCTAATTCAGAGTCACAATAATTTTATTAAAACCAAGTCAAGTGTGGTTCAGCTCGCACATGGTTCCATAACATGTTTTTTTATCACCATTTCCAATTCACATCGTGTATATTTGCTGTTATATCTTCAATAGAAAAAAATCCACAGGGTGTAAACTTTAACTCTATTTATTAATAGGCAGAGGTGTAATATTACACCCACATTTCGCCATGAATTTTTAGGTCCCACGAAGTCGGGGGCGAGCCTATTGCCGTACCTGGCACGTTACCAGACTTCGTGCTGCTACTGAGAATTTCCTAACGGAAAAACCCAATAACACTTTGCCCGACCGGGAATCAAACCCGAAACCTCCCAATCCTACGCGCACATTTATACCAACGAAGCAGTCCATAGGGTGAAAATTTTAACTCTAGCTACTTTATAATATACAGCCCAACAGATAGACAGACAGGTGGATCACAGAGGCTCAGTAATAAAGTTCTGGTAGCACACTTGGAAAGTCTAAAATATATTAAAAATTCACTACATGACACTGAAAAATGTGAGCTGCCATGTTAATTTTAGAAAATAAGAGGGACGAAACATATTACTTTGCATTTCTCGACTCATGTAAAGACTTGATACAATTTTTCGTAAAAAGCATAAAGGTAACTTTTATTAAGTAAATAATTTTGTCTGTCATCACTTTTAAATGTTGTGAGTCCTGTTTGAATCAATACAAACAATCAAACGAAACCATAAATAAAGTAATTCCTCACAATAAAAATTTCAGTATAAATAAAAACCGAAGAAATAAATCGGGTTTTGTGCGATAAAAATAGCTCTTTGTTTGAAGCATCCGCTGTTGACCTAAAACGGTAGAATTTACACAATACGAACGTACAAAATGGAGAGACAAGCTTCACAATTACACTTTTAGCAGCGCTTTAAGGCCAGCCGGCCATAACTGGACAACATTTTTATATGCATATAAAACTTTAGTTGGGATCGTATCGTTTTTGTATAATTTTTCTGTAAAATGGACTATAGCCTATATGGGAAAAGGAATAGAAAGAGGAGCGGCATGTGGGAGAAGAGAAGAGCATAAGGCCGCCGGCGCATTCACTCTCCCAATGAAACATCATCATCATCAGCCTGCCGTAGTCCACTGCTGGATATAGGCCTCTCCAAAATATATGTCCCAATGAAACGCAACAGTATAATTACTATGACGTAACATCGACATTCTATGGGAGGGTGGTACTTTTCCGGTCCAGCCGGCACTTTCCCGCTGAATTTAGCAAGGATTTACTACCCACAAAGTTTATCTTCTCGTAGTGAGGAGAGTCCCATGCCTAGCAGCGAGAGTTTATCTCAACTTTTAAGCTATAACATAATTACAGTTCAATGTGGGACCTAGACCTGCCGCAGAGTGGGCCATAGGCAGTGCGCTTTCGTTTCCGCCATCCTCACATTACTAGACACCTTCCTCTAGCCATCGATCCCACTGGCCATAGAGTGTCCAACAGTATGCTTGTCAAGACGCGGACTCTGTTTGAGAGCCTGCTTACTTCACCGACCATCGATTATGCGACAGTTTATGTACCTACAGCAGGTACTAGTATTATTAATTCACCACGACTTTGTTACGCTAAATTTAACGCTACAAAAATAATCATAATAATAAAAAACTCTATCGCGTCTTCACTGAATAAATACTGTTCGAAATCGCGATCAAGCGAGTGCCTTTGGCAAAATGGTACATCAGACGTATCGAATATCGGTTTTCATGGTCTGCAGTTGTGTTAATATTATAAACATTTGCCCCTTTGATTAGGGCAGTCAAGCGGTGACTATTAAGTTTGAAATTTATTGACAAAAAGCATTTTTGAATAAAAAAGCGAACGAAATTTCATTCAAACAAGCCATGTTTGAAACAAAGCTATTGTCGATTCAACGAATTTATGTCGAACAAGCAAAATATTTGTTAAGTATGTAAATTTTCGATTGTACAGAAAAACCGATGTATTTATTTAATAGTCACACTATGAAAACGATTTTGCACAATATTCGTTCCAATATTTTTCATGTTTCATTTTGTGGATTCGATGTTTTCATCAAAATTAGTAATTTTGTTAAGTCAATCTGTATATTTTAAAATAGATTCGATGGAAATGTACATGTATTTTATTCGCTAATAATTCAGTTACGTGTTTAAATTTTGTTATTTTACAATTTTGCATTTTTATGAAATACGCCGTAAACTGTTTGTTAAGCCGCACTTTTGTGGACTAATGTCATTTACGGCCATTTTCAATATTCGAACTATAGATAGATCTGTAGATTTTAGATACGTGTTTGACATATTTTGTATGGAGCTTTTAACAAAAACTGTCAAAAACGAATCTAAAATCTATAGATCTATCTATAATTCGAATATTGAATTCCGCACTTACAAAGGACCACCAATATATTCAGATGAAAGTTAACCCCCAACAAAAACTGAATCGGTGTATCATAAGACTGAGGGGCGGTAGCGTAATCTATATCTTGTTAGCCTAGTTTACAAGACCGCATAAATATGCACTTAAAGCGATATGAGTCGGACTCGCAACACAACATTTATTTAACAAGAAGTGGCTGATCTACCGTGCCGGTATGAAACGGAACTGTAGGAAATCCGGACGACGGCCGGCCGGGACCCAGTCTAATAAATTACAGATTAGAAAACCGTTAATCTAATCGGTACTACCGAAATTGCGATGCAAAAGTAATATTGGAAAAGGTCGTGTTTCTTTACTATCGAATGTTTTGACGGTGGCAGGTCGTTTGTTGTCGTTAATATATTGAGTGTCTTTTAATTAATTGTTTACGCGCACATTGATAGAGTTCACCTACAGAGGTGGTCTTTGAGTGTGCGTTTGATGTGATTTTATTTGGTGATTACTGGACTTGGTCAGAATTTTATTGACAAAAATTGAAATAATGATGTAGATGATAATTCTTAATCATTATATGCTAGTTCATAACTAGCATACAATGATTGAGAATTTATTATATTAAGTAATAAAATGAAGCCCACAGCTATGCCCGCACATTTCTTAAAGTGACCCGTTTGTGCCCAAACCCCTGGGAATTTTCGGAATCCCTTTAACACAATAAATTGATATATGAAGATTTTAAGCCTATAGTTCAAGTATCACAGCGTGGAATAATTAAAAGCCTTGTCCTGTATGTAGCTCGATCCTAAAACACTAATTACAGCGACAGCCACCAGTTAACAACTTCGCCGTACGCAGTCAAACAATATTCTCCACATGAACCACGAAATCAATTCGATCATATTATTCTAAGAGCAACCAATTCGAGTCATATCAAGTTTTCTCGTAGCCTCTATAATAAGCTCACAATTACCATATTGAAAGCACTTTTGCCATATTTAATGTACCAACAAAAGCTCTGTAAAGCATGTTCCGTACGCCTGATACGAATTTCCGCATCCACAATTATGAATCATTACAATAGGGCGGTTATAATTTACAGTTGTAAATGGTACGGCATCGGGCCACAGTGTACATAAATACGGTTGAACAACTCATGTGTTAACCAGTGATCTGAATGTATGTTGGGGGAATATTTTGCGATGTGTCTGTGTGTGAGTGATTATTGCAGTTAGAAAACACTATTGCAGTGAAAATGCCGCGCCTAGTAATAAGTTGCCATTCACTGATGATTATGATGTATGTTCAGAAATTAGGGTAATTGTGCGTGGAAATCAAATATTTGGTACAGATTTGTTTTTTTTAGTTAGTTAGATAGCGTAACTGTCTATGGGTGAAATAAACGAATTCATTCTTGTTCTACTGCTGTTTATTACACTGTAATCAGCCCCATGAAACGCAGTAATATGATACCATTAGAAATACAATAGAAAGGAAGAAGGGCATACGTATTACTTTCTATATTACCACATACATATACATAAATTCTCGTCTCGCACGTTATTACTGTCAAAAAACTCACTCCTTATATAAATCATGTTACTTGGTTTGTATATTTTTGGTATGAAATGTGAAAGAATAATGTTCATGTTAGGATGTGAATTTGGTGGGAAGCCATGTTGTGGTGAGTTCATTTATTTGTTCAAGGTATACACATAGACATAGTTATGGTTTATGGGAGGCTCTCTTCCACATAGGGTCCACTTACAAGTCTTACTGGATTTGACTGAATATTAGCTTTTCCACAGAGTGACTGCCCGTCTAATCTCAGTAACCCAAAGGGAAAGCAATATGCCGTGGTTTAGAATAGTGTCAGTTTTTTCAGATGTACTAACTAAAGATCTTCATGGCCAATAATGGATTGCCCGTGAATCAGAGAGCACGTTACTCTCCGTTTTGCACATGCAGCAAGCGATTATTAACAATCACTGGATCAGTATGAAAAAAATGAACATGTTGTTTTTACTTAAATTTAATTTTAACTTAAAATGTGTAGTCAGCTGCCTTATTACAAATAGTTAAGAACCTAAACACATACAACTTTTAGTAATCAAAATTAATTAAAAATTTGTTCTCTTTGGCATGTTTACCAAATCAATTTAGCAAACCTAAAGTAAAGAAGACCTAAATTTAATTTCAATAATAACATTTTAAATTACCTTATTACTTTTATTGATCGCTGTTAGAATATCGGCTTTTTGTTTATGATTATCAATATATATAAATCATCAGCTTGTGTTCATAATCTGCCGCACTGCTGTGAACAGGCCTCTTCTTGAAAACGGTAAGGTTGTTCAAGTTCGGTCACATTGACAAATTATACAAATATTTTGATTAGCCTATCCCTAAGGGGTAGACCTCTGCCGATCCCACAGGTAAGGCGTAGCAATATTACGACTCTAAATATTATTGTTATGTCTTAGGTAGTCATTTTGGTCGCAAATAGTCAACATTTGCCTTTAATTATTACTAAAAATATAACAAAGCTTACAACGGCAGAGTTAATGATTTAAAGCACTTTGCCTTTTTCTTCCTGATCCGAGATGTTTCTCCTCTGCGAAACCCACACTGTACGAAATAATGAAAATCAGGTGGATCATGGTTTGGCACCAAGGATGAAGTCAATTTCATAATAAGAAAATAATATATTTATTTCACTACACGAAAGGGACACAAAAAGCATAAATACATACAACACAAAAATATTATAAAAACACACACACACGCTAATACAGATAAAAATAAATAATAAACAATACAATTATAAAAAGTCCCCTGCATGCGACGAAAAAGGACCTAATTCAGCATTATGCCAGGCTTGCATAATAAGTTGGATACATGGTGGTGCAAGCTCTAAGAGATCTTTTACACTTCGCAAAGTTTCTTCCAGGCTCGTTTCATAGACCCTATCATCCCGAACCTGGTTGTAAAAAGAATTGAATATACATATATGAATAAATAAATTGGAATTTTAAATGTGGCAGATTCCTCGTGACAATACGGTGAAACAACGGGTATGAATCACCGACTTTAGGTCAGGGTTTGCTAGGTTACTTAGGGTTACTTTCGTAGGACGTAGTGAGTTTGTCTACTACAAATCCACACTGTGGCTTTATTTGATTTTCATCAGTGTTGTTTGAGTACTGTTTCTTAAGCTAATTTTCTTGACGGATTTTCAGTGATTTTTTGTATATATCAATGGATATCAGTTATTCATAATTATTTACATAAAACAAACTTGATGACGTATGTCAAAAAGAACTCAAGTATGCCCTCCGTCAACATGACTTCACCAGCAGTTCACCGTGTGTAAAATGTGTAAGGGAACAAAGTCACACATATATGCATAAAACAGTGCCTGCGTCGCAAGCTTACCATACCGAAGTAAAACTCTGGTGTAACCGTGCGATGAACAACAACAAAGCAGAAAGTCAAACTCAAAATGTGTCAATCGCAAGCAATCAGAAACAGAAGCGTCAACAGATAAGTAAGATCAATAAAGCACCAACAGTACAATACTCTCTGAATGTTGCAATATGTAAAGAAACCCAATTAATAAATGCAACAGTAAAATAACATTAATCCAACTTGTAATTCACCGCGTGAAAGTGAAATAAGAACACAAAGAATTATATCGCGAACACAAACAATAATTTCCTTTGATCGTTCATCCGAGCAATAAACATTATTGTTTGTTTGTTCCATTCAGATTTCAATAACAAAAAACAATAACATTGTGTCAACACCACTCATTACGCTCCGCGATACTCGATACATCCCTATCAATATTTCAATACCATGTTATCATAAAAGACAAAAAGCCTTAACAAATATCGCAAAGATATTTGAGTGTTACAACAATGTGTCAGAAGTCGCATCGTATCTGGAAATTCAATTTATTTCTCCCCATACTGTCAATAGACTTGGAGTGGGGGATTTAAAGTCAATTTTATATATAAAAAAATATAGTCCCTTTGTTCGCTGTATTGGTTACACTCAACCCTTTTCAGTAACGTCAGAATACACTCGAAAGGGATCGATGATAGTTGGATTTTAAAGCAGAGTATACGCAAATGCTAGGAGTGTTGAGGGTAAGTTTGTTAGAGACTCAAAACTTTGATGCGTGTCTTTATAGACACGTATCGACTTCTTGCTGTGTTTTGAGTTACTTTGGGCCATTGCATATTATTTGAAGTATTATGGGAAATATAAACAACTTGCAGATCTATATTTACAGAAGAAATACCCTTAGGTATTTCTTCTGTAAATATAGATGTGCAAGTGCCTTAGCACATAATCAATGGAGTCCTGTAACAAATATGCCGCTCCGTAGTCTAACTGTCAGAGAAAAAACCTGGAGCAAAAGAAGAAATCGAAAATAAATGTGTATTGATAATTTTGTATAGGAATTCCACTTTAAATAAATATGGAGGTCTTTAATATAAACAACAAATTCATTATTACATATAAGCTATTGCATTAATGAAATTTGGCACTACTGGAAAATTTCATTTTAAATGACAAAAGTTTCGTTGGTCATTAAACTCATCAGCTTAAAATAATCAGTTAAAGAACTAGCAACATCATCAGCCGACTGCGCGTTTTTTTATAATGAAAAGCAACAAACATTTAATTAATAGGCTAGTCTTAATCGGCTATTTCATTACTGGCTATAAACAATTCATAATGCAAAACAATGAACAGTTAACGACTGATTTCCATGGCAAATGGTTTTACATCTTTGCTTTATTACCTACCAGCATTTCCTTGTGCAAAATTGAAAATGTAATAGAAAAGTAACTAATTAGAAATATCGTAGGCAAAGACGACAGTTTAGTCAGCTTAATAGTAACAAAATTTTCCTGAAGAAATTCCATCGTTTCAATTTTGCAGTTCCGTAATCAGAGTATCAGGAGAAATCACACACGCTCACAGAATATAGGTTCTGATATCAAATCGCACTTTTGTGTTTGATTGTAAAAATAAAGATCGCGAGAAAACCCACATTGAGTGCTCCAGAACGTTCCTGTAAGCCAAGTGAAGTCGGCCGATCTGCATTGGCCAACATTGGACTATAGCCTCTGCCTTCTTATAGGGAGAAAAGCCCGTGCCAAGTAGTTTGAAAGTTTATAAACATGGCTCATAAAATAATATTTAATAGAGAACTTTGCTTTAAAAATCCGATAGCATATAATAACATTGAATATCTTAATTGAATTGAGCTGCAAAATTAATTTGATTCCAGACTAAATGTCGATTATATAATGGACGTTGATATTAATATTTGAGAGTCTGTAAAACGCATGACCCTTAATAGGGTATTCATGAAACACGAAGGGTCAATCAAAGCCTTATAGTTCAATGCCCCTGGCTTTAATAGAGAGTAATACACTGTGAAGAGCCTCAATTAGTCAAAACTACTTTGAGCCACGTCTTGCATAAATTAAATGGGTTACAGTTTGCAAAGTTACTATGCATAGTTATGTACAAGTAATAGTGAGACTAGCATCTCTATTGCTGGGTATTAGGAAAGCTTTTTCTCTAAAAGCTTTTTCCGCTTTCGTTGCAGATGAACTACAGGTAGCTAATTAATCTAAGATCATGATAAAAACGCAGGTTTCTCTCTAGTTATTTTGGAGAAATCTTACTTATAGAAATTAGATATTGACCATCTTTTTTCGATTCCGTCCTTTGCCAAGATATAATTGGACTAAAGTATTGAAAACAAGTAGAATTGAACTCTTGAAATATAAAAATAATTATGTTTTAAGTTTTATATTAAGACGACCTGCATAATATCTATCTTCCACGCTAGTCAGGCGGGTTGGCATAGAGTTTGATATCTCGTTTTCGTCTCTTCTCAATCTATTCATAATCATCCAATCAAATATCTAATCATCCAAGAGCTGATTAAGAAGATCAAGTGTATTTAAAATCAGCTCTTTCGTTACCGGCCGTATGAATGTGGTTGTGTAGCTCATGGTAAGGTAGGTTGAGCCATGTTTTTTTCAGCATGAATAGACTGGCTCGAACAAAGACGTAACACCCTCTCACATAATATTTGTGCAAAGTAACAATATTTATACCACTTGGTGATTGAGAGTGTCGGAAGCCCTATCCTTTTTTCTTTTTCACTCAAACCGCTTCTCGTTAAATTCCTTTTCTCATCTTAAAAGACTTGTAACTACTCTGGTGTTGCGGTTGTCCATGGTGGTAACCACTAACAAACAATATTTCGTCTGCTCATTTGCTTCCTATTAAATAAATATGTTTCTTTGTTCCCAGGTATACATAGTAGGTCACGCGGCGCCTGGGTCAGACTCACGACGTCCCTACGACCCAGCGGCTGCAGCAGCTGACGCCAACGCGAAGTATCTTCGGACGGTGCGGAAGCACGCCAAGATTATAGCAGGACAGTTCTTTGGGCACCTGCATGCTGATACGTTCAGAGTTATATATGATAATGGTAAGCGGAAAACGGATATAAATAAATATCAATAATTGATAGAATGTGATTAAAGAAACCAGTCTTCTTGGGGCTGATCTAAGCAAGGCAGAAACGTCGGGGACAATAAAAAGTATTCTGGCCTTATTTCTGAATAATTACGTGATTTAGACTTTTAGACCCATTACCAAAATACAAATCACTAAAGCCTTTTTCAAAATATATTTTAAGAAGAAGACAAAAATATTTTGTATTTTATTTAAATGACAAATGGTACCAGGAACTTATAACTCGATGAAGAGTTTTCAATTGAAGTGATAAATGAGAAGAACATTACTGATTACTACTGCGATATACATGAAAATTTATTTTCTGACAGTAAGCTTACATAAAATTGTATAGTATGACCATATACTCTGCCACCCTGAAGATCACGTGGAACAAGTAGCTTTAAACTTACTCCAGATGACGTAACGCCGTGGCAACTCTCATGAAACCTAGTTGACGATGGCCCAGTAAGATTTGAAGGAGAACCAAAGAGATGAAACAACAGTGAAAGAAAAAGATATATAGAAAATAGACAAAGGGAGCTGAACCCAGACATTGGAAAAGCTTTGGGCAAGAAGAAAGAGCTGCATATAATTGTCAAATCAATCCGCACACTAATCAAATACTAAGGAATATATAATTTATTTTTTATCTATTTATGCATTGGTTTAAATACTTTTGTTGTAATTTATCGTTGTCTTCAAAATGTTCGTTATTTTTTTAAATTTACTGTCTCTTTGTTAGTCAAAGGTCTACCCTTCACTCTTTAGATTCTAGTATTTGGCTTTATCTATCTTTTTCCATTTGTTTATCTGAATTTGATTGTCCAAAGTACATCCATAGTAATATAACCTTTATTACTATACGTAAATTTTTATCATAGAATACCCCGTTAACAAAGGTACCTCATCAATTAAATAATGTCAACGCAGTAAGCCCACGCGGAGCCGGATAAAAGTAGACGTGACATTTTATTCATTCATCTCTGTTCATAATTACTGGTATATCTGTAATATATGAAAAATATAGGCATACTAGCCCTGGTTTTACTTGCCACATTTTGTACATGGTTCTAGGATCGTATTTCATCGTTTACCCGTGCTTGCATTCTATTCTAGCTCTTAAGGGTCGTAGCGTGATGTTACATCGCCAGTCTTCATTATTGATGTTGGTATTACTTATTTATAATTAACGTTCAGTTCCGACTGGTAGAGACTAGCGCGTCCAAACATACGAACTCTTCAACACAAAAAAACATAAAATCATAGTAATTTATTCATTTATAACACAATCATGTGACCCTTAAGATTCAAATCAAGTTAATCACTTAATGATTCTACATTTTGTGCCAAGTAATAAAAATATTTTGTGGCTATAAAATTAAATGAGTCTAATGAAATGGTCTCAGACATGAATTTCATTTTTATGAGAAATTATACATCGATAAAACTACCTCGTCTAAAATGTCTGGGACCTTACTACAATGGCGTCGACACATCGTCTCATAGGCTTCGGAGATGCTGCAGATTTAAATATCGTTGCAAGACCTCGACACCTGTTCTCTCCTATTATAATGTAAGCCTAGGATGAAATAGTGAGTTTGAAGCAATGTTCAAGCTTTCGCATTTAGTACATATTGACTATTAAGGCTTATGTAATGGGCTTAGAAAATAAAGGTGAAATACTTTCTACCGCTGCAACGTAAGCATAGGTCAGTCAGTAATCAGTCCCGATCATAGGAAGACTAAAGAAAAGAGTCATAAAAGCATAAATATGAGTATGCAACAAAATGTTTTTAAAAAGCCTAAGATATGAAACTGAAATACTTAACAAAACGAGAATTGAACAATGCTGCTAGTTAGCAGCACATATTACGACATGAAGAGGTATGAAAGCATGGATCGTATAAAAATTCAAAGCATTAATTAAATGATGTCAGTGAGGACACGGATTACTCGCACACGTCGGGATAAAAAGCGGATATGACGTTTTATTTGCTGTCTCGCGCGAATAATTACCGTCGAGCGAGTAAGTTCATTTAAAAACCAGATTATTGGGTAACAGGACCGAATTATTTTTGAGGAAATGACACCTGACATTTTTGCTACTGAAAATAATGAATGTGAAAAATAAAAAAATGTAGTTAAACAACCTAATTAAATAGTTTAATTTGTTACAAAATCAAATAAAAGTCACTTTTGTACTAAGTGCATAATTTCTAAAAGTAGATAACTTCAAGTACGAACCTCCGTTGAGAAATATATTGAGATTGCGACGAATGTTATAAATAGACAACACTGGTAAGTTCAATTATAACAGACGTCTTTTAAGCGCCTTCATCTGGTATTTTGATACATAAACCTAAAATGATAAGCATTATCCTATTATGCTCACGGAATGGCGCTTCTATTATTTTGAGACCAGTATTTATCCTTTCCACGAAACTGTTTATTTTCGTCTTTCTAAACTGTACAATTACAAAGCTTACCTAACTAGCGAGCCATTATTTCAAACAAGGTTCCATCTTTATTTCTTCAAATTTATCATAATTATGTGTCCAACATTGAAAACTCGTAATTTTTTTATATAGATGTACGTTTGTTTCCCCAAAGGGGTAGGCAGAGGTGTAAATTACACCCACATTTCACCATGTTATCAATTTTTAATCCGTCAGAAGCCGAGCTGTTACTGAGAATTTGGAAAAACTTCAAAAAAATGCCCGACTAGGGCATCGAACTCGGGATCTACTGATCAGCGGACACATACGCTATCTACTAAACCACGATGGCAGTTTTATTTAAATATTTTTATTTATTTCTTTAGATCAACCAGTATCGTGGGCGCTTCTTGCGCCTTCAGTAAGTCCACATCGTGAGCCAGCCGATTCTTCCAATCCTGGACTTCGGCTGTACAAGTTTGACACCAATTCTGGAAAGGTAAGTCTTCCTTACTTTTAACTTATTGTACAACAGTATTATTCACTTTTCAATATATACTTTTATACGAAAATGCTAAAGTTATAATAGTACATTTCAAATAACCGTAGAATATTTTTTACGCATTTGATGAAGTGGAAAGCAAGGCATGTTATTTTTTTACTTTACAGCATCATAAAGTAGAATTAAATAAAATTAAAACCAGAGTATTTAAACAGAATGATTTTTAAAACATAACTGCCTCTATAAATGTCCGTAAGGCCGCTTTATTACCTCGTAATGAATAAGAACATGTAAAGTTTCTTATAGAAAATTGCTGCATACGTGACAATGATAAATAAATTGGCGGCGTAACGATAAAGTACATGAATATACTATTTTATTCCAATCATGCAGTTAAATGGCTTGTATTTTATGCCGCCATAATGTATGTTATTATAGAAAAAATCTGGATGTTATGTAGTTACGTACCTATAATTAACGTTCATACAACCACATTAACAAAAACATTGCATGATGCTTACGCTTCGCATGGTCAAACATCGCTCATGTTCTTACCTATTTACAAACGAACTTAAACGGTATTTAATTTTATTTTGAGATCACAAATTGCATTTACATTCACACTGTATGAGAAAACGTGATTATGATTTGCAAATACGCAAATGTTACATAACAAACGATTTAAATTGGTTAGGTACACCTGGTGTAGCTCAGGGCTCACACCTTGAGACAACACGTTACAAATTTATATCTAAATAAGCACAATATCGTGCCTAAAAATTAATAATAATATATTTTTATGATTTTGATTGGTAATCTTTTCATAAATTAAATCAAATTTATATTTAAAAAATAAAGGAGAGGTCACGCAACGCACTTAGAAAAGCTACATGTCCTTTTTGATGTATTATATATTATTTTAAGATTACTCACGCACTAGGACTAAATCCTGTGTCACTGGCACGTACAAATATACAAGTGATGGTCACAATGAACACCCAGACTCACAGCAACTATTTATGAATCTCATAAAGTGTTGTCTCGTGTGGAGATCGAACCCACAACACTCGTCACAGTGTCGAGCGCGAGTGCGGCCGCTTAAACTACTAGGCCAACCGTCCAGCCAGTGCCAATACATATCACCGTAGTTCTACCGGTTGTCCCTCAACATAAATGAAATAAACATTATCACAAACCATATTTTCAGCAGGATCACTTAACAATACACTAAAAGCCAACAAACCGTCTTGCGTTGCACGATATCCTGCTAAAACTATTTTAATACCTACATCATATTCGGGTAACAAACCTTGGCCGTTTCGACACATTACTAAAACTCAGCGAGCATAATAATGAAAACTTCTAGTACAGTGATGTTGAAATCTTTGTCTCATAGTTAAGAGGAGAACTGCGTAATTTTCAATAGAAATAAGAGGCGAATAAAATAACTTACCAGGTAGTAGAGCCTTGCTGATTTCAGCATGAATGGGCTGGCTCGAACGGGGAAGTACTACCCTCGCACAGAAAATCGACGTAAAGTAACAGTACCTAAACTGTTGCGTTTCATTCGGTGAGTGAGAGTGCCGGAGGCCCTATCTCCTATTCCTTCTCCCTCATCCCACTCCTCATCCTATCCCTTTTCCCAACCCAAAAGGGCGGCAACGCACTTGTGACTCCTGTGGTGTTGCCTGTGTCCATGGGCGGCGGTAATTGCTTACCATCAGGCAATCCGTCTGCTCGTTTGCCGCCTATTACCATAAAAAAAAAATATTATCTACTTTAAACTTTTATTTAATTCTTAGTAATCGTAGAGATGCTATTTAGTTCTTAAATTAAAATTTGCTCTAGTGCGTATCAATGTTTGTACTGTCGTATCATATCCTCGACAAATGACTATCCAAAAAAAAACTTACAAGCTTAGGGCGTTCTTCCAGTTTTATAAATGTCGCACGAGTGATTGATTTCCACGGGGTAGCCGGGATCGATCACTCGCCGAGCAATTAAAGAGAGATAATTAGGTTGAAACTTACGGGAAATAAATAAAAAATATCACCAGGAAAGTTTAAACTCGCGTTATAATTCCAGTTATTCGATACAAAAAAGAACTGACGATTAAGGCTAACAGAAGAGACAATTATCCAGGGCGTGGGCGGCGTTGGCACTTCACAGGTCTTCAGATGATCTTGTACTCAACTCGGTGGTGCTGGCCGAAGGAAAGGGCCGAAGTCTCGTGTCCACTGTATTTATAGGGCCGGCGCGGAGGGGCGCGAGGGAACGGCCCATTGCTGTGCGTCACTCGTAGCGAGGCTCGCGGCGCAGGAGCGCGATGTGACGTCACATAAAATTAGTAAAGATTGTTTATTTTATTATTTTTATCCCAGAATAATATACACCAATCATCATGTATCGGAAGTTAAATAATAATGTCACTGGCATCCTCCGCTTATGGAACGAGAAACGAGAAACCTTGAAATTGACACCCAAGGATCAATAAACAGACTTGCTAGAAAACCGACAGTAAATTTCCCGAGGCTTATTTGCTCCCAACAGATTAAGATTTGCTTCGAGTCTAACCAGAATATATGGCTGCAAATGACGCGTAACTTTACTTTAAGCTTACTTTTTCTATTAACTTTTGTGAAATATTCAAGATTATTTATTTTTCTATGCAATTTAATCTACTTCTTTATCCATTTAAGACTTAATTGCCACAATTTCTTTAATACACGTCATTATATATCTGAAGTAGATTTTTATATTCTTTAATATATTGTTTTATGTGAAATCCATGTATTTAAATATTATCTTTGTTCCCAGGTGTTGGACTACACCCAATATTATCTAGACCTGGCGGGTGCCAACCGCAACTTGGCAGAATGGTCAGCAGAATACAACTTGACCCAGTATTACGGGTTGCACGAAGTATCTGCTATGTCGCTTCACAACCTTGCCGAGAAGCTGCAGATAGGCACACCGCATGAAACAAATATATTCCACAAGTAAGATTATGCGATTTTTTTTAATTTTGGTTTTTGTCTAACTTGTCGTTTCTTTACTTACATACATACATACATATACTCACGCCTTTTTCACGTCGGGGTAAGCAGAGACAACGGAACGCCACTTGCATCTATCCTTACAAACCTCACGCGCTTCCTCTACATTCATTACTCTGTTCATACATGCTCGCCGGTTCCGAGTGCTTCGGACCTTTCCGTTTTTAAGAACGTCACCAATTTGGACGACGAATGTCGTACGAGGTCGGCCGCGACCGGCTTGCCCATATACTTTAGCCTCATATATTTGGTGCGTCATTCTTTCTTCACTCATTCGCTCCACGTGCCCAAACCATTTCAGCATTCCTTTCTCAATCCTTGTTCCGACATCTTCTTTCAGGCCACATCGCTCTCGTATTACTGCATTCGGAATTCTATCAATCAGTCTTACCCCACACATATTACGCAGTGACCGCATCTCAACTGCGTTAATTCTGCTTTCATACTTTTTCTGCCACACCCAACACTCGCTACTGTACATCAACGTGGGCACAAGCACTCCATTATGAACCGCCTGTATTGGCACATTCTGGCCGTTCTTAAAGGCATAAGCGCTCCATTTACACAGTTTCCCGCATTCACTCTCCTTTCAATATCTCCTTCACATCTTCCATCTCTTGTAAACATGCTACCCAAATATACAAATTCTGTCACTTGTTCAATGTTTTCATCTCCAATCGCAATATTACACTCAATCACATTTTCATCCTTCTCAAACACCATCACTTTCGTCTTTCTTACATTCAATTTCATACCTTTTGCTTCAAAGCTCTCATTCATGCAGTTCATCATTTGTTGTAACTCAGTCGCCGACGATGCAAGAATGACTTGATCATCGGCGTACAAAAGGCACTTAGCACGCAATCCTGCCATATCGATCCCGCATTCCATTTCCCTCATATCTCTCATGCAGCTATCCATGAATAAGTTGAACAACCAGGGCGAGGCTGCACACCCCTGTCTGACACCTATAGAGATGTCAAACCAGTCTGTATAGGCACCGTTAATCCGGACACAGGCTCTGGAACCCCTACACAGAGATTTCAGAGCCCTAATTATAAAATTGTCCACCCCATACAAAGATAGCACCTTCCATAATTCCTTTCTATTCACTCTATCATAAGCCTTTTTCAGGTCTATGAACGCGCAATATACCATCTGGTTTTTTGCCAGACACTTTTCGGTTACGCAGCGTAAGGAAAAGACCTGATCCGTACATCCCATTCCCTTCCGAAATCCCGCTTGCACATCCCATATCTTCTCATTAGTCACATTTACTACGCTGTTAATCAATATTCTGGCATACATTTTTCCTACAACACTAAGAAGGCTGATCCCGCGATAATTTCGACATTTCTGCTGCGAACCTTTTCCTTTATAAATTGGGACAAGCACTGCCTTTGTCCAGTCATCTGGGACCTGGCCCTGTTCCAACACAGGTTAAAAAGGCTATGCAGCTGGTTTACGATTAGTCCATCGCCAGCCTTCAACATTTCAATCGTCACCTTATCACACCCAGCAGACTTGCCGAACCTCATACCATTTAGCGCTTTCATAATTTCATCCATTCCTATTTCATCACTAGGGCCATCATATATATCTATCATCTCTTCTTGCTCCATTTCACTCACATCTTTCTCAAATAAACTCTCAAAATAGTCCTTCCAGCTTCTTTTCTTCATTCATGACTTCACCTTTTTCATTCCTAATAACTTTCATCGATCCATTTATATTTTTGCACCGCGCTTCTATGCCTAGTTTCCAAAACAGTTTTATATTGTCTCGGAAACTTGAGCCGAATTGATCCTCATATTTCTTCTTTTGCTCATTTTCCTTCCTCTCTATACATTCTTTTACTTTAGCTTTCACACATCTATACTTGTCCTCCATTTCTTTTACAATATCTTCAATCATACCACCGCTAGCTCGATTCGTTGCTTCTACTGCTTTTTTATATCCAACCACGCTTTCTTCTTTTCCTCAACCATACTTCTAGTTTCACCATCCCACCAGTCTTCTTTCTCACATTTCTTACTTCTTCTTTTACTCACACCGCATACATCTTCAGCACATTTCACTACGTTGGTTTTAAATACCAACCATACATCATTCATACTTTCCTTATTTACATCACTCCAGCTTTTATCCAGCCGTTCACTCAATTGCTTTTTATACATCTCTTTCGTATGCTGATCTTTCAATCTTTCCACTTTTATACGTTCTAATTCTGTATACGGCTCTTTGGCTCTGTGCCGCCAGTGTTTAAACATACCACCAACTCTTGATATCAACAAATAGTGGTCTGTGCCAATATCCGGTCCACGATAAGCCCTAGTGTCTCTTTACTTCCTTACTTATATATTGCTTTAATATGTTACTTTACATCCTAACGGTCAATCTTCAGTGGATTGAAAATAATATAAGTATAGTTTTAAGAAACTATCACAACACAAGTGTAGTAATACAAAGTAATACGACATTTGCATCGTGTAATAGGTGCATTGAAATAAAATGAGCTGAGACATTTTCACAACGAAAACGATCTAGGTTAAGTAGCACTTACAACTTAGATCGAATATACAAATGTAGCTTTATATTCTTCACGCTTTATGAAGGCAATATTTGACGACATAATTATAGCAATGCTTGTCACACATCGTTTTCCTTGGATGGGCGGCTAATCCATAATATCACAGATGTACAAGACAGCTTTCCGATAGAATGTATAGAGGAAGTTATAATTTGTATCCCTTTATATTCCTAGCGCAGGTATTTGTTGGAAATGTGACCTTATCCAAACTTTTTTCCACAGATATCTTCGTGCGTACCACGTTCGACATGAAAGTTCGGAGAACTGTGATGGTGCATGTGCTCACCAACACTTTTGTGCAATAACATGCTTAGAACTTGTGACATACCGACACTGCGTCGAAGCAGCCGCGAGCGCACTTGCGGCAGCCGGTGACGCATCATCAGCACCTATACCGGTCCTGAAAGCTTTACTCAGTTTTGTGGTATTCTTGGCTTTGCTGATAAATTAAGTAAGTTTATTTATAAGAAAGATCGTGTTTTTATATGTGAGATGAAGGTGATACTAATTTTGCAGTCAGTGATAGAAATTGTCATAAATATGATTGCAAATATGGTGACAATCAATGGTTTGGTGCAAAAAGGACTTCCACAATAAAGTGAAACCGAATCAACCAACTGTGACAATGTTTAGATATTCACGATAATACTGAGCTATTCCCACTTTACTTAAAATCGAATTCGAGGCAATGTCTTATCGGAGTTTCATAGGAAATATTGACGAGGAGCAGTTGATATACAATTACAGAATCTTTTGTCCATTCGGTTATGTATTTTGTTTCACGAAATTAATGTTTAAGTGACAGCCATTTTTGCATAAAGTGATTGGTTGGTGACGTGCGATACGGATGGCGTGTGACTTCGACAGGTAATTAAGTTCAGTATTTTAATTTGCTGATGTTTTCATTTAAAATCGTATGCTGTTTCTTTTATATCAGCGGGATTTTCAGTTACCAAAAATATAAAGTTGAATCTACGAAGTAGATTAAAATAACTTGAATATCCCTTGTAACATGTGCTAGCGTGACACAAAGATCGTAGGAAGCGTGTTAACAGAGGCCGCGGGGTGTTCCACTCCGCACAATCCTGCATCTCTTATCTTCATTCATTTTATTCGTAACGTCTATTGTCGTATATTAAATTATAAGCTTCGTACGAGAACCGTGAATGTTTTACATAACGTTACTAACATAATAAAAAACGGAATGTTAATGGATAGACTTGTATAATTTGTTGTGTTTATTTTCTTTTATGTAATTTCGTAGTACTAATAGTAAAATATTCTTCTACATTAGTTTTTTCATTTACATCTAATGTATGAGTAATTATAGAATATAATAATACTTCAAGATCTGAGTCAAAAGTATTATGTACTTAGATATAATATTATATTAAGTAGGTTTAATATGAGCAAAGTAAAATGAGATAGCTCAGACGGCATTTGTGATAACGCTTGAATATACGTGAAGTGAAAATATAAGTTAGTAAAGTTTGTTATTTAATGTAAAATAAATGCTTTAGACATTCTAGTCACTTAGAATAATTATACGAAGTAATATATAAATTATTAAAACGATCGAGACTGCAGTAAATTGTACTTATTGTTGTCTCTATTAAATTATTCCTTCAAATCATAGGCAAGTTCAAAAGATATTCAAAATTATTGATGTTATGTGTTTGTTTTCAATGAGATCACACCTTGTTTACAATAATACTTACGTAGATTGATTAAATTATTTGAATATGCTTATGCTTTTGTTGTAAAATTGGTGTCATTATCATGTAAATAATTCCATACTCAGTTATTTTTAGCTCATAAATTGTTATTTCAACGGATATGGCCAGTATAATTAGTTACCTTAGGTAAGTAATTAAAAGTTCGCTAGTTTGAATTTATTGGAGTAATTTTATTAAAAACACATTTATTTTCTTTGAACGAACTTTCTTGTCATCTCAATTCATTATTTGTCTAAGCAAATACAATTCAAAGTTTTGTTTGTTATTTCAGGATTTTGTCTGATATGATTATGACAATGAGTTTTGATTGTTAACAAAACAATTGTTATCTATATTATAATAAATTTACACACAATGCTTATAATGAAGGAAATGTGATTATATCGTAAGCTTGTGTAAAGATTGGTCTCATACACAATTTGTCACATAATAATGTTGATATTTACTGTAATAGATTATCCACTTATATGATTGCATGTTATATGATTTTTATAAGATGATCTTTTTGAAATTAGGAATATCGATCTAAAGTTGAAATTACTGGACTCAAGATATCAATTTCATTTTATGATTAGGAATAGGAAGAATTCCATAAAATTTCATTTATTAAAACCAATCCAGTGAGAACGAATATGGATAGAGAGAAGAGAATATTCTATCTCTTTTATTATTCTTTGGTCAAACACTGGAATTATAATTGGCTGCAGATCGGTAGCAGATAAGTTGTATGAGATGAAGGCTTTACTTTGAAAACTGGAATTGTCTGTAAAACCGTAACATTAGAATTTAAATAATTAATAATATTATAATACTTAGCCATATTTTAAAAGTTAAAAACGCTGTAAATAATGACGATTGTAATTTAATTTTCAAATTGTAAATGAGGAACAACTAGTTCATAAGGTAATATTGAATTATTGCTTGTTACCATTTATTTGACCACATTGACCATATTATAATCAGTGTCTATTATTTATTGCATCAAGATTACAGTTAAATGCAAATGTAATATTTCATTCTTTAAATCAATAAAGCAGCAAGACATAAACATGCTTATGCATATTCTTGAATTCAACTGTAATTCGTAGCAAATTTTGTAGCAAAAAATATGTTTTCTTTTTAAATCATTATGAATGTTCCCATATTTATATCGACTGGATGTTTCAATTAATTTTTAATAAAGAATTGTAATCAAGTGACTGGTTTTATTTTGTTTAGATAGAACTATATTAGAGCAAACCTATTAATCTTCTCGGGATTTGAAAATATTTATAGTTAAAAACTGGCAGATGAACGGTTCAAGTGAACCCACAATTGTAAGGGTGGATTACATACACTCTCATTAAATATCCTCCGTCGCCGATCAAGCCCATCATATCAAAAGCACTAATAACATCAAAAGAAGAGCAGAGAAAAACCTCTTGAGATCATATTTTACCAAGCAATATTAGTTGCTTCGATGTTCATGATTGTATACGCTCTATGAAGAATTTATTTTGATAAACTTAAATCTGACATCACTGCCTCTAAAGATATTGAGTATATTAAGGAGATTTTAAGAATTTCTGCATTTAACTTGTAACTTCTTGGGTCTGAAGTGATACTGGGATACTGCCCTAGTCCAAAAAGTCACGTAGTAAGTAATTACGAGATAATAATCATTTAAAAACTGAGTGTTGCAGGTTAGAACTGTGACTTGTGTAAAACGTAATCTGTATAATATAAAATACTTACGTTACTCACTGACTGTCGTAGGTACTAGTGTCATTACTACCACTTTCATCAGTACCGGGGATATAATCATCACTGCTCGACGAACCAAAATCGCCATTATTTAAAATTGCTCATCGTCAATTACTTGTTTCTTGTGGTACTTGGTACTTGTCCGTGTGGTGACGGATTAAGAATACGGTATGTCACCATCCCATATCATCCCATGGGTGTCGTAAGAGTCGACAGAGGGAGCATATTATGCAGAGAACAGCACTATAAGAGAAGGAAAACTTGATACAAACCCTATACCAATCCGTTTGGCCAGCGTGGTATAGTAGGCCAATTCCTCCTTTCAAAGGAGAGGCCTAGTCCAGCAGTGGACTGTTTAAGGCTGATGGTGAACTCACTGACTGTCAGACAACGCATAGTCAAAACAATTGAAGGTAAGAAGCTGAAATTACGTATGGGGACCGTAGGGGTCCACTTGGAGTGAATTTGCCGAAATTCCCACGGGATTGGGAAGAAACGATAAAAATGAAAATAAAAACAATTTTGTCGTACCTGGGGTAATTGCCTGGTTTAAAATTAAACTTATACATTTTATTAACGAGCTTTGTAGAAGCTGGTGAGCTATAAGTGCATGTACCAGGTGATCAAGTAAAGATTTAAGTCAAATCTATGAATACCCTTATCTTTATCACGAATATACCTGTAGAAATAGAAAATAATATGAGCAAAATAAATACAAATAGTTACGTAAAGAATGACTACAATTGTGACGCAGTAAAATAATGTCTTTCGTACTGGCAGTGTATGGAGGATGTGAAAAACGTGACTCCAGTAAATCTGGCCGGCTTAACTCTTCGTATGGTAACAATAACTTTGAAGAATGAAATCGTTGAGTTTTTGGTACCGACGTCTGTTGAATTTAAGCTTAAAATATGAAAGGTAAGCTTTAACGTATGCCATGTACAAATATTATTTTGATTTTGCTCGACTGTGGAACGAGGGTTACATTCCCGATTATTATCGAGAAGATTTGAGTGTACCAAGCTTACTCGAGAAATGGAAGTAGTATTAACGCTCGTGGTAAAAAAAGGTACTGCGATTTACCATAGTTTGAAATTGTATGCACGCACACAAAGTACCTACACACATCTTGACTCGAAACACAATTTATGGATCACACAAAGGGGTGTCTCATGTGGGATTTGAACCTACAACACTACGCTTAGTCTCAAGTGGCGAGGCAGACGCTTAAACCATTTCGTATAACGTATAGTCAAGAAGTAAACGTGGCTTTAGGGTACCTATAGCATTTTATGATGGTGCACGGCAATAAGCCAATTGGTATAAAAAACCTTTTTGTTTAGTAAAGAATAGAATATTTCATAGCTCTTTTTTCGTGTGAGTGTGTCGCCAACTCTGGTGTTGCATTGAATTGTGTGAACCTCCGATAATGTGTAACGATTCTACGATTCTTGTCCGGAGACAAGAGCTGGGACCAATAGCTATAATTGTCCTCCGACGTACGGTAGCGCTCTAATGTAAGTTCCACATGCGGGCACCCATCCAAATGGTGACCTGTGCAAGCATTGCTTAACTTTGCCAACCTATAAGGATAGGTATACGAAGTCACGATATGGGCACTACTGATACGGATTTCTTAGTAGTGATGTGTTTTAGAATCGTCTCTAATCGAGATCAAGTAATGTAATGTGGCAACCCTATGCCCGTAAACAACTAGTGGCAGTCCTATTAGATATTAAAATTGTTTTATAGTGATAAAAGTGCAATAAAATGTACAACTTACTGTTATACTTTTGGAACATAACCTCATAAATATAACCTGCAAACATTCAATCAACACCATAAAGACGGATGCTGTGAGTTAAATCATAATATAACATGTATGCAAGTCGTTCAAACCTTGAACTGCACTCACACAATCACAAACACCTGTCATCGTTACTGTTTTTTGGCTATAAGAATACGAACTCACACTACAGAACGGATTTTGAAATATCTACTTTGACAACTGAAGACAGTGAGAACAGATTAAACACAATTGACTTTACTTAACAACAGAGCACCGGAGTTGCCATTCAAGTTTGCGTTTAGTTACTACAACAAACTAAAATCGTTATGAACATGTTATGAAAACACTAGGGTTATAGTGTCATATCAAGCAATAGATTCATCTTAGCCACATATTATTTTATTTTTAAAGACGAGCTTTATTAAAAGCTTTATCAACTAGCTTAAACGATGGAAGATACAGAAAACGTTACGATTAGACGTGCAAGAGCACACTCACATGAAAACTTAAGCTTAGATGATAGTCTGAAAAACTGCACACTAAATGACACTATGCATAGGCGTCCCAGACATTTCGGAAGGTATAAATGTTGACATCGTTATTGATTTGAAGACGCAGATTGCCGATCTCACATCCAAACTTTGTAGTGCAAATAATGAAAAAGATTATTTACTATTAGAAAATGATAAACTAAAAAAAGAAAATGAGAATTTGAGTCGCAAAAATACCATCTATAAACAAATAGCAAGTAGCCCAAAACTTTCACCAATTAAAACTCCGAGAAAAACGGATAACCAAAGAAAACCAGCAAGCAAAAATAGGCAAACGCAGACAGATTCAGGCATATTGAATAACGTGAACCAGCAGATCATCACCAAACACTACCCGAGTACACAGAGGCAGCCACCCGTATCGACACTGAATAGCGACATATTACAAACACATAGGAATATGGATATAAGCAAAACTGTTATGTCTAAAGAAGATAAGTCCAACGAACAAAAACTAAAACATACTACTAATAAATTACAAGAACAAAGTAGAGTATGAATTATAAGTAGTAACAAAACTAACAAAATATTATCTTTAGCAGAACAAACATTTCAGGATTACAAATTGTGTCACTATTTGTATCCCAACTGTGGAATTAAGGAATTGTTGTTGAACATTAGTAGAAATATTTCTAATTACACAAAGAAAGATTATTGTATTTTGTTGATAGGTGACGAACATTTCAAACGAACAAATAATTATTATGATTTAATTATGTACCTACGCTATACTTTATCTGAATTACAATTTACAAATATAATATTATGTCTGCCAACATATTACTTTGGTAAACATTCAATAATGTTCAATTGCAGAGTTGAAACTTTCAATACTTTAATTTGTTTGGATACTGATATCCAAAAGTGTGTCACATATTTTGACTCTAATGAAGATTTGTCTTATGATTATGATATTTTTAATAAATATAATGGCAGTATAAATAATAATGGAATTAGAAACATCTTTCAGAACTTAAATTATTTGTTGAGTACATTTTCAACCGAAAACAATTTGCAGTACACTCACACAACTGAAAATATTATTACACAATCTAGTACGGAACAGGTTGGAAATAAAGCATTGTTTTTCGAGACTAAGCAGCAAAAAGTCACATTGTTTTACCAGAATATAGCGTGTATCCTAAATAAAAAAGATTTATTTGAAATTACAATAGCAGACTTGAAGAAACGATGCGATCAGATTGATATTATCTGTCTTACAGAAACGTTCATAAAAAGAGGCTCAGAGAATAACGATAATTTTAGGATTTTAGGATAGCGGCATCATTTTCAAGGGCTAACCAGCGAAGAAGCGGCTCTTGTATTCTCGTAAGGAAAAATCTAGAATTTAAACCAATTTAATTAATAAGAAAGTGGAACCAATACCCTTTCACTTTGAATACTGTGGTGTAGAAATAATGTCTCTAAAACTTATTGTTATATGTATCTATAGGGTACCGAACCCCAATGGAACAAGGTTTTTGCAATATCTTGACACACTTGTAAAAAGCATTTGTTCAAAAACAAACAAGAATATTTTGCTGTGCGGTGATTGGAATATTGATTTATTAAAATCAAATAACTTAACAAAAGATCTTAAGTCAATACTTTCAAATCATAACATAAAATGTCATATTTTATCTCCTACAAGAAAACAATGTTGTTTGGATCTGATAAACGCCAATATAACTAATGTTACACCAAAAATCAATTATTTGGGGTTATCAGACCATGAAACCGGTCAGAGTGTTTCATTCGAGACTGAAGTTGTCAACGATGCATCGCGGTATGCACAATTTTGGTTTGAAAAGCGTAGAGATTACAACGAAGAAAATAGACAAAAATTTCGTTCTTGCATAAAAGATCTCTCGTTTAATGATATCTACGCGTTAAATGACATAGATGATGCCTTTGATACTTTTCACAATACTTTGAAACTTTTTTATAATCTTTGCTTCCCATTAATAAACGTAAAAATAACAAACACACCAGTGAAGGCTTAATGAATTTCCAAGGGGTTAAGAAAATCATGTAGAAACAAGAGGATGCTTTATTTTAAATATAGTCACAGTGTAATAAAAATATTAACCTTAAACGATACAACATATATAAAACAATTTGAAGAAGATGCACACTGCAGGCCTTAAAAGAATAATAATACCAAACACATATATAACTCAAAAAACAGATGTAAAGCAGCATGGCAAATAATAAGAAATAACTTTAGCTCAGAAATAAATTGTAAACATACAAAATCAATAAAAATCGATGGTATAAATTACACAAACCCAAAAGATTAACAGTCTTACTAATAAAAAAATATTACTCACACGTTTAACGTATGAATACTTACACAGCGTATAACGTCTGTATAGGAGTTTATACAATATCGCTTCTAATAAACGCAAAGACAAGCTTGTGTAACTACTCACGCTGTGTACACACAGCTACACATTAACCTGAACAAGCCCAATATTAGGCGAACTCCCTTAGTGTGACCAACCTGTTGTTGAGTAGTTCAGCTAATATTGGTTCCGTATAGGTTGATGTGTAGCTGTGTGTACGTCAAATATGCTGACAATCTTTTACGAAGTACATTCAAAATCTTCTAATCGTAACTTCGTTTTAATAATTTGATTGTATTTTATAGTTTATATAGAATTTTACTAGCTTAATTATATATTAAATGGAGTTTCTTCTTAAAAATATCCCTTATCTATTAATATAATGTACAAAAACTAAAGACTAATGGGTGTTATTTTCTGAAGGATAAATATGTTTTGATTTGTACTCATAGCTTCCGAACGCCTCCACCGACAATAACATTCATTTCATAGATCAAAGAAATATAACCTTCCTAGTCCAACCTCTCTGTCCATGAAGGCATGTCTCTGTCATAGATTGCGCGCGCATAATCTAAGTAAAGTGACAACTTCAGAGTCTCAGCTGGCCAAATAGCCACCATTTTGCTCTTACGCACTCCTTATACAAGGGTACAAGCGTGTGTAAAGCTTGTGTAAGTCTAAATACATATTTTGATCTCTTATAACGTATGTATACACGTAATCTATCAAAATATTTTTTATTAGTTGCGTTTTTGTTACGCAATGCTTATAGTACTTGTATACACTGTGTCTTAATTTTTATTAGTAAGACAGATAGTGAATAACTTCAACAACTATTTCATAAATATGACCACCAGAAATGAGAATGCCAAGCCCATAATCAAAATGTCTAAAACCATTGAAAATAATACAAATACCATATTTTTAAATCCAGTAGATTGTAAAGATGTATATAAAACCATAATGACGTTAAACAACACTAATTCCACAGGTTATGATGAAATTAATACAAAAATACTAAATATCTGTGCCACAAGTCTATCACATCCGCTAACCTATTTGATAAATCTATCATTTGACTGCGGCAAATTTCCGACTCGTCTGAAATACTCGATAGTGAAACCGATTTATAAAAAAGGAGATAAAACCGATATGAACAACTATCGTCCAGTTACCCTAATCCCAGTTATATCGAAGATTTTCGAAAAAATATTACACAATCAACTAAACAACTTTTTAATAAAGCATAACATTCTAAAATATAGGAATTTAAACTTTCGTGGTCACTATAATTACTTTGTACTGTTCCTACGGGATATATACCACGTACCTTTGTTTTGAGTAATCGATATTTCGGCACTGTTGCAAGCGCCATGTTCACGGATGTACTGAGTACATAGTACAAAGTAACATTCTCAAATCAGAACAATTTGGGTTTAAAAAAAACAATTCAACCACCTTAGCTTGCTTCACACTCGTGAAAAATATTACGGAACAATTAGATAAAAAAATACCAATAGTTTCCATATTCCTTGACATGTCCAAAGCCTTTTACTTCATTTCTATCGATCTACTACTACAGAAGCTTGAAAAATATGGAGTTAGAGGTGATGGGCTAAATTGTATAGTAAGTTACTTGTCAATTCGTTTTCAGTGTGTTGAAATGCCATATTTATCAGGTCGACATATAAAAGTTGAAAAATCACAAAACCGGACAAATGCATGTGGCGTACCGCAGGGTACTATATTAGGCCCTCTGCTATTCTTAGCCTATATTAATGATCTGCCCGATTCAACTTCACACAAATGTGTATTATATGCAGATGATACTACTTTTCAAATTCAGTGTAATAAAAAAAATACTTTTGAAAGGGATATAAACCAAACTCTAGACAACGTTAATAAATGGCTTGATGACAATAACTTAAATGTAAATAAAACCAAATTGATTCAATTTCAGACATACAATAGTAATCCTATATCCTTAAATATTCAATTAGATAGACAAACATAAGAAAAAGCAGAATCGACATCCTTTTTAGGTATAATAATCGATAAGTACTGCAATTGGAAGCAACACATAGACAAAATATGTTCTAGAATAGATGGATATGTGTATACGCTATATAGGCTAAGGCAGGTGGCAACCGTGGAAGCGAATTTGTACGCCTACCACGGCTACATATTCTCTATTTTACGCTACGGAATAGTAATATGGGGAAACTCTGTTGATCTGATCAGAACGTTCAGGGCTCAAAAGAAATGCATCCGACCTATCAGTGGAGCAGATTACTTAGACAGCTGTGTCTTTTTAAAAAACATCGTATTTTGCCTTTACCCTGTCTTTATATACGAGTATACGAGATCTGTGTTTTTGTGTATAAAAATCCAAACCTATTTATTAAAACCAGCATAGATACACAAAGAAGTTACCGATTTCCTAACAAACTACAGGTCCATCGACAAAACACAGCAATGCATAGCAAAAATTCATTTTGTATGGCTATTCGACTGTTCAATAAATTGCCTAACTATTATAAAAATTGTAATTTAAGCTTATTTAAAAGAAATGTTTTCTGCATGTTGTTGGATAAATGTTACTATTCCGTTAGTGACTATTTAAAAGATACCCTGTAATTATAGTCTGCTATTAAGTAGCATTGTTTTTATTATTACAAATATATGATTAATTTTATTTATGTTCTGTATTCTCTATTTAATTCAAATTGTGTGACTAATTATTATTATTATTATATGTCTTTTATTAAATATTCTTCTCACAGTCACATTTCACATACATAATAAATTTCACAGTAAGAACTAAATTAAATATATAAAATGGGACCACGGAGACCCACCGGCATCGGGCACAGGGACCAAGCTACCGTTGGTTAGGGCTCCAGAGAAAGGAACCTCCTTGAGGTGGTGGTCGGGGCTCTTGGCAATAAGACCATTTACGGTCACGACTATCGGTACAATGATAGCCGAGTCAACATCCCACATGTCGACAATCTCGTGAGCCAGGTCCAAATACTTAATTTGTTTATCTTTTTCGGCTTTCACGAGATTCTCGTCATGGGGTATGGTGACGTCGGTGATCATTGCAAGGCGCTCTAATCGGTCTATCGCCACTATGTCCGGCTTGTTAGCCACAATAGTTCTGTCAGTAATGATAGACCGAGCCCAATACAGAGTAGCACGACCATTTTCAAGAACTGGGTCGGGCACATACCTGTAGTACGGTATTTCAGAGTCGACAAGTTGGTACTTTAAGGCAAGTTGCTGGTGGACAATCCTGGCTACTTGGTTGTGTCTATGCTAATATTCGCCGTTGGCAAGACGAGAACAACCGGATACTATATGTCTAAGCGATTCACCAGGCTGGTGACATGCCCGACATATGTCGACCATCCCATCCCTTAGAATATACTTCCGGTAGTTGTTCCTCATGACAACTTCGTCCATAATCGCAAAGACAAAACCTTCTGTTTCGGCGAAAAGATCGCCAAAACGCAGCCAGGATACCGACGCTGGGAAATCTACGTCGGGCCCATGCCTTTCCATACTTCTCTGCGCTCCTCTTCACCAAGTACGGCAGGTTTGCGCCAGTTCTCTTTAGCCAGACCCAGCGGGGTAAGCCCTCTATCCACTGCGACCACATCTCGGTGCACACCCGCGTCGGTGTGGAGAAAGTATTCTCTGAGATTGCACACCTCGCGATTGTGGAGGGTCTTGGCACTCAAGAAGCCACGACCCCCACACTTGCGCGGGATGTACAATCTCATCACTGACGAGCGCGTGTGATGCATCCGGTATGTCGTGAGTAGACATCGAACTTTCCTGTCCAAGGCGTCCAATTCTGTTTGAGTCCATCTGAGTATATATTTATATATATTGAAATATATAATATATATATATATGTATATATAGATATATATTATAAGTATGTATATATATTTTTGGTATTTATTTGTATATATGTATATGTTAAAACAAATGTTATGTTTCATCTGTCACTACACCATCAAATTACGTTTTCTTCTTCTAAGGTTATGTCCATCATAGTCTGGTTGCCTGGAAGAAATTGCTGTTTGCGATAAGGCCGCCAATTGTGAATCTATTGTTAAAATTATTTTTTTTTCCTTGTATTTGCATTTTTGTGGTGTACAATAAAGAATACTTACTTACTTACTATGCCGAAGGAGTACATTAAGACGGGCATGGCCCAACCGTTACAGGCACGCACCTTATTTCCGCCCAATAAAAAGCTTTTTAAGACTTTCTTCAGGCGGCCAAGGAAACGTGCCTGCGACGCCTGTTTCATGCCAGCGTCATCAATGCCTAATGCCTGCGACATACCCAGATATTTGTAGGTTTCCGTTGCAGAGAGAGATCTAAGTTGTGTGAAATCTGAGAGCTCTATACTATCAGATTCCACACTCCTGCCTCGCTTTACATGCATGACCGCACATTTATCCACACCGAACTCCATCTTAATTGAATTACTAAAGCTTTCAGTTATCTTTAGTAACTCGGTTAATTGGAGGTCAGTGGGGGCAAATAGTTTGAGGTCATCCATGAAAAGGAGGTGAGAAATAACTTGACCTCTAGTCTGCAACCGATAGCCTAGCCCTGAACTCTCGAGCAAAGTGCTCAGCGGGTTCAGTGCTAGGCAAAACCATAGTGGACTCAAACTGTCGCCTTGAAAAATACCCCGCTTGATCTTTACAGGTACGCCATACCCGCAAAGCTGTCGACATCCTGGATAGTGAAGCACCGTACTCCACTGCCCCATACATGCCCTCAAGAGGGCGCATAGAGTTGCACCTACTTTGTACAAGTCCAGCACCCTCAAGAGCCACGTATGTGGCACAGAGTCATAGGCCTTTTTATAGTCTATCTAGCATGTGGCCAGATTCTTTCGACTACGGCGAACCTGTTGGCTAATGGCCACGTCGATAAGGAGTAGCTCCTTAGTACCACGTGCCCGGCTTCTACATCCATTTTGAGACTCAGATAAAATTTTATTATTGAATATATGTAATTCCAATTTTGTTCTCAAAATGGATGTAAAAACTTTATACAACGTCGGCAGGCAAGTAATCGGCCTATAGTTCGTAGGCTCCGTGGTACTACCAGATTTGTGGAGCAGGTGAGTAACGCCAGTTGTCATAAAACTTGGCAGCGATCCTGAATCCAGAGCTGACTGGAATTGGGATGCCAAGCGAGCATGTGCACTGCGTAGCCATTTTAACCAGAAATTGTGCAATCCGTCCGGTCCCGCCGATTTCCAATTGGCTAACGGACGGACTGCACAATATACATCCATGGCATCAATGGCTACGGGCTCCATGGGTGATATTACCTCACATGATCGCTTAACATCCCCAATCCAGCCACCTTCTGTATGGCTGACGGGAGTCAACCATATGTTGCGCCAGAACGTAATCGTGTTCGCATCATCTGGTCGACACTCATCATCCACACCTGGTTCAGGTCGCTCCCAATTCCTATAAAACAACTTCTCGTCTCTTTGGAATGCGCGATTTTGGGAATATCGGTCAATCCTTTTTTTGTACCGCCTGATGCGATTCGCCCACGCATAGATTTTCTGCTTCAGGAAGTCGATGCGTTCTGTGACCCGAGACGTATATTCTTGAGGACAAAGTCCTGTCCCCTTAAACGCCCGACTCACAAAACGCATCACTCTCGGGCGGGTATTGCCCGACCTGAAGCAGATAAGCTTGCCTATGAGTGCCCTGGTTTCAGCAATACGACGCTCAATTCTACGCTGCCGAGCCGGGACGGCATTTCGAGGGCTAATAGTAATACTGTTTTGTATTTTAATATTAGCCACTCGACACGCCGCTACAGCCGCGCAGTATAGAATTGAGTGTGTATCACTAAGATTTTCACTAGTGTCTATGTAAGTAGGCAATAGTGAATCCAGGGCACCCACAAGCGCCATATTTTTTCTATGCGTGGGTAAACGCGGCAGCCGGGGTCTGTTTTCTAATGTAGCATACCGATATTCCCCAATAGCGCACTCCAAAGTACTCCTTATCTTATCTATGCATTGGGTACTTACTTGTGTATCCCTGTCTATCCCTTCCTCGCTTTCTTCTTGTGCCCTGAGTGAGGCGTGCGATATTGGAGCCTCATTGTGTGCGAGAGGTGGGTTTTCAGGGATACCTCGCAAGTCTAAGCGTAGCCTCTCAAGTGCGTCGTCATCCAACAGGCGGCAGCGTTGAATGGCTCGCACTTGATCCGACAGTCGCTGTGCCGAAACATTAACAGCTGGTTCCAAGGCCTGAAACAGAAGCAGTAAGCGGTCACGGTACGCCGTAAGGTTGGTTCCTCCCTCTGTAGCCACAAAATATGCCCGCATAACGTTCTCATTCATCGATTGAGTTCATCTCATGCGGTTATTATTATTATAGTTATTTGTAATTAATTTTGACATTTTAACTTACGGACTAATGGAATATTTGTACACCAGAAATGGTTGAGTATATTCGACATAATTCGAAATAACATCTTTTTTGTTACTATATTCTTACAAATAAATATTTTTTTCTTTCTTTCAGAAAGTTAGGATTCAGAGTAACTGAAGTGGCATGCGAAGTTAGTAGGTACTCTGTATTATACTGCATATGACTACGCTAACTAAGTTTCAGGTTGGATTCAAGGAAAGCTTAAGACACTCTATGGAGAAACTAATTGACGCTTGAAGTAATAAGCAGATATGTGAAACTCATATATCGCATATTAAGGCCATATAATATATTAACCGATAATCTACATACCCTTTACAAAGCGTAGTTTCACTTAGTAACGTGGCATCAAGAGGTCAAAGCGCTGGCTGAAGATAGAATTAGATGGAAGAGGCTCCACAGACAAGGGCTTAAGCTCTTCAATTGAAAAAAGCGTAGTTTTGATACGTCCAACAGTCCTTAATTTAGCGACACCAATATGTCGCTAAAGTCTGATGTGGCTGTTTCGCGTGCATATTTTAACGGATGAAATAGCTGTTCAACCTGAAATCTATCCTGTCTTATAAATCAAGTAATTGAATGAAGAAATAGATATAAATTTGTATTTGTAAGTTAGTTTTCTTTTTCTTTTGCGGTAGTCTCATCGCTAGCAAGGAAGTGACTGACTATCTGCTATTTTCTTTCGAATTTCGAAGAAACTGTCGAATACTCACATTCTGTGTAGACAAAAGAGTGCATACCGATAGCGAGAACTTGCTCAACTAGTTTGTTACTGAGCGTCAACTAAATCATAATCATCATCGTCCTAGCGTTATCGCGGTTGCATCCAAGATTTACACGTCTTGGAGCCCGAGATCCGCTTACTAACCTGAAATGACAGAATATCAACTTTTCCAAGAAATATCAAATATCGCCAATGCTCGCTTGGAACACGTGGACAGCGGGCGCATAGTAGCACAGTAGTAACCTAGATACCCATACCGAAAAACTGTAGTAAAATATTGCAAGTAATCACCCGTCACTCTCAAACCGCCGATGGCAACAAAAATATCTAAACTACACTCTTGTGCTGCCTGCTTTGTTGTTTGCTTTACTCGCTACTTGCTAATTATCGACGGTGGGACACCTGTCTTATACCTACTCCATTTCTCCTACTGTCTAGATTTTAATGCCTCGTCATTCACTCGATCATGAACAAAGGTCAACTGTCACTCTTAATATCAGTAAACATTATAAAAATACACTCACAACGCTATTGTATTACTTCTAATAAATGAAATACGTTTACTTAATAAAATATTTGCCCTCATTTTAAACATCAAAGAGAAACCTACTACGCATTTAAATTTGAAGTAGCTTTAAATTTATTCTGTCGAAAATATGTAGTCTCTTTTAATAGATTGTGTGAATGTAATATCCAAACAATCTTCTTTTAGTAATAGACTTGACATTTTTATTTCTAAATAATTTTATTTTTATTGCGAATTTTACGTAGGAAAATTCATAATAGCTTCAAGAATTTTTGTTCTATCTACGTAAAAAATCCGAAAAATGGCTTGTTAACGCGGTTTGGACCCGTTAAAAACTTTTATGAGATATCCATCATCATCAGTCCTACACATACATGGTCCCACTGGCCACGGGCCTCTTCTCACTATGAGAAGGGTAGGTAAGGCCATAGTCCACCACGCTGGCCAAGTGCGGGTTGGTTCCGAGTTATACAAATTATACTGTCTAAAACAGTTTATGTGTATCATGTCATAATATAATATCAATGGAGAATAAATGGGCAACAAAAAGCGTTTTATCTGTCCTTTATATTTATGCCTTTCTTATTCTTTTTTTTATAGACTCACGCCTGTATTCTCGAAGGGGTAGGCAGAGGTGTATTATACCCACTTTTCGCCAAATTTATTTTAGCCTTACGTAATAGGGGGCGAGCCTATTGCCGTTACCGGGCACATCACCAGACTCCGTGCTGCTACTGAGAATTTCCTAACGGAAAAACCCAGTAACACTTTTGCCCGACCCGGGATTCGAACCCGGGACCTCCGATCAGCAGTCGCATACGTTATCCACTAGACCACGGAGGCAGTCCCTTTCTTAAGCCTATTAAAACCGGCGTTTAGGATACGTTACAGTAGGACATACATACATAGTCTCACGCCTATATCCCCGAAGAGGTAGGCAGAGGTATATTGCTGCACCCACTTTTCGTCAAATTTATTTTAGTCCCACGTAATAGGGGCGAGCCTATTGCCGTACCGGGCACATTATCAAACTCCGTGCTGCTACTGAGAATTTCCTAACGGAAAACCCAATCATACTCAAGCGTTGCACAATTCAGAGCAGCTCGAATAGATTGTGATTCAATAGCAATTATAATTTGCAGAGCACATCAGAGTTTGCAGTACTTGAAGTACGATTAGCAACAATTATTTCTGTGTTCCAATGCGTTTCTATCACACTCAAGTCTGTGGTCTCTACGACGCTGGCCCCTGTTATCCCGGGAGGAAAGATATGATAGGCACTGTTTTGATATTTTCGTCTACCTATTTTATAAATTGTGCCTTTTCCAATTGTTTATGCGCGCACGACTTAAGACCTTTTTAGAAACAGAAAAATATTATTGGGTCCAAATACTACGAATTGTAACGAGATTAAATTGTCTTAAATAAATATGTTTTATTTTTAAATATTTGTTTCGAGTTTTGACCAATACCTTCGCTTTACAATCTTAATGCCGATGTTCTAGTCTAATGGATGATAATTATAAAGTCGCCAAGACCGACCGCAAAAGCGTTCTTTGCATATAAATTGAAAAAGTACATAGTGCACCATAAGTTGGAAAGCGAGACACAGCGTAAGCACCCCAAAGGGCACACAGATTTCTGTCGACTGCTTCTTATTACCGCCTATAATTAAGTTATACTGAAACCCAGGGACACATTGGTTTAGCAGTCTTAGTCATAAGACAAATAGTTTTAAGCACCCAGAAAAAACCTTGTCTCTTTTGCAACTGAATAAATTCACAGAATAGTTACAATCATTGGGACACATGCACCTACTTAATTTTGTGGACAGTCACTTACAACTATAAGCTAATGTATTTGTGCAGTCAAATTATAATAGACATTTCAAAAAATATTTCGAATACGACGTTTGATGAAAGAGATTGTCATTTTCATAAGGCCGATATGATCATACAAACTGATAATATAGTCTCTCATAAACGAAGCCTCATATAAAAATATCAGATTATATTAAAACAGCATTCCATGCACTTCAAAAGATTATTCAAAGTCAAAGCAAAGATACGAAAATCTCATCTACGTTGTCGCTCGGCAGGCTTTCATTCAAAATAATGTCTACATAGCCGTATATGAATTTCATAATCCGCATAAATATGAGATCAATCTTTCAGAAAACTTGATGTACTTAGCAATACACCGCATAATATTAAAGGGTATCATGTTTAGCATAAACAAGTGGTATATACATACATATTTTCATGCAAATTTATGCAAAACAAAAACAAAAGTCGATACGCGGTCTCTTGATAAAATGAGAACATCTCGAAGCGTGTGTATATTAAGCTTTGTAACGCTGTGTAAGTTAAGGAGCAGAAGATAAAGTTGCACGGGAGTTTGACTACAGCTTTGGAAATATTCTAACAAGATTATCGCGCTAGATTATAATGCTGATAAACACACGCTTAGCATAGTTTATAACTTAGAATAGTAACTAATCATCATTATACATATTATAAAAATGAGGAGGATGCCCTTAGCTAAGCCCGTACCATTTCTTTAGTTTAAGCGTTTCTGCCCCATCAATGAACTTCGCAAAATCCCTGCTTAGCGAACCTTTTCAATCTCTGAGTCAGTCAGTTACTCAATCTGTATACCTATATTAAATTCTTGCGTTACTCACTGACAGACATACAACGTACAGCTGAAACTACTATCGCAAGAATCTGAAATTTGACGTACATACCTGTATGTTTCTTGGGGAGTATAGTTTAGTACTAGGAGAGGATTTTTGCCAATTCCCACAGTAAAGGAGGTAAATAGCGCGCATTTGGAGTGATGGGCAAGGTCTGGCATTAGATAATGCTTAGTGCAAATGCTATCAATTTAAAACTTGCCTTGCTATTTTGGCAACATATTGTAGTATAGTTCTTCATAAAATAGAAACAGTTTTACCCGAATAATTGTTCTCATTTCCCTGTAAATTCGTTCGAAAAGTACTAATGCCATTATTTAGTACAATGCCTGATTACCTATCGAGATTTCAGGCTACTAAAAGTTATTTCAATGGTATTGCAAATGATTTCTTCGTGTCAACCGAGCTGCAAAAATCATATACTGAAAATTATAATTATAAAATTTAATTATTATAAACACAAAGTTTCAGTTTCAGTTTAAGTTAAATATCATCGGCTTATATTAATGCAATATTTTAATCATTTGTTGACTGATTAATGCATATCTATACTGTCATGAATTAATAATTAAGTTATTCTATAAATATTCCAAAGCCCGTTTTATCTGAATCAGAATATTTGCTTCCCTGCAGCCCATCTCAATTTGAATACTCGGTTTGGTACTCATATTTAAACAAATTTATAAATATTTACATAGTTCTTCTTAATTTTCTATTATTATTCATCATCATCACCAGCCTGCTATAGTCCACTGCTGAATGTAGGCCTCTCCAATGGCACGCCACTGAGTGATTGACGGCTATATTTTCCCTATCATTATTGCTTTCGATTTCTCACTTGTAGGTAACGTTTAAATTCTTTATAAATATTAACTGTCCATCTCGGGGCTACCTGGAAGAGAATTCTTAACAATAATACCGACAATTATACATTAACCGTTACTGAATGACTCACTGACAGAAAACGCACAACCAAAGCTATTTTGCGCAAAAAGCTAACATTTTAATGTAGGTTTATTTGTAACTTTAGGGAAACACTAAGAAAGGATTTTTAGAAATTCATATTTTATGAGTAAAACAATCTCATATAGATGGAGCCGCAGCGAAGTCTAGACTAATGTAAATGCAGGTTCCCTATCCATTTGCATAAAATTTTAAGACCTAATATAACTTAGCATAATTTTGTATGGCATAATTATATTTTCGCTTAATATAATTACGCATAACAGCTTAGGCATAATTTTTTAAGCATAATTTCTCTAACCATAATAATGATTAAGCATAATATTCTTAAGCATAAATTTATTAATCATAAAGTTCTAAGGCATAACTTTTTTAAGCATAATATCCCAAAGAATAAATTTATTTACGCATAATGATAACAATACAATACAAATTAGGTATAATAACTTTGGCAATATGTCTTTGGCATATTTTTCGCTGTAGGAAGCATGAAGCAAGCAAGCATACAGCATGCAAGCAAACATGCAAGCAAGCATGCAGCAAACGAGCAAGCACGCAGCATGCAAGCAAGCATGCAGCATGCAAGCAAGCATGCAGCATGCAAGCAAGCATGCAGCATTCAAGCAAGCATGCAACATGCAGCTGGCAGGGCTTCTGTCACGGCTCCGGCGTTGCGGGCCTCCGGCGGCCCCACGCGTGCTAATCGTCGCAGACGGCTTTCGCTCACCGCCGCGGCTGAGGCTGGCTGGCGAAGCCGGCCAGCAAGCCGAAGCTGCGGTGGTGGTTATAAGCGGACAATATATGTTTAGCTATTGATTTAAACGAGATAAAAACAATTTAACATCTCGAGATTCATTAATTTTAACGGAAAACACATTATGTAACTTATTCAATAACTTTATCACAATAGCCGTACAAAAATAAACTTCTGCTAAACGTTATATAATAGATACACCCACAGATAAAAATGGATTGTGTATCTAAGCAAAATTCTCGGAGATAAATTAACTTTGTACAATTTTCGACGATCTCGCCTACGCATGTTCAGGAAGAGTATGTCAACAATGTCATTATATATTTAGTAACCTATAGGCAACGTCCTGACAAACAATGGCAACTAAGTAATTATAGCTCACAGTGAAAATTAACTTTAATACTTTTCAAATTCTAAGCCGCACATTCTTCTGGTTTCATTCTTGATCCAATATTGAGGTTAAGGATAGAAAAATATTAAAATTGACTTAGCCCATTTTGGGTTTTTGCAAAACTAACAAACAGTGATTGGTGTCATAATTATATACACCTACCCGACGCAGCATGTTATAAAATATTTAAGATACAAGAATTATTTTGTCAATTACATATTATCTTGGTGGAAGATCAAAGCACTTACTACGGAATTCAATATTCGATCTACAGATAGATCTATAGATTTAAGATTCGTTTTTGACATAAGTTCCATACAAAATATGTCAAACACGAATCTCGCATCTCAAAATCCATGTATGGATCGAATATTGAAAATGGCAGCTACTCGTAGTAGTTTGATATCCTACTGGCAAGTGTAAGACAAAGGTTCTGCGCTCACCGTACGCAATCTCCAGTTGTGACTGGAGTTCGTGAAGACATAGCTGTCTGATAGAATAATGTAACTTGTAATTCAAGAATTATTATATCATGTCTTGTTGTTCTATGTGTCCTTAAGTTGCAAAGTTCCTCACGATATAACTATTCCTGACATCTACTACATTAGCCTAAGAATAATGTAAAGGGAAGACGACACAGGTCGACGACGTCATACAAAATTACGGTTACTTTGAAGGTTACTTACGACGCGACGTTCAAACTATTCGTCCACACACAATTTTCTACTTATACTTTAACTTCAAACAACAAAAGCCCAAACCGTAGCCACATAATGTGTTCATTTAATTTTAATTTCACGTTACCAACGAAAATCACAGACCGACTTTCTTATACTTGCTTTGATCGATAAACATCAAAGGTCAAAGGTTTGTCGCGTGAACAACCAACTTCACGAACGCACAATTATGCTTAGTATTAGTACATTGTTTATTTATTATTTCGTTATACAAATGTAGCTTAATGTTGACGCTTGCTCTACTTATTAACGGTCCCTTTTCAGGCCAGAGAAACGGCCTTGTAGAAAGAATTCCGATAAGAAATAACAATTAAAAGAAGTAGCTTTGATTAAATAACTTTGCTTTATATTTAAACTGTTGCTATGTACCTTTGTCTATTCTAAAACGTGGTGTTCGTATATAGATACTTTAGAAATGGATTAAAATGTAAGCATTTTTTTAAATTGCTACAAATAGAAAGCAAGAACACTTCTAAACTGAACCAAATGTTACACGGCAGAGCTATTTGATTCTCATATAGTTTTGTTATATAACTGACATTATATTTTAACATGATGTTTACAAATTCGGGCACAATAAAGATCAGAAGAATATTATTTTTCGTAGTTTTTAGTCACTTTGTAGGTAATAATAGCACTATACAGTAGTAGCTCGCTGTGTAATGCTATGATCCATCCATATCTCATAAAAAGGTTGCTAAGAATAAAGACTTCTAATACATAATTATATATATCACAGACGAGCTTGATTAACCCGCGAGCACTCGCGCTATGAGCATTTTGCTCACAGTAAATTTAAAACACGCGACATTTTGTCAAAATTATTCGTACGTACATCGTTCATTTGGTAGCTGAGTTTTGTTCCGTCCCCCACCCCTGTATGCAGTTCAATTCTCGCCAGTGTGCGCCAGTCACTTGGACGAGGTGGTTTTTTGCGCCGTGTACCATCAGGCGGCATTTTGCTCATCGCACGGGTATCGACGTAAGTACTTTTTTTTACTCATGACTTTATTTTTTTCATCTTAGCGACAGTTTTACTGCTACTTTTATGTAATATTATGATTTAACATTACTGAAATAGTAATTTATTATGTATTTCTATTATAGGTGGATCGTGATCGAAGGATAATATAGCCGGAATCAACAGTCAAATCATTTACAAAGCATAATACGGGTATAAAAAACAACTAGCTCTTCAACTAATACAGCCACATATCTAAAGAAGAAATACCTTCCAAAATATTTCATATCCTCTTCAGCAAGTGATGAAACGTTTTTTTACCAGAATCTGAGTTACCAGAAGAAGAAAAACCAAGTGGTATCTGCGTGGTTTGCCCAAGACGCAAGACCAAAAAGAGCTGCATTTACTGCCAAATTTTTTTATGTACCGAGCATTGTCGTACACTATGTGATATGTGTAAAGCTCGCGTATACGACCAAGATTAGCTATTTATACTTAGTTAATTTGTTTTATGAAAAGTTTTTTTTTGTTTAATTTTTTCCGTAAGATTGCCTTACAAGACTGGCAAATTAGTTCCTATGATTGTTAATTAAAATAAAAAAGATTACTATTGTTTACTTTTTGAATATATATTTTGTAGAATAAATAATGTGTATTTTATTTAATAAAATATTTTTTTATTAATATTTTTTTGTAAAACTTGCATTTATTGACATTCATAAACGTGAGTCGTCCATGTGTTACCCAATGCGTTTATTTGCAGCGCATTTGCCAGCTTTGAAAAACATATTAAAGGGTAACAGAGCTTTGTATGAGAATTATCTTGTTCGAGACTATTACAATATTTTATACAAGGATATTTTATGAGAATGTTTGGGAACATTTTATTAATTTATTTCAAGCGCGAAATATCAAACACTAGGACAAGCAATTTATCATTTTCTTTCCTTTCCATATGTAAGCAGCTTACTAGAGACCATGCTTATCAAAAAACCTATGACTGCCTCTGTTGTTTGTCATATAACCTATCAATCGGTGGCCTAGTATCCCTAGTGTGATAAATAAATAATCATATAAACTGTTGATTGCCGCAATGGTTTGGATTCTACAATCATTTAAAATGGATATAAACTAGCCCATTCACTAAAGAACAATACCCATTTCTGGTCCAGTTTGAAACTCAAGAACAGCACAATAGATTTTCAATTAGTTGTTGAATAATCCTTTTAATGTATAACTTAATTTATAGGCATTACTTAAGGTGTGCCGAGAAATTTATTCAATAAATAGGCTTAAAAAGATGTGTTAACGTCTAAATAGCCAACACGTTATAGATCAGAAGTTGCCAGTAAAGAAATCATAATATTAAATCGATTATCACTTCTTCGTTATCGATTTTACATTTTCTCTACTCAAAATGATTTGAGTGACTAGCAAATCCCTAATTGGTCCTTAAACATTTTAAATGTGTGTATATTTTAAGGTATATATGCGATTAACTACAAATAAGTTCGATTTTGAACCAAATATATAGATAGACTAGCTGACCCAGTGAACTCCGTATCGCCTTTTTAATAGTTTTTATTTAATTCCCTTTTTTTCAACGCCTTTTTCCAAAGTTACCATTGACTTAGCGCTTAATATCTTATCATATCAGAGTCTATAAATGATGAACAAAAAAACATAGATTTTTTTATCATATCGACCTTAATAAAAATCCCGTCCACAATCTTTGATTTCCTATCCGCCATCTTTAATTACGAAATAGATGTTGTATTTGGATTCTCCATGCCTTAAATCATCAGAGACGATACCCATATTGATTTTTTAAATTTTTCCCATCCGCTATCTTTGATTTCCCATCCACCATCTTGAATCACGAAACAGATGTTGTATTTGGATTCCCCATCCCTTTTAACATCGCAGACGATACCAATATTGATTATTTAAAATTTTCCAATCCGCCATCTTTGATTTCCCATCTTTGATCACGAAATAATAATAATAATAATATTCTACCACATTCACACAACACCATCTAGTCCCAAACTAAGCAGAGCTTGTACTATGGGTACTAGACAATGGATAAACATACATATTATTATATACTTTTTTTTTTGTAAATACATACATATTATATATAGAAACACCCAGACCAAGACAAACATCCATGTTCATGCACACAAATGTTTGACTTGAGCGGGAATCGAACCCGCGACCTTCGGCGTAGCAGTCGCTTACACTCCCGCGGCGCCAACCAGTCGTCATAGATGTAGTATTTCGATTCCCCACTCCTTAAAATATCGAAGGCGATACACATATTGATTTTTAAAATTTCTCATCCGCCATCTTTGATTTCCCGTCCGCCATCTTGGATCACTAAATAAATTTTATATTATTAATCAGCGTCCCGAAAATCTCGGAAACCCATATAGATTGTATCCTATTCGTTTAGCCTTTTTTGCCTTTGACCCAACCCTTCTCGTTTGACCATTTTATTATTTTTGTCTGGCCCCTAAAATTTGTGGCGGAATAATTGGGCTGTCATAGGCAATAACAAATTTTAAAATCCGACTGCTAGTTCCTGAAATTAGCCGACATTATCTTTTAGCCTTTTTAGCCTTTGGCCGGGCTCAAAGGGTCGAAGCGTTATGTTATATAGCCTATAGCCTTTCGGAATACCTGGACTATCGTATACAAAAAGATTTTTCAGATCCGACGGTAGTTCCTGAGATAAGCGCATTCAAACAAACAAACAAACTCTTCCGCTTTATTATATTAGTATAGATGTTGTTTTAACTGTTTAAGACAAAGAGAATACAAATACTACCGGTCTTATTAATAAAAAATGCTTATTCTTCTCTTACTCCAAACACCGGGGGTAGTTAATTCTAGATTAGTTATGGAATAGCTACGTGTTAATAACGGTATTAATAAATACGAAGTAAGTTCGGAGTAACAATACTATTCTTACCCTGAGATTAAGGTATACGTTATGGCAACCCACTGAAATTAAAAGTAAAAAGAATGAACAAAATGACCTGGTCGAATAAAAACTTTTTATTAAACACTTTTATTTGACAACTAGCTTTTGCCCGCGGCTTTGCGCGCGTATTATTCTAAAGACTTCAGAAACTATTGGGTACAAAGTAGCTCGGTCAGTAGGTATTCATGACACTATATACCTAGTATTATATCTACATAATAACATCGCCTTGCATACAGTCAAATGTCAAAGCCATGTTCCAATACATGTCCAATATAATATCTAATAAATAATATCTTTCGCGTTTATAATATTAGTAGAGAAAACTGTTTCAGCCGTTTAAGCGTAGTACTTATATAATTATTAGTTTATATATGCGAATAATGTAATCACCGTGCACAATATGACATTATATTGTATGATGTGTCAGTACTGACAGATATACGCACAGCGCACTCAATTATCATAGCGCATGCGTTCTTACTTCTAAGAGGTAAATTTGTGCCGTACAAACTTCTACCCTTTGCAAGGGCGAGCGTTTGTGTTGGTTGGCAATCTTCAATGAAATCATCTCTATTAATTTTAACCCACAATAATAAAATTACAAAATCAGATACTAGTAAGTACTCTAACGAACACCAAACAAATGTGAAAATATATTTGGGTTATGTATATCGATGCCTTACGGCCAAAAGAGGCTAACCGCCACTTAACGAACTTTACAGGAGAGTAGTTTAAAGTTCAAAATAAGTGAAAAAAAATCATAGAAAATTTTCTGTACGTTCCAAAAGTTTCAAAATTTAACCATATAGTTTTTGATTAGGTCTCTACGAAATGACATTGTTAATTAAAACAAATCACACTCCTAAGACTATTTACTGTCGCTTACCCTCAAATGGTCCTAATTATACTAACAGGAAAAAACATCGTAAATGAAAACAAGCCAATTAATGAGTTCCAACCCAAATGATTTAACTGCAACATTTATTTTATTTCTGTTGAAGATAAAGAGCATACCTGTGCTTTTTCTGTTCATCAAGTGGAGCCAATATGACATAACCGGCTATTGGTTAATGGCAGAAGAACAAGCCAATTGTTATAAGTTAATTAGCTATAAAAAATACTATAAGCTCTTTTATACAACGCGAAAGCACATTGTGATTAATTCTTATAAAATTATACATACATACATACATTAGACTTTTAAAATTTTTTAATCTGGCTAACCGACTAAGGTATGAATTAAAACAAGAGAAATAGTGCTCAATCAGTCTTTATTTTAGTAAATTAAAGAAAACAATTGTTACTCATTGTAAGTTAGTCTTGCATTATACATTAATGCTGTCATTCTAGGTATGACAAAAAAATATAAACTTAAAATTTCGTACCTAAGGACCACTATTAGGTATGACGGTAGGCGTTTGGTCCTCGTCGTCCGCATGTCTGCGTCTACAGTTGCCGTAAATCGCCTCGCGACGTCCGTTGCCAGGGGAGTCCTCCACAGCAAAGAAACTACCCAAAACAACCGTGTCCGATGAAGACATGCGTCAGGCGGAAGGTGAGGACACCGTGGCGGCCATCAGCCATTCCACAAAGAGGGTTCTTACTATCACTTTTGCCGTGTATCCATTCATTCGCACTCACCCATCCATTCACTCAATCGATAAAACAATGATGATGACACATGTTAAATCAGTCACGGTGACAAATCTTGAGGCAGAATAACAATTTGCAAAAGAGGGACCTACTAAGGGTCGGAACATATCTGACGGAAGATCCGTCACGTTTTATCGGTCACGTAACGCCAATACATACAATTGTATAGAAAAACGTTCAACCTTTCACACCTGACCGATGATCCGTTAGTACGTCGAGCGTACAGCGTCTGTTCCGTTTCCGTCAACGCATTATCCGTCGACGTCTCGCGCACCACGCACCACGTGATTTTTGACCTTTGAGTAAGGAATATACATGGAGAGGGCAAATAGTACATATAGAAAATTACATTATAAACATATATACGAAATTGACATAAGGCCACCAAACATAGTGTTGTCTCGTTTTGTCTTAGGGATATCTCTGTCAGAAGAAAGAGATAGCCATAGTTTACTGAATAAATTAATCATGACGATATTTTATTAGAAATGTCATTCGTGCCAATGTCGCCATATTTTTCGCCAAGGTTTATGGTCCATCTGCTGTGAAATCGTTGTATATCGAACATAATAATTTTTTTTGTGCATAAATATGTCTAAAAATAAGATAAATCACTGATTCAGGCTGTTTCATTACCGCATGTATGGTGCCATTCATGTCCGTTACTTCTCAGCGACACAGTATCGATATGGGCTCTCAGAGAATATTTTGTTACATGTTTGATACAAGGGTCGTCTTTCGCTTTGCCATGTTCGCCCACATTTGCATTATGGAATAAACTAATCCGGCAAAAGATTTAAACTAACTAAAGTAACTTAGTACAAAAATGTATTATTTTCCTCTAACCGGCTCCATATCGATATCGATAACTTCTGGATTACAACCCAAATGGCATCCATTTTATTTGCCCAACGTCTCGTAGGTATGCACGCTAATTTTGTAGGTATGCAAGCTAAATTCGTAGGTATTGGACATACCATATCCATATCATTCCCAGATCGGTGATTCTTAAGATCGTAAGATTCCAGGGCCGCCAGACCTTACTTATTTTTTCAGAAACGAAATGTGTAGAATAATGTTATGTTAGTATGTGGTATGGAGTGTTCGCATACTTGCTAGCTTGGATCGTGTGCCAATTTTTAGGTATGAGGTGCTAAAAGGTCTACGGGAACAATTTCCATACATACCTACATTGAAAACATTTGGTGTCATGCGCTGCAACTGTAACCCCTTCTTTATCATTTGGGTACATTTTGTTAAAAACCGTAACTAAATCGTATCATCGTCTTTTATTTTTGAACCTCCATATCTTTAAAGTAAATATATTCAAATAACGCTTGTTGGCTACTATAAAAAATCGCCGAAGTCCGACATATTTTTAATAGTCAAACTCGAATTGCAATATAAATAACTACAGGACTTCAGTGACTACATAACATCAGGGCACGCGAAAAATGATTAGGTAAAAGAATATGACAGTAAAATATTGAGCTGCCCTGAGTGCGGCCCTGCACGAACAAACTGATATGTGTGCACAATAGCCACGCTTTCAGCTCAATGTGTGCAGATACGCTCGACGCATTTTCCGTCAGATGTGTACCGACTCATTTGACGGGATAGACGCGACGGAAGATACGTGCGACGCATCTTCCGTCAGATATGTTCTGACCCTAATATATGTGCAAAACAAACGTGCAGTTTTTATTCTCTCACTCTCATAGTCCTATAGGCAATTCGACACAACAGAGTCATATCAGTCGCAGCATTAACTCTTGACTGTTACTGAGAATTCATCAAAAAATCCAATAATTCCTTGCTGGCCCAACCTGGGATTCCAACCCTTGATTATGATCCTAAGCCAGGCCAGCCAAAAAAACTCTGTAGTAGGTACTTATTTAACCATTCAGTATTGTCTGAACAAGATAGCAAAATAATGACTTCTTACCTATAAAACTTAAAATAACTAATTAGAATACACAATTATAGATGAATATAAAAGTCTATTAAAATAATCTTACCGTTTTATTTCCTTCGAAAAACTTCGCGCCAAACGGACTTGCAAGCACGGAGGTGCTTACGCCGCGGTGAATGTTCGCTGTGCAACGCTAAGGACATTTCGTTCGAACGAAAGAGTGAGATAACCGACGCTGTTTGTCATTCTTCTGTAAGCTAACCGCCAAACCTTTGATTTACCTTGTTATCTAACCACCATACCAGATATTTTTTTTTGGAGGGAAAAAAAGGGTAAGCGACAATGTAAGGCGACATTCGTTTGGATGAATTATCCTAAGCGCCTTCGATGATTGGTTTGGTGACTAGGGAAAATAAAAATAAACGCCAAATAACGTCACGGAAATGAGACCTAAATGTAATAAATGACATATATTTTATCCAAAGGAACTGCCCTAATATCCTAACCGAAAGTTTGGTACACAAAGATTGAAGTAAAAGTTGACTAATGTATTTTTTACAAAAAAGTATTTACAGCCCAAACTACTTAACGTTCAAGTAAAGAAAAAAATATTCAAAGCCAAAATTGCTTATCTTACAGTTTTGAAATATTATTTTTATCCAACCACCATAATACAAAATACACCAAAAATAACTGTCGTTTATGACGAAAAACTTAGTGTTCGAACCTCAATTCCTTTACCGCCTAAGCGACAAAAAGTTTGTCCTAGAGCCTCGAAACTTAGACCATTAGACGCAGAAAAAAAAAGCCGATTCTAACCATATATATAAGTCGATTTCGCCAAAAATGTCGCTTACCCCCTTTTGGCCGGAAGGCATCGATATAAATCTCAATTAAAGTTGGAAATACAATATAAATCTACGAGCTTTTGCCCGCGGCTTCGCTCGCGTAAATTCGAAGAAAACAATTCTCTCATAATAGACGGATACTTTAATAATCATTGTCGTTTAAACAAACTGTTTATACCGATAAGAAATATATCTAACTGCAAGAAGTATTTACACATGGTATACAAACTACATAGTAGATACTCAACATGACTATTATTCGGTGACAGTGACTTTTCTGTCTTTTTTTATTATTATAATTTCTAATACTGTCAGAAGCATTAGAAATTAACAAAATACTCGACAATCCGAATTTTGCGGATATATGTTGTCGACTCGAAATCTTTATTTTTTATGTTTTAGTATTCAGGTAAAGTTTCGATCTAGTCTACCGTACCCCGTGACAAATAGATGCTCACTCCTTGCTTACTCCAGCGTTAAACCATGGGTCTCCGCGGAGTAACTTTTATTCCCGGAGTAAACTATGAATAGTTAACTCCGTCCTTACTCCTAGTTTATTAATACCATAATTGCCTAATCTTGGCTTAAGTCTTGGAGTAAAGTTGTTCTGACGCTAATCCTAGTTTATTAATAAGACTGTACGTGTTTAAGAAATATAACTGCAAAAAGTATTTACACATACAAACTACTTAGTACTACGAGTAAGTCATAGTAGTAGGTACTCCTAGAGGTACTCAAAATGCTTTATGTCAAAATTTTATCCGGTGACGTTTCGCTAGAGTGGCTAATATGGCGACTACGATTTGTCTGTCAGAACCATTAATTAGAATTTAACAAAATTCTCGACAATCCGAATTTTGCGGATATATGTTGTCGATTCGAAATCTTTATTTTTAATGTTTTATTATTCAGGTAAGGTTTTGATGTACTCCTTCACGAAATTATTAATATAAGATTTGACACTGCGATAGTAGTGCGCTACTGCTATCGCAGTGTCAAATCTTAGTCCGTCGGTTCCAATGTGAAACATTCCAAAATCCACAACTACTTACAAATTAAAAATTAAGTAAAAAAAACTTTTCCAGTGGACTAAATTGAATCTAAACCATTCTCAAGTCCCCTTGAACACACACAAAAAAAATTCATCAAGATCGGTCCAGTGATTTAGGAGGAGTTCAGTGACATACACACGCACACTAGAAATATATATATCGAGGGTTCACGGGCAAAATGTATTAAGCGACATCCTGGCCGATATTGAGTTATATACGTATTCGGAATCGCCGCATTTTTCTGCGTCGTTTGCACTCGGTTTCGTGCTGATCTGAGCACTTTCTTGGCGCTTAAAACAATAGTAAATTTAGGCGCAGTTCGGAGTAGCTTTGATTGAAGCGACGAAATTTTTTTACAATTTAAGAAAAAATGGACTTTATACAGGCCAAATATTTAGTGTTTTTGACTTGAGCTATTTTCCCCGGCATAACTTTGGTAAGATAAGGTATTTGAATCGTCTTGCCTGCGCCTAAAATATATACATACCGTCGTTTAACGCATTTTGCTTGCACCTGAAATTCATACTTGATGTCGCTTAAAACATTTAGCCTGCTGCTGAAATCCATACGTTATGTCGCTTAAACCATTTACCATGCGTCTGATATTAATACACTCAGACGCTTAAATCATTTTCATATTTAATAAAAATTCTTTATACTCGGCGGTTAAATCCTTCTTCTTGAACTGAATTAATAAAGACTCGTCTCATCAGGCATATTGTATTCTAAGTGGTGGAAGTTAAAACATTTTTACTCTACTGGAATTAGGAAATCTATATTCGTTAAGATAGTCAAAATTGTGTATAAATCGTTTATCCGTTGTCGGATAAGACATATCGACTGTGAACTGGCAACCGGTAATATCTCAATTTTGACAACTTTAGAGGAAAACATATTTGCTTCATTTAAACAACATATCGTATGTTAAAAAAAATACGTTGTTAATATTTTTTTTTCATTGCACACGTATTTAAAAACAAAAGTAACATTATAATATGCTTCCTTCCAATATAAAATCGAGATATGACAATATAAATCAACACAAGAACAAACAACATTTTACTTGGAAAATTATGGGCGATCCCAACAAGATTGTCAGTCCACCTTGCAGGAGGCCTAGCTCTGCTACGACGTCTGGTGCGTAACCGCCACTCCAGAACCATTCTGCTCCAATGGCCATCGGTTCTCCTGGCTATGTACCCTGCAACTGCCACTCAAGCATGACTATTCGGAGAACCATGTCGGTGATTTTGGTTCGCCTGCGTAGGTATCTCCTCTCTACATCGTCCTTTGAGTGACAACACTGGCAACACACACTGTTCAAAGGCTTTCGTCTAGAGACACTGCGGGATATCAGATGTGAAGACATCTATAGGAGCTGGTACGGCACGGACGTTATGCATGATTTTCGTCTTGTTCGACTCACTTGTTGGGAGAATCTACAGACGCCACCGAGCATTGTGCCGAGGTGTACCATGGTCTCAACCATGACTACGATATTGTCAGTGAGTCGAAGGTGATTTATGCAGTACTCGCCGTTGATGTTGATACTGAGTCCTTCCCAGTCCAGAAGCTTGAAGACTTCTTCAAGCGCACCGGTGAATAGCTTCGGAAATATAACATCTCCCTGCCTCACCCCTCGCTTTAGTCAAATAGGTTTCGAGCTCTGGTTCTGGAGGCGGACTGACATGGTGGCGTTTTCGTACAAACACTTCAGTACTTCGACGTATCGATAGTCGATCTGGCACCGTTGGAGAGACTGCAGCACCACCGCCCAGGTTTCAATCGAATCGAAGGCTTTCTCATAGTCTACAAACGCCAAGCATAGAGTCTCGTTATACTCCTCGGGCTTCTAAATGTGTTCAGTATGTGGTCTGTAGTACTATTATCCTTTTCGGAAACTGGCTTATTCAGAACGCTGGAAGTCGTGTAGCTTGCAAGCAAGATGATTCGTGATGAACCTTGAAAACAGCTTATAGACGTGGCTCAGAGAGATGGGTCTGCAATTTTTTAAAAGGGTATTGTCGAACTTTTTGAAGAGTGGCACAACCACACTTCTGTGCCACGCCTGTGGCGTTTTACCTTCGTGTATGACGGAAATAAAAAGCTTACGAAGCATTTCCAAAGCGGGTATGCCGCCAGCTTTCAAAAGCTCTGTCGTAATTCTGTCATCACCCGGTGCCTTGTTGTTTATGAGCTGTTTTAGGACCACTCTCCACTACCGATTCAAGACAGCCTCAATATCCTGGGTATGGACATACGCAGAAATCTCAACCAGAAGAACTACATCGAGGGTGTCATCAAATCCGCATCTCGGGAACTCGGAGTCCTGAACAAGGTGAGGAGGTTTTTCGCACCGGAGCAGTTGTTGAAGGCTCTTTAACAATGTTCATTTTTTATCAAATTTGTTGACAAAGTGTTAGGATGAGTTTTTTATCAAGTGCCTTTGGGAGTGATATAAAATTAGCAAACGTTGATTACATTATTATATATGAATTTGATCTTTATAAAGTTTTAACTGATATTAAGCTAATATTTTGTCAAATCTAAATTAGTTAATCTAGGACGATGATTAATGTTTTAAAATTAATAAGGTTAGTAAAATATATAAAAAATTTATTGCTCCTTGATGTATTTGATGTTTTGTGTTAGTTGACTACTATACCGTGCCTGAGGGATTACCAAATAGCATCAGCTACCGATATGCACAAATTCTATATTTTCTTTATTATCATATTTTGTTGGATCACCGCATGAACTCTTCACACTAAATTGAAACATTCAACAACATTTCTTGGAATACTTCAGATAATTCAAACAAGGAGCAGGGTTGTAGCGTCACACCTGTATCCCCGAAGGGGTAGGCAGATGTGTGAAATTACCCACATTTCGCCTTATGTATTTTAGGTTCCACGTAATAACGGCCGTGGGCCCCAACGGCCATCGGTTCTTCGAGCTATGTGCCCTACCCACTGCCACTTCAGCTTGGCTATCCGGAGAGCTATGTCGGTGACTTTAGTTCTACTGCGGATCTCTTCATTTCTGATTCAATCTCGCAGGGAAACTCCAAGCATAGCTCTCTACATCTCCCTCTGAGTGACCTTGAGCCTTCCGATAAGGCCCATAGTGAGCGACCACGCCTCTGATCCGTAAGTCATCACTGGCAACACACACTGGTCAAAGACATATTTATACTTACAATGATTACGAGTAAGCACTGTATGTACGTAGTACAAAGTAAGGTGCCTTATTAACAAAACTTAAACTAAAATTAAATGGTTGTACAAAAATTGCATAATTTAATACAAAGTGTGGCCTCCTCTGTTATTGAGAACTTGCTGGCACCGATTATTCATAGAATCGATGAGATTGTTAATGTTATCCTACGGCAATCGCTCCCAATGAAATTTTAGTAAGTCCATCAGTTGTTAAGTTGTTGTCACTCCATCCAAGTCCTTTAAAACACGTCTCTGGAGCATGTCCCATGCATGCTCGATGGGGTTGAGGTCTGGCGATTGTGCAGGCCAAGGCAATGTTTTCCCTTGCCAAGTACTCCCGTGTGTGCAAAGCTGTATGCGAACGCGCATTGTCATGCATCAACATGAAATCGGAGCCAAGCGTTTGTGCGAATGGACGGACATAAGGCCTTAGAACATCCTCAACGTAATTTACAGCGTTCATGTTACCATTTACAAAAACGAGCTCAGTTCGTCTGTTCTTCATAATACCCGCCCATACCATAACTGTTGAGCCATTGTATAGATGCACTTCCTGAACACACCTCAGTCTTTCAGTATTTCCAGGACGACAGTACACTCTTACCCTTCTAGTATCAGGCTTGAACCCAAATCGAGACTCATCGCAAAATAAAATTTTATCCCATTGTTCCCGGGTCCATGTAATGTGTTCCCTACACCATTCATAACGACGAGCGCGATTCCCGTGAGGTATCGGTGGGCACTTAATTGGCCGTCGCGCTCGTAGGCCATACTCATTCAGTCGATTTCACACAGTTTGGCAGCTAACAACAACACCACTTGAATTTTATAGGCTTAAACCTATCTCTCGGGCCGTTAGCATCGGCTGGCGTCTTGCAGTCAGTTCTATGTATCGATCTTGCCGTGTGGTTGTACACCTACCTCAACCTGTGTGCTGCTCAGCAGGATCTCCCTTGTTAGTGTAACGCTTATGAAGACGGCAAACAACGCTTCTGTTGATAACAAAATACCAAGATACCTGAGATTGACTTCTTCCCGCTTGCAACATCCCTACAGCTCTTTGCATTTCATCTGCGTTCAAATGACGTCGCTCCATGACGTAAAAAATGTCTCAAAATCCAAATTTGTTCAAAATCTTTTCAAATTATTGTTTAAATCATAAAATTTATATAGAATACTAAATTTTAATAAGCAAACAAAACGCTATAAAATTCAAACAAAAGCATTCGCTTTGGAATATTAAAAAAAAAAACAAATATGATACTCGATTTTTTTTTACAACCTACCCCAACCATGTCCTCTAGATCAAAAACGTTTACATAGGTATTACCTACTTGGTAAGAAATGATATAACAATTGATTTATAATTTGAAATAGTATGTGTTGCTTGGACTTTTTTGATGTGTGTATATTATGATGTTAAAGATATTAATTTTACTAAAAATGTCCCGTCCGCCATTGGATTCCCAAATAGATGTCATTTTCGTGTCCAGAATGTCCCGTCCGCGATCTTGGATTCCCAAATAGATGTCATTATCGTGATCAGAATGCATGAAAACCCCGAAAATGATACCCATATTTTTTTTTTATGTCTCGTCCGCCATCTTGGATTCCCAAATAGATATCATTTTCGTGATCAGAATCCATGAAAATCCCGAAAATGATTTCCATATAATTTTTATTAAAGATTTCCCATCTGCCATCTTGTGAATGCAGAAACCAAAAACTTCTCCCGTGAGAATTTTGTGTCACACATGCGCGCGCATCGTAAAATTTCACTCTCATCATTTTTTCATAACGCGCCTACAGAAGTATAACTTCAAAAACAAAAAATCTCTTACGGCCCTGTCACGGCCTTGCCGCTCTGAGCGGCGGCTTAGCGCGGGGCGGCGAGCGGTAAGATCAAATGTATGAAGACGTTCGAAGCACGCCACGAGCCGCCGCGCACAGCGATAACGCGCGCGTTTTTTTCGGCGCGAATGACTGCGCGGCGAGCGGCGCGGCGGGCGGTGCGGCGAGCAGCGGGAACAAATGTACTGCGACCGAGTCCGACGCCACGACTCCGAGCGGCACGGACAGCGTTACGCGAGGGACGAACTAGGCGGTTAAACTATTTGATAAATATTTTGTGGCGGTAATGAATACGGAGACATTTAAAGTCGAAATTTTAAAACGGTCGCGTGTATGGATAGCAACACATCCGCTGTATAAATACAAAAGTGTTAATAAAACGTTGTGAGATGTAATGAAACAATGTTTTACAGAATGTAATGGTAGGTTTTAATATAAATCGCAAACATTAAAACATTGTGTAATGTACATATATGAACCTATTTAGGTACAGACACAGCTACTATGAAAGTTAAAAGGTGATTTACCTACCTACTTAACGTAATCTACGTTGTGTAGGTACCTATTCAACGCCTCATTAATTGCGAATATGTATTATTCCTTTGATATAAAATACTTGTCAGAAATGAAGATCCAATGTCGACAATTTAGTAGGTATACCGTATAGTTACACAAAGATATTTTGGTTATCGCCATATTTATGGGTAACTCCGTCGGCCCAAATGCGTCCACATTTGCCGCTGCGTTTACCGCTGCTGTAGGGTCGTGGCGTGCACGACGCTCTGCCGCGCCGCCCGCCGCGACGCGCGCCGCTTAGACCGATCTCGTGAACAGGCCCTAAGGCAGAATAATAGGACAAACCTTGAACAAAAAGGTATATAGTTACATGTATTATTAACCTCTTTTCAGTTTGAAAGTCTGTGGATCCATAATCGTAAACTAAAAAAAAATTGGTATACGTATAAAATGTTATGCATGTGTGTGTTCGAAATCTTACGTAGTAGTGGTATCGTTTATTTTCATTAAAATTCATATATTTCTAATGCATATTAAATAAAAATATTAGCATTTTGCACACCTTCTACATGTAAGCAATAAGTGTGCCATCTTCCGGTCGCGCATTTCTCGTAAAAAGGGATCACAAAATTTCGCTTCACGTATTTATATATCATCATCATCATCAGCCTTAACCGTCCACTGCTGGACTAGGCCCCTCCTTTGAAAGGAGGAATTGGCCTACTATACCACGCTGGCCGAACGGCTTGGTATAGGGTTTGTATCAAGGTTTCCTTCTCTTACAGTGCTGTTCTCTGCATAATATGCTCCCTCTGTCGGCTCTTACGACATCCATGGGATGATATGGGGTGGCGACATTCCGTATTCTTAATCCGTCACCACATGGACAGTTATATATAGATAAATACAATTGCCTATGTATATATTTCACTTGTGTGAGATTGCCAGTTATTGAAGCTTATTAAGTTAAATATAAACCACCCATATCAATAAATTAAGTGGTAACCAGTCTATAGCAGTTACTATATTCAAATGAAAAAAATATAAGCATGGTGATTACAACTATCTCTAATACATAAATATTTCACCATTTCTCACTGAAAATAATTTAACTAAGTGCCCAGCAAAGCATATTATCCCACCTCAAAAATATGGTGTGTTTACACGGCTACTGGTCCAACAAGACACTTTGACCTTTGTACCGTCCTTATGCAATAGGAAATAAAGATTAAAATCGTACTGCAACTGGAAACCACTACGCCAACCGTGCAGTCAGTTGGCGTAGTGTTTTAAGCGGCTGCGTCCGTTGGTTGTATGTTTGAAAAGTCCCCCACGACACAGGATTTATTCCTAGTGCGGGAGTTGTCTTTAAAAAAGAAAAAAAATTGGAAAAAAAGAGGTTGACTTGTAAATGTGCGTACCTACCTAATATAACAAACGTCAGCTGCACAATCACATGAACTAATCAAAACAAACCAAATTAACAATCCATATTTACAAATAAAACTGTAACAAAACATCTATAATCAAGGAACTATGTTCTCATTTTATTGATTACTTATTTTTACCAAGTACCCGCACGATTTACTGCTACAAGCAGTAATTATTTATTATAACAAGGCTTATATTTACAGACTACGGTGAAACATGAACCCGGTCGTTATATAAATAATGTGAATCACAATAACGAAGTAAAACCAAATCCTAATGTACCTATTAGCGTCAGATTCCATCATCCATTTTACCTATTACTCTTCGGAAATAATTATATCTTACCTTTATGTATCTTAGAATTTAATGGAATTTAGCTCGAATTGGAAAAGGTAGGAATGGTTCAAAAGTCGTCGGATTCCTTAAAAAAAGTAATGTGCTGTATGTAAATCCGTGTGTAGCGTTTTATCGACAAAATACCTCCGTGTTGGGTACAAATAGAAATACTTTTAACACGTGTTGTAACGATGAAAGGGACGGAATGATTCGTGTGTTGCGACTAGCGTTCAGTTGATTGCGTATTGATAGTTTCGGTGTACCTATTCACTGGTTGGTTTCAACGTATTTTTTGATAAAATTCTGGTTTCAGAAATGCCAGTTTCAGGCTTTCCATTTATATATCGGGTAAATCAGGTATATCTCTAAAGGTGTATGTTATTTATATTTGCTTTGAACTTATTTTGAATTGTGAAGATATTTTTAATTCGGAGACTAAAAATGAAGAGCTGATCTGAAGGCAGATCTATACCATATTATTTGACTACTACATTAACTTTTACTAATAGAGTAAAGTAACTTTAAAAAAACTTGTGTACTTTTGAATCTTTGTAGTTTGTCAAAATAGAAGTTCCTAAATGAGCTTGAATTTATTTATGATTGATTGATTAGACTGTACACACAGGTTTTACACTAGGAATATAGTGACACTAGAAATATAGTAGCGAATGAGGAAGATAATTGTGAAAGTAATATAAGTAAGGAAGAGATACGGTATGCAATAAAAAGTACGAAAGCGGGTAAAGCTGCGGGATATGATAGGATATCTGCTGAAATGCTCAAGGCGAAGGCGTCACCGCAAGCCTGCTGTACCTACTTTTCAATAAATGTTTGGGGTCCGGTCGTGTACCGGGTGTCTGGAACAAGGCCGTCATTGTGCCATTGTACGAGGGAAAAGGGTCACAGCAGGAATGCAAAAATTATCGCGGTATAAGCCTCCTGAGTGTTGTTGGCAAATTGTATGCAAAGATACTGTTTGAAAGAGTGATCTTTGAAACGGACAGTAAAGGAGACCGACCACAATGTATGGAACTTTGGCCTGGGCGTGAACAATTTAAAATTGGAATTACAATATTAATTTTCAATAGAGTGAACTAAGTAGAAAACATTATTCTTTGAAGTTTAGTACCAAGTCAGTTGAATAATGAAATAAAACACATTGTAAAAAATGACAGATGTAAGTTGTTGAAATTCAAATTCCAAATCGTTTATTCATTTGGGTCACAATGTGACGCTTATGAACGTCAAAATAATAAATTTATAAAATAATTACTTAAAGACTCTACATTTACATTTACTGCCACGTTCGCAAAGCAATAGGTAGAACCATGAGAAAGAACGGGCAATAAAACTCACGGTCACTCTTTTTCTTCGCCAGGTTTTGCATAATACACATAATTTACATTTTGTAAGGTGCTGCAACTGTTACACCTTCTATATCACTTGTATATATTTACTGTACATAATAATACTCAAGCATAATACTTTTGATGTTCATTTGGTTAGTCTCCTCAGAATAGACATGGTGAAACAGGAGCATCCACTTACATTATATATACCTAATAATACAGGCAATCCGCGAAAGTGATCAGACCCATGATGGAAATGATGCAGTTAAATATTAAAATCTAATACCAGCCCGCAAGACCGTTATCGACCAGTCATCGCAAGTAGCACCCGTTCACGAGTATGACGCATGTGCCAGCCATCATCCCTCTCGCCATATTAGAGGGACAGGGATGACCCGACACACGACGCCACCACAAATGACATTTTAGTGAGCATGACGATAACGGTATACGAACCGGCAGTAAGAAACAATCTATTGGTATACAGACCATGACCGCCAATTACCTCCATTTTCCAGATCGTTATTATTAACAAAAATCAGTGGACCGCGTAAAGGAATGCAAATGTAGAAAGAATTTTGTGAAGGTGACAAGTGAACAACGATATGATCAGGAATATATAATGTTAAACTACATTCAACAAATCATAATAATATCCAAATCCTGCAAAAATCATGTGTTCACGAGGTACCTCCACTTAACATGTTACTAATTAAGAAGAGAGTATTTTACACAGTCATAAAAATAACAATAATGGTGAATTTAAAGCAACAAATTTTAAAAAAAAGCAACTAGACCCATGATGTCTTGTCATTTAGAAATTCTTTAATAGTGTAATAACTCCTTTTTAAAAGAAAATTCCTAGTAGTGGTTTTAAATTTGTGCAGAGGTAAATTCATTATTTCCAGAGGTAATTTGTTGAAGAATTGTATACCGAGTCCCGCAAATGAGTTATGAACTTTATGTAGACGGTAGTTAGTGCCCACTAGTTTATGCTTATTTCTTGTGTTCACTTTGTGCAAGTCACTATTTTTACGGTAAAGAGTTAAGTTTTTCTTAACGTACATTAAATTAGCAAATATATACTGCGATGCAACTGTAAATATTTCTACTTCTTTAAATTTATCTCGTAAAGAATCTCTAGCACCTAACTTATATATTGCACGTATGGCCTTCTTTTGAATAACAAAAATTGTCTGAATATCGGCCGCCGCCGTACCCCATAATAGTATCCCGTAAGACATTACACTGTGAAAGTAACTAAAGTAAACTAGTCTAGCAGTATCTACGTCTGTGAATTGGCGAACTTTCCTAACTGCAAATGCTGCAGAACTAAGTTTGACTGCCAGACAGGATATTTGGGCACCCCACTGAAGCTTACAATCTAAAGTTAAACCTAAAAATACAGTTGAATCAACTAGGTTAATTGTTTCGTTATTTAAAATTATATTAGTAAGAACATTTTTGACATTCGGCAAAGTGAATTTCACACATTTTGTTTTGCAAGAGTTGAGTAGCAAATTATTTGTCGTGAACCAATGTAGTACTTGCGCAAGAGAATTATTTACGCTGTCAATGTTACTTGTATTACGATCAACTTTAAAAATAAGTGAAGTATCGTCAGCAAAAAGAACAATATCACATAGATTTCTAACAAAGAATGGCAAGTCATTAATATATATGAAAAAAAGAAACGGACCAAAAATAGAGCCCTGTGGAACGCCCATTCCCACTGGCAAACCTTGAGACCTACTTCCACTAACACCTACATACTGAACTCTATCTCTAAGGTAACTGGCAACAAGATTGAGTGCGCTATCTCGAATACCATAATGGTTGAGTTTACGTAAAAGTGTATCATGTTCAGCACAATCAAAAGCCTTTGACAAGTCGCAAAAAACACCAATGGCATCCTTCGAATTTTCCCAAGCGTTAAAGATATGTTTTAATAGAGTTACACCGGCATCAACGGTGGAGCGACCCTTAGTGAAGCCATACTGCTCACTGTGCAATAAATTATTTGTGAGAAAGTGGCTCTCTAACTGATGCAAAATAACCTTTTCAAAAATCTTACTGATTGCAGGCAAGATAGATATTGGCCGAAAGTTGCTAGGGTCGCTCTTGGATCCTTTTTCAAAAAGAAGAAATGACAAATACATACCACTTGCGGTGCAATCAATTGAAGTATTCTCTTGTCGTATACGTCACTACTTGTCGTACTTCCACAAGATTGAGAATGTGCCTTCTCCGCTGTGTAATATTGGTACCACAGTTGATGCAAAGCATTCATGTTCAAGCACAAGTCATCGTTCGAAGCGGGTACTGGTTCCGCAGGTAAGCCGTGGTCGTCATAAGGAGAATATTAGGAGTCCATTTTAGAAAGCACAAGTAGAAAAGGAACAGCTAACACAAATTCTAATCCACAATACGATCAAACTAAACGAACGCAAAGCTAGCTAATGACGGTACCTAACACTTAACAGAATTAACAAGTTAGTCAAGTGTTGCTGGAGTATGAAAATAACGTACTTTCAGGTTTTGGCAAGCGCTTTAAAATGAGATTTTGTTAAACACTTTTTTAATAAGCATCTCAGAAAATAATAATGGTAATGTAAAAATTACAATAAAATTCGTGCAGATAGCAGCATGTTCTTGTATCCTTTCAATGAAATAGAAATAAATAATATTATTCTATCCCTAAATAATACGCAGTCCGTTGGATATGATAATATTCCTACTCATATAATTAAACAGAATAGATATATTTTGGTACCATTGTTAAAGTACCTAGTTAACAAGTACCTAGTGAACAGGGTGAATTTCCAGAGACATTAAAGAAATCAATAGTTAAGCCACTTTACAAGAAAGAAGACAAATTGGAAATGTCAAATTACAGGCCAATTACCCTTATACCTGTGCTTTCCAAAATATTCGAAAAGGCCATGAAAAAACGGCTCACTTCATACTTAGAAAAGTTCAAACTTATTAAAACTGAACAAAATGGCTTCCAGGCAGGAAAATCGACTACTCTCGCCACTTTCTATCTAATCAATAATGTACTTTTAAATGTCGATAAAAAGAAGTCTACAACTGTCGTTTTCGTTGATATATCGAAAGCGTTTGACTTCGTGTCTCATAAAATCTTAATAGAAAAGTTAGAGAACTATGGTGTGAGAGGTCCGGCATTAAGTTGGACTAAAAGTTACCTTAATAACCGAGAGCAATGTGTTCAAATAGCTAATTTAGGTACTGATGCAGTTGTAAGACAGGAACAATCAAACTATATTACAAACGGTTGTGGTGTTCCGCAAGGGAGTGTGCTTGGGCCACTTTTCTTCCTACTGTACATAAATGACCTGCCTGACATTACACAACACAAATGTATCCTCTTTGCAGATGACGTGTCTATTATTATATCAAGTAAAAACGATATAGAAATCAATAACACAATTGACTCCGTAGTTAAATGGCTAAAAGACAACAACTTACATGCAAACCTTACAAAAACACAATACATACAATTCCAAACTTATAAATCAACAGCCATTCCTAGGGCACTAGTACACAATGACACAACAATAAATGAAACGTCACACACCAAATTTCTGGGTATAGTGGTTGATAGGCACTGCAACTGGAAGCAGCATATAGATGGGGTATGTAATAAAGTTAATAGTTTCGCGTATGTACTTAATAAACTAAGAGCTACATCAACCTTGCAGACTGGACTTCTAGCTTACCATGGCTATGTAAGTGCTGTATTGAGATACGGTCTAATACTATGGAGAAATTCTACTGATATACAAAGGGTTTTCTTGTGTCAAAAAAGATGTATCAGGGCTTTAGTTGGAATACCACCGTTTGAATCTTGCAAACCACACTTCAAAAAATTAAACATATTGCCCTTGCCTGGAATGTATATTTTTGAAATATGCGTCTTCGTAAAAACTAATCCTCATATATTTTTAAAGGCAAAAGACGTATATTATCGAAACACAAGACGTGGAGAACGGCTTGTACTAGATGTAGCTCCAAAGACAACGTTTCAAAGAAACTGCTACATGTGTGTTAAAATCTTCAATAAATTACCATCTCATATTCTAGAGCTTCCTCTATCAAAATTCAAGAAAAAGCTGAAATCGTTACTTCTTGAAAGAATGATTTATTCTGTAAATGAATGGCTCTAAAACATTGAATTGATTATATTTATTAACCAGTATTGTTATTTGAATTCTCTATATCGAATCATTTCAATTATTGTATTATTAATTATTACTTTTTGACATTTTGTCGAAATATTGACTCATTTGACATTGTATTATTAATTATGGTATTATTATTGCTGACTGAGGTTATGACTCTTTGACATACTAGCACATCTTACGATTTTTTTTAATTCCATTATGTAATAAAAACAGTATTTTTAAATTTGCACACCTGATGAGGTTGAATATGGTTAAATGGACTCAACGAAATTGTAACATCCTTTGTACACCCATTTTCATGCAAATAAATGATTTATGATTTATGAAATGTGGTTTTGTTAAACACTTTTTATCAATATTTTCCACCGATTATTTACAAGGCAACACAAACGTCACAAACCAACCATTCAATTAGTCCATTGAAGTACCTACACGTTTATAATCAAATGAAAGTATTTTAAAATCCATCATTATTATGTGTTTATTTCCTACTACTGGATAGCGATCAATATTTATAATATATTAAAACAAAAACTTTGAGTAATTTACTTTTTTTAAGACGATTGTTCACGTTCAGGCCAACTTTGGTCGGTCTCCTTTGGGATGTGCAAGCGGGATTCAGAAAGGGAATGGGATGTACGGATCAAGTCTTTTCCTTAAGGTGCATTTCAGAAAAAACCTTAAGTAAACACCAGAAGGTTTTCTGCGCCTTTATTGACCTGGAAAATGCTTACGATCGAGTGGTGAGGGATGAACTTTGGTCAACACTTTCTGTGTATGGAGTGGGTAGCAATCTGATACGGGCACTTTAATCCTTATATAGGATTCAAGTGCCTGTGTCAGAGTAAACGGGGTCCACACGGACTGGTTTAACATTGATCGTGGTGTTAGACAGGGATGTGTAGCGTCTCCTTGGCTGTTCAATCTATTCATGGACAGTTGTTTGACCGATCTGAAAGGGTCTGAATGTGGATTAAGAATGGGTGCATCTGTGTTTAAGACCTGACGACCAGGTTCTTTTGCGTCGTCAGCGTCTGATTTACAGCATATGGTCACCGTAATGAATGAGGCGTATAGGAAGAAGGGCATAAACGTGAATGTAAGCAAGACTAAGGTCATGGTCATAGAGAGGGAAACAGTATAACTGAATGTAACATAATGATAGGAGATGAAAAAGTGGAACAAGTGAATGAGTTTTGTGTATTTAGGCTCTTTGTTTACGAGAGATGGAAAATGTGAGGGAGATGTTGAAAGGAGAGTGAAAGCAGGAAATAGTGTGAATGGCGCCTTATAGTCCATCATCAGTAGCGAAATTATCCCAAGTAAGGCTCGCCTTGCTGTACTGCAGGGAGTTTTGGCGCCAACACTGATGTATGGTAGCGAATCATGGGTATGGCAGAAGAAGCATGAAAGTAGAATCAATGCTGTGGAGAGTATGTGCGGAGTAAGTATGATAGATATGATAGTGCGTAACAGTGTGATACGGGAAAAGTATGGTCTAAAAGAAGATGTAGTGACAAAGATTGAAAAAAGAATGTTGCGTTGGTTTGGACATTTAGAACGGATGGATGAAAGAAGAAATACGAAAGGAGTGTATCGTGCGAGAATGAATGGAAATGTCGGTAGGGGACGCCCTAGGCGGACGTACGTCGACCAAATAGGTGACGTACTAAAAAAGGGCCAAATTAAAAGTACCCATAACCGACGCGCATGCATGATGAGGTTAATGAATGTCGAGGAAGCGAAAGAGGTATGTTTCAACCAAAGCATGTGGCGTTCCATAGTCCCTGCCTACCCCAGTGGGAGACAGGCGTGACGATATAGATAGATAGATAGATAGTACCTCTGGAATGTATGAGTAAAATTCCGTTAACAGATTTCTGATATTCTGTGACGGTCTAGTCACATGTTGATGACAGGATTCCATGATGTTGATAAGAGGTACCCATTCTCTCGAGTGAAATCATATTTTCTGATTTCAACTGCGACACGTGCTATTCTGGAGTAATAGTGACAGTCGTTGGAGAGAACCTTGGGCTGATGTAGTTCAATCCAGTGGTAGGATCCTGATTCCAGCAAACACTATACCATACTAGTATTACTATAGCTACATATAACTGAGGCCATCTAGCGAACGAAGACGAAGTCTCAACAACTACGTCGTCGGACTGTAGTCCACCAGGACCGATCACCCAGCCTGGTTAGAGGATCAAAGTCAAAGTCAAAATCATTTATTAATCTAGGTCACAAGGTAACTCTTATGAATGTCATTTTTTTAAAGTAAATTACTTAATGCATTAACATTTACTGCGTTGTTCGCAATGCATTAGGTAGAACCACGAGGAAGAACGGGCAATAAAACTCGTAGCCACTGTTTTTATTCGCCAGATCCTGGCTCTAGTTGGAGGAACACCACACCTTATCCTTTTCACTACTATTACTACCTATTCTACACCTACCTACCTAGTGTTAATCCATCCAATGTCCCCTCAGATTGTCGGAGAGCAGACGAGCGAGGCAGTTCCGGCCACCATAGAGCGCTGGGCAGGTTCGGCGACTACTCCTGCGACAGCTCGCTGGAGCTGATCGAGTCTGCCGCGCGGTACATGCGCACCAGGCACTCGGAGAACGTCGAGTTTGTGCTGTGGACTGGGTGAGAATCTATTATAAAATCTTGCAATAAACTTGGTGCTTCATTCCTAAATTACTTTTAAGTGTAATGGATGTAAATTGAACCATAGATTAGGGATATAATTTCAATCTTAAAAATCGGTGTATACTTATTCGGTTTAAATGTAATCTCACTCAAACGTATCTTTCACGTAGCCCAAGAAAATACTGTAAGGAATAAATTATTATAGATTAAAAATGACGACTGAAATCAGTTGTTTGGACAACTTTTCCTAAATTTTTTTTTCATGCGCTGATTTATGTGGGAACTAGACGTCGCCAGCGGCTTCGACCGCGTCAATTATACAGATAAACCTTCCCCTTGAATAATTATATCTATTAAAAAAACCGCATTAAAATCAGTTGCGTAGTTTTTAAGATTAAAGCATACATAGGGACAGACATACAGAAGACAGACTTTGTTTTATACTATGTAGTGATAGTGATAAGAAATACGTTATTATAGATACTGGGTACTAACAGGATTGTTTTATGATTGTTTTATACCAGCCAAATAAGCGCATTATAAATTCGTAATATCCCAAATGAACTTTGCAATAATGTAAGAAAATAATAATATAGCTTTCATAGCCTAGTGGTGCCTTTCTTTCCAAAACAGTGCCAATTGTGAATCTAAATTACCATGAGGACGCAATTTTCATCATCGGTTCAGCATACACATGTATTTACATTTATTTAGAGGAATAAACAGAAAGTATACGTAATAGTCCGACTTCTTTGTTACAGCGCTATGTCGTAACTTCTGTCTGTATGAAACTGTATATAGTGAAAGTTTTGAATACAAATTTTGCTGTAGTTAGTTTATTCCAACACAGTATGAAGCTGGAGTTTTTGATATTATATTTCTACTCGTAGTTATATGATTAACAAACTTTAGTAAACTACAGCTAGAGAAAATGTTTACTATATTTGTTGTATATCAAATGGAGAAAGCTACGAATAGAAGTTTTATGTTTAGTGTTGTAAAACTGACTTTTAGGGTAAAAGGCGGAATCCATAAAGTATCACTATGTTGTCCGTCAGTCTGCCTGTCAAGAACTTTTGTTCCGGGAACACGCGGAGATATCAATTGAAGTTATAACAATGTCAAGTCTATGACCGTTTGCAGATGTAAAAAAAAATCTTCTATATTTACGTAATCTAAGATATGGAAAAATATAGTATTAGGTGGATTTTCAATGTCTTTTTTACTGTAGAATAATTTCTAAACTGTATGAGTTCGTGGCACCAATACTTTGACTTGTTTCTGAGAGATAGCCAAGTTATCATGAAAGTTTATTTCCTGCAATTTTTAAAAGCTCCCTCTGCCTCGATCAACACATATCATTTCAGACCCTAATCCAAATTTTCTTTCTCAGGGACATCATAGCAGCACACGCAGGCAAATATGACGACAAATACCAAGCCATCAGAAACATGACTGACCTACTCAGTAGAACGTTTAGTTCACACTTTGTGTTCCCAGTACTGGGACACTTAGACCCCGCTCCATCGGAGAGCCTTACCAATCTGTGGATGCATTGGCTGCCTTTGGAAGCGTTGCAGACATTTAAATATGGTAAGAATTGTGAAAAATTTTGTAATTATGTACATACATAATTATCACACTCATAGATACAGAGTACCTTTGGAAAATCCAAAATCAGATTCGTGACTGATCGTTGAAACGTTCTTCGTTTGAAGAGTCTTTAAATTACAGAGATAATCAGTACATTCGACAGAATAACAAAATATAGTAAATTTTTTCTTTGGGATGTTTATGAAAATATTCATAACGCAACTCAATAAGTACCTGAATTTATTTTATAGCTTTCTGGCACATATTTACTAAAAAGTTAATCTAGATGTTTATACACAGTTTATAATATTATAATAATGTTAAAATGTTAATTTTAATTACTTAAAGACTTAATTTAATTATATTGCCACAGTTGTATTTTCTATATTTTGAACAAAACATTAAATAAATACCATATTATTTTATGTTAAAATACGAATCTTTAACAATATAATAAAAAATGTTCACAAATAAAAATATATTGCATCAGTTTGATCTGTATTGGACAAATAGCAAGGGTTTAGCAGCAAACCTAAAATAACATTCAAATTGTGTTGGAAAATATACTTCCATCAGGCCATTACATGAAAATGCACAGACAGTTTGCATATAAATTCCACACTAGCATTGGCAAGAATGTAAGCGAGTTTGTTAGAATGCAGTATTGATTTTAAATCTTTTACTAGCACATTACAAACACGCAACAGTCTTTACATGACCTGGCTCGGAGTCAGCTCACGATTCCGTAGATTCTGGCACCTTTGCAAGTTCTGCAGACTTTTAAATATGGTGATTGTTTTGATGTTTCTAGACTAAGGCGCCTAACTTTGCCGCCATCAGGTCTAACTTAGTACCTGAGTACGCTTTATAAAACTTTAAAATTTCCGGGAGTCGACTAAGGAAATAAGAAACACGAACTTTTGTTTTCTGTATTCGTTTACTTTTGTTTCACATTTCTTGCTAACGCCTATTGATTCTTTAGATCAGTGCAGCAGTGGTGCCATTTTTTGGGTGATTGTTTTAATAAAAGTTTTGATATAAAACTGGCAGCGAGATAAAATATCAATTGCTCGGGCATCATCATAAAATGGCGTCTTTACATCCTTCGCTTCAAACATTATCAGAATGATTTGATTCTATCTTTATTGAAATCGGGTTTCGGATATTTGGTATTTATGTTTCTTTTTAGTTTATTTAAGGTTTATGAACCTATGTATAAAACAACCAGTCTTATAGTTTTTGTTTCTTTATTTTTACAATAATTTTGATAAAAAAAAATTACAAAGGTTGTTTTGATTACACTTACAAAGATACTGCTACGACAGTTATTTTTATTGTCTGCAGTATTAATTTATTATACTGGACTAGTCCAATATAACCTGCTAACCTAGGTTAGCACAACTTCGAAGGAAATGGCAAGAACAAAGAGAGGCCCATGTTCGGAAGTGAACACAGTCGGGCTCTGGATGATGATGATGAATAATTTCTTAACTGTAATGTTCGCTATTACAAGCCGTAACTTAATGCATTTCCCATCTTAAAACTCACATAGAATAAAATCTGCTGGATTGCCTAAAGCCTCAGGTATTCTATCACAGGTGGCTATTACACGATAGAGCAGAAACAGAGCAAGCTGCGGATAGTTGTGCTGAACACCAACTTGTTCAGCATCCGCGACCCCAGCAGTGTGCAGGCCAGGCGCCAGTGGGAGTGGCTTGATGCTGTACTAGATAAAGCCACCGGTAATAAGGAGATGGTAAGTAGATGCAGAATTAAAAATATTATTGGAAAAATGATTGGCACTATTGCAATCATATATTTTGCTACTTTGCTGATTTTCTTAGATAAGGTTTCGATGCGGATCTGATCAGACCCTCTGCTCGTTTGCCCTCAAATAGAAACATAAATTTGTTATAGATTGAATATTTATATGAATTTATTTTGTTGCTATCCGTTTTTACGTAGCCAATGGAACCGCGGGTAATAATAATAAAGGCGATAATTCTTATCGTTCTAATTCAGAGTCACAATAATTTTATTAAAACCGAGTCAAGTGTGGTTCAGCTCGCACATGGCCCCAATAACATTTGTTCTTTTTTCACTATTTCAAATTTGCACCGTATTTATTTAGTGTTATGTCTTCAATAGAAAAATATCCACAGGGTGAAAATTTTATCTCTATTAATTTATAGACTCGCCTGTATCCCCGAAGGGGTAGGCAGTGGTGTAATATTACACCCACATTTCGCCATGAATTTTTAGGTCCCACGTAGTCGGGGGTGAGCCTATTGCCGTACCGGGCACATTACCAGACTTCGTGTTGCTACTAAGAATTTCCTAACGGAAAAACCCAATAACACTTTGCCCGACCCGGGAATCTAACCCGAGACCAATCCCACGCGCACATTTATGCCGCGAGACCAAGGAAGCAGTCCATAGGGTGAAAATTTTAAACTCTAGCTACTTTATAAGAATTATACAGCCCAACAGATAGACAGACAGGTGGATCACAGAGGCTTAGTAATAAAGTTCTGGTAGCACCCTTGGAAAGTCTAAAATATATTAAAAATTCACTACATGAGACTGAAAAATGTGAGCTGCCATGTGAATTTTAGAAATGGACAGGGACGAAACGTATTACTTTGCCTTTCTTGACTCGTGTAACGAGTTGATACAATTTTTCGTAAAAAGCATAAAGTTAGCTTTTATGAAGTAAATAGTAGGTATTTTTCATGACTTTAGAATCTTGTGAATACTGAACCAATATAAACAATCAAACGAAACCATAAATGAAGCAATTTCTCACAATAACGAGTTCGGTATAAATAAAAGCGAAGAAATAAATCAGGTTTTGAGCGATAAAAATAGCTCTTTGTTTGAAGCATCCGCTGTTGACCTAAAACGGTAGAATTTACACAATACGAACGTACAAAATGGAGAGACAAGCTTCACAATTAAACTTTCAGCAGCGCTTTAAGGCCAGCCGGCCATAACTGGACAACACTTTTGTATGCATATAAAACTTTAGTTGGGATCGTATCGTTTTTGTATAATTTTTCTGTAAAATGGACTATAGCATATATGGGAAAAGGAATAGAAAGAGGAGTGGCATGTGGGAGAAGAGAAGAGCATAAGGTCGCCAGCGCATTCACTCTCCCAATGAAACATCATCATCATCAGCCTGCCGTAGTCCACTGCTGGATATAGGCCTCTCCAAAATATATCTTCCAATGAAACGACACAGTATAATTACTATGATGTAACATCGATATTCTATGAGAGGGTGGTACTTTTCCGGTCCAGCCGGCACATTCCCGCTGTATTTAGCAAGGATTTACTACCCACAAAGTTTATCTTCTCGTAGTGAGGAGAGTCCCATGCCTAGCAGCGAGATAGTTTATCTCATCTTTTAAACTATAACATAATTACAGTTCAATGTGGGACCTAGACCTGCCGCAGAGTAGGCCATAGGCAGCGCGCTTTCGTTTCCGCCATTCTGCCATTACTAGCCACCTTCCTCTAGCCATCGATCCACTGGCCATAGAGCGTCCAACAGTATGCTTGTCAAGACGCGGTCTCTGTTTGAGAGCCTGCTTACTACACCGACCATCGATTCTACGACAGTTTATGTACCCACAGTAGGTACTGGTATTATTCATTCACCACGGCTTTGTTACACTAAATTAAACACTACAAAAAAAAAAAATAGTAAAAAACTCTTTCGCGTCTTCACTGAATAAATACTGTTCAAAATCGCGATCAAGCGAGTGCCATTGGCAAAATGGTACATCAGACGTATCGAATATCGGTTTTCGTGGTCTGCAGTTACGTTAATATTATAAACATTTAACCCTTCGATTGGGGCAGTCAAGCGGTGACTATTAAGTTTAAAATTTATTGACAAAAAGCATTTTTGAATAAAAAGCGATCGAAATTTCATTCAAACAAGCCATGTTTGAAACAAAGCTATTGTCGATTCAACGAATTTATGTCAAACAAGCAAAATATTTGTTAAGTATGTAAATTTTCGATTGTACAGAAAAACCAATGTATTTATTTAATAGTCACAGTATATTGTATGAAAACGATTTTGCACAATATTCGTTCCAATATTTTTCATGTTTCATTTTGTGGATTCGAAGTTTTCATCAAAATTAGTAATTTTTTTAAGTCAATCTGTATATTTTAAAAAAGATTCGATGGAAATATACATGTATTTTATTCGCTAATACTTCAGTTACGTGTTTAAATTTTGTTATTTTCCAATTTTGCATTTTTGTGAAATACGCCGTAATCTGTTTGTCAAGCCGCACTTTTGTGGACTAATGTCATTTACAAAGGACTACCAATATATTCAGATGAAAATTAACCCCCAACAAAAACTGAATCTGTGTATCATAAGACTGAGGTAGGGTAATCTATATCTTGTTAGCCTAGTTTGCAAGACCGCATAAATATGCACTTAAAGCGATATGAGTCGGACTCGCAACACAACATTTATTTAACAAGAAGTGGCTAAACTACCGTGCCGATATGAAACGGAACTGTAGGAAATTCGGACGATGGCCGGCCGGGACCCAGTCTAATAAATTACAGATTAGAAAACCGTTAATCTAATCGGTACTACCGAAATCGCGATGCAAAAGTAATATTGGAAAAGGTTGTGTTTCTTTACTATCGAATGTTTTGACAGTGGCAGGTCGTTTGTTGTCGTTAATATATTATTATTGAGTGTCTTTTAATTAATTGTTTACGCACACATTGATGGAGTACACCTACAGAAGTGGTCTTTGAGTGTGCGTTTGATGTGATTTTATTTGGTGATTGCTGGACTTGGTCAGAATTTTATTGAAAAAAATTGCAATAATGATGATGGATGATAATTCTCAATCATTGTATGCCAGTTCATAACTAGCATACAATGATTGAGAATTTATTAAGTAATAAAACGATGCCCACAGCTAAGCCCGCACATTTTTTAAAGTGACCCGTTTGTGCCCAAACCCCTGGGAATTTTTGGAATCCCTTTAACACAATAATTTGATATATGAAGATAGTAAGCCTATAGTTCAAGTATCACAGCGTGGAATAATTGAAAGCCTTGTCCTGTATGTAGCTCGAACCTAAAACACTAATAACAGCGACAGCAATCAATTAACAACTTCGCCGTACGTACGTCAAGTCAAACAAAATTCTCCACATGAACCACGAAATCAATTCGATCATATTATTCTACGAGCAGCCAATTCAAGTAATATCAAGTTTTCTCGTAGCCTCTATAATAAGCTGACAATTACTATATTGGAAGCACTTTGGCATATTTAATGTACCAACAAAAGCTCTGTAAAGCATGTTCTGTACGCCTGATACGAATTTCCGCGTCCACAATTATGAATCATTACAATAGGGCGGTTATAATTTATAGTTGTAAATGGTACGGCAACGGGCCACAGTGTACATAAATAGGGTTGAACAACTCATGTGTTAGGCAGTGATCTGAATGTATGTTTGGGGTATATTTTGCGACGTGGCTGTGTGAGTGATTATTGCAGTTTGAAAACCCTATAGCAGTGAAGGTGCCTCGCCTAGTAATCAAAATCAAAATCAAAAAACATTTATTCATCTAGGTCACAAGGTGACGCTTATGAACGTCAAATTTTTAAAGTAAATCATATGCTCCTACATTTACATTTACTGCCTCGTTCGCAAAGCAATAGAACGGGCAATAAAACTCATGGCCACTCTTTTTAATCGCCAGTGTTATGGTACATATTTTGTTTTTGTAAGGAGCTGCAACTGTTTCACATTGTAATTAATTACTTGTAAATAGTAAATAAGAACATACATGATATTTAAACAAATATACAGTTACAAAATTAAGTGCTGTAGTAGTCTTTCAATGTGAATCTTGTGTAACAGGAGCATCCACCTACGCCTTATAATGTAGGCAACTCGCGATCATGTTCAGAACTATGGTGGAAAAGTATGTTACAGAAAGTGACGGTATATGAATACACGAAAATTACAAAAATGTCAGTATCCAGCGCATGATAACGAGTTATCTTCATCTAACACTGTAGCAAATTTTAATAAAATTTGTGGAACAACAATGAAAATGTAAATGTAGTTAGTTGGATGACCTAATAAAAGATGAATTTTAAATTAATAGAACTAGAGATATTATATAAAAAAAAACTGAAAAGCAAGGTATCTATATAAATTCAAAATAATCAAGAGTTGGCTAGTGTAAGTGACCATCTCTCCTTATCACTGAAATAATCATTAATGGTATAATAACCTTTCCTAATAAGGCAGTCTTTTATTTTACTTTTGAACGTACTAAATGGTAATTCTAAAAGACTAATTGGTATTTTATTGTATATACGAATACCTAGCCCTACAAAAGAATTATTAACTTTATGTAAACGATGATAAGGGGCATATAACTTATGCCTGTTTCGAGTATTTATGTTATGTACATCACTTTTTGTAGTAAATAAAGCTACATTTTGCCTAATATACAATATATTAGCAAATAAAAGCAAACAAAAATTGCGAGGCTACCGTAAGAATCCCTATAGACTTAAAACGTTACCTAAGAGTATCTTTTGCACCTAACATGTATATTGCTCGTACCGCTCGTTTCTGTAGAACGAAGACATTCTGAATATCCGCAGCTTTGCCCCATAACAAAATGCCGAAGTACATGACACTATGAAAATAGCTAAAATAAACTAGACGAGCTGTGTCAACATCAGTAAGTTGTCTAACTTTTTTGACAGCATACGCAGCAGAGCTGAGCTTACCGGCAAGACATGCTATATGTGCACCCCATTGTAACTTATTATCTAGTGTAATTCCTAGAAACATTGTCGAGTCAACTGTGTCAAGTTCCTCCCTATCTAGCCTTATATTAGGTCCCAGTTGTCTAACGTTAGGTAAAGCAAATTTAACGCATTTAGTCTTTTTAGAATTAGGCACTAGGTTGTTTGCTGTAAACCATTGTGTAACCTGTATAAGTGTATTATTTATATCATCAAATTGATTCCTATTCCTATCTACTTTAAAAATAAGTGAAGTATCATCTGCAAAAGTACGACATCACAGATGTTTTTTAAATAAAAAGCTAAGTTATTAATATATACAAGGAATAGAAAAGGACTTAAAATAATGAATTGCTATTTACTGATGATAATGATGTATGTTCAGAAATTAGGGTAATTGTGCGTGAAAATCAAATATTTGGTACAGATTTGTTTTTTTTAGTTAGTTAGATAGCATAACTGTCTATGGATGAAATAAACGAATTTATTCTTGTTCTACTGCTATCTATTACACTGTAATCAGCCCCATGAAACGCAGTAATATGATACCATTAGAAATACAATAGAAAGGAAGAAGATAGGTATTACTTTCTATATTACCACATACATACACATCAATCCTCGTCCCACACGTTATTACTGTCAAAAAACTCACTCCTTATGTAAATAATGTTACTTTGTCTGTATATTTTTGGTATGAAAGGTGAAAGAATAATGTTCATGTTAGGATGTGAATTTGGTGGTAAGCCATGTTGTGGTGAGTTCATTTATTTGTTCAAGGTATACACATAGACATAGTTATGGTTTATGGGAGGCTCTCTTCCACCTAGCTGCAATATGGGGTCCACTTACAAGTCTTCCTGGATTTGACTGAATATTAGCTTTTCCACAGAGTAACTGCCCGTCTAATCTCAGTACCCCAAAGGGATAGCAATATGCCATGGTTTAGAATAGTGTCAGTTTTCAGATGTACTGACTAAAAAGCTTCATGACAGCCAGCTACGGCCAATAATGGATTGCCCGTGCCTCGGAGAGCAACGTGCTCTCAAGCGATCATTAACAATCACTAGATCAGTATAGTAAAATGAACATGTTGTTTTAACTTATATTTAATTTTAACTTAAAATGTGTAGTCAGCTGCCTTATTACAAACAGTTAAGAATCAAAACTCATGCAACTTTTAGTAATTAAATTTAATTAAAAATTTGTACGCTTTGGCATGTTAATCAAATCAATTAAGCAAACCTAAAGTAAAGAATATTAAATTTCAATAACAACATTTTAAATTACCTTATTACTTATTTTGATCGTTGTTAGAATATTGGCTTTTTGTTTAAGATTATTAATATATTACGGCATCTAGAATACGCACAAATCAAATCAAATCATCAGCTTTTGTTCATAATCTGTCGCACTACTGGGCACATGCCTCTTCTTGAGAACTGAAAGGTGGGTCAACTTTGGATTGGTACACTGTACATGACACACATGACAAATTATACATATGTTTTGATTAGCCTATCCCTGAGAGGTAGACCTCTGCCGGCCCCACAAGTAAGGCGTAGCAATATTATGTCTCTAAATATTATTGTTATGTCTTAGGTAGACACAACAGTCACAGTTGGTCAACATTTGCCTGTATTTATTTATAGAAATGTAATAAAGAGTATAATGGCAGAGTTAATGGTTTAGGGGCATTTCAACTAAAATTTTAGGTACTATAGTTGAGACTGTTGCGCCTTACCTCTCTATAATTTTTAACCAATGTTTTGACTTAGGCGTATTTCCGGATTTGATGAAATTAAGTAAAATCATACCTTTATTCAAATCTGGCAGTAAAAATGATGTAAATAATTTTAGGCCCATCTCTATCTTGCCGGCATTTAGTAAAATATTTTATTAAAGCAGCTACTAAGACACTTTAATTTAAATAGTCTGCTTCATAAAGATCAATACGGATTTACTAAAGGTAGATCCACTACTGATGCGGGTGTTGCTCTCATAAAAAACGTTTATAATGCTTGGGAGTCATCTAAAAATGCTATCGGAGTATTCTGTGACCTCTCAAAAGCATTTGATTGCGTTCATCACGACACACTATTGCGTAAGCTCCGCCACTACGGCGTAGAGGAAACCGCACTTTGTGTTGTCGAGTCGTACCTGCGGCAAAGATTTCAGTGCGTCGATGTAAATGGGACTCCATCCTCTAAATTACCTATACAGTTGGGCGTTCCACAAGGTTCTATTTTAGGTCCTTTTCTATTCCTTGTATATATTAATGACTTACCTTTTTATTTAAAAAACATCTGTGATGTCGTTCTTTTTGCAGATGATACGTCACTTATTTTTAAAGTAGATAGGAATAGGAATCATTTTGATGATGTAAATAACGCACTTATACAGGTTACACAATGGTTTACAGCAAACAACTTAGTGCTTAATTCTAAAAAGACTAAATGCGTTAAATTTGCTTTACCTAACGTTAGACAACTGGGACCTAATATAAGGCTAGATAGGGAGGAACTTGACACAGTTGACTCGACAATGTTTCTAGGAATTACACTAGATAATAAGTTACAATGGGGTGCACATATAGCATGTCTTGCCGGTAAGCTAGATAGGGAGGAACTTGACACAGTTGACTCGACAGTGTTTCTAGGCATTACACTAGATAATAAGTTACAATCGGGTGCACATATAGCATGTCTTGCAGGTAAGCTCAGCTCTGCTGCGTACGCTGTCAAAAAAGTTAGACAACTTACTGATGTTGACACAGCTCGTTTAGTTTATTTTAGCTATTTTCATAGTGTCATGTACTACGGCATTTTGTTATGAGGCAAAGCTGCGGATATTCAGAATATCTTCGTTCTACAGAAACGAGCGGTACGAGCAATATACATGTTAGGTGCAAAAGATACTCTTAGGGAACGCTTTAAGTCTATAGGGATTCTTACAGTAGCCTCGCAGTTTTTATTTGCTAATATATTGTATATTAGGCAAAAATAGCTTTATTTACTCCAAAAAGTGATGTACATAACATAAATACTCGAAACAGGCATAAGTTATATGCCCCTTATTATCGTTTACATAAAGTTAATAATTCTTTTGTAGGGCTAGGTATTCGTATATACAATAAAATACCAATTAGTCTTTTAGAATTACCATTTAGTACGTTCAAAAGTAAAATAAAAGACTGCCTTATTAGGAAAGGTTATTATACCATTAATGATTATTTCAGTGATAAGGATAGATGGTCACTTACACTAGCCAACTCTTGATTATTTTGAATTTATATAGATACCTTGCTTTTCAGTTTTGTTTTTTTTTTTATATAATATCTTTAGTTCTATTAATTTAATATTCATGTGTTATTAGGTCATTCAACTTACTACATTTACATTTTCATTGTTGTTCCACAAATTTTATTAAAATGTGCTACAGTGTTAGATGAAGATAACTCGTTATCATGGGCTGGATACTGACGTTTTTGTAATTTTCGTGTATTCATATACCGTCACTTTCTGTAACATACTTTTCCACCATAGTTCTGAACGTGATCGCGAGTTGCCTAAATTATGAGGCGTAAGTGGATGCTCCTGTTACATAAGATTCACATTGGAAGACTACTACAGCACTAAATTTAGTAACTGCATATTTGTTTAAGTATTATGTATGTTCTTATTTACTATTTACAAGTAATTAATTACAATGTGGAATAGTTGCAGCTCCTTACAAAAACAAAATATGTACCATAACACTGGCGATTAAAAAGAGTGGCCACGAGTTTTATTGCCCGTTCTTTCTCGTGGTTCTACCTATTGCTTTGCGAACGAGGCTGTAAATGTAAATGTAGAAGCATTAGTAATTTACTAAAAAAAATGGACGTTCATAAGCGTCACCTTGTGACCTAGATGAATAAATGATTTTTGACTTTGACTTTGACTTTGATTGCAGCATATTAATTTTTCTTCGAGATCTGAGATTATTCCCCTTGCTAAATCCACACTGCATGAAGTAATTATCAGGTGGACCATGGTTCGGCACCAAGGACACAGTCAATTTCATAATAAGTTGCATACATAGTGGTTCACGCTCTAAGGGATCTTGTGCACTTCGCAAAGTTTCTTCCAGGCTCGTTTCATAGACCCTGCCATCCCGAACCTGGTTGTAAAAAGAATTGAATATACATATATGAATAAATAAATTGGAATCTAAAATTTAAAATGTGGTGGATTCCTTGTGACAATACGGTGAAACAACGGGTATGAAGCACTGACTTTAGGACAGGGTTTGCTAGGTTACTTAGGGTTACAGCTTTCGTAGGACGTAGCGAGTTTCTAATAGTCTGTAATTAAACTGTACACCGTGGCTCTATTTGATTTTCATCAGTGTTGTTTGAGTACTGTTTCTCAAGCTTATTTTCGTGACGGATTTTCAGTGAATTTTTGTATATAACAATGGATATCAATTATTCATGATTATTTACATAAAGTGAAACTTGATGAAGTATGTCAAAAAGAATTCAAGTATGCCACCCCTCACCATGACTTTACCAGCAGTTCACCGTATGTAAAATGTGTACAAGAACAAAATCACACATATTTATTACTGTGACTGCCTGCGTGAATAGCGTATGCGACTGCTGATCGGAGGTCCCGGGTTCGATTCTCGGGTCGGGCAAAAGTGTTACTGGGTTTTTCCGAATTCTTAGTAGCAGCACGGAGTCTGGTGATATGCCCTGTAACGGCAAGAGGCTCGCGTTTGTTATTACGTAGGACCTAAAAATTCATGGCGAAGTGTGGGTGTAATATTTTCCCTTCGGGGATACAGGCATGAGTCTATAAATAAAATAAAATAAAAATATTATAGTGCCAGCGTCGTCGCAAGCTTACCATACCAAAGTAAAACTCTGCTGTAAACGTGCGATGAAAAACAACAAAGCAGAAAGTCAATCTCAAAATGTGTCAATCGCAAGTAATCAGAAACAGTAGCGTTAAGATCAATTAAACACCAACAGTATAATACTCTCTGAATGTCGCAATGTAATGTAATGCAAAGTAACCCAATAAATAAATGCAACAGCAAAATAACATTAATCCAACGTGTAATTCACCACGTGAAACTGAAATAAGAACACAAAAAATTATATCGCGAACACAAACAACAATTTCCTTTGATCGTTCATTCGAGCAATAAACATTATTGTTTATTTGTTCCATTCAGATATCAATAACAAAAAAAAACAATAATATTGTGTCAACACCACTCATTACGCTCCGCGATACTCGATACATCCCTATCAATATTTCAATACCATGGCATCATAAAAGACAAAAAGCCTTAACAAATATATCGCAAAGATATCTGAATGTTACACCAATGTGTCAGAAGTCGCATCGTATTTGGAAATTCAATTTATTTCTCCCTATACTGTCAATAGAATTGGAGCCGGGGATTTAAAGTCAATTTTATATAAAGAAATATATAGTCCCTTTGTTCGCTGTATTGGTTACACTCAACCCTTTTCAGTAACGTGAGAATACACTCGAAAGGGATCGATGATAGTTGGATTTTAAAGCAGAGTATACGCAAATGCTAGGAGCGTTGAGGGTTAGTTTGTTAGAGGCTCAGAACATTGATGCGTGTCGTTATAGACAGGCATCGAGTTCTTGCTGTGTTTTGAGTTACTTTGGGCCAAAGCATATTATTTGACGTATTATGGGAAATATAAACAACTTACAGATCTATATTTACAGTTAAAATACCTAAAGCACATAAACAATGGTGTCCTAAAACGAATATGCCACTCCGTAGTCTAACTGTCAAAAACCAGGAGCAAAAGCAGAAATCTAAAATAAATGTATATTGATAATTTTGTATAGGAATTGACACTTCCAGGTACAATAAATAGGGATGTTCTTTAATATAAACTATAAAGACATTATTAAATATAAGCTATTGCATTAATGAAATTTGGCACTTCTGGAAACTTTCATTTTAAATGACAAAAGTTTGGTTGGTCATTAAACTCATCAGCTTTAAATAATCAGTTGAACAGCTAGCGACATCATCAGCTGACTTCGCGTTCTTTTATAATTAAAAGCAACAAACATTTAATTAAAAGGCTAGTCTTAATCGGCTATTTCATTACTGGCTATAAACAATTCATAAAGCAAAACAGTAAACGGTTAATGACTGACTTCCATAGCGAATGGTTTTACATCTTTGCTTTATTACCTACCAGCATTTCCTTGTTCAAAATTGAAAATGTAGTAGAATAGTAACTAATTAGAAATATCGTAGGCATAGACGACAGTTTGGTCAGCTTAATAGTAACAAAATCTTCCTGTAGAAATTCCATCGTTTCAATTTTGCAGTTCCGTAATCGGAGTATCAGGAGGAATCACACACGCTCACAGAAATTTGGTTCTGATATCAAATCGTACTTATGTATTTGATTGCAAAAAAAAAAGATCGCGAGAAACCCCGCATGTCTAACTACGGTATTCAATATTCGATCTGAATTAGTTCGCACTTACTCGGAACTAATTCTCTGGTGTGAGGCCAAGTATGAAGGTGGAGCTACTAGTTGTAGGTTATTTAATAAAACCAAACTGTAACTTGAACTAAATGATTTATTTTAATTGACCTCAAGCACACACATTAATATTTGTTTATCTATATATACCTAGCGCGGTAACAAAACCATAGCGCGATTCAGCCGAATGGAACGTCGCCATCTATCGAACACTAGGGTAGTTTTTGTCGACAATAAATTAATTATTACAATGAAATGTTCCCGAATCGCACTATGGTTCTGAGCTTATAAATCGTGAACATACCGCCCACCAAGGGCATTTAGTGCCAGAATGTCCTTCACATAAACAATGGTTTTTGGCAATTTGACAATAATTCTTATAATCTAGGTTGTCCTTTTTTTAATCTAGCATAATACATATATGGGTTCAGCAAAAGTTGAATATGTGACCTATAAAATGTGAGACATGCGAACCCAATAACCAAAATTAAACAATGAGTGTTCTCTTAAACTAAACAAAACACAAAACAATGTAAATAAATGAAATTAAACAGTTACAATTTAAAGTTACACTGTGATAACACGCAAAGATATACATACAATCAATTAATTGGCCACAGGCAAAATACATATTTTGTTGGTTGACCTTTTAATAGTAGATCCCTTAGTCCGTAATGTGACCACTCGAGTGACATTATCGTGACCTGGGTGTTTTTCTAGTACCCTACCTAATAGCCAACGACTTGGAGGCAGGTCATCATCTTTAACTAAGACGATGTTTCCAATTTTTGGTTCAGGAGTATTTGTAGACCATTTATACAGATTCATTAAATTCTCAAGATACTCCCGGGACCGACGACTCCAGAATGATCGTACCATTCTTTGTATAAACTGCCACCTTGTCAAAGAACTAATACTTGCACTGTCGTGATTGTAATCTGGTACAGTAACCAACGGTTCTCCAACTAGAAAATGCCCCGGAGTTAATGGCATGGGCTCCCCAGGATCATCAGTACTAATCACACTTATAGGAAGCGAGTTAAGACAGGCTTCAAATTGCGTAAGAAATGTACTTAGTTCCTCATACGTGAGTGTAAACTCACCAACGACACGTTTAAGGTGGTACTTGGTGGATTTGACACCCGCTTCCCACAGACCGCCAAAATTGGGCGCGTGAGGGGGAATAAAGTGCCATTCCGTGCCGTTTGCCTCGAAGTGTTCTACAATGGTAGGTTGAGCCTTAATTAACTCCTGGAGTTCTCGCGCGGCACCTATAAACGTACTGCCATTGTCACTCCAGAGTTTGGCGCAGTGACCTCGCCTAGATACAAACCTTCTGAAGGCAGCTATAAACGCTTGTGAGCTCATGTCACTCACAACTTCTGAATGTATTGCACGAGTAGACATGCAAACAAACACACAAATATAGCCCTTGTAAGCACGATGTCCACGACCCTTTGTTGTTCTTACATTGATGGGTCCAGCATAGTCAACCCCACTATGCAGAAAGGGTCTGGTTGGCGAACATCGCACCGAAGGGAGAGAACCCATCATAGGGTTATTTATTTGGGCTCGTTGCTTTGCGCACGTTACACATTTTCTAACACAGTGTTTTACTAATTGTCTCACTCCGATGATCCAGTAGCCTGTTCTCAAATAATTTAACATCAGTTGAGGACCACCGTGCAGTGTCTTGATGTGTGCGTCTGTTACAAGAAGTTGTGTGAAATGTGATGCTTTTGGCAGCACTATGGAATGCCTCGTTTGTTCATCTAGTGGTGCCTTTTCTAATCTACCCTGCGCTCTTAATATGCCCTTGTGATCAAGATAAGGGCATAAAGTTTTCAACTTACTAGCTTTTGTTTTTATGTATCCGAGGTCTTGTATCTGTTTTAGTTCCTGTTCAAATGTTTGTAGCTGTGTTACCTTTATGCAACATTCTAACGCTTCTTCTATTTCTTGTTTCTTTAAATATCCCTTATTTTGTCCTTTCTTCATGAATCGCCTACAATACGCAATAACCCTTAGTAGTCTTGGTAGTGTCGAAAATCTTTCGAACGGTGACGGTTCCGCAGTTGTTACCATTAGCGTCTTCACGGCATGTTCTAATTCAGTTTTGAAACCGGTTGGCCTTTGGTAAATTATAATTTTCTCCATCAAAAATAATGGTCCAGAAAACCATAACTGATTTTCCCTAAACAGACTAGGTAATATGCCCCTTGAGGCACAGTCCGCGAGATTATTTTTTGTAGAAACATGGAACCACTTAGAAACCGGCATTGTGGTCAATATTTCCGAAGTCCGATTAGCAACGAATGTCTTCCATCGGCTTGGATGACTGCTAAGCCAAGCAAGAACCACGGTAGTGTCGGTCCATGCTATGATTTTCTCATCTTTGATTTTTAAAACTCTTGCGGTTTCAGCTAAGAGCTTAGACAGTAAAACTGTGCCACATAACTCCAAACGAGGAATACTCACCTGTTTTATCGGGGCCACTCTGGTTTTTGCTACCAACAGCGAAACATTTACTTTGCCTGCTACATCAATCGTACGCAAATAGACTACGGCGGAGTAGGCGACCTTGGACGCGTCGCAGAACCCATGTAGTTCGACATCATCGCCAGAAACGGTGCCTAGCCAGCGCGGGATTCGAATTGAGGTAAGTAAGCACAACTCTTTGCGGTAAGTACTCCATTCGCTAACTAACTCTGTAGATAATGCGTCATCCCAACCGACACCTGCCAGCCACAGTTTTTGGATGAATATTTTCGCCAGGACCACGGTAGGAGCTAGCCATCCCAAAGGGTCGTACAACCTGGCTATATCAGATATTATTAAACGCTTCGTTAAAGGTGTAGTGGTCGGCGTGGGAAGATGTACTGAGTATTGAAAGGTGTCTTCGCTGCGGTCCCACGTGAGTCCTAATATTGTAACAGTATTGTCGAGCCTAATAGCTACATCTTTTTGTTCATTATGAACTATATGTTTTGTACTGTTGGTCTCTATTGTGGTATCTTTATTGTTTATATCCATTGAATTGATTTTTTCTAAGAGTTCCTTGCTATTTGTGTTCCACTTTTGTAACACAAAACCACCCTTTCCTAATAACTTGTTCATCTGCTTGTAGATTGCAACACCTTCAGTGACAGTTGTACAGCTTGTCATAAAATCATCCATGTAGAATTCATTTAATACCTTATCGGCAACCAATGGATATTTCTCCCCTTCATCATACGCTACTTGGTGTAGAGTTCTAACTGCTTGGTATGGTGCGGTCGCTGTGCCAACGGTCACTGTTACCAACGCATAGTCCTTTATTTCCTTTGTGGGCTCATCACGCCAGAGAATCCTTTGGAACATGGTGTCTTCATCAGCTATATACACCTGACGGTACATCTTGACTATGTCTGCCACCAGTCCAATAGGATGTAGTCTTCACTTCAAGACTGTGTGCCTCAAGTCAGCCTGCAAGGTCGGACCAACCATGAGAGTGTCGTTTAATGATTTTCCATTCTTATTCTTTTCAGATGCGTTAAATACAACTCGGACTTTAGTTGTGCTTTTGTCATCCCGTATGACCGCATGATGAGGTAGGTATACTGCTGTATGTTGCTTACTATCGTTCTCATCTACAGGTTTCATATGACCTAACCGTAAGTACTCGTGTATTACCTCGGTGTATTTTTGTTTCAGATCAGGATTCTTTTGTAATCGCTTTTCTAAATACCTTAATCTAGCTTCAGCAATAACACGTGAACCACCTGCCTTGCAAGGAGGATCATCAACCTTAAAAGGTAACTTTAGAACATACTTTCCATCTTCTCCCCGTTTAGTTGCAGCTGTGTAGAACTCTTCGCAACGTTTTTCTTCTGGGGTAAGTATCTTCCTTTATGTACTTGTTGTTCTTCGATCTCCCAAAATTTCTTCAGAAGATCATCTTCCCTGAATTGGCAATCACCTGAATATTTTTGCATGTATTATCTACACTGACATTGGTTTCCACAGCTCCGGACAGGATCCAACCCAAAGTTGTGTTTTGAGCAATCAGATTGCTGGATGGACTCTTTATCATGTTGCTTTTCATGATGATACTGTGAACCTCAGCTCTTAGTAAAATATCAATCGTGTTAGGTTGATCGAAATGAGGATCAGCTAAATTTAATGTCGCTATGTTTACCCAATCGAAAGTATTTCTGTCAATAAATTGATCAGGTTAGCTTGACGTTCATTTGTTTAGCACATAGGCGTTTAAGCTTAAATTGAACTGGGGAACTACCCTTGATTGTACGTTCAGGCGTACCATATACCGTGCAACGACTGAACCACTACCTAATCCTGACACGACTCCGCGAACAGGTATCTTTTGCAGACATAGATACTGAACTGTTGACTCCGTAATAAAACAGGCTTGAGAGCCTTGGTCAATCAACGCTCTTACTACGTGGTAGTCGCCCGTCTTGGACTCTGCCTTTACTAACGCCGTAGCTAGTAGGACCTGACGAGGCATGAGTATATCTTTTGAGAAACAAGAGAACACTGACGCGTCACTTGTTGAAGAACTAGCGTCGACGTTAGCTTGTTTCAATGAATCGTCTTTCTGTGAGTACGCTTCGAGATGCAACAACGAATGGTGTCGTTTGTTACAAAGCTTGCAAGCGGTTTGTTTTTTTCAACTTGTAACCATATGGTTACTGCCCATACAATTAAAACATAAGTTATGTTTTGTAATGAAATCGCGCCTGTTGTTGACAGGTTGTTCGGCGAATTTTTTACAATAGCATAATTTGTGTGTATCGGAGCAGTACTCACAACGCATATGGCTTGAACTTACGGCTACTAATGCCTTGGAAGTGTGCGAACTGTTGACTTGTGGAGCCATCCACCTTTTGGGTTCTATGCATTCAAGTGCGTGAGAGATATGTAATAATATCTAGGCTTTGGGCTGAAATTACTGATATCCAAGTATTTATACATAATATGTAAGAGGATAGTGGCAACTAAATGACACTGACATGACGTTTGACAGTTAAACTGTCAAACGTGTAAATAAGGTGTACCTATATAAGTCGACAGGCTCGGCTAGCTCGTCCTATTCTCCTTCGACGACGGCTCAGGTACGATATGGTTCCGACTATTTAATTGCCACTGTGTTCCAATATTCTGTGTTGCTTGTTCTTTTGTTTCATCATCTAGGAAACAATGTAAGGTAGTGTAATCATTATCTTATTGATATTGTGTTGTGGGTAGTTTGATCGTTTGTGAGATATTATAGATTGTAATATAAGATAGAATAGTATACTGTGGATCAAGTCATATCAATGAGATTCACTAGGTATATACCTGTGGTAAACATTTAGTAAATTGTATTGATGCTAAATAATGCTTATTATGTTCTGTTGTAAGACAGACCTTGCTAGTAATATAAAACTACCCACAACATTGATATTTGATATAAATTGGCTGTACCACTGTTTGTTAATTATTGTTATATATATAGTTATTGAAAAGAATGATCAAGAGTTTTATTGCCCGTTTTTTCTCTTGGTTCTATGTCTTTGCTTTGCGAACTGGGCTGTAAATGTAAATGTAGAATCACGACGTAATGTAAAGATATATCCTTGTGCCAAACTGAATAAATGAAAGTATGATTTGATAGTTGTCTCTTTTATTTATCAAAACTGTCTCTACACTATAGGAAGCTTCCCTGCTTCTGACACGCGCGAAACCGGGTTTCAATAAAATTAGAAAACTGCTTATACGTGGGCAATTCGTTAGATTCATTACTACTTACATGTAATTCCCATTGCTTTCGTGTCTCTGAATCTAGCTTAAATGTGACGATATGAATAATAATGATCCCAAGTGGTCACATTGACGTCTAAGTTTGCGAGAGCACTGAGACAATCATTCGTTGTGTCAAGCATTTCCTTTAAAGAAGTCGCTGCCTCTACGTGCATGCGTTTTTCTGCGAAGAAACGTTTCAAAATACAATTGACTAAATATTTTTTGTTACTGTACCGTTTTTCTAACAGCGACCAGCACTGGACATAGTTCGAATCACTCAATGGTGTGTGCCTTACCAGCTGCTCGGCTTCACCTGTGAGATGACTTTTTAAATAATGCATCTTTTGCACGTTATCTAAACTCGAGTTGTTATGCACAAATGATACGAACAAATCGCGAAACGTAGTCCACTCGGCATATTTGCCGCTGAAAGAAGGAATAACGATTTTCGGTAACTTGGCCACTGAACTACCAAACTTGGAACTATCTTTTGAAATAGTTTTTTCAGACTCATCTTCGGCTTTAAATTTCTTTAAATTAGTCTTTAATAAGCACTTATAGGTGATGTAAGTATCCTCAGTGGACTCATACATGGTTATCAATTTTTGAACGTCTACATCTACATAGTTCTCAAGAAGCTTGGTATGATTATCTTTATACAAACACCAATCATTTTTCAACAGTTCAAACTTTGTTTCTAAAAACTCTATAGACAACCTATCTTTTGGACTCTTTTTAAAGTTGACCAATCCCTTTTGGATTACACTTTGAAAGTTTTTTAACACATTAAGTAATCCTTCCATTATGAGAAATATTTTTCTAAGTTCTGACAAAAGCCGAAAATTTTACAAGTGTTTAGAAAATATAATACAGTTGTCGGAAATCGGGCATAGAGTCCCCGTTCCCCCGTTTTTTGTATCAATTATTCTAAGTCTACACACAATACTAACTACAAATCTTACAACTAACACAATAAAAGTTCAATCAACAATAAGAATTTTTCGAAGTCTCTACTTGATGTCAAAATTACTTTGTCACTTGAGAAATTAAACTAAGTAAATATGCTCTCAGATATAAAGTTCAAATTTGCTTGAATATTGACCACTATAAATTACGTAAACTGTACTCACAGTTACACTTCACAGATACTTCACTTGAGTGTAACGCTGCTGGTGGCGCCCTCTATAGGCCTTTGAGATGTCCTTATGACGTCCGCGTCCAACCTCTGCGTATTGCCTGTCGCTCGCCTGCGCCGCCAACTCGCACCTCAGTATGAACAGCTTGGCAGCGCCCCCTATGGAGAGCGTCTTGCAACTCGACGCAGATGTACTGCGGAGATCTCGGTACTCGGTTTGAGCTGCGATCCACAGCGAGTACCAAGGGGATATGCAAAAAAGGCCTTAGGAGCAATCCGGCTCGAAGGACCAATGAATTAGTTCGCACTCACTCGGAACAAATTCTCTGGTGTGAGGCCAAGTATGAAGGTGGAGCTACTAGTTGTAGGTTATTTAATAAAACCAAACTGTAACTTGAACTAAATGCTTTATTTTAATTGACCTCAAGCACACAAATTAATATTTGTTTATCTATATATACCTAGCGCGGTAACGAAACCATAGCGTGATTCAGCCGAATGGAACGTCGCCATCTATCGAACACTAGGGTAGTTTTTGTCGACAGTAAATTAATTATTACAATGAAATGTTCCTGAATCGCACTTTGTTTCTGAGCTTATAAATCGTGAACACGATCTATAGATAGATCTGTAGATTTTAGATTCGTTTTTGACATAGCTCCATACAAAATATGTCAAACACGAATATCGAATCTCAAAATCCATGTATGGATCGAATAGATATTGAAAATGGCCGTAAGAGTGCTCCAGAACGTTCCTTTAAATCATGTAAAGTCTGTGGATCCGCACTTGGCCAACGAGGACTATGGCCTCAAACTTCTTATAGGGAGAAGAACCCATGCCCAGTAGTTTGATAGTTTATAAACATGGCTCATAAAATAATACTTAATACAGAACTTTGCTTTAAAAAACCGATGGCATCCAATAACATTGAATATCTTAATTGAATTGGGCTTCAAAATTAAATTGATTTCAGACTAAATGTCGATTATATAATGGACGTTGATATTAATATTTGAGAGTCTGTAAAACGCATGACCCTTAATAGGGTATTCATGAAACACGAAGGGTCAATTATAGCCTTATAGTTCAATGCCCCTGGCTTTAATAGAGAGTAATACACTATGAAGAGCCTCAAAGTTACTATGCATAGTTATGTACAACTAAAAGTGAGACTAGCATCTCTTTTGCTGGGTATTAGTAAAGCTTTTTCTGTAAAAGCTTTTTCAGCTTTCGTTGCAGATAAACTACAGGTAGCTATCTAATCTAAGATCATGATAAAAAACGCAGGTTTCTCTCTAGTTGTTTCGAAGAAATCTTACTTATAGAAATTATATATTGACCATCTTTTTGCGATTCCATCCTTCTCCAAGATATAGATGGACTAAAGTAGTGAAAATAAGTAGAACTGCTCTTCAAATAGAAAAATAATTATGTTTTCAGTTTTATATTAAGACGACCTGTATAATATTTATGAACCACGCTGGTCAGGCGGTTTGGCATAGAATTTGATATCTCGTTTTTGTCTCTTCTCAATCTATTGATAATCATCCTATCAAATATCTAATCATCCAAGAGCTGATTAAGAAAATTAAGAAGATCAAGTGTATTTAAAGTCACCTCCTTCGGTACCGTATGAATGGGGTTGTGTGGCTTATAGAAATGTAGGTTGAGCCATGCTTTTTTCAGCATGAATAGACTGGCTTGAACGAAGAAGTAATACCCTCTCACATTATATCGTCGTAAAGTAACAGTATTTATAGCACTTGGTGATAGAGAGTGTCGGAAGCCCTATCCCTTTTTTTTTTTTCTCTCAACCCGCTTCTCGTTCAATTCCTTTTCTCATCTTAAAAGGCTTGTAACTACTCTGGTGTTGCGGGTGTCCATGGTCGGTGGTAACCACTAACAAGCAATATTTTGTCTCCTCATTTGCCTCCTATTAAAAAATATGTTTCTTTGTTCCCAGGTATACATAGTCGGGCACGCGGCGCCCGGGTCAGACTCACGACGTCCCTACGACCCATCGGCTGCAGCAGCTGACGCCAACGCAAAGTATCTTCGGACGGTGCGGAAGCACGCCAAGATTATCGCAGGACAGTTCTTTGGCCACCTGCATGCTGATACGTTCAGAGTTATATATGATAATGGTAAGTGGAAACGGACATCAACAAATATCAATTATTGATAGAATATTATTAAGGAAACCAGTCTTCTTGGGGCTGATCTAAGCAAGGCTGAAACGTCGGGGAAAATAAAAAGTATTCTGGCCTTATTTCTGAATAATTACGCGATTTAGACTTTTAGACCCATTACCAAAATACAAATCACTAAGGCCTTATTCAAAATATATTTTAAGAAGAAGACAATAAAATATTACATATAAAAACGATCGCCTTTTTCATACCGGTGTATCAAGAATAGGATAAAAGTAGAGCCTTGCTGATTTCTGCATAAATGGGCTGGCTCGACCGGGGAAGTACTATTACTTTACGTCGATTTTCTGTGAGAGGGTTCTCACAGAAAATCGACGTAAAGTAATAGTACCTAAACTGTTGCGTTTCGTTCGGTGAGTGAGAGTGCCGGATGCCCTATCCCCTATTCCTTCTCCCTCATCCCACTTCTCATCCTATCCCTTTTCCCAACCCCAAGAGGCGGCAATGCACTTGTGACTCCTGTGGTGTTGCTTGTGTCTATGGGCATCGGTAATTGCTTACCATCAGGCGATCCGTCTGCTCGCTTGCCGCCTATTACATTAAAAAAAGAAAAAAAAATCATTTTGTATTTCTAAATCACACAGATGATATTTCACGGGCTGCCTTGCCTTTGGTCTCGTGGGGTAAATGTGCGCGTGGAATTGGGAGGTCTCGGGTTCGATTCCCGGGTCGGGCGAAGTGTTATTGGGTTTTTACGGTAGGAAATTCTCAGCAGCAGCACGGAGTCTGGTAATGTGCCCAGTACGGCAATAGGCTCGCCCCCTATTACGTGGGACCTAAAAATTAATGGCGAAATGTGGGTGTAATATTACACCTTTGCCTACCCCTTCGGGGATACAGGCGTGAGTCTATAAAAAATAAAAATACTTCACGGAGATGAGTAGTAAAAAATATTTAGTTATTTTACTTAAATGATAAATGGTAACAGGAACAAATAACTCGATAAAGAGTTTTCAATTGAAGATTAAATACTTTTGTTGTAAATTATCGTTGTCTTCAAAATGTTCATGTCATTTTTTTTACATTTACTGTCCCTTTGTTAGTCAAAAGTCTACCACACTCTTTAGATCCTAATATTTGGCTTTATCTATCTTTTTCCATTTGTTTATCTGAATTTTAGTGTCCAAAGTACATCCATAATAATATAACCTTTATTACTATACGTACATTTTCATCATAGAATACCCCGTTAACAAAGGTACCTCATCAATTAAATAATGTCAACGCAGTAAGCCCACGCGGAGCCGGATAAAAAGTAGACGTGACATTTTATTCATTCATCTATGTTCATAATTACTGGTATATCTGTTAGGCATACTAGCCCTGCCCCGTGGTTTTATTTGCCATATCTTGTCCATGGTTCTATCATCGTATTTCATCGTCTGCCCATGCTTGCATTTGCATTCTATTCTAGCTCTTAAGGGTCGTGGCGTGATGTTACATCGCCAGCCTTCCTCTTTAACCTCTTGTATGCCGGAATGCCAGACACAATTAAAAAGCTATTGTGTCTCGCGTAGATCTGCGTTCCGGCATACAAGGGGTTAATGTTGGTATTACAAATTTATAATTAACGTTCAGTTCCGACTGGTAGAGACTAGCGCGGTCAAACATACACAATCATGTGACGCTTAAATTTCAAAACAAGGTAATCACTTAATGATTCTACATTTTGTGCTAAGTTTGTTGTATTACTATAGATATTATGGCTATAAAATTAAATGTGTCTAATGAAGTTAAACATCGATAAAACTACCTCATCTAAAATGTCTGTGACCTTACTACAATGGCGTCGACACATCGTCTCATCGGCTTCGGAGATGCTGCAGATTTAAATATCGTTGCAAGACCCCGACACCTGTTCCCTCCTATTATAATGGATAAGCATAACTAGAAACTTATAACGTAAGCTTAGGATGAAATAGTGAGTTTAAAGCAATGTTGAAGTTTTCGCATTTAGTGCATATTGACTATAAAGACTTATGTAATGGGCTTAGAAAATAAAGGTGAAATACTTTCTACCGCTGCAACGTCAGCATAGGTCAGTCAGTAATCAGTTCCTGTCACAGGAAGACTAAAGAAAAGAGTCATAAACGCATAAATATTAGCATGCAACAAAATGTTTTTAACAAGCCTAAGATATGAAACTGAAGTACCTACTTTAACAAAACGAGAATTTAATAATGCTGCTAGTTAGCAGCACATATTACGACATGAAGAGGTATGAAAGCATGGAGGGTATAACAATTCACAGCATTAATTAAATGATGTCAGTGAGGACTCAGATTACTCGCACACTTCAGGACAAAAAGCGGATACGACGTTTTATTTGCTGTCTCGCGCGAATAATTACCGTCGAGCGAGTAAATTCATTTAAAAACCAGATTATTGGCTAAAAGGACCGAATTATTTTTGAGGTAATTAAACCTGAAATTTTTGCTACTGAAAATAATGAATATGAAAAATAAAAAATGGTTGTAAAACAACCTTATTAAATAGTTTAATTTGTTACAAGATCAAACAAAACAGTAACTTTTGTACTAAATGCATAATTTCTAAAAGTAGAAAACTTCAAGTACGAACCTCCGTTGAGTAATATATTATGATTGCGACGAATGTTATAAATAGATAACACTGGTAAATTCCATTATAACAGACGACTTTTAAGCGCCTTCTTCTGGTATTTTAATACATAAACCTAAAATGATAAGCATTATCCTATTATGCTCACGGAATGGCGCTTCTATTATTTTGAGACCAGTATTTATCCTTTCCACGAAATTGAGTTTGATTATTTTCGTCTTTCTAAACTGTACAAATACAAAGCTTACCTAGCGAGCCATTATTTCAAACTAAATTCCAACTTTATTTCTTTAAATTTATCATCATTATGTGTCCATCATTGAAAACTCGTAATTTTTTTATGTAGATGCAACGTGCATCTATATAAAAAAATGTTTACCCTAAGGTGTAGGCAGAGGTGTAAAATTACACCCACATTTAATCATGTTATCAATTTTAGATCCGTCAGAAGCCGAGCTGTTACTGAGAATTTGGAAAAACTCAGTAACACTTTTGCCCGACCCGGGCGTTGAACTCGGGATCTTCCAATCAGCAGACACATACGCTATCCACTGGACCACGATGGCAATTTTATTTAAATATCTTTATTTATTTCTTTAGATCAACCAGAATCCTGGGCGCTTCTTGCGCCTTCCGTAAGTCCACATCGTGAGCCAGCTGACTCTTCCAATCCTGGACTTCGGCTGTACAAGTTTGACACCAACTCTGGAAAGGTAAGTCTTCCTTACTTTTAACTTATTTTACACCAGTATTATTTCACTTTTCAATATATACACTCATATATGAAAATGCTAAAGTTATAATAGTACATTTCAAATAACCGTAGAATAATTTTAATGCATTTGTTGAAGTAGAAAGTAGGGCATGTTACTTGTTCACTTTACAATACCATTAAAGTAGAATTAACTTAAATTTAAACCAGAGTAATTAAACGGAATGATTTTTTAAACATAACTGCCGCTATTAGAACAGCACATTCAAGTAAAGCTAATAAGAAAAGCTTCGCATGATGCTTACGCTTTACATGTCAAATATAATGGTCAAACATCGTTCATGTTCTTACCTTTTTACAAACAATCTTAAACGGTACTTAACTTTATTTTTAGATCACAAATTGCATTTACACTCACACTATGTGAGTAAACATGATGATGATTTGGTAATTATGGAAACGTTATATTATACAAATGATTTAAAGTTTCAAGCTGCACTGAGTGTACCACAGGGCTCACACCTCGAGCCTTATCGCTAAAAGCAATTCTTTCCAGGCAACCTAATTCCACTTGATTTCGTTCAATATAAATGAAATAAAGCATATCATAAACAACATGTTCAACAGGATCATTAAATAATAAACTAAAACCTAGCGAACCCTCTCGCATATCACGTAAGCTTACTACAACTTTTTTAACCCCCCACGTGATTACAGCACGCACGGTCGTGCTCTAATTCAAGTGGTCCCATGTGTTTACAGCACGCATGGTCGTGCTCTAAAAAGTCGTCCTATTGGTCGCGGATTTTTTACGTTTTGTTTTACTTAAACCAAGAAACGAAAGTAGTAACTATTAGAATAGTTCATATTCTATGCAACTAAATCGTTTTAGAAGGGTGAGGGAAACGAAACGTGCCAAAAAATATTGAAATATAATTATCTGTGTCTCAGTTGCGAAAGCGTCCGCCATTGTTGTGTTTTGTTCCGCGATCTTTATAATAAAAGTTGTCTTGTGGAAGAAACCGGTGAATATTTTATAAAGATACTTATATAGATTTACTCAGAAATAAATAAATATTAATTGTGAAGTGACATTATTCGTGACAGAGACAAGAAATACAGTGATAAAAGGCAAAAACTTTTAAGAACGGCTATTTCTACTCTTGAAACTTGCTATTTTCGTAATAGTTTTATGATAAATACTCTTTTAATAGTTATGAAAGACATAAAAGTATCCAGATTATTTATCTGAAAACATATTTTAGCAATTAAATACTAGTATTGTTGTACGTTTTCACTGTTATCGTGTTTCAAATGGTAAATAATTCACAGCCACAGTGTTCGCTACAGTAACATGGCGGCCCGGCACGGCGAACTTTTTGTTACGCGTTCGGATTATAATTTTTTTAGTGGCATTAGATTCATTTGTTACAAATAAATAATGTATTGTCTGAAAACCTAAAGGTATATGTGATAATGTTTTTGTGTTTATGAACCAAACAAGTAATGAAATTCATTAATATGTGATGAAATGTTTGTGCGAACCAGTGAAAAATAACAAACTTCTAAGTTTGTAAGCTTGTTTTGCCGGAAAGGTGAGTATTTAGTAGTAATTTATGTTATTATTATTATAGCTGATTTTATAACCAACACAATGATATGCAATTTATGTTATATAATTATATTAAGGTGTCACAATTTTTGTTTTTCCGGTAACCTATGCCAATGAAAATTTGCAGCAACGTGACCCTTTGCACTTGTGGCACTTTGCCTTTAGTTTGATCGCACTTCAAGGGTTAATACATCATATTTGGGTAACAAACCGTTGGCCATTTCGACGCATTACTAAGACTCAGCGGGCATAATAATGAACTCTTTAAGTACAGCAATGTTGAAATCTTTTGTCTCCTAGCTAAGAGGAGTAATTGGGTAATTTTCAATGGAAAATATGAGACAAAACGAATAAATCTTACTTATTTTAAACTTTTCCCAAAGTTGTAATAACCGTATGCGTATCGAGATGCTATAACAACATGATTACAAAATAAAAAAAATGGGGTGTTCCTCAAAGCGCACCTGTTTTGGAACGCAACCAACAAACCGCAACTAGATTATTCTACTAACCGCAACCATTAATTAGTTGCGCTCTCAAATTCAAATTAAAATATTATATTTTTATTCGAGAAATTGCTATTTGACAAATTCTAAGACATTTACGAGTATGTTTTACTAACTGAACCTGCGATTACAGCTGCATTATTTAGGGCAACTATCTGCCCTGTAACTCAAAGAGTTGTGTAATATTATATACTCCTCGGGGAATGGTTTTCCAACACAAAACATACTATTATAATAAGCGCGTTCTCGCGTCTCTTCAGTTTTGTAAAATTAGTACTGATTGTGTATTTTATTATTTTCATCCCAAAACAATAGCTAGCTATCACCATAAGCAGTCTGTATCAGAGGAAAATCGGATAGCAGAAGTAAAATAATAGTTTCCCTGACAACCTCCGCTCATGGAACCCTAAAACGCGACACCTTGAAATTGACACCCAAGGATCCATGAACAGACTAGCTATAAAACCGACACTAAATTTCCCGAGGCTTATTTGCTCCCAACATATTAAGATTAGCTTCGAGTCTAACCAGAAAATATGGCTGCAAATGACAAGTAACTTTTCCTTAAGCTTACTTTTTCTATTAACTTTTGTGAAATTTTCAAGATTCTTGATTTTTCTGTGCAGTTTAATCTATTTCGTTATCCATTTAAGACTTTACTGCTACAGTTTTCTAATCTATGTCATTATGTATATGCAGTACATTTTTATATTCTTTAATATATTGTGTGATGTCGAATCCATGTATTTAAATATTATCTTTGTTCCCAGGTGTTGGACTACACCCAATATTATCTAGACCTGACGGGTGCCAACCGCAACTTGGCAGAATGGTCAGCAGAATACAACTTGACCCAGTATTACGGGTTGCACGAAGTATCTGCTATGTCGCTTCACAACCTTGCCGAGAAGCTGCAGATAGGCACACCGCACGAAACAAATATATTCCACAAGTAATATTTTGCGTATTATTTTTTTAATCTTGGTGTTCGTCTAACTTGTCGTCTCTTTACTTCCTTACTTATATATTGCTTATGTTACTTTAAATCTTAACGGTCAATTTTCAGTGGATTGAAAATAATATAAGTATAGTTTTAAGAAACTATCACAACACAAGTGTAGTAATACAAAGTAATACGACATTTTCATCGTGTAATAGGTGCATTGAAATAAAATGAGCTGAGACATTTTCTCAACAAGAACTATGTAGGTCAAGTAGCACTTACAACTTAGATCGAATGTACAAATGTAGCTTTATATTCTTCACGCTTCATGAAGACATAATTATAGCAATCCTTGTGGCACATCATTTTACTTGGATGAGCGGTTAATCCATAATATCACAGATGTACAAGACAGCTTTCCGATAGAATGTATAGAGGAAGTTATGATTTGTATCCCTTTACATTCCTGGCGCAGGTATTTGTTGGACATGTGACCTTATCCAAACTTTTTTCCACAGATATCTTCGCGCGTACCACTTTCGACTTGAAAGTTCGGAGAACTGTGATGGTGCATGTGCTCACCAACACTTTTGTGCAATAACATGCTTAGAACTTGTTACATACCGACACTGCGTCGAAGCAGCCGCGAGCGCACTTGCGGCAGCCGGTGACGCATCATCAGCATCTATACCGGTCCTGAAAGCTTTACTCAGTTTTGTGGTATTCTTGGCTTTGCTGATAAATTAATTAAGTTTATTTATAAGAAAGATCGTGTTTTTATATGTGAGATGAAGGTGATACCAATTTTGCAGTCAGTGATGGAAATTGACAAAAATATGATCGCAAATATGGTGGCAATCAATGGTTTGGTGCAACAAAGGACTTCCACAAGGAAATTGAACCGAATCAACCAACCGTGACAATGTTTAGATGCTTACGATAATACCGGGCTATTTCCACTTGAATGTAAATCAAATTCGAGGCAATCTCTTATCGGAGTTTCATAGGAAATATTGACGAGGAGCAGTTGATATTCAATTACAGAATCGTTTGTCCATTCGGTAATGTATTTTGTTTCACAAAATTAATGTTTAAATGACAGCCATTTTTGCATAATGTGATTGGTTGGTGACGTGCGATACGGATGGCGTGTGACCTCGACAGGTAATTGAGTTCAGTATTTTAATTTGCTGATGTTTTCATTTAAAATCGTATGCAGTTTCTTTTATATCAGCGGGATTTTCAGTTACCAAAAATGAAATGATGTATTGTTATAAATTTAAATCTACGAAGAAAGTTAAAATATCTTGAATATGTCTTGTAACATGTGCTAGCGTGACACAAAGAGCGTAGGAAGCGTGTTAACAGAGGCCGCGCATCTCATATCTTCATTCATTTTATTCGTAACGTCTATTGTCGTATATTAAAGTCGTATATTAAGCGTCGTACTGGTACGACGGGTCTGGACCCATGAATATTTTACATAATGTTACTTACATAATAAAAAAAACGGAATGTAAATTGATAGACATGTATCATTTGTTGTGTTTATTTTCTTTAATGTAATTTCGTAGTACTAATAGTAAAATATTCTTCTACATTAGTATTTTCATTTACATCTAATGTATAAGTAATTATAGAGTATAATGATACTTCAGGATCTGCGTTTTCACATTTTCATATGTAAATAATTAATGTGCTTCAAAAGTATAATGTACTTAGATGTAATATTATATTAAGTAGGTTTAATATGAGCAAAGTAAAATGAGATAGCTCAGACGGCATTTCTGATAACGCTTGAATATACGTGAAGTGAAATAAGTTAGTAAAGTTTGTTATTTCATGTAAAATAAATGCTTTAGACATTCTAGTCACTTAGAATAATTATACGAAGTCATAATTAAATTATTAAAACGATCGAGACTGCAGTAAATTGTACTTATTGTTGTCTCTATTAAATTATTCCTTCAAATCATAGGCAAGTTCAAAAGATATTCAAAATTATTGATGTTATGTGTTTGTTTTCAATGAGATCACACCTTGTTTACAATAATACTTACGTAAATTGATTAAATTGTTTGAATATGCTTGCTTTTGGTGTAAAATTGGTGTCATTATAATGTAAATAATTCCATACTCAGTTATTTTTAACTCATAAATTGTTATTTCAACGGATCGGCCAGTATAATTAGTTACCTTAGGTAAGTAATTTAAAGTTCGCTAGTTTGAATTTATTGGAGTAATTTTATTAAATACACATTTATTTTCTTTAAACGAACTTTCTTGTCAACTCAATTAATTTTATTTGTCTAAGCAATTACAATCCAAAGTTTTGTTTGTTATTTCAGGATTTTGTCTGACATGACAATGAGTTTTGATGGTTAAGCAAACAATTGTTATCTATATTATAATTAATTTACACATAATGCTTATAATGAAGAAAATGTGATTTTATCGTAAGCTTGTGTAAAGATTGGTCTTATACACAATTTGTTACATAATAATGTTGATATTTACAGTAATAGATTATCCTCTTACATGATTGCATGTTATATGATTTTTATAAGATGATGTTTTTGAAATTAGGAATATCAATCTAAAGTTGATATTACTGGACTCGAGATATCAATTTCATTTTAAGAAAAGGAATAGGAAGAATTCCATAAAATTTCATTTATTAAAACCGATCCAGTAAGAACGAATATCGATAGAGAGAAGAGAATTAGTATTCTATCTCTTTTTTTATTCTTTGGTGAAACACTGGAATTATAATTGGCTGCAGATCGGTAACAGACAAGTTGTATGAGATGAAGGCTTTACTTTGAAAACTAGAATTGTCTGTAAAATCGTAACATTAGAATTTAAATAATTAATAATATTATAATACTTAGCCATATTTTTAAAGTTAAAAGCGCTGTAAATAATTAGGATTGTTATTTAATTTTCAAATTGTAAATGAGGAACAACTAGCTCATAAGGTAATATTGAATTATTGCTTGTTACCATTGATTTGACCACATTGACCAAATTATAACCAGTGTCTGGTATTTATTGCATCAAGATAACTGTTTAATGCAAATGTAATATTACATTGTTAATATCAATAAAACAGCAAGACATAAACGTGCATTTACATATTTTTTTATTCAACTGTAAGTCTTAGCAAATTTTGTAGCAAAATTATGTTTTCTTTTTAAATCATTATGAATGTTCCCATATTTATATCGACTGGATGTTTCAATTAATTTTGAATAAATAATTGTAATCAAGTGACTGGTTTTATTTTGTTTAGATTGAACTATATTAGAGCAAACCTATTAATCCTTTCGGGATTTAAAATATTTATAGTTAAAAACTGGGTCAATTCACACAAGGCTAAATGAGTACTTATACGAACTTAGTACATATTTTGCAACATTATACCTCACCTCAATTTAACTCCCTAGCGTTATCCCGGTTGCATTCAAGACTTTCACGTCTTGGAGCCTGAGGTCCGATTTCTAGCCTTACCAGATATGACAGAATATCAACTTTTCCACAAAGCGACTGACGTCTGACCACCGCAACCCAAAGGGATAGCGATATTCCATGGTTAAGACCGTGTCAGTTTATTTGAGGGTACTGACTCCCCGTAACGACTGTCAAAGATCTTCATGACAGCCGGGACCGACGGTTTAAACGAAATCCGACGCACTATACGGTTATTTGCACCTTAGAGCTGGTCGTTCAGTGCACCGAAAGCCTTTAATCAGAAACTCTGCAGAGCCTTACTATAGTATTTTCGCTGTGTGATGATATGCGTGACAGTTCTCATTTTACATGTTACGCATACTACTTTCCACTTATGAATATAAATAATATCTATTAAAATTAAAAAGTAAATTGATACTAGTATGCCTCTCTCTATTTTTACAATTACTTTTAACTGTAAATAAATTATTTCAAAATCAAAATCAAAAATCAAAATCATTTATTCATCTAGGCCACAAAGTGACGCTTATGAACGTCAAAATTTAAGTTAATAACTTAATGATTCTACATTTACATTTACTGCCACGTTCGCAATGCAATAGGTAGAACCACGAGAAAGAACGGGCAATAAAACTCATGGCCACTCTTTTCAAACAAATATAATGGTGGTACATTTTATTTTTGTAAGGAGCTGCAACTGTTTCACATTGTAGACATCTACTAGTAAAATTTTTAGTAGCTATTGATATCATACTCAAGCAGTAAGTGATGCTCATATGGTAAGCCTCCCAAAGTAAATATGGTGAAACAGGAGCATCCACTTACGTCTTTTTAATGTAGGCAACTCGCGAACATGGTCAGAACTATGGTAGAAGTGAATGAAGCAGAAAGTAACGGTATTATGAAACCAAAGCAATCGACAACCTATTAGTTAGCCCATGACCACGAGTTACCCACATTTTACAAATCCGCAAAGTTATAATGAAAGTGTGGAACATGAATGCAAAATATAGTATGAAATGAGAATATCGTAATTAACTACACTATAAAAAAAACTACTAATTATTGACCTAGTCAAAATCGAACAACTACTTCCAAGCGCTCCTGTCATCAAAATAATCCTTCAAACTGTAATATGCCTTATTTATAAGATTCTTTTTAACTTCTGCCTGAAACGAACTTAATGGCAAGTCTAAAATATAAGTTGGTAATTTATTGTATATGCGAATACTGAGCCCAATAAAAGAGCTATGCGTTTTGTGCAAACGAAAATACGGAACACATAATTTATGTCTATTTCTAGTATTGATATTGTGTCTGTCACTATTCATTTTATAAGAATTTATGTTTAGTCTTACATGCATAACACTGGCATAAATATATTGTGACGCTACAGTAAGAATACCAATAGTTTTAAATTTTTCTTTGAGTGAGACTCTTGTCTTTAACTGGTAAATGGCCCTAACTGCCCGTTTCTGCAATATAAAAATATTTTGGATATCAGCAGCTCTACCCCATAACAATATGCCATATGACATAACACTATGAAAATAACTAAAATAAACCAATCTAGCCGTATCGACATCGGTCAACCTACGAACCTTCTTAACGGCATAAGCAGCTGAGCTAAGTTTCCCTGAGAGACATGTAACATGCGCACCCCATTGTAACTTCGAATCAAGTGTTAATCCTAGAAATAATGTGGATTCAGTTGTTTCGAGTACATCGTCATTTAAAACTATGTTAGGACCAAGGTTTCTGACATTAGGCAGAGCAAACTTAACACATTTTGTTTTTTTGGCGTTCAGTACTAGATTGTTTACATTAAACCATTTAGTCACTTGAATGAGTGCACTGTTTATTTCGTTAAAGTGTTCCTTATTTCTATCTTCTTTAAATATCAAAGAAGTATCGTCAGCAAACAGTACAACGTCACAAATGTTTCTCAAGTAAAAAGGTAAATCGTTTATGTAAACAAGAAACAAGAAAGGCCCTAGGATGCTGCCCTGTGGCACTCCTAAATCAACAGGTAAGCCACTGGATTTGGAGCCATTTATTCCAACACATTGGATCCTGTCACTTAAGTACGACTTAATGACATCCAATGCTTTAGTCTGGACGTCGTCGAAGTAATGTCTAAGCTTGCACAAGAGCGTCTCATGGCAGACACAATCTAATGCTTTCGAAAGGTTGCAGAACACACAAACAGCATTTTGGGAACTCTCCCAAGCACTGTAGATATGTTTGAGTAACGCTATTCCTGCATCTGTTGTCGAAAGACCCTTGGTAAAACCATATTGCTCACCATGAAGGAGGCTGTTTTGATTAAAATGTCTTAGTAGTTGCTTGAGTATGATCTTTTCAAAAATCTTACTAAAAGCAGGTAGTATCGATATTGGCCTATAATTACTAGGATCAGTCTTATTGCCGGATTTGAACAGAGGTTTTATTCTACTATGTTTCATAAGATCTGGAAAACTGCCAGATTTAATACACTTATTGAATAAGTTGCTTAAATAAGGAGCCACTACATCAATTATACTTGTCAAAACCTTAACAGAAATGCCCCAGAGATCACCTGTATTTTTAGACTCTAAAGACTTAAAAGTATTTATAATATCGGTAGAACTAATACTATGAAATTTAAATACTACTTCACATTTTCCTACACTAGACTCTAATAGGTTTTCTGCGACTATAGCTGATGATTTTAATTCTCTAGTAGTAGTAAGTGGTATGCTAGCAAAAAAGTTATTAAATGTGTGTGCGACTTCTTCGTCATTATGAATTAATTTATCATTATCAAGAAGACTAAAACTATTACTTCTTAATGTTGTCTTACCTGTTGTTTCATTAATAGCTCGCCAGGTTGCCTTAACTTTATTCGAAGATTGTTTAATTTTATTCCTAACGAATATAGCTTTAGCTGTATTGCACACTCTTTTAAATATTTTAGAATAATTCCTAACATACTCAGTGAAGTTTAAATCAGAATTGTATTTTTTCATACCATACAACTCATACATTTTTGCTCTGCTTTTGTAAATACCCGCAGTAGCCCACTCATTAAAAGCTCGAGATTCCTTAATTACTTTCTCCTTAGTCTTAAAAGTATTCTGAAACGTGTTATTAACTATATTAAATAAATTGTTAAAATTCTTATTTGGCGAATCTATTTCTATTAAGTCAGGATTCATAGTATTCATTCCAATCAATATATTTAATTATAATCCTTAAAATGTCAGATGCATGAAACGGAACCTCTGTCAGTAGAGATTGACACCAATTGAATCGACATGAACTCGATGAATAGGAGCGGCCATCTTGTGATCGAAAACGCCAGTACGAGTGCATCTGCCTTGTATGCGGTTTATGTTTCTTTCTGTTTGGCGTGTTATTTTTTATTTTTTTGTTGTGTTATATTTGGTATGTACAATGCCGAAAACAACAAAAAAGATAGTTTTAAACTCTCAAAGCCCTGTTAGTGCTTCGTTTGATGACCTTCTTTGAACGAGAGCCTGCAAACGGGGTCCAAAATGTAACCGCAGAAAATTGTAGGAATGTCTTAGAAAAAACACAATCGACAATATTTACCGACTGGGATAAATATGTCCACCTAGACCGAATTCCTGATCGGCAATTAATTATCTCAGTCGGAGAAGATTCCGATTCAGATATGAGCTTTATTTCGAGTGGCAGTTACCGGAATAATTAAAAAAGAATTTTAAAATTATGTACTGCGTTTTATTTCTGAAAATGTACTTGCCAAAACACTTTCAATATGAATTAATTTCGAAGATTTAAAATCGGTAACTACGATTCCATGTCCTTTGCCAATTAATTCGTTATTTATAAATAATCGATTAAATTTCTTTAGGTTACATCATTACGATTGTCAGTCATGAACTGTCATTCATATCATCATACAGCGAAAATACTATAATTACACTATTAATCCAAACAACTCAAACTATCGTGATCATATTTACCCTGATAGAAATCGAGCCCAAGATCACTGTCTTAGCTATTAGGGCTACCTAGATGAACGGTTCAAGTGAACCCACAGTTTCAAGGGTAGATTACACACACACTCATTAAATATCAAATTTAGTAATAAGTATACATCATCAATATCATTATTAAAATCCTCTTCCTCCTCTCTCCTAATAAAAAATTTGCTGTGCCCAACAGGGTCCATAATTGATACTACCCTTATGTTAAAACCTCATTGTAATAATTATGGAATGCAATAAAGTATTGAGTAGTGAGTATTGCCGAATTTCCCATGGGATTGGGAAGAAACAATAAAAATGAAAATAAAAACAATTCTGTCGTATCTGGGGTAATTGGCTAGTTTAATATTAAACTTACACATTTCCTTAACAAGCTCTATAGAAGCTGATGAGCTATATGTGCATGTACCAGGTGATCAAGTAAAGATTTAAGTCAATTCCATAAATACCCTTATCGTTATCACGAATATACCTGTAGAAATAGAAAATAATTTGAGCAAAATAAATACAAATAGTTACGCAAGGAATGACTACAACTGTGACGCAGTAAAATAATGTCTTTCGTACTGGCAGTGTATGGAGGATGTGAAAAACGTGACTCCAGTAAATCTGGCCGGCTTAACTCTTCGTATGGTAACAATAACTTTGAAGAATGGAATCGTCGCGTTTTTGGTACCGACGTCTGTTGAAGTTAAGCTTAAAATGTGAAAGGTAAACTTTTACGTATGCCATGTACAAACATTATTTTCGAATTTGCTCGACTGTGGAAGGAGGGTTATGTTTTTCGATTTTATTTATGCTTGAAGATTTTGCTGCAGGAAGCCGAATGCATTGTGAGGTGTCATTTCAGAGGGGTGATGAGAACCTGGTCGAGTTCAACGCCAAGGAAACACAGGTGTGCGCATTCTCAGCCAAGGTATCTCCATTCCTTCCCCATCCCTCTCTTCTGGACACTCCACTACCGATTCAAGACAGCCTCAATATCCTTGGTATGGACATACGCAGAAATCTCAACCAGAAGAACTACATCGAGGGTGTCATCAAATCTGCATCTCGGCAACTCGGAGTCCTGAACAACGTGAGGAGGTTTTTCACGCCGGAGCAGTTGTGTCTGTTATACAAGACCCAGTTTCGCTCCTGCGTGGAATACTGCTCTCACCTTTGGAATGGCTCCGCTCAGTGCTTATTGGACGCCCTCGATAGGTTGCAGCGGCGTGCTGTCCGTATCATCGGGGATCCAGAGGCCACTAAGACTCTTGAGTCACTGCAATTACGCAGAGACGTGGCCTCAATGGCTGTCTTCTACCGCATCTATCACGGTGAGTGCTCCGAAGAGCTCTTTCAACTAATCTCACCCTCTGCTTTCCTATCCCCAACGACACGTGCTGGGTTGAGGTGCCACTCTTACACGGTAGAACAGATACCGTCACGCACCAAACGCCTCGGCGCCTCTTATCTCTGCCGTACCATTAAGATGTGGAACTCTTTACCAGTCCACGTGTTTCCCTCCACCTATGATCCCGGCTCCTTTAAGCGGGGCGTGAAAAAGCTTTACTCAAGGCCGTCAAGGTGAGGGCCATCATGCCATAATGCCATGCTGGCTGCTGGGATGATGTCCATCACTATGGGACTTCACTGACTGCTTGACAGCAGGCAGCAAGAAGTCAATTTGTTCGGCAGAAAAAAAAAAAGAAACATGTTAGTAGTGAAAGTGGCTGTATGTACCTACAGAGGTATATTGAAGTAAGTACATAATTCAAGATAACGCACGTGAAAAACCAAATAGGTGCCAAAAATCTCTTTATCTAAAAAAATATAGAATGTTTCATCTTTTTTTCGTATGTATATGTTGCCAACTCTAGTGACAGAGTTTTCAGACCATCTTCATCATTATATAACGATTCTGGTCCAGAGATAGAAGCCGGGACCGGCAGCTTCACGTGCTCCTCGAAGCACGGTAGTGCTCTGATGTAAATACCACACGGTCACCCACCCAAGTGGCGACCTGTGTAAGTAATGCTTAACTTTGCCGACCTGTTACGAATGGCAAACCAAGTCACGCTATGTGCGCTACTAATACGGATTGCATAGCAACGAGGTGATTATGAACCATCTCTATGATATCGAGATCAGAAAGCTAGCATTAAGACCAATTAAAGCAGCATGTAAAGTCAGTCCGTATTATACTGCAGATGACTGCGCTAACTAAGTTTCGGGTACGATTCGACGAAAAAGGCGAAAGCTTAAGACACATGGAGTAACAGACTCATACAATAATGTGGTGATGGGTATATATTCACGATTGGAGTAGTATCGCATATACCTCAAGGCTTTATATCTCAACAGATATTCTACCTACTCCACTTTCATCTTTTTCTTCTAATCTAAGACTTTTATGTTGGAGCGCAGAATTCAAGGTAAACGTTTTGTAATATGATTTGATTTACTCACTTACCGTACCGTCTTAACAAGAGGTCAAAGGGCTGGCTGAAGATAGCTTCATGGAAAAGGCCTCACAGACAATAGCTCAGCTCTTCAATAAATAAAAGCGTAGTGTTGAATCGTCCAACATTGGAGTCACTAAGGTTAGGTTGTCCCGTGGTTTGCGCTGTCTGATGTGGCTGTTTCGCTTGCATACTTTAACATATGACATAGCTGTTCGCCGTGAATCTATCCTGTCTTATAAATAAACGTAATTGAATGAAGATATAGATATTGGTATTTTCTCGCCCACCGAGATGCAGCGATAGCCAAGTAGAGAGACCAACAGACTGCTACACAGAGGGTCTCGGGTTCGAATCCACAGCACGCACCAATGACTTTTCAAAGTTAAGTGCGTTTAAATTGTCAATTATCGCTTGATCATCGGTGAAGGAAAACATCATGAAAAAACCTACATGTCTGAGAGTCATCCATAAAGTTCTCGAAAGAAATGTGAAGGCGACGGGTTGGCAGCCCGTAGCCTTCACATTTCTTTCAGTTCAGTGCTTTCAGTTCACATGGCCAGCGTGGTGGACTATGGCCTTTCCCTTTTCATAGAGAGAAGAGGCCCGTGCCCAGCAGTGGGACAGTATATATTTAGGACTGCTGATGATGATGATTTTCTCGTCCAAGAAACTTATAAATAGATATACATTCCGTGAAGACAAAAGAGTTCATACTATCGGCGAAATCATCATCATCGTCCTAGCGTTATCCCGGATGCGTCCAGTATAATTCTTTACTCGCCTTGGAGCCTGAGGTCCGCTTACTCGTCTAACCAGATATGACAGAATATCAACTTTTCTAAAAAAATATCAAAGATACTCTGGCTGAACGATGCTCATTCGCGACAAAACTGTTTAAACTACAAACGAGAATATGCCATCTGCTCGCTACCTCGTTTTCACGTTTTCAGATGCTTGCTTTACTCACTACTCGCCGGCAGTGGGACACCTGCCTTAGATTCAATTTCTTCTGCTGTCTGGGTTTTAATGCCTCGTCATTCACTCGATCATCAACAAAGGTCAACTGTCATTCCTAATATCAGTAAACATTCTAAAAATACTCTCATAAAGCTATTGTATTACTTATAATAAATGAAATAGGTACATTTACTTAAAAAAATATTTGCCCTCGTTTCAAACATCAGAGAGAGAAAACTACTACGCATTTAAATTTGAAGTAGCTTTAAATTGATTCTGCCGAAAATAGTCTCTTTTAATAGATTGTGTGAATGTAATATCCGAAAAATCTTCTTTTAGTAATAGGTTTGACATTTTTATTTCGAACTACTAACTTTTTATTTTTATTGCGAATGCTCCGTAGACGACTTCATTATAATCTTCAAGAATTTATTTTCTATCTACTTTAAAAACTCACCTCAAAATGGTTTGCTCACACAGTGTGGCCCTTTAAAAAATTTTACATGATTTCGTCACTGTATAGAATAAAATACCAACAGAGAATAATAATTAATGGGCAACACTCAGCATTGCATATTATCTAGCTACAATATATACCCCACTCTAAATTCTATGCTGGCGTTTAGGATACGTTACACTCGTACAAATAAATAATATTTCGGTTTAATGTATTAGGCAGTACTTGAACATTGATCAGGTCGAATAGTTTACACGTTTCACGATAGATTTGTTTAGAGATTTTTGAGGTGAATACAAATATCTATTAGATAAATTTGCTTTGTAAAGCTCTTTTTCGATTTTGTATGCGCTCTAGCTGACTTAAGGCATTTTTAAGTTAATTTTCTTTAGAATACTCGCCAACAGGCAACAGTCCTATGAATCAACTTCGTTTTACAGTCTGAATACTGATATTCTAGTTTAATGTCTTATTATTATGAAATCTAGAATTAACCGGTAAGACGTTTTTTTATATAACATTGAAAAGTCCAAGTACGTAGAAAGTAAAAGTAAGTAAAAGTACATAGTGCACCATGAGTTGGAACGCAAGACACAACGTTTGCACTCCAAAGGACACACAGATATTTCTGCCTTGTTGCCTTTCATTACCGCCTATAAAAATGTGATACTGTAACCTTGGGACACATTGGTTTATGTAGTCTAAGTCGTAAGACAAATAATAGTGTTCTACTGCTTTGGGAAACAGCCACGTGAGTCTTTGTATCTATGTACATACATGTCTATGCAATCAAATGAAGTTACGTAACAGCCACAATTATTTGCGACTTATACTTCATTTTGTCACTCATACAATTATAAGCTAATATTAATGACATTCATATAAGAAGTTTGATGAAAGAGATGCTAGTTTCCAAGATGGCGATATCATCATCTAACCTTATAATTTATTAATCTAACCTTATAAATATGCACTTCAAAGATTATTCAAAGTCAAAGGAAAAAAGACGAAAATCTCATCTACATTGTCGCTCGGCAGGCATTCATTCAAAATAATGTCTACATAGCCGTATATGAATTTCATAATCCGCATAAATATGAGATCAATCTTCCAGAAAACTTGATGTACTTAGCAATACACCACATAATATTAAAGGGTATCATGTTTAGCATAAACAAGTAGTATATACATACATGTTTTCATGCAAATTTATGCAAAGCGCAAAAGTCGATGCGCGGTCTCTTGATAAAATGAGAACATCTTGAAGCGTGTGTATATTAAGTTTTTTAGCGCTGTGCAAGTTAAGGAGCAGAAGATAAAGTTGCACGGGAGTTTGACTACAGCTTTGGAAATATTGTAGCTAGATTATCGCGCTAGATTATAATGCTGATAAACACGCGCTTAGCAATTTGTTTATAACTTAGTATTAACTAAGCATTAATACATATAAAATTGACTGACAACAACAAGCTGAAATTTTGCAATTCTTGTTTTAAGGGGGTACAATAGCACGCAGGTGGAGTCGTAGGCGAAGCTTAGTACCTATAAGATAATTTAATTACATTTAATATGCAATTGACGCTAAACTTACCCTGCGTTTTTGACGACTTATTGTGATATAGTTCCTCATAAAAATAAAAACAGTTTGTACCAAAATTGCTCTTAATGCATTTCAAAGTTCACAAGATACTGATTATATTATCTTATCCGCTTGACCGCTCACCATTTTTAAGTGCTTACTCAGCATCGACAAATTTCAAGTGCACGCCGCCAGTTAAAGACGGGCGCGCTCAATTAATTAGTTTTTGTGCGATTGTTAATAACTTGATAGGAGTGGTGTTTATTTTTCTGCAACCTAATGAATAACTCATTCTAATGGTACAAAACAAATTACGTTTGAATGAAATGTTTACTTTAGGCGAGCGGCCGTAACGTAAACAATGTCGTCTTTACCGACTTACTCGACTCTTTTGTTTATCATAATAAAAGTATAAGCTGAATCAGGTTTGATGTTGTATTTTCATGTACCTGGTGATATTATCTATGTAATAAAATAAAGTTATAGCAATACTTGCAGAAAATTATTTAGATGAAAGCATTAAAAAAAAAAGTATTTCGCTTAATTTGCATTCCACGCGCGATGCGTAATTATGGATTAAAACATCATTGTAAACAAATTATGTAATTATATATCATACTTTTATGTTTTTATTTTAAATTAACTGATTAATTATGAAGTTACAGCAAAAAAATAAATAATGTATATTACTTTAATTATAGACAAAACATTTTCGTAAAAACGTCATTTTATGTAAAAAAGTTTAAATACATATAGTATGTATATAAGGTTCCATTTATGCGTTGTATTATTTTTTTATTATGAGTATATAAATAAACCTTTGATAAAATATAGAATACTCATATTATTTATGAGATATTAGTCATCGAAAATGTTGGCGGCCACTTCAGTTTTTTTGGAAAAAGTAAACAACTGTGCAGGTTCCAATAAAAATAATTCTTATCAGATTCTTATCAGAATTGGTTTTTATTCTTGAAAATCTAGTTGGAAAGAAAGTTATCTAGGTTTGAATCTGATACATAACATAAAACGGTATTTTAAGAAATAAAATATGAAAATTGGCGCCAATTAAAAAAATCTTTGTTTTATTTTTTATGTTTACTATTAAAATGTTTCTTTTCATTATATTTATTTCCTCTAAAAGTAAATTAAACAACCGTTCTAACTGTATATTAAACTTATATACCTCCCATAATAAAAAACGACGAGAAAAAGGAATATGTCAGAAATATAAAATCGCGCTCAAAAATGTCGGGAAAAAGTATCTAATTTTCACTTTATACTGCCCTTGCGTGGGCTTCAACCATATAATATGGTTTTAATTTATATCATTGGAAAGCTTATTTAATTACGCGTCTATTAATATGCAACATACCGCAATCGGTTAAGTTATCAGAGTTCCACAAACAGATTAGTGCGCAGCGGAAAAGCGTGGGAAAAATGACAGTTTACGCGCTCATCTGTTTTTGCAAAAAGGGAAAATAGACACTTATGCGCGGTCAAGCGGACTAGTATGCTTGTGACATAATTTACTACACTACACTTAACTGTTAGCGCACATTAAAAAAGTTCTTGATAAGGTTGATCGCTTTATACTTGTTTTGAAAAGGGTGAGAGTAATAGTCAATGTAAAGACTGCAATTATGACCTACCATGCCTATGTATCTTGTATTCTCCGCTACGGAATTATTGTTTGGGGCCATTCGTGAGAATCTAAAAGTTGGCGTGTATGTCCCTAGAGGAGCGAAGGCGGGCACTATGAAAGGGCTTTCTTGAAATTCCCACGGGATCGGGCAGAAGTGTTGAAATTTAAAAGAACACTACCTCCGTGGTCCAGTGGATAGAGTATGCGGCTGCTGATCGGAGGTCCCGGGTTCGATTCCCGGTTCGAGCAAAAGTATTGTTGCGTTTTTTCCTAATACTTATTAGCAGCCCGGTGTCTGGTGATGTGCCCGGTAACGGCAATAGGCTCGCCCCCTATTACGTGGGACCTAAAAATTCATGGCGAAATGTGGGTGTAATATTTACACCTCTGCCTACCCCTTCGGGGATACAGGCGAGAGACTATAAATAAATAAATAAAAAGAACAATGCGAACGTAGGTGCAGGCATCCTCTAGTAAACTATAATTATCAATCAAACATGCAAGAAATTTATTATATCATTTATACATTCAAATACATTATTCAACGTAATTACATAAACATACGCGTCACAGTACTCTAGGATATATTTACATAAACATTTTACTACGGCTACTTTTATCGGCTTGACATGAAAATCTCATTGATTTATTCATATTACAGTCTCATATAAAATTCTATCAGCTGCGAACCGAATAACTTGTAAAACTCATTTTAATAAACATGAAATAATTATGGACTGTATTTATGTTAATAAGGTCAATGAACTCTGACCAGAAAGCCCATTTTGACAGACACCGAAAGTGCATTTTGAACGAAATGCGATTTAATTTTGAATTTACTTACAATTGGTATTCTGCATACTTTAACTTCATTTTAGTTTAATTTGACACAAAGACATCGATGTTGAAACATAGTTTGATACTTCTTCTACGAGATAGTCATGATATCATTCAAATACCAGTTAATTTGAGAGACCATTCATGACACAGATACCCGATTAAACCTGCATTTTGAATAAATTTAATTACGAGGACTGGCCTCCAGATCGAAAAGTCAAATAGTTGAGTTAAATTGTTATCGTTTGACAGATTTTGGTTACAATCCAAGTGGAAAGTTGACATGAACTGCTAGCACGAGTATTGCGCTTGGCTGGAGATATTTATAAGGACACAATGATAACTACATCCTATGACAACTCACAAGCGGTCATCAGATTCCAAATTACGAAGAGTTTTGGAGTTGGATAACCTTGTAACTGACAAGCATACTTATTATTATATTTCTAAATACATAAACTTTGTATCAAAATTATACCGAGAGATAGAAAAAGTAATCATACACATGACAAAAAGATTTCTTTTGGGTAGGAATCAAACCTAAGCTCTCCTGTATTTTAGTGGCTAGTAATCGCTTCGCGTGGCAAGTAAGTGGATAGTAATTTTATTTGTATTACCGGTGTGGGTGTTTTATAATCTTTTTTGTGTTATTATTATTTATGCTTTTTGTGTCCCTTCCGTGTTGCGAAATAAATACATTCTTTTCTTTTCTAATCCTATAGACCAGTGAGATTCTACCTATCCAGGTAGGAAGTCTATATCATTGTAATCATATTATTGTTATCCTTTTTCGTTTTTATACGCGGATAATATAGGCTTAGCTTTTCATGACTTTAATAAGACACAAAACAATTTAACATCTCGACATTCATGATTTTTTTAGGGAAGCACATTATATAACTTATTCAATAACTTTATCACAAAAGCCGTACAAAAAAAAACTTCTGTTTAAAGAAATATAATAGATACACCCACAGATAAAAATAGATTGTGTATCTAAGCTAAATTCTCGAAGATAAATTAACTTTATACAATTTTCAAGACCTCGCCTACGCATGTTGAGGAAGTGTAAGTCAACAATGTCATTATATAGTTAGTAACCTATAGGCAACGTCGTGACGAACAACCGAAACTAAGTAATTATAGTTCCCATTTAAAATAAACTTTTATTCTTACGCGCACCTTTAGATTTCACTGATTGAATAATGAAACATTATTGATACAATATTGAGATAAGTTTTGAGCTATTCCAGAACTAACAATCAGCAATTGGTTTCGTTATTATATTAAGTTAATTATAAAAAAATCGTAATTTTTTAAGACACTATTATGTTGCTAAGTATTATTATTAATCTTAGTGAAAGATCAAACCACTTACTCGTAGGGATTAAATACAACCTACCGATAAGGGGTAAGTGTGTGACAAGAATTCTGGTTTCGCCGTCCGCAGGCTGCAGTTGTGGCTGGAGTTCTTGAAGACATAATAAAGCCGTATTATAGAATAATACATACATACACACATACATAGACTCACGCCTGTTTCCCCGAAGGGGTAGGCAGAGGCATATTAAACGCCCACTTTTCGCCAGTGTTTTGATCTCACGTAATAGGTGGCGAGCCTATTGCCGCTTATTGGGACATTTTGTTTGCCAGAGCCTCGTCCGTTGATCGGCAGGTGCACCACTTGCAGGTGAGGCTGGCTTGGGACCCTAAGTTCTTGGTGGGAACCCTATGCACCCTATAGAATAATACAACGTGTAATTCAAGAATTATCGTTTCAGGGTTAATGCTTACAAAGTTCCTCACGATACAACTTTTCCTGATATATACTACATTATCTTAAGAAAAATGAAAGGGGAAGACGACACAGGTCTACGAACTCATACAAAATTACGGTTACTTTGAAGGTTACTTACGACGTTCAAATTATTTCGTCCACACACAATTTCCCACTAATACTATAACTTCGAACAATAAAAGCCTAAACTGTAGCAACATAATGTGTTCATTTAATTTTAATTTCACGTTACCAACGAAAATCACAGACCGACTTTCTTATACTTGCTTTGATCGATAAACATCAAAGGTCAAAGCTTTGTCGCGTGAACAACCAACTTCACGAACGCACAATTATGCTTAGTATTAGTACATTGTTTATTTATTATTTCGTTATACAAATGTAGCTTAATGTCGACGCTTGCTCTACTTATTAACGGTCCCTTTTCAGGCCAGAGAAACGGCCTTGCAGAAGGAATTCCGATAAGAAATAACAATTACAAGAAGTAGCTTTGATTAAATAACTTTGCTTTATATTAAAACTGTTGTGATGTACCTTTGTCTATTCTAAAACTGTACGTATATAGATAGTTTAGAAATGGATTAAAATGTAAGCATTGTTTTAAATTGCTACAAATAGAAAGCAAGAACATATTTTCTAAACTGAACCAAATGTTACACGGCAGAGCTATTTGTTTCTGACATATCTTGTTTTGTTAAATAACTGACAGTATATTTTAACATGATGTCTACAAATTCGGGCACAATAAAGATCAGAAAAAATATTTTTTTCGTAGTTTTTAGTCATACATACATATCGTCACGCCTTTTATCCCCGAAGGGGTAGGCAGAGGTGTATTTCTACACCCACTTTTCGCCAGATATACTTTAGTCCCACGTAATAAGGGGCGAGCCTATTGCCGTACCGGGCACATTTCCAGACTCCGTGCTGCTACTGAGAATTTCGTGACAGAAAAACCCAATTACACTGCCCGACCCAGGAATCGAACCCGATCCCACGCGCACATTTATGCCGCGAGACCAACGAGGCAGTCGTATAGGGTTTAATGTCAAGTTTTCCGTCTCTACGCAAAGATGGTATTTGCATCGTGTTTTTGAGTTTTTAGTCACTTTGTAATAATAGCACTATGCAATAGTAGCTCGCTGTAATAAATGCTATGAGCCATCAATACCTCATAAAGACATCTAATACATACTTATATGTATCACAGACGAGCTTGATTAAATGAATAATTTATTTCGGAACAAATCGCTACATAAATCTAAGTTTATATAATAAAGGTTAGTTTTCCTCATAAATATTTTAGAATATGATTTATTCTCCTTTTCTCGTCACATAAATAACTCAAATTAATATTTTGTTATAACTGAACTTTATCGTCCACGGGATTTCTGCGTAAAGGACTCAAATTTATGTATAATGAATATTATATGACATACCACATGCTATATTTGGATAGAAAAATGCTTCGCTTAAAATATTGTGACTGTAATCTGGCAGACTGTAAACTTTTACTAAGTAAGTACACTTTTAACTACTACTGATAGCGCAATCTACCTTTCCATCGAGAACTAATCACATCAACGTCAATCGTTCCACGCTTGCTTGTCTAATGCGAGCGATGCCTTTTGTTTCCGTCCCTGTCTATCCCATTCCCTAGAATGGGCACGCCGTTCGCGGATTGGTCACCGCATTCATCGACGCGAGAGACAGTCTAGAATAATCCGCGTCGCGACGAACTGTACCGCACCGCCATAATTTTACCGCTCCCGCTTTATACAAAACCGCCCGCGAGTGAAAGTGATTTGTGTAGTGGAATGATTCAAACAGCTTTAGGATTCTCGAAGACACCAGGAGGCTGCCATTTGCAAGGAAAGAGGACTGACGTACAAGGTAGGTGTGCCCTCATCCTTCAGCATCCTTAGAGGCTCCTATCCACTCACAATCCTCTTCCCTTATCCTTTTTAGGCGAGCAGAACTCGCCCTAATATAGTCCACAATATTAATCCTTCTCCAAATTGCCTAGAACATTTGGTTTCGGTGTAACGCCGAACCATTTTTTTTATCCACACGAGTCGGATTCATTTACGGTTTATACGTAAAACCTCGTTATATCTATATACCTAGGCAGTTATAGCACCTAGCTATACTCCTAGTCCATTCACATAACCGTCACATGGTTGTTTTCGCACGCTTCAGTAGGTAATGTACTTTTATGTAGCTACCTACTTATCCAATTATTATTTCTGGAACTATCATAGTTGTCTTGTAAATCTCATATTTCAAGCAACTTTTAATTCCTCCGCTTTAAAGTGTTGCCTAGGTACTAAGGTAAAATAATAGGTACTTAAGATATTATTATTTTGTTTCGGTCTCATTAGCTTATACTTACGTAAGCATGTCACAACAAAAGAAGTCACGCGTGTCGGAAGACAAAGAGATGACAATCTTAGAAGCAAAACGCAATATTTTATTTGAGCGTATTCAAAACATTTATGAGTTCTCAACAATCGCCGCTATTTTCGATAGTAATTCGATGGAGAATCATTCCTTACTTATTGTATGACAGTAGATAGTATTCAAACAGATTTTCATAAGCTGTTAGACGATTATAACACAAGATTACTTTCTATTAATCCTGATGAACAACCGAATTATCAGGCGTACACCTCATTCGAAGATCTTTATTGTATTATTAAGCTTCTACAATCGCAATTGGAGGGTAAATATTCGGCACAGCCCGTTGCAACGCCCCGCAAACCGAGATTACCGCCAATCGAGATTATGTCGTTTGACGGAGATATACGAAACTGGCCGTTATTCTATTTGAGTTTTAAGTCTACAGTGCACGATAATGGTTCTCTGACAAATGCTGACAGGTTGTACTATTTAATAGGTAAACTATCAACGAAGGCCCAGTCCGTATTTGCAGGTGTCACACCTAGTGCTGAGAATTATCAGGTCATATTTCAGTCACTACTTGATAGATATCAAGACACGCGCGTCCTAGCGTCTACCTACTTTGACCAAGCTTTAAATCTTAAACTGTCCGGTGCCGCATCTGTCTCAAATTTCCAGCTGTTTATAGATAACTTCGTAACCGCGGTTAATTCTCTTAGGAACTTAAAATTAGAAGATCTTTCCGACTTTATGTTGCTTCAACTCGCTTTAAAAAAGTTTGACACTGAAACAATTCGTGCTTTCGAGATGACGGAACCCAATAATAAAATACCTACACTAGAAAGTTTTAATTTGTTCGTCAAAGATCAGTGTCAAATATTTCATAATACGCAGTCTGGTTCACCTGGCCCGTCTAACACCGGCAGCAAGCGAAACAGTAATAATAACTCGGTCCCTAATCCACAATCTAATGACGTCTACACACTGTTGAGATCTATCACTGCGGCGGTATTTACATTTGCTTGACTGTAAACGTCAGACGTAAAATTACGTAGCTCTGTAATTTTAAAAGTTTTATTTTATGTTAAATGAATATTAAATGCTTAAATATCATTTATGTTATCATACTGTGCATAAAATTGTGAAAGACATTGAGTTTGGTGTTTGAAACCTCGATACGAACAGTTTTTGGCGGACAGATCTACTACCAGGTGTCAACGGACGGATTTGAAATCATCTTTAAACCCGGGGAGTATCTTACTTATTAACTTACACTCCTCATCACACATTTACTCGGCTCACACCAACGTGAGCTTCGTCCATCACACACTGGCACAGTTTCTGTCTCCTTTTGCTTGACAAGACGTGGAAGCAAAATCGAAGACTGAACAAACGCCCCATACAAACACCTACTACACTTACACTTCACATTTATTTAAGTGTTTATATCTTTACCAAGGCCCCTATATATAATATCTTTATAAGTAATATAATATAAAAATTGATACAAATTAGTAAATTTGCCAAGATTATATTTTTCATTTACTACCTACATATTTTGCCTAATTCATTAAAAATTGAATAACACCTTTACTTACAATAATATTTTCCCTTTTCTGTTATTTATCTACTATCCTTCTAGCTATAAATATTTATGTAAATAAATATATTTATTTATTTATCTATATCTATAAACTCCTACTATTACTGACTTATCTCTTTTCTGACATCTTGTTTATCTTTCTGTCCATAGGTGTTTGGCGTATCCTTGGCTATGAGCCATTCCACAATGAGCACTATGATGACCCGGAAGGCCACAGCGAAGGATCTAAAGAACAAGCTGAGAATAACCTTGATAGAATTAAAGAAGTGCCAGGAGGAGAATATACACCTACTGAAGGAGCGTGCAGACTGTGAAGAGGACATCAGGATTGTCAACGATAGGGTTTCCAACCTGAAGGCTCAGCTCGCAGAACTCCATGTTGAGTATATGGACACACTGGCCCAGCGAGATAGGTTACAGGAGGAAATACATTTATTGACCGCTAGCAATGATGGCCATTCATGGTCTATGAGTCGCATTAGGGAACTTGAATGCTGTTTAGAACAATCTATAATAAATATTAAATCCCTAGAACAGACTGTTGAGGAATTAAACAGTAGAAAAACTCAGAACCTTTATACAGAGGTTGTAGGTACTAGCTTAGGTCACAGATCTACTAAACCATTTAAATTAAACACAAGTGGCCTGAAACGACATAGAAAATATAATAAACTAAACAAACACATTAGGAAACTAATCTTTAGCCTAAAACAATACAAGAAAAATAAAGTAACATCCCAGCAATATAAAGTTTTAGTTTCTGAGCGTTCAGAATTGTTATTAGACTTAGAAAAGTACAACACAGAGTTGATAAATAGTAAAATGCTGTATGATCAACATACTAGGGATCTCAAAGGTCAAATTACCTCTTTACAGTCTCAAATAGATAGGATGAACACCCAATTTCAAAATGAGGTTCAGGATTATATTAGGAAATATGATGAGATAGCTCAGGTAGGTAGGCAAAATCTTGAGTATGTGAAAGCTTTGACAAACACCAATACTTGCCTTAATAGCATAAAATCAACCATACCCACTTGTGAGTCTCAGAATATTTTTGATATTGACAAAAGTTATTATTTAGCAAATAATACAACAGATAGGTCTTCCTTAGGTAGGAATGGCACAAATAAAGTTTATATGTTCTCTGATAGGTTAGGTTTAGGCTTAGGTAGTTTAATAAATTGTGAATTGAAACAACACAATATTATTAATTATTGCTATCCAGAGTCTTCTTTTTCACATCTAATTGATAAATTAAATACAACAATATTTGATAGGGAGTCCACAACAATTATCTCATACGGTGATAGTCAAATGGTGACTAAAACAGATATAATTAATTTAACAGAAGTTATGTTATCGCTTCACAGAACATATGATTGCAAATTTATTAGTATGACTTTGCCTTATGCTTATAGTTTAAACGCTATGATGAATAGACATATTCATGAACATAACTTGATGTTATACAATTTGACATGGCAATATAAGGATTTTATTTTATTTTTTGACATCAATAATTTTATTAATAATTTTACATTGACTAAAGATACTATGTATCTGCCATTATTTTATAAAAGACAGGTTGCTAAATTATTAGCATATAATATACAAAATGACACAGGTACATGTAGGGTATCCAAGAATTTAGTTTCTGTAAATAGTTCCTATCCTTATAATTCTTCTATTGAGAATACTGACACAAGTTCTTTAAACTTAAGAACAAGACAAAGGGTAGACATATTGAACTGACTGTAGCACATCAAAACATACAAGGTCTATCTGGCAAGGATTTAGAATTAGGTTTATATTTAGAAAATCATAGTATTAAAGTTATGTGCATTACGGAACACTGGCTTAAAGAATACCAGATTAAATTCATAAATAACACACAATACACAGTACACAGTGCCTTCTCTAGGAAACAAGCTATTCATGGTGGATCATTGATTATTGTTTCAAACAGTTTAACATGTAAAGAACGGAAAGACATAGCTAGCTTGTCTATAGAACGCACGGTGGAACTGTCATGCATTGAGCTTGAGCAGCATATTATTATATGTGTATATCGTCCTCCTTTAAGTGACTTTAATTTGTTTGAATCTGTTATGGAAGATGCAATTAGTAAAATTAGGAGCAATAAGAAAGGGATTATAGTTTGTGGTGATTTTAATGTTAACATTCTTGAAAATTCAATAATGACTTGTAGATTTTTAAACCTTTTTAGATCATTTAATTTGAAAAATTTATTTCTTGAACCAACTAGAATCACAGCAACATCTTTCACCTGTCTTGATAACATATTTAGTAATTGTATTGTTTCAGATAGAGTAGTTACTTCTGAATTAACTTCGGATCACTGTGGTCAATTAGCTAGGTTTCCATTTTACAATGATAGCATGGTACAGAGAGTGTTGGTTAGGCCATTACCTAGGCATAAGTTTAATGAATTCCGGAATAAAGTATTGATTGGAATGAATACTATGAATCCTGACTTAATTGAAATAGATTCGCCAAATAAGAATTTTAACAATTTATTTAATATAGTTAATAACACGTTTCAGAATACTTTTAAGACTAAGGAGAAAGTAATTAAGGAATCTCGAGCTTTTAATGAGTGGGCTACTGCGGGTATTTACAAAAGCAGAGCAAAATGTATGAGTTGTATGGTATGAAAAAATACAATTCTGATTTAAACTTCACTGAGTATGTTAGGAATTATTCTAAAATATTTAAAAGAGTGTGCAATACAGTTCAAGCTATATTCGTTAGGAATAAAATTAAACAATCTTCGAATAAAGTTAAGGCAACCTGGCGAGCTATTAATGAAACAACAGGTAAGACAACATTAAGAAGTAATAGTTTTAGTCTTCTTGATAATGATAAATTAATTCATAATGACGAAGAAGTCGCACACACATTTAATAACTTTTTTGCTAGCATACCACTTACTAATACTAGAGAATTAAAATCATCAGCTATAGTCGCAGAAAACCTATTAGAGTCTAGTGTAGGAAAATGTGAAGTAATATTTAAATTTCAAAGTATTAGTTCTACCGATATTATAAATACTTTTAAGTCTTTAGAGTCTAAAAATACAGGTGATCTCTGGGGCATTTCTGTTAAGGTTTTGACAAGTATAATTGATGTAGTGGCTCCTAATTTAAGCAACTTATTCAATAAGTGTATTAAATCTGGCAGTTTTCCAGATCTTATGAAACATAGTAGAATAATACCTCTGTTCAAATCCGGCAATAAGACTGATCCTAGTAATTATAGGCCAATATCGATACTACCTGCTTTTAGTGAGATTTTTGAAAAGATCATACTCAAGCAACTACTAAGACATTTTAATCGAAACAGCCTCCTTCATGGTGAGTAATATGGTTTTACCAAGGGTCTTTCGACAACAGATGCAGGAGTAGCGTTACTCAAACATATCTACAGTGCTTGGGAGAATTCCCAAAATGCTGTTGGTGTGTTCTGCGACCTTTCGAAAGCATTCGATTGTGTCTGCCATGAGACGCTCTTGTGCAAGCTTAGACATTACGGCGTCCAGACTAAAGCATTGGATGTCATTAAGTCGTACTTAAGTGACAGGATCCAATGTGTTGAAATAAATGGCTCAAAATCCAGTGGCTTACCTGTTAATTTAGGAGTGCCACAGGGCAGCATCCTAGGGCCTTTCTTGTTTCTTGTTTACATAAACGATTTACCTTTTTATTTGAGAAACATTTGTGACGTTGTACTGTTTGCTGACGATACTTCTTTGATATTTAAAGAAGATAGAAATAAGGAACACTTTAACGAAATAAACAGTGCACTCATTCAAGTGACTAAATGGTTTAATGTAAACAATCTAGTACTGAACGCCAAAAAAACAAAATGTGTTAAGTTTGCTCTGCCTAATGTCAGAAACCTTGGTCCTAACATAGTTTTAAATGACGATGTACTCGAAACAACTGAATCCACATTATTTCTAGGATTAACACTTGATTCGAAGTTACAATGGGATGCGCATGTTACATATCTCTCAGGGAAACTTAGCTCAGCTGCTTATGCCGTTAAGAAGGTTCGTAGGTTGACCAATGTCGATTCGGCTAGATTGGTTTATTTTAGTTATTTTCATAGTGTTATGTCATATGGCATATTGTTATGGGGTAGAGCTGCTGATATCCAAAATATTTTTATATTGCAGAAACGGGCAGTTAGGGCCATTTACCAGTTAAAGACAAGAGTCTCACTCAAAGAAAAATGTAAAACTATTGGTATTCTTACTGTAGCGTCACAATATATTTATGCCAGTGTTATGCATGTAAGACTAAACATAAATTCTTATAAAATGAATAGTGACAGACACAATATAAATACTAGAAATAGACATAAATTATGTGTTCCGTATTTTCGTTTGCACAAAACGCATAGCTCTTTTATTGGGCTCAGTATTCGCATATACAATAAATTACCAACTTATATTTTAGACTTGCCATTAAGTTCGTTTCAGGCAGAAGTTAAAAAGAATCTTATAAATAAGGCATATTACAGTTTGAAGGATTATTTTGATGACAGGAGCACTTGGAAGTAGTTGTTCGCTTTTGACTCGGTCAATAATTAGTAGTTTTATTTTATAGTGTAGTTAATTACGATATTCTCATTTCATACTATATTTTGCATTCATGTTCCACACTTTCATTATAACTTTGCGGATTTGTAAAATGTGGGTAACTCGTGGTCATGGGCTAACTAATAGGTTGTCGATTGCTTTGGTTTCATAATACGTTTCTTTCTGCTTCATTCACTTCTACCATAGTTCTGACCATGTTCGCGAGTTGCCTACATTAAAAAGACTTAAGTGGATGCTCCTGTTTCACCATATTTACTTTGGGAGGCTTACCATATGAACATCATTTACTGCTTGAGTATGATATCAATAGCTACTAAAAATTTTACTAGTAGATGTCTACAATGTGAAACAGTTGCAGCTCCTTACAAAAATAAAATGTACCACCATTATATTTGTTTGAAAAGAGTGGCCATGAGTTTTATTGCCCGTTCTTTCTCGTGGTTCTACCTATTGCATTGCGAACGTGGCAGTAAATGCAAATGAAGAATCATTAAGTAATTAACTTAAATTTTGACGTTCATAAGCGTCACTTTGTGGCCTAGATGAATAAATGATTTTGATTTTGATTTTGAATCTTACGTAACATGCTCGGCATCTAATAAAATTAATTCACAGAAGTGTCTGTGCAGTAATATAGTGCACGACCATTTCTATAAGTGCCCCGCCTTCAATGGTCTAAATCCAACTGCTCGTTACAAGTGCGTAAAAGACAACAAAGCATGTATTAATTGCTTAAGTATAAAGCATAAAACTAGTGATTGTTCTAGTAAGACGAGATGTCGTTCATGTAATCAACGACACCACGCTTTATTACACTTTGATAAAAGTTATCCGTCGTCGAGCCAAGCCGGTAACCTTGACACGCTTACGTCGCAGGTGCAAGCCACGGTGACTTCCCCCTCCACGTCTCAGGGCAAAGTATCGTTGTGTACGACGTCCATTGCGCAGGCGACACGCACGCGAGGATGGCACTCGCGCATCTATAATGATCCGCGCAAGGCCAAAACGCAGTGTACGGCGTCTTAGACCGTATTGTTAGCAACAACGCAAGTTATCGTTTATGATGTTAATGGGTCGCCGCACATGGTACGTTGTGTACTCGATAGCGCGTCTCAGACCAATTTAATAACATTGGAATGCTTCAAACGCCTCGGATTGTGGTATAACTTTAGAAATACTAGTTCAGTAGTCAAAGGGATCGGCGGGTCAGAAAAACATTGCAAGGGTTCCGTAGATATTAAAATACATTCGCGTTTTGATAGGGATATTAATTTTAACATTTCTTCGCTTATCGTGGAGCGTATTACGGACGCATTGCCAAACGCTAATGTAGACGTAGCATCACTCACTCACCTCGAGTCATTGCCGCTGGCAGACGCGGAGTTTGCAAATCCGGCAGGCATTGATCTTTTGATCGGAGCTTCAATATTTCCGCACTTGCTACTAACTAAAATAGTACGTAGTGAGCGATATGATTTACCGCTCGCTATTGAGACGGTATTTGGGTATGTAATTATGGGTACCGTACCTACGTTACATACTTCTCATTGTATTACGTCTTGTTGTTGTTCCGTTCTTCAAGAGATCAAGGTGGGTGCTAAAACTGCGTGTAAGATAAAGCACTAATTAGCTATGCTATGCTATGCTATGCTATGCTATGCTATGCTATGCTATGCTATGCTATGCTATGCTATGCTATGCTATGCTATGCTATGCTATGCCATGCTATGCTATGCTATGCTATGCTATGCTATGCTACGCTATGCTATGCTACGCTTATTCAGCTTTTCGAGCGAGGCCAGTTTGATCTTGTCAAATGGACAAGCAATTCTAAGGAGGTTCTCGCACGCATACCTGATTCTCATAAAGCTTCTCTAGACATTGAGTTTGAGAAGTTTGTACCGCATAAAGTTCTCGGTTTGCGCTGGGACAAATCCTGTGATAGTTTTCGGGTTGACGTCTCACCGCCAGATGATAAGTGCACCAAACGCACGATGCTGTCCACAGTGGCTCGACTATGGGACGTAATGGGTTTTGTGGCTCCCACAATTTTGTACGACAAGCTCTTGATCAAAGAACTTTGGCTATCAAAGTGTGAGTGGGATGAAATACCCCCTGACCATATTGTCGCCGCTTGGGGCCAGTTTTGTATTGAGCTTACCGCGCTCAATCAAATTACTATTCCGCGTCATCTTGGGTTGGTAGATGGATGTACCATCAACTTAATAGGTTTTGCTGACGCCAGCGAGCGTGCTGACGGCGGAGTCGTATATCTGCAAGTCCGCATTGGTTCTAACTACTCAGTGCAGTTAGTTTGTGCCAAGTCTAAGGTCTCGCCTGTTAAACCATTTCGGTTGCGACACTGGAGTTGTGCGCGGCCATTCTGCTGTCTCATTTGCTCCGCAAGGTTCAAGACACAGTTTTGCCCCACTACCCTATTAATAAAATATACGCATTTTCTGACTCCAAAGTAGTGCTCGCTTGGATTTATTCATCTCCTCACCGCTGGCAGACTTTTGTCGCCAACCGCGTTAGTAAATTGATTGAACTTGTTCCCGCTACTTGTTTCAATTACGTCGCGGGTTATCGTACTCGTCTTCAGGAAGAACTTTCCATAGATCATATTGACTGGAAGTTTATTCCACCAGCATCACCACATTTTGGTGGATGTTGGAAAAGCATGGTCAAAGTAATTAAAACGCATCTCTTCAAAGTTATAGGTCAACAGATCCTCTCTTACGAAGAGATTTTAACTGTCCTTGCACAAGTCGAGGCACTGATCAATTCGCGTCCGCTCACGGCATTGAGTAGTAACCCTGCAGAACCATCCGCAGTGCCATTATTGTCTTTCCGGCTCCTGAAGCAGACTCTTCCAGCTTGCTCCAGAGACATACTCTGCTGGATAAACTCGTGCAGTCGTTCTGGCGACGCTGGCGTGCGGAATATCTACACCAGTTTCAGGCTAGATCCAAGTGGAATAGTCCTGCATCCCCTATACAGGAGGGTACGTTGGTCGTCATAATACATGATAATGCTCCGCCGCTTTCATGGCCGTTAGCCATCGTAGAGAAACTGCATACTTCCAAGGACGGTACAACCCGCGTTGTTACCGTGAAAACCGCGAAGGGGAGCTACGTGCGCCCTGTTGTACGTCTCTGTCCGCTTCCAACTCAGTGAGATCTAGCCTGAAGTTGGATCTACCTCTTAGTTTAAGTATTTATTTTGTAGTTTTCGCTATTATTGCGTTTGTAGTTTTCACTAAAGTTAATTTAGATTAATTTTATTATCATATCGCTGTCTTAGCCTATTGATGGGTTATGCGGTAGTACACCCAACATAGCTAAGTTCAATTCTATTTATTTTAAAGGCAACCCTTTAGGGCCGGGGGGGATATGGTAGCGCCATCTACCTTTCCATCGAGAACTAATCACATCAACGTCAATCGTTCCACGCTTGCTTGTCTAATGCGAGCGATGCCTTTTGTTTCCGTCCTTGTCTATTCCATTCCCTAGAAGGGGCACGCCGTTCGCGGATTGGTCGCCGCGTTCATCGACGCGAGAGACATTCTAGAATAATCCGCGTCGCGACGAACTGTACTACACCGCCATAATTTTACCGCTCCCACTTTATACAAAACTCAACAAAACTACCCGCGAGTGAGTGATTTGTGTAGTGGAATGATTCAAACAGCTTCAGGATTCTCGAAGACACCAGGAGGCTGCCATTTGCAAGGAAAGAGGACTGACGTACAAGGTAGGTGTGCCCTCATCCTTCAGCATCCTTAGAGGCTCCTATCCACTCACAATCCTCTTCCCTTAGCCTTTCTAGGCGAGCAGAATTCACCCTAAAGAAAGTCCACAATACTAATCCTTCTCCAAATCGCCTAGAACATTTGGTTTCGGTGTAACGCCGAACCAACTACGAAGTATAAATAATATAGTAATAAGCAAAAATAAGGTATGAAAGATATAACATTTGTGAACTTGTATTACGCGATTGTCTTGCTTACAAGTCAAGGAGATGTTACATCTCCGAAACGGTTGCTCGCCTTGCTAGGAGACGCTTTAAGCTTCTGGACTGAGAATGTCTTCACAATAACATCAAGTGCAAGAAAATCACTCCCTTTTGATTCGCTGACGATATCATAGTCTGAGTTGAAACCTTAAGATCTCGGCCCAAAGCTCGTTAGCCCCTGTAAATGAAGGCTACATCTCTCCCTACTCTTTGGCTTTCATAAGCGTGATGGTGCTAAAGGATCTAGGGGGACTGCTAATTAAGGATCGATTCAATTAAGTAAGTTTCTTTTTAGAAAATATGATACTTTACATAAAATGCGCTTTCGTAAAATTGAATATTATATTAGCCCCCATCCATGTCTGAAGTCTACGGGCCCACTGATCCTCATATAAATAACAGCTTCTATGTAAATAATGGCGCTCATAGCTTAGTTTGCTGTTTGTGGTAGGTCGGCATGTTAAGCAAAGCTTGCTCGGGTGGCCGCTTGGTTGGGTAACCGCGTGTGGCATATATCAGAGCGCTATCGCACTTCGGAGGGCATGTAAAGCTGTTGGTCCCGGTTCTTGTCATGTTTTAGGGCAAGAATCATAAGGCATGTCGGAACTCTTTCGGCCGGCCTCAAAACTCGGATACTGGAGTTGGCCACCCACACACCCAAAAACGAGCGGTTTTTAAACCTCCTACGTTCACATATTCTATTAATATCTATTTCAAAACTTTCCTACAAAAAACGCTGACGCTACTTGCCGTTGACCAAAGGCTATCCCATCGCCAAACAACTCGGCAACTTCAGAGCACAGAACAAATATACCTTAAATATAAGACGAAAGTTGGCGCAAAACGAACTTTGTGTGGCAACCGCAAACACAGTTTAAGTTAAACCGTATAATATCGCTCTTTGCTAAGATACAGCGGCATCCATCTTGCTTCTTGTTCTGGTGGCTTGGTTTCTAAGCGTATATTTCTTTTACATACGTATTACACGAGTACATATAGTTACTACTTTTATCACTACATAGTACATATATAACAAAGTTTGTCTTCTGTCTGTCTGTCCATATGTATACTTAAATCTTAAAAACTACGCATGGAATGATTCAAGAGGAAAGTTTAATAATGCATAGTAAAATTGACGCGGGCGAAGCCGCTGGCGACGTCAAGTAAGCCATAAAAGTAGCGATACTTGGAAATCTAGTTAAGTTTTTAATTTCATATCATACATATGTTTACCTCATTACTGAACTGATACTGGTCTAAACCATACAATATCGCTATCCCTTTGGGCTGCGGAGGTCAGATGGCAGTGTCAGCTCTGTGGAAAAGTTGATATTCTGACACACACCGGGCTGCAAGGCGTCTTGGATGCAACCGGGATGACGCTAGGACGATGATGGTGTTTTTGAATAAAAAAATAAATAGAATCACTGTGGCTCCATCATACGAGAGGTTTGTACACTTTTTATCGTAAAGATTTTTATTTCTTTTTATTTATACAGGCGTGAGTCTATCACGCCTGTATCCCCGAAGGGGTAGGCAGAGGTGTAATATTACACCCACATTTCGCCATGAATGTTTAGGTCCCACGTAATAGGGGGCCGTTACCGGGCACATCACCAGACTCAGCGCTGCTACTGAGAATTCGGAAAAGACCCAGTGCCCTACCCGGGAATCGCACCCGGGACCTCCGATCAGCAGTCACATACGCTATCCACTAGACCACGGAGGCAGTTCCTTTAACACAGTACCCTTACCGTTTTCTTCTATCTGTGATTTCTTTAAGTGGGTCATTCGTAGTCTTTGTAAATATTGTTACAGCTTATGAACACTAATTTTGTTCAAATGAGGGAAAAGTCCAAAATATTTATTAAATTACATCAAATTATATAACACGTGTTTTACCGACGGTTCGCCGTCCAAAAATATATCGGATAAGGTCACAGGGGTCACGTTTTTACTCCGATCGCAGTGAGCTCTCCGAATCGAGTGAAAACTGTAGTGAAACCATACCCTGAATGCCCAAGGCAATCATTATAAAGACCGCCGTACCCCGTTAAGTGACAACAGCTCATACATACATATATATCGTCACGCCTTTTATCCCCGAAGGGGTAGGCAGAGGTGTATTTCTACATTCACTTTTCGCCAGATATACTTTAGTCCCACGTAATAAGGGGCGAGCCTATTGCCGTACTGGGCACATTTCCAGACTCCGTGCTGCTACTGAGAATTTCGTGACAGAAAAACCCAATAACACTGCCCGACCCAGGAATCGAACCCGATCCCACGCGTACATTTATGCCGCGAGACCAACGAGGCAGTCGTATAGGGTTTGATGTCGAGTTTTCCGTCTCTACGCAAAGATGGTATTTGCATCGTGTTATCCCTTAGTCGCCTCTTACGACACCCACGGGAAGATAGGGGGTGGTGACACTTATATTCTATGCCGTCAACCACACGGCTTAACAATGTTCAGTATCACAACAATGCTCAGTATCACTGAGCACTGACTTTTCAAAAGCTATATAGTACATTATTTTATTGGAAGACGAACAGAGACCCGCCTGATGACAACTAATGATCATTATAATAATAATAATAATAAGCTGCATGGACGGTTCTATAGAGCTTTACATGACTCAGACGTCAATTTTAAAGCTTCTATAGCCTGGTTACGTTTCGGTGATCTCTTCGGAGAAACCGAAGGTTTTGTCTTTGCAATTATGGACGAAGTTGTCATGACAAACAACTACCGAAAGTATATACTGAGGGATGGTACGGTTGACATATGTCGGGCGTGTCACCGGCCCGGGGAATCTCTCAGGCATATAGTATCCGGTTGTTCGAGTCTTGCCAATGGTCAGTATTTTCACAGACACAACCAAGTGGCCAGGATAATCCATCAGCAACTAGCCCTTAAATATGATCTCATTGGTTCTGAGGTACCGTACTACAGATATGTGCCCGACCCAGTTCTCGAAAATGGTCGTGCACTGTTGTACTGGGATCGGTCTATCATTACAGACAGGACTATTGTAGCCAATAAGCCTGATATTGTAGTGATAGACCGAGCAGAGCGACTCGCAATGATAATCGATATCACCATACCGCATGACGGCAATCTCGTGAAAGCAGAAAAAGAGAAAGAGATTAAATATTTGGACCTAGCTCACGAGATTGTTGACATGTGGGATGTGGATTCGGCGATCATTGTGCCGATAGTCGTGTCGGTGAATGGATTAATCGCCAAGAGCCTCGACCAACACCTAAAGAGGCTCACACTAGACAGCTGGATCAAGTCTTTGATTCAGAAGGCAGTTCTTCTCGACACGGCGCGCATCGTGAGGAAGTTCCTGTCTCTGAGGCCCTAACCACCGGTGGCTTGGTCCCTGTACCCGACACTGGTGGGTCTCCGTAGTCCCTTTTATATTTTTAAATGTATTTTTTTTCTAATGAAATGTACTTTATTAATATAAAAGAAACTTTGTGTTAGATAATAAATGGAGTGAATAATAATATTCATTTATTTGCAGACTGTTAGGTCCATAAGATTAGTGTTACAAAACGACTTATAGACTATTGTTAGTAAAACATGCATAACTACATAAATACAAATGATAATACAACACAGATAAACACAAAATCACGGGACACTCAGACTTACACAACAAACAATATGATAATTATATTTAATTTAATTGGGTGTGTAGTCTCACCCATCGGCCGAGCATCTGACAGTCCCAGCGGTTTGACAATGCTTTCAGCATGCCGTGGGAGCTGGCGCATGTCCTGAGCGAGGCGCATCGCTTCCGTATGATGGCATAGAAGTCATCAACCCTCGCGTTGGCAAACATGCCTGATGCGCTACAAAATCGCGGCAGCCCCACAAGCATCCTGAAAGCATTGTTATACTGTATGCGCAGAGCGTTGTATGCCCTCTGTTTATATTTGACCCACAGACTGCAAGTGTAGAAGTGTTGGCAGTAGGCTCGAAAGAGAGTCATTTTGACTTCGTGCGAACATCGTGCAAATCTGCGGGCCAACATATTACTTCGGACACACAGCGCCCTACGCTCCCTCTCTATGTCAAAGTCGTCACATAGATCCTCGGTGACCCAGTGACCCAGGTACTTAAACTTTGTAAACCGCTTCAGCAGTGTGCCTGCTAGTGAGACGTTCATTATCAGCCTTTAACAGTCCACTGCTGGACTAGGCCTCTCCTTTGAAAGGAGGAAGGAATTGGCCTACTATACCACGCTGGCCAAACGGGTTGGTATAGGGATTGTATCAAGTTTTCCTTCTCTTACAGTGCTGTTCTCTGCATAATATGCTCCCTCTGTCGGCTCTTACGACACCCATGGGATGACATGGGGTGGTGACATTCGGTATTCTTAATCCTTCACCACACGGACATGTGACACAGTGAGACGTGCGGTACATTAAAGTCACTTTTGGCACCGACTTTAAAAACAAGCAACTCACTTTTACTCACGTTGTACCTGAGCCCATGAGCCACGGCGTAGTCCTCACACAACTTCAACAGCCTTCTCACTGAGCTAATTGATGGGCCGAGCAATACCATGTCGTCCGCATAGCTGATGTTGTTCATAGCAACACCATCAACATGACAGCCGACACGGGCATTGCTGAGCCCAACAATCAGCTGGTTTATATACAGATTAAAGAGGCGAGGGGAGGAAATGCCCCCCTGCCTCACCCCACACTTCAATCTGTATTCCTCAGACATGGCACCCACCCATCTAACGGTATTTACCTGATTAGCGTACCAAAATTGTTAAAGACTTATTATGCCGGCGTCTACTTCACTGTCGCTTCTTAATTTCTTCTATAGAAGGTAATAAGACACAAGGTCAAATGCCTTAGAGAGGTCCAAGAAACACGCATAAACCAGCGTTTTTCTATCCGTGTAATACCGGACAGTCTGCTTGAGACACATAATTGCAATTTCTGTCGACAAACCGGGTCTGAAGCCAAACTGCGCGTCGTGCAAAATTAGTTTAGGGGCCATGTATGTATCCAGCTGACTATCCAGTACCTTGGCTATGATGGTTGCTAGAGATATGGGCCTATAATTGGTTGGATCAGCTATCAGCTGTGTCACCGGTTTTGTTCTTTATTATAGGTACGACAACAGTTTTCATAAGAGATTTAGGCAGATACGAATGGCTTGTACATAGACTAAAAACAGCCAATATTCTTGGCAAATGTGAACCCGCATACTTGAGGTGCTCGACGCTGAGGTATTTATGTCCAGGCGACTTACCTCTAGTCATCTTTTTAATAACTTGTTCGACATTTTTAGCAGTGAACTTAACTCCCAGCTTCATGTTCACGTCAGCGCCTAGCACCCTCGGCTGCGTTACATCAACCAACGACTCCTTCAAGGGCATCACTTTGAACTGGTTTTTTTTATATATGATCTGGTTTTTTTATATTATATATGACCTACATATTATACTATAATAAGACTGCCTCCGTGGTCTAGTTATGCGACTGCTGAGGTCCCGGGTTCGATTTCCGGGTCGGGCAAAAGTGATACATAGTGATAAATAGCTATGTTCTCATGTATGTTCCATGGGGTGTGTAGAAGATTATGAAGAGTGGATTTTGGAAATTCACACTATTTTCCCCTTTAGGGAGACCCTAAAGGGGTAAAATAGTTCCCCATGGGTGGACCTGGGTATGGTGGATGTTCACTGACCAGATTGAAGACATCCTAAAAAAAGGACACGTTAGAAGTACCCTTAACCGAAGAGCATGCATGAGAAATTTGATTTGAGTGAATGAAGCAAGATAGATAATTATGTCAGGGTCGTTGCAAATGGCGTTCCGCAACCTCTGCCTACCCCTCCGGGAAACAGGCGTGAGTCTGTGAATGTATGGGTGGACCCGTGGGCGAAATCTAGTAAAAAAACAACATATATTTATTTTCATTTCAGGCATCGCTCCTATTTATGTTTATTGCTGCAAAGATAGTAAAGCTACCACTGATTTTTTCGGACAGAAAAGATTTAAAATAAATTACATTACGACAAATCCTCTCTACGTTAGCCTAAATAAAACCTAAATGAATATTTTAGGACATAAACTAAAATACGATTACTTTTTATTTTATTTCGTCGTCTTACTAATATTTTTACACTAATACCTGTGTTTTAGGGCGTCAAGCCTACACCCACGTTAAGGCTTTCCTTAAAAGAAACATGATATTAGGCATCTTTCAAATGATATAATATTACACAAAATAGCGGCTTGCCAAGATTTTAATGAGCAGAAAGCTTTCTCGTTCAAAACTCGGATTGGTGGCTGGCTTACTATTTTAACGGGTTTTGCAATTTGCTTGCGAAAAAATATAATGTACGAAACGGACTGTGATATCTGTTTGTAAGTTATTACGTATACAGTGATATCAAATTACAGCTCGAGAGTTGTACACAGGTCCACAAATCAAGCTAAACAGTTGCAGTACAATTTAAAAAAATATATGCTACACCAAAATAAAATGTCAAAATTGAGCTGCTTGATGAGTAGCTCAGTAGTGTGCACAACGTAGTCAGCAATATATATATATAATATTTTTTTATATTTATTTTTTACAGCGATCTGCCTCTTTATCAGGACAATAAGCAGTAGGTTTGGCATTGTTATGGGACGTGTACAGGAATACGGCCAGTGCCGCACCATATTCTAATGTAGTGTGCTGTTATCGTAACACATCCTGGGGCATTCTTAGTTTTACTCGACGTTTTTTCAGATTGTTGTCCATAAGCAGTTGGGCTAGTACATTTGGGTGGTTTACGATTCTGTCTCTGTAGGATTTAGTTTGTTTAGCTATTTCCTCTCCGATTGTAGGCATTTTCAAATCGTTGTGCAGTTGTTCGTTCGTCACAAACCATGGGGCACCAGTTACCATGCGCAACATTTTGCGTTGCGCATGGCAACATTTTGTTCTGAAATCGTTGTATGATTTCTATGTTCGAGTGTGAGGCTGTACCTGTACCCCATACCCTGGCTGGAGCTGTACCCCATAGTTGTATGCCGTACGTCCACACAGGTTTAAGAATGGCTTTGTATAACAAAAGTTTATTTGCCATTGATAACTGGGATTTACTACCAATGAGCCAGTATAGTTTTCTCAGTTGCAATCCAAACTGCTTTATCTTGGTAAAAATATGTTTCTGCCAAGTTAAACGTTTATCAAGGAACAGCCCAAGATACCGCACGTGGTCTGCCTGTGGGACTTCTACATTGTTCAACTTGACTGGTGGACAGTACTCTCTTCTAAGAGTAAAAGTAACGTTAAGTGATTTGCTTTCGTTAGCTTTGATGCGCCACTTTTTCAGCCAGTCTGCTATGTTATCTAATCCTTCTTGCAGTAGTTTAGCTGCGATTTCTGGCTGATTATGTGTGGCCAGAATGGCTGTATCGTCAGCAAAAGTGCCCGTGGTGATTTTACCGCTAGTAGGCAGATCTGAGGTGTAGAGCAGATAGAGGATTAGACCAATTACACTCCCCTGTGGGATACCCGCTGTAATTGGGCAAAGATTTGTCAGGTCATCTACACATGGAACCATAAAAAGCGATCGGTTAGAAAGGCTTTGATCATACAAAAAATATGGTGGGGCATGGATATTTTAGTTTTGTAGAGCAAACCCTCGTGCCAGACTCGGTCGAAGGCTTGTGAGATATCCAAGAAGACTGCCGCACAATTCTTTTTGGCTTCATAAGCTTTTAATATTTTGACAGTAAGTCTGTGGACCTGCTCAATGGTAGCGTGCTTGTGACGAAATCCAAACTGATGGTCAGGTATCAAGTGCTTTGCACTGATGATTGGTAGCATGCGAGTTAGTAGCAGCGACTCGTAAACTTTAGACGGGATAGGTAGTAGGCTATTAGGTCTGTAGGAATTAGGATCATCCAGCTGCTTGTTAGGCTTTGGGATCATTATTATCTTGGCTACCTTCCATTGTGGTGGGAAACATTTTAACCTTGTCATGCTGTTGTAAATAAATGTGAGCAGAGTCATTCCAGAGTCTGGAAGTTCAGCTAGCAGTTGACTAGTGACGAGATCGAAACCAGGGGCCTTTTTAGTGTCGATTTTTATAAGCTCTTACAATTTCATTTTTGGTGAAAATGGGTATGTAATTTTCCTCTTGGGTGCGATCCTCTTCCGCCAAGTAGTCAAAGACTTCTCTTTCGTGTTCAGGTGTACCCTCGTTTGGATGGGGTTTGAAGACGGATTGTAGATAAACAGAAAATGCCTTCGCTTTTTGGGTATCTGTACGAGCCCAACTCCCGTCTAACGTACGTATCGCTGGGGAGATGGAAGAAGGTCTTTTAATTTTCTTGGTTGCTTTCCACAAAGAGTAGTCTGATGAAGCGGAAGCATCCAGATCACTTCAGATGTAATTGAAAAGCCAAATTGCAATCACGAGCAGTTGCATTTTTGAGTTCTCGAATGGCATGATTGAGCCTCTTTTTAGCTTGTGGGCATTGTGATTGTTGCCATTGTTTCCTGAGCTTTCTTTTTTGGCGCACTAATTCTAAAAGGTGAAGGGGTACAGGATCACCGTGTCTCGTTTTTCTGACCAGTGGTGTTAAATCCCATGCGGCTTCTTGCAGAGAACTTGTAAAATGTTCGACTGCATAAGTGATATCATCTTCAGTTTTTAGTCTAACTGGTTCAACAAATGCTTTATCAATTAGATGGCGGAAGTCCACTTACTTCTAAAATTATGTAAGATACACTTAGATTCTTTTTCTGTTGGCCAGTATGTAGGATGGCCTGATGAGAAGATATCCATATTATTCATTTGAACAAATCTAAGTAGTTCACGACCTCGCGGCAAAATTAACCTTGAACCCCAGTGCGTGTGTTTGGCATTGTAATCACCTCCGGCGATAAATCTCGGGCCTAAAGCGCGGAAGTATTCAGCAAATTCAGTATTCTTTATGGTAAATCTCGGTGGACAATAGATGGCTGATAGTGTTAATTTGTTGATCGAATCACACACCACGATTGAAGTTGCTTGTAAATATACCTTGGAATAGGGCAAGGATTCATAATGCTTGATATTTGCTTTTATTTGGATTGCAGTACCACCATGGGCTTTACCATCTGGGTGCATAGTATAGTACAATTTGTATCCTTGTATTGTGAAATGACTTTTGTTGGTGAAGTGGGTTTCAGAAATTAGCATTACATCAATGTTTTGAATTTTTAGAAATAATTTTAACTCATCAGAGTGATTTGACAGGCCATTTGTATTCCACACACAGATGTTTAGTGGTTGGAATGTAAGGTCATTTTTGACATGAGTTCTGTGAGTAGTTTTGTAACGACTATCATTTGGCTCATAACAGCTTGCATTATCTCATTCAACTTTAGCAGGACAGTTTCTGTTGTTTGTGTTCCTAAGGTGTCTTTTGGTGGTAAGTGTTTTTGTGTTATTTCGCCATATGTGGGGTGGTCATCAGAATCAGTTGACTGGGTCATTTTAGACTGTGGAGGTGTTTTTAATGTTTGTTTTTGTGGCAGGGCAGGGTATTTGATTTTCTGTATTTCCTTATAGATGCTACATCCTTTGTAGTTTGCGGGATGGTTACCGTCACAGAGGATGCACTTGACCTTATCTGATCGTTCCTTTCTGAGGCACTCGGATGTGCGATGGGAGCCAGCACATTTGACGCACTTTGGTTGTCTATGGCAGAATTTTTGGGTGTGCCGATACTGTTGACAATTTGAGCATTGTGGAATGTCTCGCTTGGGTCTATGTGCCTCAAATGTAACTCTACAATTAAGTATGCTATTTAGTTTGTAAATGTCCTTATTATTAGGCTGAGGTTTTAAGTCTATAAAGAACATGCTGAGCGGTTTCTTTGTTTGTCCATGCTTTATGTTCCAAGTATTCCGTACTTCATGCTGTAGGTCTTCTAGAGCCAACTTGATTTCTTCTAAATCAGTAGAAGGATGTATATGTTTCCAGACTACTCTAAAGCTACGTTCGTTTTTGGGTTGATAAGTGAGGAATCCAGTGTCCCTATTTTTCAATTCTTTATAAACAGTTTTGTATAACTCTGCCGTTTTTGCTTGGATTTTTACTCATTCAGACTGGAGTATTTTAATTTCAAAATCACCTGGGATTGTATTTTCCAGCATTTTAATTAATTGCAAAAGCAATATATTTATATTTTCATATCGGTGATAAAATACTAATAATTATCATCCTCATCTCAGCCTAGAGGGCCTCTCCCAAGACTCTCTACTTCGACCGATCTTGAGCCGCTCACATCCTACCATGCACCGCAATCTTTAGGAGGTTGTTGGTTAACCTTGCGGGCGGTTTACCCCTTCTTTCTGTCGTTTTGTACGTGGTCGCGACTCCAGAACTTAAAATACCAATATGTGACGTTAAATACATTCCTTATTAATATTATTCAAGTGAAAGTATTTGTATTTATCCTTCTCAAGCGTCGCAACGGAGCGATGTTATCGTATGATCTTATTGGGTGGAGATAATTAGTATAATGGGTAGTGATATTGTAGGCCTATGTATGTATGCTGGCGAAGTCTTGTAAAATAATAATAATAATAATATTCTACCACATTCACACAACACCATCTAGACCCAAACTAAGCAGAAGCTTGTACTATGGGTACTAGATAATGGATAAACATACATATATACTTTTTTTGTAAATACATACATATATACATAGAAACAGCCTGACCAAGACAAACACCCATGTTCATGCACACAAATGTTTGACTTGAGCGGGAATATATATATATATATATATATATATAATTGTATATGCTAATCGGTGAAGGAAAACATCGTGAGGAAACCTGCATGTCTGAGAGTTCTCCATATATGTATATAACATACCGCAGTTACGTATATAAGCATTTTAAGTTGTGGAAGTGACCTGGAAAGTAAAAATACTTAAAGAATCTTTTACCCTGCAGTGGTCATCTAAATGTTAAAACATGTCGTTTTTATGTTGATGTTCGGTTTGTCCGCACTATCTAGCATAAATTATAGACTAATGCCTTGTCCGTGCCATCGTGGTTGCTGGCGTGCCAGTGGAGTAGTTGGACTATGTTTTGAGTATTGCTTTTATAAACGAAATATATAGATAGATAATTCTTTATTATACACCACAAGTCACATTACAGAGTTAGAAGAGAACAAGAAGTTTACAAATACAATGCACAATGAGCGGCCTTATCGCTAAAAGCGATTTCTTCCAGGCAACCTTTGGATGGAAAGAAATAGATAAGGCAAATGGAATTATAAAATAGTGTAGTAATAAAGGTCCTTGCTAAGTAAAGATAAACATACATATATAACGTAAATACAGAAACATAATATACATACATGCATCATAGATACATACATACACTTAAAAGTCATTTTTTTTTAATTTGCTATATATCTATCTATCTATCAATTGTCACGCCTGTCTCCCGTTGAGGTAGGCAGAGATTATGGAACGCCAAATGCTCCGGTTCAAACACACCTCTTTCACTTCCTCGACATTCATTAACCTCATCATGCATGCTCGCCGGTTATGCCTACTTTTAATTTGGCCCTTTTTTAGTACGTCACCTATTTGGTCGGCGTTACCGAGATCTCCATTCATTCTTACACGATACACATATTTTTTCTTTCATCCATCAGTTCCAAATGTCTAAACCATCGCAACATTCCTTTCTCAATCTTTGTCACTACATCTTCTTTTAGACCACACTTGTTTTTTATATATATGTATATCTTGTTATTGGTCGCTTGCTAAAAGGTGAAGAAAATCGAAGTCTCGTGTTCTCCAAAATTTTCTCGATAAACACGTAAAGTCTGCCAACCCATACTTGGCCCCACCCATATTTGGTAGTGGACTATGGCCTGACCTTTCTCATATTGAAAAGAGGCGAGATTCACGTATTAAGAGAAGAGATTTTTTACAATCTTGTAGACTGATGATTATTATGATTTACCAAATACACTTCGCGTTATAATTCGGACATCAGCTAGTTATTTAAATGACATAACCTGTCCAATCTTTACTCGAAACCAGCATTATACAAAACATAAGCTCTTAAACAGCAATCAATTCCTCAGGATGAAAGAGGTAAATTTTATATACTAAAGCACTGAATCTATGTTTACCTCTCTGCTACAAAATCTAGTACGCCGAACTATATAGTGGCGCTTTTCTAAAAGTATCGCGTCTTCCTTTGTGCTTCGCCCATGTGTTACCCAATGCGTTTATTTACAGCGCATTCGCCAGCTTTGACAAACATATTAAAGTGTAACAGAGCTTTGTATGAGAATTATCTTGTTCGAGACTATTACAATATTTTATACAAGGATATTTTATGACAATGTTTGGGAACATTTTATTTATTTATTTTAAGCGGGAAATATCAAATCATAGGGCAAGCAATTTATCATTTTCTTTCCTTTCCTTTTTATATGTTAGCAGCTTATTTGGGACCATCCTTATCAAAAAATCTATGACTGCCTCTGCCTGTTGTTTGTCATATAACCTATCAATCAGTGGCCTAGTATCCCTAGTACACCTAATCATATAAACTGTTCATTGCCGCAATAGGGTAGTTTCCAGGGTCAAAATAATTACATTTTATTTAGTCCGTATTTTAGATTATAAAAAAAAAATTGGACACGTATTTTTTCTTTTTTCGATTAAATAAAAAATAACAAAGATATAGCCCATTAAAGTTACGTGTGACGTCATCTAGTGCGAAAAAATGCAGCACGGTGTGACGTTATATGTAACTTTATTGAGCTATATCTTGGTCATTTTTGGTTTAATTTACAAATTTAAAAATACGTATCGCTTATTTTTGAATAATCTAAAGGACAGACTTATAATTTTTTTTTTGTCAACTAGCCTATTGTTTAGATTCTACAATTATTGAAAATGGATACAAACTAGCCCATTCATTAAAAATTCCCTATCAAACACATTTTCATTGAACTCTAATTACCTTTGTCTAAGCCAGTTTACGTAAATAGTGTGTAAACTCGTCTTTGTAAATACCAAACGCCTACAGGACGCAATAAAGGGCTAGAGGAAGTGAAAGTGTTCAAGTAAATAAAATGTAGTCGTTAGAAAATAATTTATTCCCAAAAAGGTTTTTAGCAGAAATAAGTTTAGAAACAAAAAGTATAACACAATAATTCTAAAGGCTTTGACTGCTGTAGCCTCAAACAATTATTAATGTGAGGTTTACAGTACTGAGAGTTTTGAGCATTCACTTGTAATGAGCATTCTTACGAATTATAAACATTACAGAAAAATCAACGAGAGTGTTTTAGCAATCATTCTAGGGCGCGTTTTGGCGAACAATCTAGTGAATTGACAGGAAATTTACTTTGAGCTCTATTTGTTGACTAGAGCGTTTGCTAGAAAGATCGTGGAAATATTCCTAACGATGTTTTACTCTATGCTTGGCTCTGTAATTGATCTGTACAACAAATTAATAAATAGCGAATGGTCACTGTTCTGTTACAAGTGAATGCTCAAGTCTATTGGCACCTTTAGAATGTTTGGTAGGCATAGTTTGTGCCAAATTCCTATACCAGTGACACAGGTGCTTATAAAACGAAGAGTATAGAAAATCAAAGCTAGAAGCATTTTCCAGATATTCCAGCCAAAAGAGGCTTTTCTTCTATATTTCGAATCAATAATGTTGTGGTGATATTTCAGATTGAAAATTCCTATACATTTTTTTCGAAACTCGTATATAAAAGTCTCAATGTCTCATTATGAAAAAACTATGTTATGAAAATAAGTTATGCTTTCAATATTGTATAGACTAATGGTTGATTTATGATAAGCGTATTGGTTAACAGCAATAGCCTACAGAAGGCGCCAATAGACTGCTACGCAGAGAACTTTTCGTAACTGTGTGCTGATTAACATAAACATAACTTCACGCCTTTAATCCCTAAAGGGGTAGGCAGAGGTGTATACACACCCACACTTCGCCAGTTATGTTTCGGTCGCAATGTAATAGGGGGCGAGCCTATTGCCATCTACCGGGCTCATTGTTAAGCGAGCGATAATTAACATTTTTAATACCTACACACTTGTCTTCGAAAAGTGAGAAGTGTGTGCCCGGCGTAACTGGGGATCAAACGCGAGACCATCGTCTCGGCAGTCCGTTACATACACCACTGGGAGCTATCGCCGCTATATGTGCTTATTAAATTGCTAATCATCGTTTGCTAGACTGTTTTTATGATATACATTTTCAACAACGAATTCCGATACTGACCTACCTTTGCTTAGTTTGTTCGTTTCCGCTCGAACATCTCCGGAACTCTGATGCGGGTGCCAGGGAAATAAATAAAAGACCCGACTTTCCTAGTGAACAATATTTTAGAAGCTATTTCAGCGGTATGTTTTGGGACGAGATATTTTTTTGGCATTCAGAGGGCATTTTGCTTTTCGTTGAATTAGGGTTGTCCTCGTACCTCCATAGTTGGATGATATATGCATCGGTTATAGATAGTAAGAGTAGGCAATTTTAAAATAAAACGAATAACCTTCAAAGTTGTACTTATTTTATTTTTGATAGTCACAAGACTGCTAAAGTGATATAATACAGTAGTACTCCGGTTAAGTTTTATTCTACCATAATTTTTACTGACGTCACTAAAGCCTAAATCTTAGTTCTAAAAATAATTAAGAGAGTCGTAGTATTATTTTATTTAATCTGGTGTGTTTTTGTTGTACCTTTTTTGATAATACATTTAGAAAATATTTTTCTTATCGATATTGAATATTTTGATTGCTTTAGGCCGCCCTCACATTGGGCGTCAGCGTCAACGCAGCGGCATGCGGCACCTCGGCGTCTACGCGGCGTCGACGTTTCTTACTATACCAATAGAATCAAACATACTCAAAATACATTTTAGTCATAGACTTACGTGCTGGCGTATGTACGTCATCGAGTGGCAGTATATCATAGGATAGAAGAAACCAAGGCACCTAAACCTCGGTTGCAACATTCAACTAACAATACTACCGTAGCCATATACCTCGACTGTATTAACCCAATTCGAACGACCTGCGGTACACAGTCACGTTCCAGTGCGCTTTACATCAATATTTGTCTATTAAAACAATATAAACAAACCCAGTCCCTTGTTTGAATATCTCAAGTACTCCGCGATAGCGAGTCTTAACGGATTAATGGCGTAGGCGTCTGCTGATTGCGGGCCCCGGATTCGATTCTTGGGTCGGGAAAAAGTGTTACTGAGTTATTCCGAATTCTCAATAGCAGCACGGAGTCTGGCAATATGCCCGGTAACGGCAATAGGCTCGCCCCTTATTACGGGGAACCTAAAATACATAAGGTGAAATGTGGGTGTAATTTCACACATCTGCCTACCCCTTCGGGGATACAGGTGTGACGCTACAACCCCGTTCCTTGTTTGAATTAACTGAAGTATTCCAAGAAATGTTGTTGAATGTTTCAATTTAGTGTGAAGAGTTCATGCGGTGATCCAACAAAATATGATAATAAAGAAAATATAGAATTTGTGCATATCGGTAGCTGATGCTATTTGGTAATCCCTCAGGCACGGTGTAGTAGTCAACTAACACAAAACATCAAATACATCAAGAAGCAATAGATTTTTTATATATTTTACTAACCCTATTAATTTTAAAACATTAATCATCGTCCTAGAGTAACTAATTTAGATTTGACAAAATATTAGCTTTATATCAGTCAAAACTTTATAAAGATCAAATTCGAATATATTAATGTAATCAAAGTTTTGCCATTTTTATATCACTTGATAAAAAACTCATCCTAACACTTGTCAACAAATTTGATAAAAAAATAAACATTGTTAAAAAGCCTTCAACATTATTATTTTAAAGACAGTTCGTTACCAAAATGAGCGTCTAAATAAAATACCTACAGTGGCCCCGAGGTCAATTTAGTCTCTAGAATCGTGACACAAAAATGCTGATGGTTTCCTTAAAATATAATAGTTTTGTACTAAAATTCTTTTACGTAATATATTTTACTTTCAGAGCTCAGCGGAATATTAATAATCTATAATATAAAAATTAATCCCTGAATATGTTGCTAAGCACAAATCTCAAGAGCAGCTGAACCGATTTCGCTAAATCTTTTTTATAATATTCCTTGAAGTACAAAGATAGTTCTTACCGAGAGAAAAAATTAAAAAGCTCTCGACTATCAAAACGAACAATCGACTGTTAGGCGGTACGAAGTTCACCGGGTCAGATAGTAATATAATTCTACCACATTCACACAACACCATCTAGAACTGTACCAAGCAGGACTTGTACTTTGGGTACTATAGAATTGATAAACAATGATATACTTCCTTTTTTGTAAAAACGTACATATTACACAGAAAAACATCCATATTCACCCACACAAAGGTTTGAATAAAGCGGGAATCGAAACCACGACCTTCAGTAGTTTACACTACCGCTACGCCGCCAAATCGTCGAATTAAGTGCATTTATTTATGAATTGGTTTTTGTTTACTGTCGTCTGCTAAGGTTAAACCTACCTTAAATCTACACTGCATTGTATGCATGGAGATTATAATGCAGCATCAAATTTCTCATAAGCTTCTTACTTCGTAGTTTAAACCCGCAAAGGTGTACACATTTTTTTTTTATTTAACCCATGTTGTTCCACTGCTGGGCAAAGGTCTCCCTTACTCTCCTCCAAGCATCCCTATCTTCTGCCAAATTGGGCCAGTCTCTGTCTAAATTGTCTAGATCGTAAAGCCATCGTTTTTGGGGTCTGTCTCTTTTCCGCCGCCCGTCTTGCGGCACCCATTGCGTGACGATCTTCGCCCATCGGCTAGGATGCATCCGGAGGTTTACTAATGTTTGCCATAATTTAAAATGCCATAATTTCATATGCCATACTGGTATTTTCCATAATTTCATTAGAAATAACGCTTCAGTTGTCATAATCGTGAAATGACATAAAATGACTTTCACTAATTCCATTGGTCATAATCGATCAAGTGTCATAATAATTTAAATCCATAAATGTATTTGCTATAATTTTCGTTTTCAACTAGAGGACCCATGCTGCTCCACAGCATATTTTAATATTATAAAAAAGCTCTTACATATGGGTATGATGAGTACATTGTAGCCTTATCTAATAAGTAAAAAGATGATATTCTAACCAAAAATATATATATATCACAAAACTTCTTTTCTCACAACATTGGCTTTGCGTTGCACCTTAGGTATCGTGAAATTTCCACACTGGCATTACTGAATGGTTTGCCGCGCAATAGGGATTTAAATAATATGTATAACTGAACATTGACGAAAGAAAGTTCTTCAATATGACTGTGCTGCCCACCCATTCTTTCCATTAGGACACTGTAATGTCCTTCGTCCAGGTGCCCAGAAAATAGCAAGTTATGAACAATTTCGCCAGTACCATAGTCAGTAATCGTATTACTGTTTTCCAGGTGAACTCCGAATTGACACTCGGGATATAGCTAACTTACACTCTAAAGTTCAGCATGCCCTGCGTACTGTCCATTGGCACCCATCACACGTTTGTAATCTGTTGCATTTGTAATGGTCTGGCCATATGCTTCGTTCCCAACAATGAAGTTACTATAATATATACATCCCACTTATTGACTATGTTATTTACAGTGGCCAAACGAATTTCATAATGTTTATTCTCACTTCCATATAAACAATAAGAAATTGCGCGGAATAAGCAATTACCGTTACCAAAAATGGAAATCACTTGAAAATAAAATTGTTGATGGTAGAATTAATCAAATCTGAACCCGTTTCCATCCGTATTTTTTAGCAGTAGGAGGACCATCCGGTACCAAATCTCCAACAGGGCCGTCATTGACCAAATTCTTTGTTCAAACTTTCTCTGAGCATTTTTCAATTTCCTTCCAAGAACCATCATTATAATTGAAAACACAACTGCTCACAAAAAATACGCTATTAAATCAGAAACTTAAGTAACTAATTTACGCTAACTTAACTTTTTTCTTTATCTGTCAAAATTAAAAATATAGAAAAATTACTTTATTTTATAAGTAAGAAAATAGGTTTTATTTCTGTTATCCAGCTAAATATGTCTGTGAGAAGCACGATTTACTTTGTTTTGTGTATGGGTGTGATTAATCCATCATAATTTAGAAAATGTAATAATGACGTTTATAGTTTTGGTCGAAATTGTAGTTTTGGTAGGAATGGTAGCTTTGGTAGCAATCGTAAGTAACATTGCTACCAAAACTACAATATATGCCAAAAATACTATTTCTACCAAAACTACTATTCCTACCGAAAATACCTACTATTCCTATCAAAACTACTATTCGACTAACACTATCATATCTACAATTTTTTTTAAAGTACCATTTCTACCATAACTACCACTTGTAATAATATAATTATATGACAATAGTACTATGAACTGCTGTAATATGTTCCACATAAAAAAAATAAGATGCCCGAAGAAAGTCCGTAATTTAAAAACACGAAAAACACGACACAACAAACTGTCCGTGTGGTGACGTGTCCGTGTGGTGACGGATTAAGAATACGGAATGTCACCACCCCATATTATCCCATGGGTGTCTTAAGAGCCGACAGAGGGAGCATATTATGCAGAGAACAGCACTGTAAGAGAAGGAACACTTGATACAAACCCTATACCAACCCGTTTGGCCAGCGTGGTATAGTAGGCCAATTCCTCCTTTCAAAGGAGAGGCCTAGTCCAGCAGTGGACTTTTAAAGGCTGATGATGATGAGGCGATAATTCACTATAGTGATAATTTGACCAACATCGGATATAATTTTACACACCACCACACTCCGTATGAAAGTTAGGCAAGGTCACCTTAAAGAGGCATAATGTTTTCTCCTGGCAGTTACCGCAAGGAACTTATTAGATGCCATAAAAATATTTTTGAATTTAGAACCGTCCATGTAAAGAGAAAGCAATGGAATCTTAAGAAATTTATAGGAAAATATTGAAAAATAAGTTCAATGTCCACACCTATCTTCCTTCAAACTTACCCAATTTAAATGAGCATAACATCAAATGAAAGAGCTCTTTTCAGCGCGTGTTTTAGGCCTATAACGAAACGCCTAGCTCAATAAGAACCAGATATATAGAAGCAGAAAGTCATTGACTACGGCTACGAAAACGAAAAAAATGTATGGGAGAAAACTGTTTTTGCATATAACTTGATGAATGTGCAAGTTAGGTAATTTCTAATGCTTGATGACAAATCTATGCAGCGAGAGCTTTCATTTAAAAAAAATACATGCGAATCGGTTGCGTTGAACGGGCTGGCCAACTCGTATTATAAAACACAAATTCTTTTAATAAATAGATAATGTAAGAAGAAAATAGACCATAAACTGAAGTTGAACAACTTCAGTTTATTAAACTAGTGTGAAGAATGTGGACTAAGTTGACGGAGCCCTGCTTAGCAGGGCTCCTATTTTTGGGTTAAGGGTCAAAAGAGAACCCTAACCTAACCTATCCAAATCGGATTGCACTGAGTCGGGGTGTTAACGATAATTAATTCAACTTCAGTTTATTAAACTAGTGTGAAGAATGTGGACTAAGTTGACGGAGCCCTGCTTCGCAGGGCTCCTATATTTGGGTTTAGGGTCAAAACAGAACCCTAACCTAACCTATCCGAGTCGGATTGCACTGAGTCGGGATGTTAACGATAATTAATTTCGACCTAACAATATTATGTATTATTTTCATAATTATATCAAATTTTGATTGTGTCAAGAGTTGATTAGATTCGAGAGATGTGTTACTTATGGAAACTAATTATTATGATATATTATGTTGTTATAGAAAGTCATTTTATGGCAAATTAAAGTTATCACTGTTGAGTTGTTAAGGCAAACGTTATTAGTATAAATGATAATAGTGCAAGTAAATATTATGATCGGGGTTGATTATGGCAAACAATATTAGTGCAAATGAATTTATGGAAAACGAGAGAATACCGCATCCGGATCACGTGGCCCGCCCAATCCCACTTTAGGTTGGCAGTCTTCCGTCCCACATCAGCAACACCCATCAGTGATCGCAGAACGGCATTTTGCACTCGATCAACCCTCTTATATTCCAGAATACTGCGCTCCATTGCTCTTTGATAAACCTTGAGGCTAGACTTTTGAAGTTCGGTCAAGGACCAGGTCTGAGCACCCTAGGTAAGGATGGGCAGAATGCACATATCAACGAGTTTGCGTTTTAGTGCTATTGGGAGGTTGCCCTTCATGAACTCTTTCATGCACCAGTAGGCTTTCCAGGCATTCTCGTTTCACCGTCAATTTCTCGATCTTGCTTGTTTTTGAAAGACCTTATCTGGCACAAGTAGGTATAATCGTCGACATACTGTATTTCTTGCCCATCAACCTCGACCCTACGTTTACTGCTGTTGGTCATAACCTGGGTCTTTGAACAATTCATCGCAAGTCCAACCTCAAGGCTCGCCTTTCTCGGATCTTCGAGCATTTGTTGAAGGTTTATGGCTGTTGATGCAAATAAGACAATGTCGTCAGCAAACCTGAGGTTAATAAGCCTCTTATCACCAACAACGATGGCCGCGCTTGCCCACGGTTCTGCCAAGGTCTTGAAGAGCTCTTCTAAAACGTACGTGAACAGTTTAGGAGAGGGAGGGTCACCCTGCTTAACACCCTTTGCTACCCGGAAAGATAGACCTGAAGATTGACACAACTTGATGTCGGCTGTACTGTTTCTGTTAATTAATTTAAGTAAATTGATGTAAGTGTTATCTATTTGTTGTTTATTTAGTGCTTCGAATACTGCTTCATGTTTTACACTATCGAAAGCTTTTGTGTTATCAACAAAAGCTAAATAAACCGGTTTATTGTATTCGTTGCACTTTTCTATTATTTGATTTGAGGCTTGGATATTGTCCGTTATAGCAAATCCTCTCTGGAAACCGGCTTGTTCAGGGGGTTGGTGATATTCTAGATCTTTATCTATTCGGTTTAAAATAATGCGAATAAATAATTTGTACAAATGCGATAGCAAACTGATTGGCCTGTAATTATTAATATTGGATTTGTCACCCTTTTTGTGAAGCAGAATAATGTTAGAGTGGCACAATTTAGCTGGGATTTTACCTGTTTCCAAAATATTATTGAAAAGTGAGTGATGTGCGGTAATGTAATATTGCAGCCTATTTTGAGAGCTTCAGTGGTGACGCCATCTGGCTCAGGGCTTTTTTCGAACTTCATGGATTTAAGAGCCAAGTGTACTTCAGATTATGTGATGATAAGTATACGATCGGACAAGGAATATTCTGGAATTTCTGTGGAAGAGGTATCGTCTGAGTAAAGAGTTTTGTAGAACTCTGTAGATATTGACATAACTTCGTTCCTACTGCTAAGTTTAATACCTTGTCGATCTTTAAGGCAGTTAATCCAAGTCCGGCCTCCTGAAATGCCCTTTTTTTGCCATTCTCAGTGACCTGTTGTTTTCTATGGCTATTTGTACCAAGTGGCAGTTGTATTGTCGAACATCGTTTCTTACGCTGCGTTTGACTTTTCTATCTATTTTTCAGTAATCTAAGATATTTCTTGGTATTAAATTTCGTTCCTCTAGCAATTTTTTGGATTCAGCTGTTAGTCTTTTTATTTTTGGTTTTGCTGTTTTAATTTTGCTATTACATTTTTGTATTATCGAAACTATTGCTTCAAATTGTTTCTCTGTATTCATGTTGTCTCGTTTTAAACCATTGAATTTATTTGACAGTTCTAATTCATATTTGTCTACGTGATTTACAAGAATGTCTTTTGAAGGTCTGTATTTATTTTGACTAAAAAGCTGTGCTCTATGAATTTTAAAATCAAAACGGATTTTTGCCCTTACTGGCCCATGATCTGAGCTGTAATTAAGTGTATTCAAAACATTGATATCTTTGATAATTTGTAAATCAGAGGTTAGGAAAAAATCGATCTCATTTCTAAAAAGGTACACATAGCCTTTTGCTTCAAATGTGACCTTAAAGACATGAAAAAATCTATTAGTACATACAAAAAAATATGCTCAACACCCGAGAGGAAAAGTATTACACCAGGTTCAGTACGAAAAAGCAACAAAAAGATAAGGGGCTATGTGAGTCCAACTATGATGCATCACAAAGAAACTCAAACCTGTTCTGACAATAATGCAATAGAAACTGAGCCACCAATGTATAGTGGAACAAAGCGCTACAACAAAGCGCAAGAACACCAGAAAACGAGCTATCGAAACCAAAGCATAAGCTTTGCATTTTAACCAGCCAGAAACTGAAAGGTTCATTATCTATTATTGAGGACACCTTCGCAGCGCATTTTGATTATTGTCAGTATGTGATGCCAAATGCTAGTGTAAAGGAACTGTTGGGTAACATAGAAAACAAAATTAAAGATTTTACTAGTAATGACTATTGTATATTGTGTATTGGAGAAAATGATGTAAAAATGGAAGGAAGTCATATAACTACAATTAATGTTATAAAAGAAACACTGCAGAAAGTGACATACACGAATAAGATTATCTGCTTGCCAACATATATAGCAGGAGCACCAATATATAATTTTAAAGTTGAGATGTTTAACAATCTCCTATTTCTTGACATTCAAAATAATTACTACGCAAAACTATTTGACAGTAACCAAGAATTATCACTTGACATGTTTTCATATACAACTTGCAAAATTATGAGACAAGGTATAAAAAACATATATGATCGCATTATGAATAACATTTTTGAGGAATTTTCAATAACGAAACCAACTTATAATAAAAGGACACGAAATACACTCTCTGACATGCCAATAAAATCTACTGAAGCCGAAAATGATGAAACAGACTCACAGTTTTTTCTCTGAAAAGCATCTTCGAGTTTTACATCAAAATATAGCAGGACTGCTCAACAAAACAGATATATTATGTGTTAACCTAGAGGAACTTCAAGACAATTGCAAAATTATAGATGTTATATGTGTAATGGAACATTTCATGAAGGCAGGACATGAGATGAATCTAAATCTTCCTAATTATGTACTGGCATCATCTTACAGTAGACCAAATGTAAAACGAGGAGGAACATGCATTCTGCTAAGAAAGGAACATAAATTCAGGGAAGTATCTGCCACCAGTAAATTCTGTCTTGAAAATGTATTTGAATGCTGTGCAGTTGAACTTGTTGACTATAAAATTGTTATCATTTCTGTTTATAGAACACCTAAAGAAAATAATCTGTATACATTTTTACAACGGCTTGACAAGTATCTACACTATATATCTAAATCTAATTATAAGAATATTATAATCGGCGGTGATTTCAATATAAATGTTTTGAAAAAGAATAATGTTACTTTGGATTTTGAATGTTTGTTATTAAACTGTAACTTAAAACTAGCTTTGCATGAACCGACTAGACTAGCCAGCAAATCATGCCTTGATAATTCTGCACATGTTAAACCGAAGTGATGGAATTTGGTTTGTCAGACCACACTGCCCAAATAATTACAATTCCTGTAAAAAAAGTAGTAGCATTCAGTTACTGGCGCACCAAAAAACGGGATTATAGCACAGAAAATATAGAGAAATTTAAAAATTGTATTAAAAATCTATCTTTTTCACACATTTATAAGACTGACGATCCAAATTTAGCCTACAACTTTTTCATAAATGATTTCAAACTGTTTTATGATTTATGTTTTCCGAAAATTATATTTATAAATAATGTTAACTCCAAACCGAAGTGGATATCACGTGGTATAAAGATTTGTAGTAGTAAAAAGAAAGATATATTATGGCAATATAGACTCAACCCTTCAGAGGAAAATAAGGCAACATATAAAAAATATTGTAAAATATTTCAAAAGGTTATATCATTAACAAAACGCGCTCAAAATAACTATAAAATAATATCCTCCAAACATAAATGTAAGACAGCGTGGCATATCTTAATATATAAAATCCTTGCGTTACTGACTGACTGACAGACACGCTACAGCCAAAACTATTGGGCGCAGGAAGCTGAAATTTGGCATGTATGTTCCTTGGGAACCGTAGGGGTGCACTAAGAAGGGATTTTCCGAAATTCCCACGGGATCGGTCAAAAAGGGTAAATTTAAGAAAAATGCAGGCGTAGCTGCTGGCGTCCTCTAGTTATTAATAAAAGTAGACTCAATGTGCCAAAAGAAAATATGTGCAACATTATGGATAAACATAGCAATATCATTAACGATCCCAAAGACATAGCAGAAGCATTCAACAATTACTTTATTGATAAAATCGACCCAATCCCGGGTGCTGGTGAAAAAGTAACTTCTTTAATTAATCATCAATTAAATTCGATGTTTCTTGCTCCTAGTACACCATACCAAATTAATAAAATTATAAAGAGTCTGAAAAACACAAACAGTGTAGGGTATGATGGGATTGCCACTAAAATTATAAAATTAGTAAATGATCATATCTGTCATCACCTTAGCTACCTTATAAGTTCTTAAACTGTCCATTATACAGCCTCAATATAAAAAAGGAAATAAACGGCTGATGGAAAACTACAGACCAATTGCATTGTTGCCAATATTTTCAAAGATCTTTGAAAAATATTTATATGGAGATGGTTCGGCTTTACACCGAAACCGTAGGGTTCTAGGCGACTTGGAGAAGGAAATGGACTGTATAGAGAGGATAGCGGTTCTTCTAGTGGATGGATACGCTAAGGGGTGATTGAGTGGGTATAGGATATTTCAAGGATGGAGGGCACCTACCTTATACAACCTTCTTCGTTTCCGTAGGGCAGTCTCCTGGTGGTTTCGTGATGCAGCTGCTTGTTTTCACTTCAATTCACCATTCGCGAGCGGTTTTTCCTTGGTGGAAGCGGTAATAAATCACATACAACGGTGCGGCGCGGTACGGTATCGAGACGGCGTTCTCAGCGAGCGGAATGTTCTCGACTGTCACTCGCGTCCACGATCGCGTCGACGAATCAGGCGAAGGCAGTGCCTCTTCCAGGGAGTGGGATAGAGCGGGACGGAAATATGGTATCGCTCGCACTAGACGTGGAACGATTGATCTTGATGCGATTCGTTATAGGAAGGTAGATGGCGCTACCAGGTGAAATAAATACCTACTTTGAAAAAAACAATATTCTTTGCACAGAACAAAAAGGTTTTTGGCAAAATAAAACCATAAACATGGCAATTTATGAATTTGTAGCAAATGTGATGTGTCATATTAACAAGAGATCTCCAGTATGTGCCATTTATTGCGACATGTCTCAAGCATTTGACTATGTGGACCACAATATTCTTATCAATAAACTAAACGCATATGGTGTCAGAGGCAATGTTCTAAGATTAATTAAATCATATCTTTCAAATAGAGAACATGTTACTGAAATTAGGATAGTGAACCCAAAGACAAAAAACGAAGAAACACACACCTCGATAAAGCGTTATATATCTTATTCAGTCCCTCAAGGTAGTGTGTTAGGTACTCTTCTATTTATTATATATATAAATGATCTACCAAAATCAACAACACAACCTATGACGTTATTTGCCGATGACAGCACAGTTACAATTGCTTGTAGGGACATAAATTGTTATCAGTTTGACATAAAACATGCTTTGACATCTATAATTTCATGGCTAGAAAATAATAATTTAAAAATTAATTTGACAAAAACAAACATCATGCATTTTGGACAAAGATTACAAAATTCAATAAATGTAAATTTAGTTTATGACGATTTTACTATAAAGGAGGTAAATACAGCACGTTTTCTTGGTTTGACTATAGATAGTCGATTTAATTGGAAAGACCATATTGAAATACTATGTAAAAAAATAAGTAGCTTATCATATGCCTTTTATAAACTTGCACCAACTATAAACACTGATACATTACTATCTGCGTATCATGGTCTCGTCGAATCAGTCCTCAGGTACGGAATAATATTTTGGGGAAACTCGACTAATAACAATATGGCATTTAAAATGCAAAAGCGATGCTTGCGTGGTATGTTTCGCCTAGCTTCCACGGATAGCTGTAAACCAATTTTTAAGAAGCATAGAATCTTAACTCTTCCTTCTTTATACATCTTGGAAGTAGCATTATTTGTTAAAAGTAATCCATATTTATTTCCTCGCCTGTCAGACAGAATAAAGCGTAATCGACGTGATGGCAACAGACTCTGTATTCATCCAGCTAAAACAGCGCTATTACACAAAAGCATAGTATGTAAAGCTCCAATAATATAAAATAAAATACCAGATAACATGAAGCAACTGAACACAAACATGTTTAAAATGAAATTTAAAAAAATGCTCATTGAAATATCTTATTATAATATACATAAGATGACTTTCTTAATGACAAATGTTTAATGTAACAAATAATTATATCACATCATAACAAATACTCGGCTAATTATGTTTTTGTTAATACATAATATTAATTATGATTTTTGCTTACTAGCTAATTATGGTATTTGTTTATTTTTACTTATTTTATTTTCTTTGAATTTCTTTATTTTAAAAACACTTTTGACATTTTATTGTACTGTTTGACATTGTCCAATCTTATGCACTAATTTTAATTATTACGTAATACATTTGACACTGTCCAATTTTATGCACTAATTTTAATTATTATGTACCTTTTTTATTTGGAATGGCTTACTTACACCAATTATTAATATGGTCAAACACGTTGATGCAAATTATTGTTTAAAGATCTGTGTAATAAACATATACAATGCTTTTATTATGTACTAACACGTGTTTTAGCAAATAAATATCTTTATCTTTATAGCGCAATATATTGAGTGATAAGCCTACCAAACCACAAATTGGAGGGCGGACGATTGAAATTTTCGTAGAGGGTAATAAAATAATTTTGGTTGCGGGACTAAAACGTTATGCTTTGTTTAGGCATTCTATTCGTCTGTCAACAACATATTTAAGTATTTTTCACGACTCGGCATTTTTTTAATGTAAGTAAAAAGGAACGAAACTTTTATGTAAACTTTTCGTTGCTTTTTAACTATATTGCCGTAACTACGGTTCATGTAAGGTCGACCGAGTCGACGCGGAGGTGATGCTGCGATGACGCTAGAGCCAATGTGAGGACGACCTTACATGAATCGTAACTACGGTTCATGTAAGGTCGTCCTCACATTGGCTCCAGCGTCATCGCCTACGGCAAGATAGTTAAAAAGCAACGAAAAGTTTACATAAAAGTTTCGTTGCTTTTTACTTGTTACTTCTGGTTGGGTAGGCTTATCACTCAAAATATCGCACTATGTGTACACCTTTGCGGTTCGCGGGTTTAAACTATGAAGTAAGAAGCTTATGAGAAATTTGATGCTGCATTATAATCTTCATGCATACAATGCAGTGTAGATTTAAGGGAGGTTTAAACTTAGCAGACGACAGTAAACAATAACCAATTCATAAATAAATGCACTTAATTCAACGATCTGGCGGCGGCGTAGCGGTAGTGTAAACGACTGAAGGTCGCAGGTTTGATTCCCGCTTTAGTCAAACCTATATGTGGGTGAATATGGATGTTTCTATGTATACTTTTTACGTTTTGACAAAAAAAGGAAGTATATAATTGTTTATCAATTCTCTAGTACCCATAGTACAAGTCCTGCTTAGTTCAGTTCTAGATGGTGTTGTGTGAATCTGGTAGAATTATATTACTAGCTGACCCGGCGAACTTCGTACCGCCTAACAGTCGATTCTTAAATTTTTCTTTATATTTTTTAGTTTTTTAAATTTTTCCCTCGGTAAGCACCATCCTTGTACTTCAAGGGATATTATAAAAAAGAATTAGCAAAAATGGTTCAGCTGCTCTTGAGATTTGTGCTTAGCAACATATTCAGGGATTCATTTTTATATTATAGATTATTAATATCCCGCTGAGCCCTGAAAATAAAATACATTACGTTTAAGAATTTTAGTAAAAAATTATTATATATTAACCCTGGAGTAGTCGCGTGGATTACATATGTAATCCACCTATATAGAATCGATAATTTCTCAAAATCGGTTAGCGCCAGCTAAATAAGCCGCTAGATACTTTCAAATTTATATTTTGGCAACTCGCTCAGTGCAATGCCAGCGCAGTTCGCGCCCTGTGGTCCTTCATAGGAGCTCAGAAAAGGGCGTGGACTACAATTGTAATCCGCGCGACTGATTACGTAAGTATTTTTTCCTTCTTTACTGTTATAATATTTTGTATATGTTTATCTATAATTGAGTAAATTGGTATAATTAGACTGCATTTATTCACATTAATTGTTGTTATAACATAAGTTTACTTATATTTTAGTATCAATTTGGAGTATAATCGCCGAGCTGTACAGATAGAAGCCTGGATTGATGATTTTTGTAGCGCAAACGAAAAATGGATCGATTTAACTCGGATGAAGCGACTGGCTCATAGGAAAATCGAAGAAAATCATTACCAAACATCCTAACAATCAAGATAAAATACTTTTTTGGCATTGTGTATCATGAAACTCAAGCAACTACCTCGATATCGAGCAAGGTAGTGCGTCATTTCCATGACCGTGAAGAACCCGCGGTATAAGGACCAGAAAAATGTGTACCGCGTGCAACAAGTTTACATGTGGGCATTATTTCAAGAAAATGTGTCTTTCCTGTGCAGAAAATCGAATTTCGTAGTTAGTTTTTCACACAAAAATTGTGAGTGATCTCAATTTGAGTAAACAATGTCATATTTATGCTTATTTAGAGACGATTTTTGTTTTGGTTTTTTATTTTGTAATTTAAGGGTTGTGATTAGGTTTTGCTAATAAAATGTTTAAAAATAACCACTACTAATAGTATTTTTATAAAAAGAATAAAGAGTTTTCTGCAAATATTATTTTAAGATCAATTTTAAAATGGACTACGTATGTAATCCGCGCGACCACTTACGTTACTTCTAGATGCGCGACTACTGCAGGGTTAAGGAAAACGTCAGCATTTTTGTGTCACGATACCTAAATTAACCTCGGGGGCACTTTAGGTGTTTTATTCGGACGCTCATTTTAGTGACGAATTGTCTTTCAAATAATAATGTTGAAGGCTCTTTAACAATGTTTATTTTTTATCAAATTTGTTGACAAGTGTTAGGATGAGTTTTTTATCAAATGCCTTTGGGAGTGATATAAAAATAGCAAAACGTTAATTACATTAATATATTCGAATTTGATCTATATTTTGACTGATATAAAGTTAGTATTTTAAGGTTGCCTGGAAGAGATCGCACTTTGCGATAAGGCCGCCTTTGTGCATTTGATATGTATGTAGTACACTTGTCATTTACACCGAATTTGTATTAACATTTGCACAATAAAGAATTATCTATCTATCTATCTATTTTGTCAAATCTAAAATTGGTAATCTAGGACGATGATTAATGTTTTATAAAGACAAGACATAAAGACATATTTATTTCTGCATTTTGGTTGTTTACAACACTTATACATGTCAAAACCCTATTCTAGATGATGCCGGCTTTTTCTAGCTAAATGACTTCTTGAGAAGAAAAGCCGAAACAAACTCAGAGTCATTGTTTTTTTTGTCACTTCAATTTCTTTAGTCTTTTCTTGATCTTTTAAAGTCCAGACAAAAAAAAGGGTTTAGTATGCAAGTACAATGCAGCAAATCATATGACGCTTTTGACTGACTTGGCCCACTGATGGCCCGCATTCAACAGCAATCGTACGGCTCAACCTTGATTGAGGGAGCCAGCACGATCTGTATCACTATGCCTCCACGCCATCAGAAGGTGTATGCATAAGCATGTCAGCCTAAGCCATCAGACAGGTTGCCACAACTATTTGTTTATATGTTTAATAATGCCCACATCGTACTCACAACTTTACATGCTAATACATAGTTAAATACATGTTGTAAACAATATGTAAAATTATAAAAATTTAAACAGTAAAATGTCATATATTTAAATGTCAGAAAAATATTATTGAATGTCAATTTAAGAATGTCTAAAAAATAAAATAATATATTACTTAAGTAATTTTAAATGTCAAAAGAAAATAACAATGTTAAATCAAAAATGTCAGAATGTAAAGATATAAGTACTACAAATGTAAATAAAAATATTATGTCACTAATTTCAAAATGTCAAAATTCATAATGTCAATTCATAATTTAATGTCAATTCATAATTTTTAAACTCAATTCCAGGCGTTTTTGTCTGCTAAATAATCTTTAACTGTGTAATAAGCTTTTGAACACAAGCTCTGTTTAATAAATACTTTGAATTTATTAATACTTAGTTCCTGAATATTGCCTGGAATTTTGTTGTAAAAACGTATGCTTTGACACTTGTATGAGTTACTTATTTTTTGTAGTCTAGTTGAAGGTAGAACAAATTTGTTTTTGTTTCGTGTATTTAATTTATGAATGTCGCTGAATTAAGAAAACATATTTATATTTTTCCTGACATATAACAAGTTCTCATAAATGTATTGAGATGCGACAGTCGTTATCTTAATTTCTTTAAATTTTTCCCTCAGTGAATGCCTTGAACCAAGACTGTAGATTGCACGAATAGCCCGCTTCTGCAGCACAAACACATTTTGAATGTAAGCTGCGTTGCCCCATAATAAAATGCCATATGACATTATGCTGTAGAAATAACTAAAATATACTAATCTGGCCGTATCTATATCAGTTAACTGACGAATTTTATAAACCGCGTACGCTGCAGAGCTAAGTCTTTTCGACAACTGACCTATATGTGGGCCCCACTGTAGCTTAGAATCTAAGGTTATGCCTAAGAATACGGTGTTATCTATAAGATCAAACTCTTCTCCATTCAAACATATGTTAGGTTTAACTTGTTTTACATTCGGTCTTGAAAATCGTATACATTTTGTTTTTCTTTCATTTAACAGTAAATTGTTAACAGTAAACCATTGAACTACTTTAGAGAAAGCGTTATTTACATCGTCATTATTTGATTGTTCTCGTCTAAGTTTAAAGATAAGTGATGTATCATCAGCAAATAACACTATCTCTTCATTATTTTGCATAATATATGGCAAATCATTAATATATACAAGGAAAAGGAATGGACCAAGAATTTAACCTTGCGGCACTCCCATTGTGACCACTGAACCCATAGAAACTTTTCCATTTACCTCAACTCTCTGTATCCTATTACTCAAATATGATGTTAGTAGATCCAAAGCAGTGTTCTTAACTCCATAGTAATGTAATTTCCTGATCAATGTTTCTTGAAAAACGCAATCAAAAGCCTTAGATAAGTCACATAAGTCATGCAACTCCTCCCAGGCATCAAAAATACTATCTAAAAGCTCAACTCCAGCATCGGTAGTTGAGCGACCCCTAGTAAAACCAAATTGTTTTTCATGTAACAGCTTATTGTTATTAAAATGAGTTTGAAGCTGGCCTAGAATTAATTTATTTTTCAAAAACTTTCCTAAACGTGGGTAGCACAGATATTGGCCTATAATTTGTGGGGTCAGATGTGCTACCTGATTGAAATAACGGAATTACTTTACTACTTTTCATTTGATCAGGAAACACACCACAGTCAATGCATCTATTGAAAATCATTGCCAGTTCAGGTGCTACTGTGTTGATTATGGATTTCGTAATCACAACATAATTGCCCCAAAGATCACTAGTCTTCTTCAAATTAAGGGTATTAAAAGTTTTTATAATATCTTTGTCAGTGACATAACTAAATTTAAATTCATTGTTACACCTATTGACATTTTTTTTTAATAGAGATTCGGTGTCATTGGGGGATGAGTTCAGGGAATTAGTGGTTGAGACTGGAATGTCTGTGAAGAAATTTTCAAATGCTGTGGCAACCTCAAAATCTGATTTTAATATCTTTTTATTTATTTGAAGCGTGTAATCGTTACTTTTAATCTTGACCCTTCCAGTCTCATTGTTTATAATATCCCACGTTGCTTTTATTTTATTGTTACTGTTTTTAATTTTTGATTTTAAATAAAGTGTCTTAGCTTCACGAAAAATCTTTTTAAATAACTTAGAATAATTTCTTACGTATTGACAAAATTTTTCATCATTTTGATAAATTACTTTCTGTTCATATAATTCGTAAAGCTTATTTCTACTTTTATAAATTCCAGTGGTTGCCCATTCATTGAAGGATGTAGTACCAGCAACTGAGATCCTTTTAGGGACAAAGATAGAGTTGAATATAGAACAGTATATGTCAAAGAAAGAATTGTACAACTTATTAGGATCGTTATTATAGCATAAGTATGGTAGTGTACTTGTGAGTTTATCCTAAAGTCCCTCCAGACGACGCAAAGTTTTTTTTGGCACCACACTCAATTCCTTTCTACCTACTTTTTTAGACTGCATAGCAAATGTTATAGATTGTCCACAATGATCTGATGTTAATTTGTTAATTATTTGCTTTCTAACTGGTGCGATATCTGTAAATATATTATCTATACAAGTAGATGTCGTGGAAGTTATCCTGGTGGGTTCCAAAAGTAAGCATGCAAGATTATATGACTTGAACAAATTCTTAATTTTGTGGCAATTCAGGGAATCTTCGAGTAAATTAATATTAAAATCGCCACCTACTATTATAGATTTATTTTGTTGGCATAGCTTCCGTAACACATCATCCATGACACTTTCAAAGTTATCATAGAAGGACGATGGTGGCCTATATACACTCAACACAACAAGTTGGTCCAACTCCACACAGGCTATTTCAACTGTCCGTTCAACAGAGAAACTAACAATGTCACTACGATTCTTAAATTTAAGCAGCTTGTTAACTAAAATCAACGATCCACCATGTATTGAATTTTGTCTGCTGAACGAACTACCAACTAGATGGTTATTAAAATTGCACATGAACTGGTGATCTTTAAGCCAATGTTCTGGTATACACAAAATATCAACGCATTCACCGTTCATGAACAACTCCACTTCTAAATCTTTATTTGACATACCTTGTATATTTTGATGTACCAGTTTTAATACTTGCGAATTTCTAAATGTATTATTAGTTGAATTGGGCTTATTCGTACATACCAGCCCATTATTAATGAAAGTGTCATTGCAAGAGGTATTCTCTATTGTCGAACTATTTAATTTAAATTAATAGAAATGTCAGACTGTGTAGCCAAAATATTGTCTGAATCATAATAAATGTCATTTTGTTGCTGTATAGGGGCAACACGTTTATTAGCCAAATTCTTGGCTGAAATATCAATATAAAATGCTAGCGACTCAGCTAGTTCTCTTTTATAATAAGAATTCAGATAACAAGTATCTTGCGTCAAATGTAAAGCTTTACTAACATAATTGTTAGAGTCAAAAACACGAAATTGATCGTTATTGTATGACCAACTACACAAATTTATATTAAGACTATGCCTAATATTATTTTCTTTGTGTGGCAACCCTTTACTGAAAGATAAAGTGAGCATAATAATTTGATTTAAATTTAATTCACATAATTTACTGTAATAATAGAATAAAAGTCTTTTATTTAAAGATCCTCTTTCACCAAGTAGAATCAATAAAATTGTATCCTGGTCAAAATTGAAGTTTATAATTTTATCTAAAATAGCAATGGACACTTATATTTAATAAGGTTAGTAAAATATATAAAAAATCTATTGCTTCTTGATGTATTTGATGTTTTGTGTTAGTTGACTACTACACCGTGCCTGAGGGATTACCAAATAGCATCAGCTACCGATATGCACAAATTCTATATTTTCTTTATTATCATATTTTGTTGGATCACCGCATGAACTCTTCACACTAAATTGAAACATTCAACAACATTTCTTGGAATACTTCAGATAATTCAAACAAGGAACAGGGTTGTAGCGTCACACCTGTATCCCCGAAGGGGTAGCCAGATGTGTGAAATTACACGCACATTTCACCTTATGTATTTTAGGTTCCACGTAATAACGGCCGTGGGCCCTAACGGCCATCGGTTCTTCAAGCTATGTGCCCTGCCCACTGCCACTCCAGCTTGGCTATCCGGAGAGCTATGTCGGTGACTTTAGTTCTACTGCGGATCTCCTTATTTCTTATTCGATCTCGCAGGGAAACTCCAAGCATAGCTCTCTACATCGTCTTCTGAGTGACCTTGAGCCTTCCGATAAGGCCCATAGTGAGCGACCACGCCTCTGATCCGTAAGTCATCACTTGCAACACTCTCTGGTCAAAGACATACTTATACTTAACTAACAATGATTACGAGTAAGCACTGTATGTACGTAGTACAAACTAAGGTGCCTAATCAACTAAACTTAAACTAAAATTAAATGGTTGTACAAAAATTGCATAATTTAATACAAAGTGTGGCCTCCTCTGTTATTGAGAACTTGCTGGCACCGATTATTCATAGAATCGATGAGATTGTTTATGTTATCCTGCGGCAATCGCTCCCAATGAAATTTTAGTAAGTCCATCAGTTGTTGGGTTGTTGTCACTCCATCCAAGTCCTTTAAAGCACGTCTCGGGAGCATGTCCCATGCATGCTCGATGGGGTTGAGGTCTGGCGATTGTGCAGGCCAAGGCACTGTTTTCCCTTGCCAAGTACTCAAGTGTGTGCAAAGCTGTATGCGAACGCGCATTGTCAATACATCAACATGAAATCGGAGCCAATCGTTTGTGCGAATGAACGGACATAAGGCCTTAGAACATCCTCAACATAATTTACAGCGTTCATGTTTCCATTTACAAAAACGAGCTCAGTTCGTCTGTTCTTCATAATATCCGCCCATACCATAACTGTTGAGCCGTTGTATAGATGCACTTCCTGAACACACCTCAGTCTTTCAGTATTTCCAGGACGACGGCACACTCTTACCCTTCTAGTATCAGGCTTGAACCCAAATCGAGACTCATCGCAAAATAAAATGTTATCCCATTGTTCCCGGGTCCATGTGTTGTGTTCCCTACACCATTCATTTCGACAAGCGCGATTCCCGTGAGGTATCGGTGGGCACCTAATTGGCCGTCGCGCTCGTAGGCCATACTCATGCAGTCGATTTCGCACAGTTTGGCAGCTAACAATAACACCACTTGAATTTTAAAGCCTTAAACCTATCTCTCGGGCGGTTAGCATCGGCTGGCGTCTTACAGTCAGTTCTATGTATCGATCTTGCCGTGTGGTTGTATACCTACCTCAATCTGGGTGCTGCTCAGCAGGATCTCCCTTGTTAGTGTAACGCTGATGAAGACGGCAAATAACGCTTCTGTTGATACCAAAATACCGAGGTACCTGAGATTGATCCCTACAGCTCTTTGCATTTCATCTGCGTTCAAATGACGTCGCTCCATGACGTAAAAAATGTCTCAAAATCCAAATTTGTTCAAAACCTTTTCAAATTATTGTTTAAATCATAAAATTGAATACTACATTTTAATAAGCAAGGAAAACGCTATAAAATTCGAACAAACGCATTCGCTTTTGAATATTAAAAAAAAAACAAATATGATACACGAATTTTTTTTCCAACCAGCCCGTATGTCCTCTAGATCAAAAAAGTTTACATAGGTATTACCTACTTGGTAAGAAATGATATAATAATTGATTAATAATTTCAAATAGTATGTCTTGCTTAGATTTTTTTGATGTGTGTATATTATGATGTTAAAGATATAAATTTTACTAAAAATGTCCCGTCCGCCCGTGGATTCCCAAATAGATGTCACTTTCGTGTCCAGAATCCACGAAAACCCCGAAAATGATACCCATATTAATTTTATTCAGAATGTCTCCACCGCCATCTTGGATTCCCAAATAGATATCATTTCGTGATCAGAATCCATGAAAATCCCGAAAATTATTTCCATATAATTTTTATTAAAAATGTCCCATCCGCCATCTTGTTAATGCAGAAACCAAACTTCTCCCGTGAGAATTTTGTGTCACACATGCGTGCGCATCGTAAAGAAGAATGACCATTTTTGTATGGAAGTTGGGCTAATTTTGCTTCTTGATGGTTCGACCAGTAATATGTAGAAAATATAGTCGTAATTAAATCAGGAAAAAAAAATACGAAATTCAGCGGCAGTTCTTAGATATCGAACATTTAAGATTCCAAATATTTTGAGGTTATGTTCAAACTCAAACTCAAAATCATTTATTCATTTAGGTCACAAAGTGACGCTTATGAACGTCAAAGATTAAAGTTAATTACTAGATGATTCTACATTTACATTTACTGCCACGTTCGCAATGCAATAGGTAGAACCACGAGAAAGAACGGGCAATAAAACTCGTGGCCACTCTTTTTAGTTAAAAAGAGTGGCAAAACTGCCAGAATTATACTGGCAGTTGCCAGTATAATTCTTTTACATCTTATATTTGTAAGGAGCTGCAACTGTTTCACATTGCGAGTTATCTACTGTTTTGTAATAGTCATATGATTTAATCATATTAGTAGTAAATTAGTTAATTAACGCCCGTGTTTTGGAGAGTAGTTACGTTAAGACGTCGGTTCCGGCTGTCATGAAGATCTATGACAGTCGTTACGGGGAGTCATTACCCTCAAATAAATTGATAGTGGTCTAAACCATGACAAACCGCTATCCCTTTGAGTAACGGAGGTCAGACGGCAGTGGCTATGTCGAAAAGCTGATATTCTGTCTTATCTGGTTAGTCTTGTAAGCGGGCTCCTAGGCGTTTAGATATTGGATGCAACTGATATAATGCTAGGACTATGACGAAATGATTTAATTATGTCATATCATATACCGTCGGGGTATTTATGTATGTATGTATGTAAGCTATTTTAAGTCTCTAATTTGATACTATTTGATACATATAAGTGTAGAAAATAGTTGTAACAAGAAGTGGAGCTGCGAAACAAAGCTACATACATTTGAACGCCTGTACATTATATAAGTTTGGGGTATTTTCAGTCTGATATATTATATTTCTTACTGAGAATTCTCGATACCATGTGGTACAATTAATGAGAATTCAATGACGCTAGTTGGCAAAAGATAATCTCATTCCTTTGGACTTTATATTATAAAGTTGGCATTAAAACTTAACTGTTTAATGCTTAATAGGCAAAGGAAACACAGATATTATGTTATTTTTCATTTTATTTGTTATTATAAATCTTCTTCAAATGAATCATATACCAATGAAACATGAGCTTGTATATCGTAATATAATGTGGTGCAGGTTTGGCCTCATAAGTTGCAACAGCTTCATTTAATGTGTATCATTCTAAACATAAAACTCCATTCAATTCCTGAAACAAAGAAGTTAAAGTCCGTCTGAGTATTCGGTTAAGAGAGATAATTGTATGAATTGTGAAGAGAAGTAAAGAACACTTACCTACATATACTGGCGCTATCCAATGATGTCAAGATATTGAACGCCGAATGAGATAGCTCGTCCAAAGAATGGACGTGCCGTGCTGCCGAGGTACTGCAAAGGAACAGTTAATAAGACCGCGATCCTCACCACGGTTAGCTGATCTACGTCTAGACGACATAGGTACTTATGTTACCAATAGAGTCCTGTGTCCAAAATCTAGTAACTACACTAGTCACGCAGTAAACGTGTTTAGCCTACAAAGGATTGCTCAACTCAATATAAATTACGTATTTTCCATATTATACACAGTAGGTAAATTACTTAATACACAATATCATCGTAACACAAACGCAACGTTCATACGAGAAAAAGCAAATTGACTGTTTTCATGTCAAAATAGCTGACTTTAGACTTGAGCTTTAGACATTATGGATGCCAGTGTCATAAAAATATGTTCCCATATTTTAGATAAATACAAAATATTACTTCGTAGGTAATAATTATGTTGCATAGAGGATATAAATATTATTTATAGAAAATATTTCACCACCTGTTTCAAAATATCAAAAGGTTTTGGTGGATTTTTGGTTATTAGAACTGTCATTCAGCTACACTGTTTGCACTATACCTGTCATTTTTCCCTATTTAAAGATGTTTACAAGAAACTGTAAACATTTGCTTAAATATGCAAAATGAGTTTTAAATACGAAATGGCAAATGGCGATGATACTTATTTCCGAATAATGCAAATACTTATATTTAAGAACTAAAAATCCCCATTTTGCTTTAACATCAAATTAATATATATATAAAATTATAAAATAAAGGAAGATTTTCCACGTATGAATGGTTTAGAACCAAACGTGCCGCAAAATAGCCCATTTTTGGTCATTCTCCTTTAACTCTCATCATTTTTTCATAACGCGCCTACAGAAGTATAACTTCAAAAACAAAAAATCTCTTAGGCAGAATAGGACAAACCTTGAACAAAAAGGTATATAGGTGCATGTATTATTAACCTCTTTTCAGTTTGAAAGTCTGTGGATCCATAATCGTAAACTAAAAAAAAATATTGTATACGTATACGATGTTATGCATGTGTGTGTGCGAAATCTTAGGTAGTAGTGGTATCGTTTATTTTCATTATAATCATAATTTAAATAAAAATATTAGCATTTTGCATACCTTCTACATGTAAGCAATAAGTGTGTCAAAGGACCATGAGTCAAATTGGGCTCAGTGTCCAACAGAGTTATGGCATAATTATGCCATTGTAAAGGATTTTGTTCGTACTAAAATTGTTACTACCGGCACCACCTTTACTTCCACACCAGAAAAAAAGATATGCACGTAAATAGATTTTGTAGAAAAAACAATAGGGTATTTGACTAAAAAATTCGAATTAGTCCGTCAGATAGATTTCCAAAAAATATTGGAGACGTATATTTTTTTTAGTCACGTAAACAAAAAATGAAGACGACAAACTTCGCTGAAAACTCGTGTGACGTCACTCGCCAGTACACTATTTACTGGCGAGTGACGTTACAAGCCCCCACTCTTAGGCGTTTCTCCATCTTTGATGCGTTTTATCTTCGTAATTATTTACTGATTTGATAAAACAAAAAATACGTATCCAATATTTTTCGATAATGTAACTGACGGACTTATGCGATTTTTTTAGTCAAATACCCTATTGTTAGTCATAAAACTGTTATAGTAACAATATATGTATTCATACATTAAAGGTGCGTTTCCATGCTTGCCAAGGTTCTACAAGCGTCCACAAGCACAAGCGTGTAAAGAGGGCGTTTGGCTTGGCTTGCGTGAGCTTGTGGACGCTTGTACAGGATCCGGTATAGTGTCGGTTTTTGGACACACATCAAAGGGCGCTGGCGGCAAGCGCTTGCGATGCGTTCACACGTTGGCGCGCGCTTAGTAGCCGCTGTGATCTCGCAACGAACGCACGTCTAGATCTGTCTCAAAATGAGTGGCTGGTCGAACGAAGAGAGTTTACTTATCGTTTTTGGAATATTTCCAGACAGAAATGTGTATCTGGAACCCCAAAGACGTTAATCACAAACGTGACGACCTGTCCGCCATGCTTGGATGAACGTAGCACACTGACGCATTCACAAGCGTGTAAACGACTTCCAAATGGCAAGCGAGATTTGTGGACGCTTGGGGCTTGTAGATACTGGTCGAGCCTTGGCAAGCATGGAAACGCACCTTAAAATAATGGTAAACAATAGACGTGCTTGCGCCCGTGTGATTTACAACACTCTCCATCCCTCTCACACCTCTCGGACGCCTGCCCGGGTGCCCATCTGCTCTAAGTCAGTCGACTCGTGATTCCCACGGTGTTAGCTGTGTTTTCATGTATCCTCTCGGCACATTCAATTTAATCCCCCGACAGGTCATCTAAACGATATTATTATTGATATTGATTGAAATGTCAATAAAAATATTTTTGGCTGTTAGCAGCTGTTTTATTTTTGTAGCAGCTGTTTTATTTTTGATGTAGGTATTCTTCGCACCTGGAATTAAAACTAGTTAAAGATGTCAAACAACAAAAACTACAATGCCATAACAGCATTAATTTGCAGGATTATAGTTTATTTATGGTATGAGAAAAATATTTATAGCAAAATAACGCCATGAATTCTTCGCAAAAATTAGTTTATATACAAGTATATTCAAAGTAACCTCATCTCTGTTGGTGGGTGAGCCCAGGCATCATACATTTTTGCCCATGGTCTTTTCATAATCCTCCGGTCGCGCATTTCTCGTAAAAAGGGATCACAAAATTTCGCTTCACGTATTTATATATCATCATCATCATCAGCCTTACCGTCCACTGCTGGACTAGGCCTCTCCTTTGAAAGGAGGAATTGGCCTACTATACCACGCTGGCCAAACGGGTTGGTATAGGGTTTGTATCAAGTTTTCCTTCTCTTACAGTGCTGTTCTCTGCATAATATGCTCCCTCTGTCGGCTCTTACGACACCCATGGGATGATATGGGGTGGTGACATTCCGTATTCTTTATCCGTCACCACACAGACAGTTATATATAGATAAATACAATTGCCAATGTATATAATTATTTCACTTGTGTGCATGTCATATTCACAATAATAGCATTCAGATTGCCAGTTATTGAAGCTTATTAAGTTAAATATAAACACTTAATTTATTGATATGGGTGATATCAATAAATTAAGTGGTAACCAGTCTATAGCAGTTACTATATTCAAATGAAAAAAAATATAAGCATGGTGAATACAACTATCTCTAATACATAAATATTTCACCATTTCTCACTGAAAATAATTTAACTAAGTGCCCAGCAAAGCATATTATCTTATCTCTAATATATGGTGTACTACAACTGGAAAGCTGTCCGACTGCACGGTTGGCGTAGTGGTTTAAGCGGCTGCGTCCGTTGGTTGTATAATTGTAAAGTCCCCCGCGACACAGGATTTATTCCTAGTGCGGGAGTTGTCTTTAAAAAAGAAAAAAAAATGAAAAAAAGAGGTTGACTTGTAAATCTGCGTACCTACCTAATATAACAAACGTCAGCTGCACAATCACATAAACTAATCCAAACAAACCAAATAAACAATGCATATTTATAAGTAAAACTGTAACAAAACATCTACAATCAAAGAACTATGTTCTCATGTTATTGATTAGTTATTTTTACCAAGTACCCGCACGATTTACCGCCACAAGCAGTAATTATTTATTATAACAAGGCTTATATTTACAGACTACGGGGAAACATGAACCCGGTCGTTACATAAATAGTTAGTTAGTTAGTTAGTTGGACAGGTGTTTTCCGCACTTAGCCACTGAATTGGGCCATTGTGTTTGAGCAGTGACACGGTTGTCGACTGCTACTCATACCATGCAAGCTCCTTCCAGAAGGCCATGAGTTGACCAGTGTTGCGTATGGCTTCGCTCATGGTTCTGGGATTGTTCAGGAACCTCGTCCGTTGGTCGCTCACGCTGGTACACTGTAGGATCACATGAGCAGGTGTTTCTTCGGTCTCCATGCAGCCCCTACATAGTGGGCTGTCCGTGACGCCGATATTGTAGAGATGCTTGTTTAGTGGACAGTGGCCAGTTATTATGCCAGTCAGATGTTTGAGTGTTTTCCTGTTGGCGTGCAACAGTTTATGCGAGAGTCGTTTGTCTAATACGGGAAAGGCATCTTTAGATTGCCTACACTCTTTTAACTCTGCCCACTCTTTTGCGTGTTGATGTAGGGTTCTCTCGCGTAACCATGTTTTTAGTTGGTTGAAAGGTATCGGAACAATTGGTTCGGGTCCCAGGGTTGTTGTGTCCGATCCTTTCCTTGCCAGTTGGTCTGCTGCGTCATTGCCCGTGGAGTCACTGTGTCCTCGTATCCACTGGAGCGTGACCCGATTCCTCGCTGCAGTTTTCTGCAGCTCTTGCTGGCACTCCATAATTAGGCCGCTGTTAAAGCAGTTGCCGTCGAGAGCTTGTAGTACTGAGGCACTGTCTGTGATGATGCGTACCGACAGGTTACTCACGTTTCTGGCCGCAATCGCCGTCGCCGCCCTTGTAATCCCAACGCATTCAGCTTGGAAGATGGTGTTGAGTTTACCAAGCGATGTTGAGAGATTGATGTTCAAGTCATGGGAGAATACTCCGGCACCTGTTCCATACTTGGTTTTTGAGCCGTCTGTGTATACTCTAACTTCGTGTATACCAGAACTATCCTTGTGCTCTTCTTGCAGTTGTATGCGGTATTTTTTGTCAAAGACAAAGGTTTTAGGTATGAGGTCGCACGTTGCATCTAGCATCGGGATCTCGTTAGTTAATGTCGTTTTCAGGCGTGCATGGGTTATTCTGTCGTCTCTTCTCCAAAGCCCGAACTTGTCGAGTCGGATCGCTGCGGCACCTGCTTCCTGCTGGATGATGAGGTGCAGTGGTCGCAAGTCGAGGAGCACCTCCAATGCCGCCGTTGGAGTTGTTTTCGTCCAGCCTGTTGTGGCCAGACAGGCGAGGCGTTGTATGCTCTGCAGCTTGTTCTTGACGGTGCTTAGTTGAGTGCGTGGCCACCACACTACTGCACCGTATGTGAGCATGGGGCGTATTATGGCAGTGTAGATCCATAGGGTGATGAATGGTTTGAGACCCCATTTCTTGCCTATTATTCTCCTGCACTGCCAGAAGATTGTAGATGCTTTTGTGGTTTTAGTGGTGATGTGTTTATTCCAGTTGAGCTTGTGGTCGAGTGTTACGCCCAAATACTTGACTTCACTCGATATGTTAAGCTCCGTGCCAAAAAGTTTTGGTTTTCTGGTCATACGGATGTTCCTTTTGTTGGTGAAAAGTACTAGCTCCGTTTTATTTGGGTTGACCGTCAGTTCGTGGCGGTTGCACCATTGTTCCATGATCCTGATGGCTGCTTGCATCCGATACTGGATCATGTCTTCCGAGTTTCCTTTGATTAGGATGGTTATGTCATCTGCGTAGCCGACCGTGTAGAAGCATTTGTCATTTAGGCTTCTCAACAGATCGTCTACCACTATGTTCCAGAGCAGGGGTGATAGGACTCCTCCCTGTGGACAGCCTTTTGCTGCTATGCCCCTTGTGGTGGTGTTAACCGTGAATTGAATAACCCTTTTTTTCAGGAGTTGATCAATCCAGCCACTGACGGTTTGTTCAACTCCGAACTTGTCGAGGGCTCGGCTAATGCTGGTGAATTTAGTTTTGTCGAAGGCGCCTTCTATGTCAATGAAGGCGCCTAAGTTCATTAGTTTGTCAGATAGCGCTGTCTCTATGGTCCCCACTACAGAGTGAAGCGCTGATTCCGTTGATCTGCCACTTCTGTAGGCGTGTTGTTGCGGGTGTAGTGGTCTGCGTAGCAGTGCGCCTTCCCGCAGGTATCTGTCAGCGAGCCTCTCCAGCGTTTTCAGCAAGAAGGAGGTTAAACTGATAGGTCTGAACGATTTTGCTTGAGTGTAATCGGTTTTGCCCGGTTTTGGGAGAAATATGACTTTTACTTCCCTCCACCTTCGTGGTATGTAATTGTGCGCTATAGATGCTCTATATATGCTGAGTAGCTGTGGCACAATCGTTGTGCAGCCCCATTGTAGAAGTGCTGGTGTTATTTCGTCCAGACCTGCAGATTTGTACGGCTGGAAGCTGTCAATTGCCCATTTCAGCCGGTCCACGGTAACCATGTTGTTGGCTATCGTCCAGTCTGTTTGGGTCGGTGGTCTGTGTTCAGATTCTTCCCAATCACAGTCGTCGGTCACAGTGCAACCTGGGAAGTGTGTTTCAATTAGCACTTGGCTAATTTCTGTATCTGTGATTGCGTAGGTGCCATCAGACTTTCTGATGGAGCCTAGGGTATTGTTGCTGTCCTGGGATAGGATCTTTTTTACCCTGGCTGCCTCGCATGTGGAGTTAATGTTCGTGCAGAAATTACGCCAGGACTCTCCCCTGCGGAATCGTATGCGTTTCTTGTAGTGCGACTGGGCTTCTTTATATTTGTCCCAGTCCGTGTCTTTCCTTGTGTTTTTGGCCCGGTTGAAGAGTTTTCTCAGATTGCGCCTGAGTTTCTTTACATAAATAATATGAATCACAATAACGAAGTAAAACCAAATCCTAATGTACCTATTAGCGTCAGATTCCATCATCCATTTTACCTATTACTCTTCGGAAATAATTATATCTTAGGTTTATGTATCTTAGAATTTAATGGAATTTAGCTCGAATTGGAAAAGGTAGGAATGGTTCAAAGGTCGTCGGATTCCTTTAAATAAGTAATGTGCTGTATGTAAATCTGTGTAGCGTTTTATCGACAAAATACTTCCGTGTTGGGTACAAATAGAAATACTTTTAACGTTGTAACCATGAAAGGGATGGAATGATTCGTGTGTTGCGACTAACGTCCAGTTGATTACTTATTGATAGTTTCGGTGTACTTATTCACTGGTTGATTTTAACGTATGTTTTGATAAAATTCTGGTTTCAGAAATGCCAGTTTCAGGCTTCCATTTATATATCGGGTAAATCAGGTATATCTCTAAAGGTGTATGCTATTTATATTTGATTTTAACTTATTTTTAATTGTGAAGATATTTTTAATTCGGATACTAAAATTGAAGAGCTGGAAGGCAGATCTATACCGTATTATTTGACTGATTGAAATAGGATAATGACTTCAGTTACTTTCATAGTATTATGTGTTATGGTATTTTTCGCTGGGGGAATGTTGCAGACCTTAACACAATATTCGTTCTGCAAAAAAGAGTAATAAGGGGAATTCACAACCTCGGTCCTCGTGTTTCTCTATGAGAAAAGTTCAGTGAAAAAGGCATTGTAACTGTAGTATCGCTATATATATACGATAAACTGTTACATATCCACAAGAATTTTGACAAATTTAGTAAAAAAAGTGATCTTCACACTGTAAATCCTAGACATAAGTATAATCTTGTAGTTCATAGCTCCCGCCTCCACAAAATAAGTAACTGTTTTATGGAAAAGTGTATACGCTTTTATAACAAGCGCCCTCATAATATAAGAAATTTAACGATAAATAAAATTTAAAATTATTGTTGAAACTAAATTGTGTTTAAAAGCATATTATTATAAAATTTCCGATTATATAGACGACAAAAATGCTTGGTATTGATCTGCTCTAATTCAGCATAAAAATATAAACTTGTAATTACTGATAAATTTAATAGTGACGTTTTGTAAGCACTTTATAAAAATTACACGAAATAAAGAATCATTTCATTTCACTTTTCCTAACAGGATAATGTAACTTAAAAAAAAAACTGTGTACTTTTAAAGCTTTGTAGTTTGTCAAAAGAAAAGTTACTATAGTCTGTTAAAGATACGAAAAAATAAAATATAAACAAAGCATAAAAGGGTTCTTTTAATGTCGCCTTCGCAACAAAGTAGATTTAAGTTAAATACTCCAAGCGAAAGATTCAGTTAGTTTTAAAAAAATACATCTGTCCCTTCAATTTATAAATGGTACAGCATATTTATAATTTTTCCTGTATTGTTCATAATTCTAATAACGAATATTTTTTTAAATGTATTAGTTATGCTAATAAACTATTTTACATGATAAAGAACCTAAAACGCCAATGATTCTAAAATGTCAATGTATTTGTTATCCTGTCAACTTATGCATTACACCCAAAGTAACCATTTCGCATGACAGGGGGCTATTTTTAATCAGGTCAGGTTATCCCCCCCCCCGTGGGATCTCCACCTTGTCGTGGTGGGGGGGCTCAGTAACCGTGGATTGGTCACCCGCGGTGAAGCTAAGAGGGATCCAGGTGGGGACGCTCCGCGTGGGCTTGGAGGGGCCTGCGCAGGATGCGTCCAACGGTGCGGGTGCGGGGGACACTTCTGTCTGTCCCTCGCAGTCGGGTGCGGTCGCGGGAGGAGAGGCGTGTCGGTGTTGCGTTGCCGCGCGCCCTATCTTCCGCGACCAAACGGGGGCGCACCATTCGACGCGTCGCGGTGGGGCCGCAGAGGAAGAGGAGATGCGGTGTTGTGTGGTGGTGTGGTGGTTGATGTTGTTGTTACGTCCTCCCTATCCTCTGCGGCCGCTGGGCGTTTTGGCGGCGGAGTCCAACACCTTAATCCGTCGCCAAGGGGGTTTTGTTCGGGGCCCGCCTGACCATCTGGCAGGCCAATACCCGTCGGAGGGTGGCGACGAGTGCTTTGGTGATGCCCCACCCTCCGACACACGGGTACATGGCGGAAGTCGAGGTGGTTTTTAGTGGAAACACCACATACTCCGGCTCTTATTTCCCCCAAGAGTCGGAGATCCGAAAGGATTTTCCACCTCGTAAAACAAAAAAATAAAAAGTTTGAAAATCATTGGTTTCTTTGTTTACCTTTTATTTTTTCGTATCTTGAACAGACTATAGATGAGCTTGAATGTATTTATGATTGATTGATTACTTAGTTAGGTACACACAAAATTTATAAGATCATCATAGGCCTAGGTACAATTTAAATATAAGAGTACCTTTGGAATAATATATGAGTAAAATTCTGTTAGCAGATTTCTATTGTACACTTGTTGATGACAGGATTCCATGACGTTGATAAGCGGTACCCATTCTCTTGAGTGAAATCATATTTCCTGATTTCAACCAGATACCGTTCTATTCTGGAGTAATAGGGTCAGTCGGTGCAAAAGACCTTGGGCTGATTTAGTTGAATCCAGTGGTTGGATCCTGACTCCAGCAAATACTTTACCATACTACTACAACTGTAGCGCCAGCTACATCATAACTGAGGCCATCTAGCGAACGAAGACTAAGTCCACCAGGCAAGATAACCCAGCCTGGTAAGAGGATCAAAGTCAAAATCATTTATTCATCTAGGTCACAAGGTCATTTTGAACGTCAAATTTTAAAGTTAATTTCTTAATAATGCATTGATAATTAATGCCTCGTTCTCAAAGCAATATGTAGAACCACGAGAAAGAACGGGCAATGAAAACTCAAACTCAAATATGTTTATTTCCATATAATGTCAAAAAAAAAATTTGACATGTCAGAAAGTCCTAGATAATAACATAAAAAAGAAACTACAAATGTATATTTACGTAATAGAGCATTGAAAAAATGCCTGTTTAAAAAGTAAAGCCTCATGAGAAGAATCAGGCAAGAAACTCAGGGCTACTCTTTTCATCGTCCTGTTTTATACAATTTAAATAACTAAGTAACTACATTTCATTTTTCATATATGAGCTGGTTTGTCCACAATATTGTCGTTAATTAATATGGCTCTTTGAAAAATAGTATAAAAGCACTAAAATAGACTAGCACAATAAAGAGACACCAGCTCACATTCACAAAAAACTTAAAAATGTTAAGAAAAGAGTAGCCCGTGGGACTGAACTTGGGAAGTTAATCCCAAGCATTTTTATTATTTATAATCTCGTGGCATTTCTTTTTAATCGCCAGATCCTGCTTCTAGTTGAAGGAACACCACACCTCCTCCACACTACTATTAGCCTGATATTAATCCATCCAATGTCCTCTCAGATTGTCAGAGAGCAGACGAGCGAGGCAGTTCCGGCCACCATAGAGCGCTGGGCAGGTTTGGAGACTACTCCTGCGACAGCTTGCTGGAGCTGATCGAGTCTGCCGCGCGGTACACGCGCACCAGGCACTCTGAGAACGTCGAGTTTGTGCTGTGGACTGGGTGAGAATCTATTATAAAATCTAGCAATAAACTTGGTGCTTCATTCCTAAAGTACTTTTAAGTGTAATGGCTAATTTAACTACAGATTACGGATTTAATTGCGATGTAAAAATCGGTTTCAATGTAATCTCACTCAAACGTAACTTTCGCGTAGCCGAAGAAAATACTGTAAGGAATAAATTATTATGGATTCAAAATGACGACTGAAATCAGTTGTTTGGGCAACTTTTCCGAAAGTTTATGGTCCTGCGCTAATTTATGAGTGAACTAGACGTCGCCAGCGGCTTCGCCCGCGTCAATTATACATATTAACCTTCCTCTTGAATTATTCTATCTATAAAATTATATTTAAAAAACCGCATTAAAATCCGTTGCGTAGTTTCTAAGATTTAAGCATATATAGGAACAAACAGACAGAAGACAGACTTTGTTTTATACTATGTAGTGATAGTGATAATAAATACGTTATTATATTATGTACTGGGTGCTAATAGGATTGTTATATACCAGCCAAACAAGCGCGTAATAAATTCGTTATATCCCAAATGAACTTTGCAATAATGTAAGAAAATATAGCTTTCATAGCCTGGTGGTGCCTTTCTTCCCAAAACAGTGCCAATTGTGAATCTAAATTACCGTGAGGACGCAATTTTCATCATCGGTTCAGCATGTGTACGCTGAACCGATGATGAAAATTGCGTCCTCACAACTCTGAATAAATTGTATACATGTGTATGTATACAAATTTATTCAGAGGAATAAACAGAAAGTATACGTAATAGTCCGACTTCTTTGTTACAGCGCTATATCGTAACTTCTGTCTGTATGAAACTGTATGTAGGGAAACTTTTTAATACAAATTTTGCTGTAGTTAGTTTATTCCAACACAGTATGAAGCTGGAGTTTTGATATTATATTTCTATTCGTAGTTATATGATTAACAAACTTTAGTAAACTACAGCTAGAGAAAATGTTTACTATTTTTGTTGTATATCCAATAGAGAAAGCTACGAATAGAAGTTTTATGTTTAGTGTTGTAAAACTGACTTTTAGGGTAAAAAGCGGAACCCATAAAGTATCACTATGTTGTCCGTCTGTCTGCCTGTCAAGACCTTTTGTTTCGGGAACACGCGGAGATACCAATTAAAGTTATAACCAAGTCAAGTCTATGACCGTTTGCAGGTGTGAAAAAAAGAAAACTTCTATATCGACTCATCCGCAGAACAAAGTCCGATCTGCATGGATCGCAATTTTCAGTAGAGGCTGTAGAAGTTCTTGACGTGTGTAACTCTTTATAACTCTTATAACGAGAGACTTCAAATTAAGATTTTTTGGTATGTTACTAAAACAGCCCAGCCTAATTAAATCCTTTATAGTGTATATTTCTAGTCCTTTTATTGTACGAGATAGTGGGTTTCATATCGACCTAGGACGTTTTATGGCGGAAGAGTGAGAGTCCGTGGTAATCGTCGTGCGTTGTTTTGCGGAAACGTTCCATTTAAAAGACGTTCTATGTTAACAAAGGTTGATGTTTGTTGGAATTGTTCATCCCTTAAGAGTCCTTTGTGAATAATATAAACTATAAAATTAAATCCAATGTATTTTTTTTATAGCAAAGTCTTAAAATAGGTCACATAACCTTAGGTGGCAAATATTAGACTTCTTGCATGCATGAGTCATTATAATTTTACTAACTAGGCAAGTCGTGTAATAGTCGGAGTAATTATATTTACTAATTTGAATATAAATAAACTGTGTACGTATGTACTTATTTTTATTTAACTTTACGTATTATCGTATATACTTATTTAAAAGTCATCAATTTGTACGTATATATAGAACAATAAAATTAGTAGCCAATAAATGACAAATTGTATCACAAAATTCCAACTACGTACTTATCTACACTGGGGCTCGGGCTCCACGAGCAGTCACAAACTTATTTTATAAGGACCTACTTAATATAATATAAAATTATGACTACAAACATCTTTATCATCACCTAAACCTAAAGACATCCACTGCTGGACATGACCTCCTCAAAGACTCTTCACACAACTCCAATCACAAGCCGCCTGAATTCCACCGCTTCCTGCGATCTTAACCCAATATCTTCTTCTTTATAATATTATACACGAAGTAAAAAGACCCATCACCAAGCCGAAGTCTACTCGTTATAGGAATACTCGTTCTACACATCTTGCGAAGTCATACTTAGCAAAACAATACCTCGGAAACAATTTTTTTAGTAGACACATTTTATAAGCCGCAATGTAAAGTACGTGCTTGCAATTCTCGAGATACTTACCTATCCAAGGGAAGGCTATATAAAGAAAAATTGACGCGTGAAATGCATAGATTTTGTACCTAATTAAAAATTGTATGGTAACTTTGAGCCTCAATATCTCCTGAAGCAGTAATTTTCAAGGTATGGTGCCAAAGTAAAGCATTTTCGTTAAGGGTCTTTTTCCACCTCATATAGGAATAACAACAATCTTACATCGTTTTTACCTTGACGTGGTGCACAATATTTACTAAATAATAGTAAAATACAACTAAACATTAACAAAATTTAAAATGAAGTACTCATACTCATTTTAGTAGCTAAGTAGCTAGACTATCCTGTCAAATCTTATTAGTCTACTAAGCAGAGCCTGAGTTCTAAGGCATAAAGTCGTGGCAGCCACCCTGGTAACGTTGAGACCATTATAATGACACATTTCAGTACTTCCTCTAAATAAATAACTTGAGCAGCACATGACCATTAAGTCTTTATATTTTTTGAAACACACTTTTCATTGCATCATCTATAACGATCTTGTGCCTGTTCAGACGGCTCCGCCTGCCCTTCCTTTAGAACTACACGTTTATCCTATCTTATCCAGGCATACATATCTCAACCATGCAGTCTATCAACAACATAATACTATAATCCAAAATGAATTACAACAGCATGAGTGCTAATGAACATAGTTTGGCATACTTCAATTTTCTCGCAGTGACTGTCGCTGGGAGCTGTAGTAAATAGCAGACTACTTAAAAGTATGTCTTAATGTTTTCTATTATAAGGGTATAATATAATATCGCATGTCGTATGAGCACGTATGTATTTTTCAAAAACAATAGATTTATCCGTTTTCCAGTAACTACAATACAAATTCTGCTTATTTTGGAACTAGATGATGTTGTGTGCATGTGGTAGAGTATTTTTATCATTATTTATTAGTAGGAAATAGCATGGAAGTTAGTACTGAAACTAACTGGGGTAGACCTGTGGTTAAACTTCTAACTGTTTGAGCTGTATTAAAACGAAGAATTTGCAAATTAATGGATTTCCAAAAAAATTAACTAGGTTGATTACTGTAGTTACCTTTGCTAGACTAAACAGACATGATATTCGGTATTGAGCTATTACAGATTCCTTTCTTTTCTTTGTCCCGTCATGTTTGAATAGAAGTTCTTCCTATATATCAAATTTATCACTGGTTCCTTTGTATCAAGCGGCAAAGACGATTCAAGCCAGTTCATCCTTCATTCGTTACTAAAATATAATAATTCTTTTGCACAAATAATTTTAACAAACAATTTTAAAGCGTTCTTTGAAACAATAAATTTTGCAATAAATTTAACTTATTTTTAATAAAAATTCTTTATAATTAAAGATTTTTTCACTCAAATAACGACCTAACTGACTCAACATTTCGAGTAACAACGTCCCATCTTAACATTGAACCCACAAATTGTTTCACAGACTCCGGCGAAAACCGTCCTTTTTTAACCTCAGACGCTTAAAACTTCAATAATGTTCGTAAAAAACGTCTTAATATTCCATTAGACCTCTACTTTTTGTTGCTCAATATTGCATAAAAATCGATTATTCTGTGAATATTAATTACAGTAATCGTCTTTTTGCGCCAGAGTGGTGTTTTTGAACAACTACATCGAAAAACATTCTAAATATTCATCGATCGCTGTTAACTATGAACTGAGTTAAAAAGTAATAAATACAATAAGCTGTTTTAATTTAGGAACTTAAAGTTGTGTATAGTGAAGTAATAATTGAAAAACATCGTGACTTTACCTGAATTGATATCTTGATTTGCAAACGCGGTATGCAAGTTTGAAAACGCCGAACTAAAATCGGGCTCTTCTGCATCTACTTGAATATTATTTAGTATTTTGCGTGATCCTGATATCTTTGAAAGTATCCCTTTTAATTTAAAAAAACTAAATAAATTGAATTTTCCAAAGTATCATGTAAATTAAGCATAGAACACGAAAACGCCCAAATTTTCTTCTTCTTCCAATGAACATCGGCCGAACTGATGATCGATCGCGGCGCTCGCACCACCCGTACTCCCCGTGCCCCGTCTCATATATACGTCGTGCGTTGTTGCGCGGAACAAATATCAGATGAAACGTTGTTCGATTCTATATCTCCGAAAGTAAATAAGATACTAAAATTCTAAAAACACATTTTTGTAGAGTTTGTATTCCTTATCCCATTTAGCTATTAAACGCGATTTTGGTCTACGGTCACATGGAACTTTATTCTACGGATAGGTCGATATTTACGTAATCTAAGATATGGAAAAATATTGTATTAGGTGGATTTTCAATGTTTTTTTTTACTGTAGAATAATTTCTAAACTGTATGAGTTCGTGGCACCAATAATTTGACTTGTTTTTGAGAGATAGCCAAGTTATCATGAAAGTTTATTTCCTGCAATTTTTAAAAGCTCCCTCTGCCTCGATCAACACATATCATTTCAGATCCTAATTCAAATTTTCTTTCTCAGGGACATCATAGCAGCACACGCAGGCAACGATGACGATAAATACCAAGCCATCAGAAACATGACTGACCTACTCAGTAGAACGTTTAGTTCACACTTTGTGTTCCCAGTACTGGGACACTTAGACCCCGCTCCGTCGGAAAGCCTTACCAATCTGTGGATGCATTGGCTGCCTTTGGAAGCGTTGCAGACATTTAAATATGGTAAGAATTGTGAAAATGTAGTAATAATGTACATACATTATTTCCACACTCATAGATACAGAATACCTGTGGAAAATCCAAAATCAGATTCGTGACTGATCGTTGAAACGTTCATTGTTTAAAGAGTCTTTCAATAACAGAGATAATCAGTACATTCGACAGAATTACAAAATATAGTATTTTTTGGGAATTGAGAAGTAAAAATGATTATGAAAATATTCATAACGCAACTCAATAAGTACCTACCTGAATTTATTTTATAGCTTTCTGGCACATATTTACTAAAAAGCTAATCTAGATTTTTGTATACAGTTTATAATATTATAATAATGTTAACGTTAATTATTATAAGACTTAATTTATTTATATTGTTATAGTTGGATTTTCGGTATTCTGAACAAAACAATAAATAAATACCAAATTATTTTATGTTAAAATACTATTCTTTAACAATATAATAAAAAAAAATATAATAAAATAAAAATATATTGCATTACTTTGATCTGTATCGGTTAAATAGCAATTGGCTTTGGCAGCAAACTTAAAATAACATTCAAATTGTGTTGGAAAATATAATTCCATCAGGCCATTACATGAAAATGCACAGACAGTTTGCATATAAATTCCACACTAGCATTGGAAAGAATGTAAGCGAGTTTGTTAGAATACAGCATTGATTTTAAATCCTTTACTAGCACATTACAAACACGCAACTTAACATGACTTGCTCGGAGTCAGCTCACGATTCCGTAGATTCTAGTACCTTTGCAACTTTTGCAGACTTTTAAATATGGTGATTGTTTTGATGTTTTTAGACTAAGGCACCTAACTTTGCCGCCATCAGGTCTAACTCAGTGCCTGAGTACGCTTTATAAAACTTTAAAGATTCCGGGAGTCGACTAAGGAAATAAGAAACAGGAACTTTTGTTTCCGGCTTGCGTATTCGTTTTTCAACTCTGGTTTCATATTTATTTGCCAACGCCTATTGATTCTTTAGTTCAATTGTGCCATTCTTTGGGTGATTGATTTAATAAAAGTTTTGTTATAAAACTGGCAGGGAGATAAAATATCCATTGCTCGGGCATCATCATAAAATGGCGTCTTTACATCCTTCGCTTCAAATGTTATCAGACTGATTTGATTCTATCGTTATTGAAATCGGGTTTCGGATATTTGGTATTTATGTATCTTTTTGGCTTATTTAAGGTTTACGAACCTATGTATAATGCAACCAGTTTTAAAGGTTTTGTGTCTTTATTTTTACAATCATTTTGATCAAAAATTACAAAGATTGTTTTGATTACACTTACAAAGATACTGCTATGATAGTTTATTTTTAATTTTCTGCAGTATTTATTTCATATTCTGGACTAGTCCAGTATAACCTGTTTACCTAGGTTAGCACAACATCGAGGGAAATGGCAAAAACAAAGAGAGGCCCATGTTCAGCAGTGAACACAGTCGGGCTCTGGATGATGATGATGATTAATAATTTCTTAACTTTAATGTTTCGCTATCACAAGCCATAACTTAATCAATTTTCTCTCTTAAGCTTTCCGCCACAGGGCTGGGAAGGTGCCAGTAGTAAGGGAAAAGTTTATGATGTGGGAGATGGCTAGAAGGAGTTGGTCTAAGATAGCAGTGATCATGCGCCGGCTGATGTCGTCGCATCCCACAGCATTGGACTTTATAGAAAGGATTATCTTTTTGATCTCATCCGGGGCTAGTGGAGAAAAGTGAAAGGAATCTATGTTGGGTCGGGTTAGAGAAGTTAAAACTCACCTAGAATAAAGTGAGACTGCCTAAAGCCTAAGGTATTTTGTCACAGGTGGCTACTACACGATAGAGCAGAAACAGAGCAAGCTGCGGATAGTTGTGCTGAACACCAACTTGTTTAGCATCCGTGACTCCAGCAGTGTGCAGGCCAGACGCCAGTGAGAGTGGTTTGATGCTGTACTAGATAAAGCCACCGCTAATAAGGAGATGGTAAGTTGATTCAGAATTAAAAATATTATTGGAGAATTGATTGGCACTATTGCAATCATATATTTTGCTACTTTGCTGATTTTAGTAGCTGAGGTTTCTTAGCGGCTCTGATCAGACCATCCGCTCGTTTGCCCTCAAATAGAAATATAAATTCATTATAGATTGAATATTTATATGAGTTTATTTTGTTGCTATCCGTTTTAAAGTAGCTAATGGAACCGCGCGGGTATAATTCTTATCGTTCTCATTCAGAGTTTAAATTTGTTTAAAACCTAGTCAGGTGTGGTTCAGCTCGCACATGGTTCCATAACATGTTTATTTTTTCACTAATTCAAATTCGCATCGAGTTTATTTGTTGTTATATATTCAATAGAAAAATCCACAGGGTGAAAATTTTAACTCTATCTATTTTATAATATACAACCCAACAGATAGACAGGTGGATCACAGAAGCTTAGTAATAAAGTCCTGGTAGCAACCTTGGAAAGTCTAAAATATATTGAAAATTCACTACATGAAACTGAAAAATGTGAGCTGCCATGTGAATTTTAGAAATTGAGAGGGACGAAGCATATTACTTTGCCTTTCTCGACTCGTGTAACGACTTGATAATTTTTTTCGTAAAAAGCATAAAGTTAAATTTTATGAAGTAAATTGTGTCTGTCATCACTTTAGAATCTTGTGAGTCCTGTTTGAACCAATACAAACAATCAAACGAAACCATAAATCAAGCAATTCCTGACAATAAAAAGTTCAGTATTAATAAAAACCGAAGAAATGAATCAGGTTTTGTGCGATAAAAAAAGCTCTTTGGTTGAAGCATCCGCTGGTGACCTAAAACGGTAGAATTTACACAATACGAACGTACAAAATGGAGAGACAAGCTTAACAATTAAACTTTCAGCAGCGCTTTAAGGCCAGTCGGCCATAACACAACACTTTTCAATGCATGTAAAACTGGGATCGTATCGTTTTTGTATAATTTCTCTGTAAAATGGACTATAGCATATATGGAATCGCATCTTCACTGAATAAATACATACATACATACATAGACTCACGCCTGTTTCCCCGAAGGGGTAGGCAGAGGCATATTCATAATGAATAAATACTGTTCAAAATCGCGATCAAGGGAGTGCCTTTGGCAAAATGGTACATCAGACGTATCGAATATCGGTTTTTGTGGTCTGCGTTAACATTATAAACATTTGCCCCTTCGATTGGGGCAGTCAAGCGGTGACTATTAAGTTTGGAATTTATTGAAAAAAAGCATTTTTAAATTAAAAAATGAACAAAATTCGATTCAAACAAGCCATGTTTGAAACAAAGCTATTGTCGATTCAACGAATTTAATGTCAAACAAGCAAAATATTTGTTAAGTGTGTAAATTTTCGATTGTACAGAAAAACCAATGTATTTATTTAATAGTCACAGTATATTGTATGAAAACGATTTTGCACAATGTTCGTTCCAATATTTTTCATGTTTCATTTTGTGGATTCGATGTTTTCATCAAAATTAGTAATTTCGTTAACTCAATCTGTATATTTTAAAATAGATTCAATGGAAATATACATGTATTTTATTCGGTAATAATTCAGTTACGTATTTAAAATTTGTTATTTTTCCAATTTTGCATTTTTATAAAATACGCCGCAAACTGAGTGTCAAGCAACACTTTTGTGGACTAATGTAATTTACAAAGGACAACCAAATATATTCAGATTAAAGTTATTTCGGAGCTAGATATTGTAGAGCTTTTTCCCCAATAAAAACTGAATCTGTGTGTGTGTGTGTCATAAGACTGAGGGGCGGTGGCGTAATCTATATCTTGTTAACCTAGTTTACAAGACCGCATAAATATGCACTTAAAGCGATATGAGTCGGACTCGCAACACAACATTTATTTAACAAGAAGTGGCTGAACTACCGTGCCGGTATGAAACGGAACTGTAGGAAATCCGGACGCCGGCCGGCCGGGACCCAGTCTAATAAATTACAGATTAGAAAACCGTTAATCTAATCGGTACTACCGAAATTGCGATGTAAAAGTAATAGGTATTGGAAAAGGTCGTGTTTCTTTACCATCGAATGTTTTGACGGTGGCAGGTCGTTTGTTGTCGTTAATATATTGAGTGTCTTTTAATTAATTGTTTACGCACACATTGATAGAGTATACCTACAGAGGTGGTCTTTGAGTGTGCGTTTGATGTGATTTTATTTGGTGATTGCTGGACTTGGTCAGAATTTTATTGAAAACAATTGAAATAATTATACACATACTATTCTATACCCACTTTTCGCCAGATATACTTTAGTCCCACGTAATAAGGGGCGAGCCTATTGCCGTACCGGGCACATTTCCAGACTCCGTGCTGCTACTGAGAATTTCGTGACAGAAAAACCCAATAACACTGCCCGAACCCAGGAATCGAACCCGGGACCTCCCGATCCCACGCGCACATTTATGCCGCGAGGCCAACGAGGCAGTCGTATAGGGTTTGATGTCGAGTTTGAGATGGTATTTGCATCGTGTTATCCCTTAGTCGCCTTTTACGACACACACGAGAAGATGGTGAGGGGGTGGTGACACTTGTATTCTATGCCGTCCACACGGCATAATGATGATGGATGATAATCGTTAGTGATGTATTAAATAGTTCATAACTAGCAAACAATGATTGAGAATTTATTAAGTAATGAAACGGATCCCACAGCTAAGCCCGCACATTTTTTAAAGTGACCCGTTTGTGCCCATGCCCCTGGGAAATTTTGGAATCCCTTTAACACAATAATTTGATATATGAAGATATTAAGCCTATAGTTCAAGTATCACAGCGTGGAATAATTATAAGCCTTGTCCCGTATGTAGATCGAACCTAAAACACTAATAACAGCCACAGCAACCAGTTAACAACTTCGCCGTACGTACGTCAAGTCAAACAAAATTCCCCTCATGAACCACGAAATCAATTCGATCATATTATTCTACGAGCAACCAATTCGAGTAATATCAAGTTTTCTCGTAGCCTCTATAATAAGCTCACAATTACCATATTGGAAGCATTCTTGGCATATTTAATGTACCAACAAAAGCTCTGTAGAGCATGTTCCGTACGCCTGAAACGAATTTCCGCGTCCACAATTATGAATCATTACAATAGGGTGGTTATAATTTACAGTTGTAAATGGTACGGCATCGGGCCACAGTGTACATAAATACGGTTGAACAACTCATATGTTAAGCAGTGATCTAAATGTATGTTGGGGGAATATTTTGCGATGTGGCTGTGTGAGTGATTATTGCAGTTTGAAAACCCTATTGCAGTGAAGGTGCCTCGCCTAGTAATGAGTTGCCATTTACTGATGATAATGATGTATGTTCAGAAATTAGGGTAATTGCACGTGGAAATCAAATATTTCGTACAGATTTGTTTTTTTTAGTTAGTCAGATAGCATACCTGTCTATAGGTGAAATAAACGAATTTATTCTTGTTCTACTGCTATCTATTACACTGTAATCAGCCCCAAGAAACGCAGTAATATGATACCATTAGAAATACAATAGGAAGGAAGAAGGGCATACGTATTACTTTCTATATTACCACATACATATACATCAATCCTCCTCCCGCACGTTATTACTGTCAAAAAACTCACTCCTTATATAAATCATGTTACTTGGTCTGTATATTTTTGGTATGTAATGAGAAAGAATAATATTCATGTTAGGATGTGAATTTGGTGGGAAGACATATTGTAGTGAGTTCATTTATTTGTTCAAGGTACACATAGACATAGTTATTGTTTATGGGAGGCTCTCTTCCACTAAGCTGCAATATGGGGACCACTTACAAGTCTTACTTCATTTGACTGAATATTAGCTTTTCCACAGAGTAACTGCCCGTCTAATCTCAGTAGCCCAAAGGGATAGCAATTTGCTATGGTTTAGAATAGTGTCAGTTTTTTCAGATGTACTGACTAAAAAGCTTCATGACAGCCAGGATCGATGGCTACGGCCAATAATGGATTGCCCGTACCTCGGAGAGCACATTACTCTCTGAGGCACGGGCAAGCGATTATTAACAATCACTAGATCAGTATGAAAAAGATGAACATGTTGTTTTTACTTATATTTAATTTAAACTTAAAATGTGTAGTCAGCTGTCTTATTACAAACAGTTAAGAACCTAAACACATACAAGTTTTAGTAATAGAATTAATTAAACATTTGTTCGCTTTGGCATGGTTTACTTAATCAATTTAGCAAACCTAAAGTAAAGAATATTAAATTTCAATAACAACATTTTAAATAAGCTTATTATTTATCATTGTTAGAATATTGGCTTCTTGTTGAAGATTATCAATATATTACGGCATCTAGAATACGCATAAATCAAATCAAATCATCAGCTTTTGTTAATAATCTGCCGCACTGCTGGGAACAGGCCTCTTCTTGAGAACGGTAAGGTTGGTCAAGTTTGGATTGGCACACTGTACAGGACACACTGACAAATTATACAAATATTTTGATTAGCTTATCCCTGAGGGTTAGACCTCTGCCAACCCCACAGGTAAGGCGTAGCAATATTATGTCTCTAAATATTGTTGTTATGGCTTAAGTAGACATTTTGGTCGCAAATAGTCAAAATATGTCTTTAATTATTACTCAAAATATAACAAAGCTTACAACGGCAGAGTTAATGATTTAAAGCACTTTGTCTTTTTCTTCGTGATCTGAGATTTTTCTCCTCTGTGAAACCCACACTGTACGAAATAATAAAAATCAGGTGGATTATGGTTTGGCACCAAGGATGAAGTCAATTTCATAATAAGAAAATAATATATTTATTTCACTACACGAAAGGGACACAAAAAGCATAAATACATAGAACACAAAAAATATTATAAAAACACACACACACGCTAATACAGATAAAAATAAATTATACACAATACAATTATAAAAAGTCCCCTGCATGCGACGAAAAAGGACCTAATTCAGCATTATGCCAGGCTTGCATAATAAGTTGGATACATGGTGGTGCAAGCTCTAAGAGATCTTTTACACTTCGCATAGTTTCTTCCAGGCTCCTTTCATAGACCCTATCATCCCGAACCTGGTTGTAAAAAGAAATGAATATACATATATGAATAAATAAATTGGAATTTAAAATGTGGCAGATTCCTCGTGACAATACGGTGAAACAACGGGTATGAAGCACCAACTTTAGGACAGAGCTTGCTGGGTTACTTAGGGTTACAGCTTTCGTAGGACGTAGCGAGTTTGTAGTAATCTGTAATTAAACTGTGGCTTTATTTGATTTTCATCAGTGTTGTTTGAGAACCGTTTCTTAAGCTTATTTTCGTGATGGATTTTCAGTGAATTTTTGTACATAACAGTGGATATCAATTATTCATGATTATTTACATAAAATTAAACTTCATGACGTATGTCAAAACGAACTCAAGTATGCCACCTCTCACAATGACTTTACCAGCAGTTCACCGTGTGTAAAATGTGTGAGAGAACAAAGTCACACATATATGCATAGTACAGTGCCTGCGTCGCAAGCTTACCATACCGAAGTAAAACTCTGGTGTAACCGTGCGATGAACAACAACAAAGCAGAAAGTCAAACTCAAAATGTGTCAATCGCAAGCAATCAGAAACAGAAGCGTCAACAGATAAGTAAGATCAATAAAGCACCAACAGTACAATACTCTCTGAATGTTGCAATATGTAAAGAAACCCAATTAATAAATGCAACAACAAAATAACATTAATCCAACGTGTAATTCACCGCGTGAAAGTGAATAAAGAACACAAAGAATAACATCGCGAACACAAACAATAATTTCCTTTGATCGTTCATCCGAGCAATAAACATTATTGTTTGTTTGTTCCATTCACATACCAATAACAAAAAACAATAACATTGTGTCAACACCACTCATTACGCTCCGCGATACTCGGTACATCCCTATCAATATTTCAATACCATGGCATCATAAAGACAAAAAGCCTTAACAAATATCGCAAAGATATCTGAGTGTTACACCAATGTGTCAGAAGTCGCATCGTATCTGGAAATTCAATTTATTTCTCCCCATACTGTCAATAGTCTTGGAGGCGGAGATTTAAAGTCGATTTTATATATAAAAATATATAGTCCCTTTGTTCGCTGTATTGTTTACACTCAACCCTTTTCAGTAACGTGAGAATACACTCGAAAGGGATCGATGATAGTTGGATTTTAAAGCAGAGTATACGCAAATGCTACGAGCATTGAGGGTTAGTTTGTTTAAGACTCAGAACTTTCACCTGGTCACGAGCTTCCCAGGTCTACGTGGAAGTCCATAAATAGATTGCGGACCCAAGTTGGATGGTGCAAGGAAAACCGAGCCAGATGGGGTTTCTTGGACGAATCCGGAACCATGTGTGAGTGTGGCACTAGCATACAGTCAATGCTCCATCTACTATCGTGCCCTAACTGCCCAGACACATGTTCGCTTCAAGACGTAATGAACGCCTCCGAAAATGCAGTAAGGGTGGCTGCGTACTGGGCAAACAAAATTTGATACATTAGAACTTGAGACTCGTCATTGACACGAAAGAAGAAGAAGAATGAAACGCAACCGTATCAGCCGGGACCTTCTGATCAACAGACGCAGAGGCTATTTATTGGACTACGAACGCAGACACATTCAATTTATTTATTATTTATAATGAATTATCCACCAGAAGAAACCTCTCTATCGAGTCTTTACCTAATAAATATGCTAAACTTTTTAAATCACGATCAGAGAGCATTTATCAAAAACTATATGAGACGAATCGAATATCGATTTTGGTGGTCTGCAGTTATGTTAATATTTAAAATATTTGCCTGTATGATTGGGACAGTCAGGCGGTAGCTAGTACGATTGCAATTTATTGACAAAATGCATTTTTAAATTAAAAAATGAACAAAATTCGATTCAAACAAGCCATGTTTGAAACAAAGCTATTGTCGATACAACGAATTTATGTCAAACAAGCAAAATATTTGTTAAGTATGTAAATTTTCGATTGTACAGAAAAACCAATGTATTTATTTAAGAGTCACAGTATATTGTATGAAAACCATTTTGCACAATATTCGTTGTAATATTTTTCATGTTTCATTTTGTGGATTCGGTGTTTTCATCAAAATTAGTAATTTTGTTAAGTCGAATAAGTAAGTCGAATAAGTAGTAAGCGAATAAAATACATGTATATTTCCATCGAATCTATTCTAAAATATACAGAATGTATATTTTAGAATAGATTCGATGGAAATATACATGTATTTTATTCGCTAATAATTCAGTTACGTGTTTAAACTTTGTTATTTGCCAATTTTGCATTTTTATGAAATACGCCGTAAACTGTTTGTCAAGCCGCACTTTTGTGGACTAATGTCATTTACAAAGGACCACCAATATATTCAGACGCAAGTTAACCGCCAACAAAAACTAAATCTGTGTGTCATAAGACTGAGGGGCGGTAGCGTAATCTATATCTTGTTAGCCTAGTTTACAAGACCGCATAAATATGCACATAAAGCGATATGAGTCGGACTCGCAACACACGTTTATTTAACAAGAAGTGGCTGAACTACCATGCTGGTATGAAATGGAACTGTAGGAAATCCGGACGACGGCCGGCCGGGACCCAGTCTAGTAAATTACAGATTAGAAAATCGTTAATCTAATCGGTACTACCGAAATTGCGATGCAAAAGTAATATTGGAAAAGGTCGTGTTTCTTTACTATCGAATGTTTTGACGGTGGCAGGTCGTTTGTTTTCGTTAATATATTGAGTGTCTTTTAATTAATTGTTTACGCACACATTGATAGAGTACACCTACAGAGGTGGTCTTTGAGTGTGCGTTTGATAAAATCACATCAATTTGGTCAGAATTTTATTGAAAACAATTGAAATAATGATGATGATATGAACTAGCATACAATGATTGAGAATTTATTAAGTAATAAAACGAAGCCCACAGCTAAGCCCGCACATTTTTTAAAGTGACCCGCTTGTGCCTAAACCCCTGGGAATTTTGGGAATCCCTTTAACACAATAATTTGATATATTATGAAGATATTAATCCTATAGTTCTAGTATCACAGCTTGGAATAATTGCAAGGCCTTGTCCCGTATGTAGATCGAACCTAAAACACTAATAACAGCGACAGCAACCACTTAACAACTTCGCCGTACGTACGTCAAGTCAAACAAAATTCCCCTCATGAACCACGAAATCAATTCGATCATATTATTCTACGAGCAACCAATTCGAGTAATATCAAGTTTTCTAGTAGCCTCTATAATAAGCTCACAATTACCATATTGGAAGCACTCTTGGCATATTTAATGTACCAACAAAAGCTCTGTAAAGCATGTTCCGTACGCCTGATACGAATTTCCGCGTCCACAATTATGAATCATTACAATAGGGCGGTTATAATTTACAGTTGTAAATGGTACGGCATAGCGCCACAGTGTACATAAATACGGTTGAACAACTCATGTGTTAAGCAGTGATCTGAATGTATGTTGGGGGAATATTTTGCGATGTGGCTGTGTGAGTGATTTTTGCAGTGTAAGTGCCTGACCCAGTAATGAATGACAAACCATAGATAATGAATATATGCTAAGAAATTAGGGTGGAGCATTTTTTTATTGCTAATAATGTTATTTGGTCGGTAGCGAAGGTAATAGCGTATTCAACTATGTATGTATTAAACTACTTTACAATAGTTTAATAAGGAATTCTCATTTTAAAATTTTTTGCCCATTAGTCATATGGTTTGTGACTTTTTTTTTTTTTTTATTTCTGCCGAACAAATAGACTCCATGCTGCCTGATGTTAAGCAGTCAGTGAAGTCCCATAGTGATGGCCATCATTCTAGCAGCCAGCATGGCATTATGGCATGATGGCCCTTACCTTGACGGCCTTGAGTAAAGCTTTTTCACGTCCCGCTTAAAGGACCCGGGATCATAAGTGGAGGGAAACACGTGAACTGGTAAAGAGTTCCACATCTTAATGGTACGGCAGAGATAAGAGGCGCCGAACCGTTTGGTGCGTGACGGTATCTCTTCTACCGTGTAAGAGTGGCACCTCAACCCAGCACGTGTCGTTCGGGATAGGAAAGGAGAGGGTGGGATTAGTTGAAAGAGCTCTTCGGAGCACTCACCGTGATAGATACGGTAGAAGACAGCCATTGAGGCCACGTCTCTGCGTAATTGCGGTGACTAAAGAGTCTTAGTGGCCTGTGGATCCCCGATGATACGGACAGCACGCCGCTGCAACCTATCGAGGGCGTCCAATAAGTACTGAGCGGAGCCATTCCAAAGGTGAGAGCAGTTTTCCACGCAGGAGCGAACCTGGGTCTTGTATAACAGACACAACTGCTTCGGCGTGAAAAACCTCCTCACCTTGTTCAGGACTCCGAGTTTCCGAGATGCGGATTTGATGACACCCTCGATGTAGTTCTACTAGTTGAGATTTCTGCATATGTCCATACCTAGGATATTGAGGCTGTCTTGACTCGGTAGTGGAGTGTCCAGAAGAGTGCGATGGGGAAGGAACACCTGTGTTTTCTTGGCGTTAAACTTGACCAGGTTCTCATCACCACAATGCGAGATGCAATTCAGAACCCGGTCAAGCTCAGCAACAAGTGTTCAGTATCGGCTTGCTTAGCTGCAGGGTGTCCGAGATATCGCCCATGTACTGTACTGTCATCTGCATAGCAATGTTTGCCCCCAAAAGTGAGCATATCATTGATGTGCAGAAGAAAAAGTATGGGCAATAACACGGACCCCTGAGGTACACCAGCATTCACCTGGAGAAACTTCGATGATTCACCGTCAGAAAGGACTCGTATACGGCGCTCATTTAGGAAGCTGGCAACCCAGTTGCACAATCGAGGCGGCAAGCCATAGGCTGGAAGCTTGGAAAGAAGCGCACGATGCCAGACTCTATCGAAGGCTTTGGAGATGTCAAGACTAATAGCCAACGATTCCCCATGCATGTCCATCACCCCAAAGGTGAGTGACATACGCTAGAAGATCACCCGTTGATCGTTTCGGTCTGAAGCCATACTGACAATCACTGATGAGAGAGTGATCTTCTAGGTAGCTAACGAGTTGGTTGTTGATTAGTCGTTCAAACACCTTGCAGAGGATAGGGGTGATAGCAGTGGGTCGATAGTTGCCCGGATCAGAACGATCCCCGATCCGATGATTTCTTGGGAATCGGTTGTACGTTCGCCTCTTTCCAAGCCTGCGGCACTACGCCAGAGGCATATGATAGGCGATACAGGCGTGTAAGCATTGGAGACAACTCGGCTGCGCATTTCCTAAGCACAACCGCTGGAATTCCGTCAGGTCCACTGGCTTTCCGGACATCGAGAGATCGCAGTGTCGCGCGAACATCGCATTGCCTGATTTTAATATCAGGCATGGAGTGGCCGCAGTAGGGAATCGAAGGCGGCTGCACACTACGATCATCGATTCGGGGATTGGCCGCAAAAAGATTGACAAGCAGGTTAGCTTCTCTTGCGGCCCATGGGTCAGTGATCCATCAGGGCATCGCAACGGCGGCAGTGAAGGCTGGCAGAAGTTAGATTGCACGGCTTTGGCCAATCGCCAGTATCCCCGGCTGACCGTGGGGTGCGACATGAGTTCTTGACCAAACCGTGCAATGCGCTGTGCATCCGCTCTTATGTATGCCCTCTTGCAGACCCTGGTGGCTCTATTATAGGCTGCTTTGATGAGATAGACATTCGGATCGCGACGAGACCGAGCCCTGATCCAAGCGCGGTGAGCCGACTTTGTTTAACAGCATCGGCGCACTCGCGATCGAACCAGGGCCATAATCCGCTGCTGCTGGAGACGTCAGTGGATGGAATATAATATTCCATACCCAACATGATTTCCCCAGCAACAGCAGATGCACTCTCCGACAGATCCCTCCCACCAAAGCAGCGTTGAGACCACGGGATGGACGCATAATAGTCTCGCAGGCCATCCCAATCCGATGACGAGTAGTGCCACAAGCGTCGCTTTACCTGCACTGGTTGTGGAGGTGAAGCGAATGGCACTGTAGTGCGAACCAGATAGTGGTCGGAGGAACCCAAAGGGGCTTGTACCGTCACACTGTACTGGGCCGGGTTACTCGTCAGCACAAGGTCTAACAACGAGGGCGCTTGACCCGATATATCTGGTATCTTGGTGGGCTGGAGTACCAGTTGAGTCAGGTCATGCGTTAGAGCGAATGTGTGAGCAGCTCGTCCCGCGTGGTCTGTTTTGGAAGAGCCCAGCCAGGTCTCATGGTGGGCATTGAAATCGCCCAAAAAGACCAACTCGGCGGTCGGGAACTGCTCCTGCGTATTATCTGCTGCTTGACTTAAGTAGTCAAACAGTCGAGTTGTCTCGGCATCTCCGGTATGGGAACGGTAAAGGCACACGTAAATACGGGCCAATGAACCCAGACTTACGTGTACCCAAAGGACAGAAAAGGACGGGTCGTCTAGGCAGCGTAGACGTCGACAGCAAATATCCGCTCTGACGAACAAGCATACCCCGGCTTTTGCGTGGAAGTTATCCTCCAGTGCATAACCGGGATAATGCAAATAAGTCGTGTCGTTAGGACGGCGTATTTGAGTCTCGGTCAAGAAAAGCATGGCCGGTCGGGCCGTCTCGAGATGATGGTGGACGTCGTTGAGGTTCGAATGGAGTCCGCGGATGTTAGCGGACTCCACCTCAAAAAGTGAGTTGGTGGGGAACGAAGACGCCGCTGTTTGACCGGAACCATTTCTTGGAGCTGCCATAGAAGAAGAAAAGGGGGCGTGAAAAGAGGAGGTAGTTAATGCAGCAGCGCGTGCCAAAGCGCAGAGTATTGTATTGCCATTATACTGTGAGGTATAGCGGTGGCCGACCCGCCGGACGGAAGGGCCCCCGTACCCTCACAGAAGTGGTCGCCGGGTCCCACCGTCCGGTCACCAACCGGCACGACGAGCCACCCCGAGATTATGCGTGGCCTGGTGGGGCAGCCTCCCGAGATGGTTAGTCCCAGTTGGGCCCCTATACTATGCCGCGGGCGGCCAGCGGCACCACCGTTTCTACGGGTCTCCCTGGCCGGCGAGTCGACTACACTACCCACACAATGACTCCACGGATACTCTACTGGTCCCACGTATGCTGCGTTAACCGCCCCCTCAGCTAATCCTCCTCATCCTCTCCTCCTGATGAAGAGAGGATGGGGAGGGTATGGTTGGGCCTCCGGCTCTCCCACTCACCGAACGAAACGCAACAGCATAGAACATACTGTTACTTTACGTCGATCTTCTGTGGGAGGGTGGTACTGCCCCGGTCGAGCCGGCCCATTCGTGCTGTAAACAGCGTGGCCCTACCACCATACAACTTATAAACTTACTTCCATGGTTCAGCTAGTCAATTCATAATCACGCAAAGTGTTTTCTCGTGTGGAAAAGTCGAAACCACAACCTCGGTGCAGTGTTACTATGCCAGCAAAAACAAATCGTAACCTAACAAAATTTTGTATCCCCCCTCAGTAAAAGAAAATCTAAAAATCTCTCTTATTGCTCCCGCACCCTAAAGAGCATACATGCCAAATGTCGGCTTCTTGCGGCCATTAGTTTCAGCGGTGCATTGTGAGTGAATCGGTCAATATTTCACTCTGTAAAAGAAGAGTTCTAATTATATTGATATCAAAATAACACATAGGCCTGGGTCATAGGCCTTGCATTGCAATAATTGACACCCACGGTTGCGGGCATAAAAATAAAAATAATAAAATTTGTTTATTTCTATCACATAAGTGCATTTACAACAATTAAATCGGAGACCGCCTTTTAAGCAATGCATTGCTTGTATTAGGGCATAAGCTAGATATATAGCATAACTGTCTATGAGTGAAATAAACCAATTTATTCTTGTTCTACTGCTATCTTTTACACTGTAATCAGCCCCAAGAAACGCAGTAATATGATACCATTAGAAATACAATAGGAAGGAAGAAGGGCATACGTATTACTTTCTATATTACCACATACATATACATCAATCCTCGTCCCGCACGTTATTACTGTCAAAAAACTCACTCCTTATATAAATCATGTTACTTGGTCTGTATATTTTTGGTATGAAATGTGAAAGAATAATGTTCATATTGGGATGTGAATTTGGTGAGTTCATTTATTTGTTTAAGGTATACACATAGAAGTAGTTGTGGTTTATGGGAGGCTCTCTTCCACCTAGCTGCAATATGGGGTCCACTTACAAGTCTTACTGGATTTGACTGAATATTAGCTTTTCTACAGGGTGACTGCCCGTCTAATCTCAGTAACCCAAAGGGATAGAAATATGCCATGGTTTAGAATAGTGTTAGTTTTTTCAGATGTACTGACTTAAAATCTTCATGACAGCCAGGTTCGACGGCTACGGCCAATAATGGATTGCCCTTGCCTCGGACAGCACGTTACTCTCCGAGGCACTGGCAAGCGATTATTTAATTAATAAATGTTTAGTTGTCTGTTATTAATGTGTGTATTAGGTTTTGTCAGTAGTTTTCTTTGAATTGTGTATTGTAAGGTATTGTATTGCATTTGTTTATATATATATATATATTATATACGTATATATTCCACCTATTTATTTACGGTAAAAATTTCACGTTGTTTTTTATAAGTGTTTTTTAGTATCTATCCAATTTGTTTACCTTAGGTAACTTTGTATAAAAATATATTTGCATGCTTTCCTATAACTGAAGGAGTACACTTGTCTAATACTTAAGTGCTATTATGCGTGTAAACTGCAGTGTATATTCTTTGTTGGAAATCCTCAATAAATAAAATAAAAAATAAAATTAACAATCACTAGATAAGTATAAAAAAATGAACATGTTGTTTTTACTTATATTTAATTTTAACTTAAAATGTGTAGTCACCTGCCTCAGAAGTTTGATGGATGCAAGAAGTTTGATGGATGATTGCGAGATCATGACGAGACGGGGCCCGCCAACACCAACGGCGGGCCAATCCCGGGCGGGGTCGCGAGAAAGTATGCTTATCGCGAATCACGTGACCCCGCCAACACACGGGACCCGTAGGGACACCGCGGTGGTTTTTAGTAGTCACCTGCCTTATTACAGACAGCTAAGAATCAAAACACATACAACTTTTAGTTATTAAAATTAATTAAATATTATGTCTCTAAATATTATTGTTATGTCTTAGGTAGACACAACAGTCACAGTTGGTCAACATTTGCCTGTATTTATTTATAGAAATGTAATAAAGAGTATAGTGGCAGAGTTAATGGTTTATTGCAGCATTTTTATTTTTCTTCGAGATCTGAGATTCTTCCCCTTGCTAAATCCACCCTGCATGAAGTAATTATCAGATGGACCATGGTTCGGCACCAAGGACAAAGTCAATTTCATAATAAGTTGGATACATGGTGGTTCACGCTCTAAGGGATCTTGTACACTTTGCAAAGTTTCTTCCAGGCTCGTTTCATAGACTCTACCATCCCGAACCTAGTTGTTAAAAGAATTGAATATACATATATGAATAAATGAATTGGAATTTAAAATGTGGTGATCTCCTCGTGACAATCGGTGAAACGACGGGTATGAAGCACTGACTTTAGGACAGGGTTTGCTAGGTTACTTAGGGTTACAGCTTTCGTAGGACTTAGCGAGTTTGTAGTAGTCTGTAATTAAACTGTACGCTGTGGCTTTATTTGATTTTCATCGCTGTTGTTTGAGTACTGTTTTTAAGCTTATTTTCGTGACGGATTTTCAGTGAATTTTTGTATTCAACAATGGATATCAATTCTTCATGATTATTTACATAATGTGAAACTTGATGAAGTATGTCAAAAAGAACTCAAGTATGCCACCCCTCACCATGACTTTACCAGCAGTTCCCGTATGTAAAATGTTTACAAGAACAAAATCACACATATTTATTACTGTGACTGCCTGCGTGATCCAGTGAATAGCGTATGCGACTGCTGATCGGAGGTCCCGGGTTCGATTCCCGGGTCGGGCAAAAGTGTTACTGGGTTTTTCCGAATTCTTAGTAGCAGCACGGAGTCTGGTGATGTGCCCTGTAACGGCAATAGGCTCGCGTTTATTATTACGTGGGACCTAAAAATTCATGGCGAAGTGTGGGTGTAATATTACACCTCTGCCTACCCCTTTGGGGATACAGGCATGAGTCTATAAATAAAATAAAATAAAAATATTATAGTGCCAGCGTGCAGCGTCGTCGCAAGCTTACCACACCAAAGTAAAACTCTGCTGTAAACGTGCGATGAACAACAACAAAGCAGAAAGTCAATCTCAAAATGTGTCAATCGCAAGCAATCAGAAACAGAAGCGTTAAGATCAATAAAGTACCAACAGTATAATACTCTCTGAATGTTGCAATATGTAAAGTAACCCAATAAATAAATGCAACAGCAAAATAACATTAATCCAACGTGTAATTCACCACGTGAAAGTGAAATAAGAACACAAAAAATTATATCGCGAACACAAGCAACAATTTCCTTTGATCGTTCATCCGAGCAATAAACATTATTGTTTATTTGTTCCATTCAGATATCAATAACAAAAAAAACAATAATATTGTGTCAACACCACTCATTACGCTCCGCGATACTCGATACATCTCTATCAATATTTCAATACCATGGCATCATAAAAGACAAAAAGCCTTAACAAATATATCGCAAAGATATCTGAATGTTACACCAATGTGTCACAAGTCGCATCGTATCTGGAAATTCAATTTATTTCTCCCTATACTGTCAATAGAATTGGAGCCGGGGATTTAAAGTCAGTTTTATATAAAGAAATATATAGTCCCTTTGTTCGCTGTATTGGTTACACTCAACCCTTTTCAGTAACGTGAGAATACACTCGAAAGGGATCGATGATAGTTGGATTTTAAAGCAGAGTATAGGCAAATGCTAGGAGTGTTGAGGGTAAGATTGCTAGAGACTCAGAACTTTGATGCGTGTCGTTATAGACACGCATCGACTTCTTGCTGTGTTTTGAGTTACTTTAAGCCTTTGCATATTATTTGAAGTATTATGGGAATATAAACAACTTGCAGATCTATATTTACGGAAGAAATACCTAAGGCTCATAATTAATAGAGTCCTGAAACGAATATGCCACTCCGTAGTCTAACTGTCAGAGAAAAAACCAGGAGCAAAAGAAGAAATCGAAAATACATGTATATTGATAATTTTGTATAGACATTGACACTTCCGTAATTTTGTATAGGAATTCCACTTTAAACAAATATTTAGAGAGATTAGTGATAGAGGTCTTTAGTATACACTATAAAAACATTATTACATACAAGCAATTGCATTAATGAAATTTGGCACTACTGGAAATTTCATTTTAAATGACAAAAGTTTGGTTGGTCATTAAATTCATCAGCTTAAAATAATCAGTTAAAGAACTAGCGACATCATCAGCCGTTTCATTTATAATGAAAAGCATCAAACATTTAATTAATAGGCTAGTCTTAATCGGCTATTTCATTACTGGCTATAAACAATTCATAAAGCAAAACAGTAAACGGTTAACGAATGACTTTCATGGCGAATGGTTTTATATCTTTGCTTTATTACCTACCAGCATTTCCTTGTTCAAAATTGAAAATGTAGGTAATAGAAAAGTAACTAATTAGAAATATCGTAGGCATAGACGACAGTTTAGTCAGCTTAATAGTACCAAAATCTTCCTGAAGAAATTCCATCGTTTTAATTTTGCAGTTCCGTAATCGGAGTATCAGGAGGAATCACACACGCTCACAGAAATTTGGTTCTAATATCAAAACGTACTTTTGTGTTTGGTTGTAAAAATAAAGATCGCGAGAAAACACGCATGTCTAAGTACGGAATTCAGTATTCGATCTATAGATAGATCTGTAGATTTTAGATTCGTTTTTGACATAAACGCTCCATACAAAATATGTCAAACACGAATCTCGAATCTCAAAATCCATGTATGGATCGAATATTGAAAATGGCCGAAAGAGTGCTGCAGAACGTTCCTGTAAGTCATGTGAAGTCTGCCGATCCGCACTTGGCTAACGACGACTATAGCCTCAAACTTCTTATAGAGAGAATAGCCCATGCCCATTAGTTTGATAGTTTATAAACATGGCTCATAAAATAATATTTAATACAGAACTTTGCTTAAAAAAAATCCGATAGCATCCAATAACATTAAATATCTTAATTGAATTGGGCTTCAAAATTAAATTGATTTCAGACTAAATGTCGATTATAAAATGGACGTTGATATTAATATTAAATTTGAGAGTCTGTAAAACGCAAGACCCTTAATAGGATATTCATGAAACACGAAGGGTCAATTAAAGCCTGATAGTTCAACGCCCCTGGCTTTAATAGAGAGTAATACACTTTGAAGAGCCTCAATTAGTCAAAACTACTTGGAGCCACGTCTTGCATAAATTAAATGGGTTACAGTTTGCAAAGTTGCTATGCATAGTTATGTCCAACTTATAGTGAGACTAACATCTCTATTGCTGGGTATTGGGAAAGCGTTTTCTCTAAAAGATTTTCCAGATTTCGTTGCAGATGAACTAAAGTAGCTATTTAATCTAAGATCATGATAAAAAACGCAGGTTTCTCTCTAGTTATTTCGAAGAAATCTTACTTATAGATATTAGATATTGACCATCTTTTTACGATTCCGTCCTTCGCCAAGATTTAATTGGACTAAAGTAGTGAAAATAAGTAGAATTGCTCTTCAAATAGAAAAATAATGACTTTTTTATTTTCGTGTAAGGTTAAATACAATTGAATTAAAACTAACTATAAGTGGCTATTTACACATAAATTAAAATAATTATTCCTATACTTAAATAACTAACAAATAAAAGGCAATACATAAAAAAGTAAAAGCAAAATTTAAAGGGCATCGTGAAAATCCTCCACATCGCCATCAATTGGAAGCGTGCCCAGAATGCTGGCAGCATTGCCACGTTGTATGGCAATGCTGATCTTTTATGCCAAATACAGGCCAGCATTCTGGTCACGCGAGGCGTCAACAAGTCTCTTTGAAAGATCTCTAAAAAGAGATTTCGCACTTGGACCCCATGGTCCCAACGTTTCAACTCCAAACGGCTCAAATACATAATCCCTTACTAGATTTATGTATTTGCGCCTTTTGAGAGTCTCCGCTGAAGCAGCAGCAGCGCCCGCACGACCCGCTGTGCTAGGAAGATGAGATGGCGCAAGAATGTTGACACATGTTGCGTCCCACACCAAAGGCCTACCCAGCTTCCATGGCAGTAAAGACATACCGTCTGGTCTCTTACCATCGTCGCGTGCCAAGCCCTGAGGTTCAAGTTGGGCTGGAACGCCAGCGGTGTCAAGAGCCCGGCGAAGTATATCATTGAGGTTGGCGTGTCGTGAAATACGACCTGCACTCCTGCTGCATGACAGACCATGGTGACCAAGGATGTCGACAGCCTCTCCACAGTGACAGCGATGTGGAGAAACACATGGCGCACCTAAACGAAGGCAAGAAGCAATGCGGAAAGTCGTATGAAAAATAATTATGTTTTCAGTTTTATATTAAGACGACCAGTATAATATCTATCTACCACGCTGGTCAGGCGGGTTGGCATAGAATTTGATATTTCGGTTTTTGTCTCTTCTCAATCCATTCATAATCATCCAATCAAATATCCAATGATCCAAGAGCTGATTAAGAAGATCATGTGTATTTAAAATCACCTCTTTTGGTACTGGCCTTATGAATGGGGTTGTGTGGCTAATGGAAATATAGGTAGATAATATCGTCGTAAAGTATCAGTATTTATACCACTTGGCGATTGAGAGTGTCGGAAGCCCTATCCCTTTTTCTTTTTCACTCAAATCGCTTCTCGTTCAATTCCTTTTCTCATCTTAAAAGGCTAGCAACCACAGAGTACATACGAACTTGTAACTCTGGTGTTGCGGGTGTCTATGATCGATGGTAAACCACTAACGAGAAATATAAATAAATATGTTTGTTTGTTCCCAGGTATACATAGTAGGGTACGCGGCGCCCGGGTCAGACTCACGACGTCCCTACGACCCATCGGCTGCAGCAGCTGACGCCAACGCGAAGTATCTTCGGACGGTGCGAAAGCACGCCAAGATTATTGCAGGACAGTTCTTTGGCCACCTGCATGCTGATATTTTCAGAGTTATATATGATAATGGTAAGTGGAAAACGGATATCAATAAATATCAATAATTGATAGAATGTGATTAAAGAAAGCAGTCTTCTTGGGGCAAGGCTGAAACGTTGGGGACAATAAAAAGTATTCTGGCCTTATTTCTGAATAATTACGCGATTAAGACCCATTACCAAAATACAAATCACTAAAGCATTATTCAAAATATATTTTAAGAAGAAGACAATAAAAAATTACATGTAAATAAGACCGCCTTTTCCATACTGGTGTTTCAAGAATGGGATAAAAACCAACATTTTGTATTTCTAAATCACACAGATGATATTTCACGGAGATGAGTAGTAGAAAATATTAAGTATTTTATTTAAATGATAAATGGTACCCTTAACTTACAACTCGATATAGAGTTTTCAATTGAAGTTATAAATAAGAAGAACTTTACTGATGCCTACTGCTATACAAGTAAGGTGACATAAAATATATATATATATATATATTATTTTCTAACAAATTAAATTATTTAATCAGATTGTTTCACAACCATTTTTTATTTTTCACATCAATTATTTTCAGTAGCAAACATTTCAGGTGTAATTTCCTCAAAAATAATTCGGTCCTTTTAGCCAATAATCTGGTTTTTAAATGAACTTACTCGCTCGACGGTAATTATTCGCGCGAGACAGCAAATAAAACGTCATATCCGCTTTTTGTGCCGAAGTGTGCGAGTAATCCGTGTCCTCACTGACATCATTTAATTAATGCTGTGAATTTTTATACCCTCCATGCTTTCATACCTCTTCATGTCGTAACATGTGCTGCTAACTAGCAGCATTGTTCAATTCTCGTTTTGTTAAGTACTTAGGTTTCATATCTTAGGCTTTTTAAAAACATTTTGTTGCATACTAATATTTATAAGTTTATGACTCTTTTCTTTAATCTTCCTGTGACCGGGACTGATTACTGACTGACCTATGCTGACGTTGCAGTGGTAGAAAGTATTTCACTTTTATTTTCTAAGCCCATTACATAAGTCTTAATAGTCAATATGCACTAAATGCGAAAGCTTGAACATTGCTTCAAACTCACTATTTCATCCTAAGCTTACGTTACAAGTTTCTTGTTATCCTTATCCATTATAATAGGAGAGAACAGGTGTCGGGGTCTTGCAACGATATTTAAATCTGCATGCTGCAGATTTAAATATCGTTGCAAGACCTCCGAAGCCGATGAGACGATGTGTCGACGCCATTGTAGTAAGGTCACAGACATTTAAGATGAGGTAGTTTTATCGATGTTTAACGTCTCATAAAAATGAAATTTATGTCTGAGACCATTTCTTTAGACACATTTAATTTTATAGCCATAATATCTATAGTAATATAATAAACTTGGCAAAAAATGTAGAATCATTAAGTGATTAACTTGTTTTGAATCTTAAGCGTCACATGATTGTGTTACAAGTGAATAATTTACTATGATTTTGTTTTAAGGCTGAAGAGTTCGTAGCATAAAAATGTAAGCACGAGCAAACGATGAAATACGATGATAGAACCATGGGCAGGGCTAGTATGCCTATATTTTTATAAATGACCGATATACCAGTAATTATAAACAGAGATGAATGAATAAAATGTCACGTCTACTTTTTATCCGGCTCCGCGTGCGTTTACTGCGTTGACATTATTAAATTGATGAGGTACCTTTGAGGAGACCTTTGACTTACAAAGGGACAGTAAATGTAAAAAAATAACATGAACATTTTGAAGACAACGATCAATTACAACAAAGGTATTTAAACCTATGCTTAAAGAGATAAAAAAAGAAATATTACATATATAATATAAGGAGATAACGATTCCTTAGTATTTGATTAGTGTGTATATTGATTTGACAATTTTATGCAGCTCTTTCTTCTTGTTCAAAGCTTTTCCTATGTCTGGGTTCAGCTCCCCTTGTCTTTTTTTCTATGTATCTGTTCTCTTTCTTTCACTGTTGTTTTGTCTGTTTGGCTCTCCTTCAGATCTTACTGGACACTCGTCATCTAGGTTTCATGAGAGTTTCCACGGCGTTACGTCATTTGGAGTAAGTTTAAAGCTACAAGCTACTTGTTCCCCGTGATCTTCAGGGTGGCGGAGTATATGGTCATACCATAGTAAGCGGCGCGGCTTTCTATATATATATATATAAACCATGGTTGTGAAACAATCTGATTAAATAGTTTAATTTGTACAAAATCAAATAAAACAGTCACTTTTGTACTTAGTGCATAATTTCTAAAAGTAGAAAACTTCAAGTTTTTTTTTTGTAATAGGCGGCAAACGAGCAGACGGATTGCCTGATGGTAAGCAATTACCGCCGCCCATGGACACAAGCAAAACCACAGGAGTCACAAGTGCGTTGCCGCCCCTTGGGGTTGGGAAAAGGGATAGGATGAGAAGTGGGATCAGAGAGAAGGGATAGTGGATAGGGCCTCCGGCACTCTCACTCACCGAACGAAACGCAACAGTTTTGGGTACTGTTACTTTACGTCGATTTTCTGTGAGAGGGTAGTACTTCCCCGGTCGAGCCGGCCCATTCATGCTGAAATCAGCAAGGCTATACTACCTTTAAGCAAGGCTCTACTAGAACGAATTGTCTTTCGGGATATAAACCATGTACCTTTGTTTGGAGTAACCGATATTTCGGCACTGTTGCAGGCGCCATGTTCACGGATGTACTGTACTGATGTTCTCAGTCCATTCGACGACAATTTAAAATAAGTTCAAATGACCACGAAAGTTTAAATTCCTTTATTCCGTTGAGTAATATAGTACATTATGATTGCGACGAATTTTATAAATAGACTTGGGGACGCCAGCAGCAACGCCTGCAATTTTTTAAAATTTACCTGTTTTGGCCTATCCCGTGGGAATTTCAGAAAATCCCTTCTTAGTGCACCCCTACGGTCCCCAAGGAACATACATGCCAAATTTCAGCTTCCTGCGCCCAATAGTTCGGGCTGTAGCGTGTCTGCCAGTCAGTCAGTAACGCAAGGATTTTATATATTAAGATAATACTGGTAAATTTAATTATAATAGACGTCTTTTAAGCACCTTCGTCTGGTATTTTAATACATAAACATAAAATGATAAGCATTATCCTATTATGCTCACGGAATAGCGCTTCTATTATTTTGAGAACAGTAATTATTTTCGTCTTTCTAAACTGTACAAGTACAAGGCTTACCTAACTAGCGAGCCATTATTACTTATTTTTTTCTTCAAAATAACAAACAATTGCGTAATATGCTTAATTCTAATACAGTATTAATCCTTAAAATATACTTATGTAATCACGCAAACAACACCGTTATCTACAACTTAATAAGTTAGAGGTTCCTTCTTTATTTCTTCAAAGTTATCATCATTATGTGTCTAACATTGAAAACTTATTTTTTGTTATATAGATGTACGTTTGTTTCCCCAAAGGGGTAAGTAGAGGTGTAAAATTACACCCACATTTCACCATGTTATCAATTTTAGATCCGTCAGAAGCCGAGCTGTTACTGAGTATTAGGAAAAACTCAGTATCACTTTTACCCGAACCGGGCATTGAACTCTGGATCTACCGATCAGCAGACACATACGCTATCCACTGGACCACGATGGCAGTTTTATTTAAATATTTTTATTTATTTCTTTAGATCGACCAGTATCCTGGGCGCTTCTTGCGCCTTCAGTGAGTCCACATCGTGAGCCAGCCGATTCTTCCAATCCTGGACTTCCGCTGTACAAGTTTGACACCAACTCTGGAAAGGTAAGTCTTCCTTACTTTTAACTTATTTTACAACAGTATTATTCACTTATCAATATATGAAAATGATAAAGTTATAATAGTACATTTCAAATAACCGTAGAATATAATTTTTATGCTTTTGATGAAGTGGAAAGCGAAGCATGTTATATTTTTTACTTTACAACACCATAAAGTAGAATTAACTAAAATTAAAACCAAAGTAATTAAACAGAATGATTTTTAAAACATAACTGCCACTATAAATGTCCGCTTTACCTCGTAATGAAGTAGAACATGTAAAGTGCCTAATAAAAAATCGCTGCATACGTGAGAATGATAAATAAATTGACGGCGTAAAGATAAAGTACATGAATATACTATTTTATTTCACTCCATGTAATGTGGTTAAATTCCCTGTGTATTATAAGCTATAATGCATGTTATAAAAAAGAAAGTTAATGTTCAGTAGTTATGTATTGTTAATGTTAATACAGCCACATAAGAGAAACACATCCCAGCAAAGCTGATCAAAAAAACATTGCATGATGCTTACGCTTCGCATGGTCAATTCAAACCATTTTACAAACGAACTCAAACGGCTTTATTTTTAGATCACAAATTGCAGTTACATTCACACTGTATGAGTAAACATGATTATGTTTTTTCAATTATGAAAACGTTATATTATAACAAATGATTTAAAATTTCTAGCTGCACTGGGTTCACACCTCGAGCCAGCACATAACTCAATTTAAATAAACAAAATATCGTGCGTAGAATTAAATGATAATATATTTTATAGTTAATTTATTTCAATGTTCTGACAAATTAAAACAAATTCATATGGAAAAGTTAAAGAAAGGCTTATGTCCAGCTGTGCACTTCTATGGCTGTATGGATATTATCAGTGTTATATAGATAGAAAATTCACCAAACACTATATATATGCTACATGATACAATAATTTTACAAATGTATTATAGGCGGCCTTATCGCTAAAAGCATTTTTCCAGGCAACCAAGTTCCACATGCTTTCCTTCAATATAAATAAAAAAAAGCTTATCACAAACAACATGTTCAGCAGGAACATTAACTTTCAAGGTAACTGCTTTAATTTGGCATTTATTGCTAAAGCATCACGCGGTCGTTATCTGACCACCCGCGAAGCAAGGCCACTTGCCGTGATACCTTAAACCTAAACTTATGACTCGTTACTCGGGTGTTGATATTTGAAAAGATGTTTTTATGAAAGTAGATTAAATATGCTTTGTAGTAAATGTAAAAGTTTGAATGGTGACTGAATGACGGAATGTATAGTTTATGCGACTCGCCGAACTTGATCCTATTGTAAACAATGTCGTCTATCGACGACCTACTCGCCATTTTTGTTTGTCATGATAACAATATGGGTTATAAATTGCTTACTTTTATTATGTTGTATACCTAGTGGTATAAGCTTTACAAAAATATAAAATTATAGCAATGCTTGCTTAGAAAATTACAAAAATGTCAGCATTTGAAATTTTGTATATTTCGCTGTCTATGCATGTTGCGCGCGGGGCGTAATTATGGATTCAAAACATCATTATAAACAAATAATATAATTATATTTGCTATTTTTATGTTTTAATTGTAAATGAACTAATTAGTTATAAAATAACAGCAAAAAAAAAACAAATATTGGGTAATAATTTATTCAAGAGGCTATATTCATTCAATTACCGAAACAACGGCATTTATTTTTTATTGAATGAAAATATATAGATAGGGTTACATTTATGCTATGAATTATTGTTTTATTATGAGTATATAAATAAACCTATCATGTGATATATAATACTCCTATAATTCATGAGATATATATAGGCTTTAAAAAATTTTGGCGGGTATGGCGGTTATTTTTTGCGGGAAAAAGTAAACAATTGTGCAAAGTCCAATAAGAATAATTCTAATCGGAATCTTATCAGATATGGTTTTTTTAATTGGAAATCTAGTTGAAAAAAAACTTACCTATGTTTGAATCTGATATATAACAAAAAAATATGTTTAAAAAAATAAAATACAAAAATTGGCGGCAATTAACAATAATTTATATTTTATATATTTTTATGTTCAAAATTAAAATGTTTCTTTCCATTATATTTATTATCTCTGAAAGTAAATTAAATTACTTTTCTAACCATGTACAATACTTTTATACCCCCCATAATAAAAAAACGACGAGATATATGAATATGTTAGAAATATAATAGCGCGCTCGAAAATGGCGGGAAAATATTATACCGGGCGCGCTTTATACCGCTGTTGCGTGGGCTTCAAGTATATTAATTGGTGTTAATTAATATCATTCGAAAGCTTATTTAATTATGCGTCTTTTGATATACAATATTAACTAAATAAATAGAAATATCACCATTCTTTCAACGAAAATATTACGCGCCCGTACTTAGTTTGAAAGCCTAGCCTCGAAAGTGGCCAAAATACTTCTACGGGTACCCTGAGATCCCTCGATGGTGGCCAAAATGCTTTGAGGGGTTAAACAATAAACTCAAACCTAGCAAACCGTCTCGCATATCACGTAAGCTTACTTCAACTTTTTTAATACATCATATTTGGGTAACAAACCGTTGGCCGTTTCGACGCATTACCTTAGTAATCTCAGCGGGCATAATAATGAACACTTTACGTACAGCAATGTTGAAATCTTTTCTTTTCTAGCTAAGAGGAGTATTTGGGTAATTTTCAATAGAAAATATGAGACAAAAGAAATTAATCTTACTTATTTTAAACTTTTCCCAAAGTTGTAATAACCGTATGCGTATTGAGATGCTATTACAACATGATTACAAAATAAAAATGTTGGGGTATTCCTCAAAGCGCACTTATTTTGGAACGCAATCAACAAACTGCAACTAAATTATTCCACTAACCGCAACCATTAGTTGCTCTCACAAATTCAAATTAAAATATTATATTTTTATTCGAGAAATTGCTATTTGACAAATTTTAAGACATTTATGTTTCACTAGCTGGGCCTGTGATTACAGCAGCATTATTTAGGGCAACTAATCTGCCCTGTAACTCATAGAGTTATGTTATATTATATAGTCCTCGGGGAATGGCTATCCAACACAAAAAATACTATTGAAATAAGCGCGTTCTCGCGGCTCTTCAGTTTTGTAAAATTTGTACTGATTGTGTATTTTATTATTTTGATCCCAAAACAATAGCTAGCTATCACCATAAGCAGTCAGTATCAGAGGAAAAACGGATAGCAGAAGTAAAATGATAGTTTCCCTGAGCGGAGGCCGCTCATGGAACCCTAAAACGCGACACCTTGAAATTGACACCCAAGGATCAATGAACAGACTTGCTTTAAAACCGACACTAAATTTCCCGAGGCTTATTTGATCCCAACATATTAAAATTAGCTTCGAGTCTAACCAGAATATATGGCTGCAAATGACGCGTAACTTTTCTCCAAGCTTACTTTTTCTATTAACATGTGTGAAATTTTCAAGATTCTTGATTTTTCTATGCAGTTTAATCTATTTCGTCATCCATTTAAGACTTTATTGCTACAGTTTTTGTAATCCATGTTATTATGTATATGCAGTACACTTTTATATTCTTTAATATATTGTGTGATGTCAAAACCATGTATTTAAATATTATCTTTGTTCCCAGGTGTTGAACTACACCCAATATTATCTAGACCTGGCGGGTGCCAACCACAACTTGGCAGAATGGTCAGCAGAATACAACTTGACCCAGTATTACGGGTTGCACGAAGTATCTGCCATGTCGCTTCACAACCTTGCCGAGAAGCTGCAGATAGGCACACCGCACGAAACAAATATATTCCACAAGTAAGATTTTGCGTTTTTTTTTTATTTTGGTTTTCGTCTAAGTTGGCGTCTCTTTACTTCCTTACTTATGTATTGCTTATGTTACTTTAAACCCTAACGGTCAATCTTCAGTGGATTGAAAATAATATAAGTAGAGTTTTAAGAAACTATCACAACACAAGTGTAGTAATACAAAGTAATACGACATTTGCATCGTGTAATAGGTGCATTGAAATAAAATGAGCTGAAACATTTTCTCAACGAAAACTATGTAGGTTAAGTAGCACTTACAACTTAGATCAAATATACAAATGTAGCTTTATATTCTTCGCGCTTCATGAAGGCAATATTTAACGACATAATTATAGCAATGCTTGTCACACATCGTTTTCCTTGGATGGGCGGCTAATCCATAATATCACAGATGTACAAGACAGGTTTCCGATAGAATGTATAGAGGAAGTTATAATTTGTATCCCTTTACATTTCTGGTGCAGGTATTTGTTGGACATGTGACCTTATCCAAACTTCTTTCCACAGATATCTTCGTGCGTACCACGTTCGACATGAAAGTTCGGAGAACTGTGATGGTGCATGTGCTCACCAACACTTTTGTGCAATAACATGCTTAGAACTTGTGACATACCGACATTGCGTCGAAGCAGCCGCGAGCGCACTTGCTGCAGCCGGCAACGCATCATCAGCACCTATACCGGTCCTGAAAGCTTTACTCAGTTTTGTGGTATTCTTGGCTTTGCTGATAAATTAAATAAGTTTATTTTTAATAAAGATCGTGTTTTTATATGTGAGATGAAGGTAATACCAATTTTGCAGTCAGTGATGGAAATTGTCAAAAATATGATCGAAAATATGGTGATAATCAATGGTTTGGTGCTACAAAGGACTTCCACAATAAAGTGAAACCGAATCAACCAACTGTGACAATGTTTAGATGTTCACGATAATACTGAGCTATTCCCTCTTGACTGTAAATCGAATTCGAGGCAATCTCTTATCGGAGTTTCATAGGAAATATTGACGAGGAGCAGTTGATATTCAATTACAGAATCTTTTGTCCATTCGGTAATGTATTTTGTTTCACAAAATGAATGTTTAAATGAAAGTCATTTTTGCATAATGTGATTGGATGGTGACGTGCGATACGGATGGCGTGGGACCTCGACAGGTAATTGAGTTCAGTATTTTAATTTGCTGATGTTTTAATTTAAAATAGTATGCTGTTTCTTTTATATCAGCGGGATTTTCAGTTTCCAAAAATGTAATGATGTGTTGTTATAAAGTTGAATCTACGAAGAAAGTTAAAATAACTTGAATATGTCTTGTAACATGTGCTAGCGTGACACAAAGATCGTAGGAAGCGTGTCAACAGAGGCCGCGGGCTGTTTCACTCCGCACAATCCTGCACCTCATATCTTCATTTATTTTATTCGTTACGTCTATTGTCGTATATTAAATTATAAGCTTCGGACGAGGCCCATGAATATTTAACATAATGTTACTAACATAATAAAAAAAACGGAATGTAAATTGATAGACATGTATCATTTGTTGTGTTTAATTTCTTTAAAAAAATACGCCGTGTGGTTGACGGCATAGAATACAAGTGTCACCACCCCCTATCTTCCCGTGGGTGTCGTAAGAGGCGACTAAGGGATAACACGATGCAAATACCATCTTTGCGTAGAGACGGAAAACTCGACATCAAACCCTATACGACTGCCTCGTTGGTCTCGCGGCATAAATGTGCGCGTGGGATCGGGAGGTCCCAGGTTCGATTCCTGGGTCGGGCAAAGTGCTATTGGGTTTTTCCGTTAGGAAATTCTCAGTAGCAGCACGGAGTCTGGAAATGTGCCCGGTACGGCAATAGGCTCGCCCCTTATTACGTGGGACTAAAGTATATATGGCGAAAAGTGGGTGTAGAAATACGCCTCTGCCTACCCCTTCGGGGATAAAAGGCGTGACGATATGTATGTATGTATGTAATTTCTTTAATGTAATTTCGTAGTACTAATAGTAAAATATTCTTCTACATTAGTATTTTCATTTACATCTAATGTATGAGTAATTATAGAGTATAATGATACTTCAGGATCTGAGTTTTGACCTTTTAATATGTAAATAATGAATGTGCTTCAATAGTATTATGTACTTAGATATAATATTATATTAAGTAGGTTTAATATGAGCAAAGTAAAATGAGATAGCTCAGACGGCATTTGTGATAACGCTTGAATATACGTGAAGTGAAATAAGTTAGTAAAGTTTGTTATTCAATGTAAAATAAATGCTTTAAACATTCTAGTCACTTAGAATAATTATACGAAGTCATAATTAAATTATTAAAACGATCGAGACTGCAGTAAATTGTACTTATTGTTGTCTCTATCACATTATTCCTTCAAATCACAGGGAAGTTAAAAAATATTAAAAATGATATATGTTATGTGTTTGTTTCAATCGGATTACATATAATTTACAATAATAATTACGTAACTTAATTAAATTATTTTAGTATGCTTGCTTTTGGTGTGAAATTGGTGTCATTATAATTTAAATAATTCCATACTCAGTTATTTTTAGCACATAAATTGTTATTTCAACGGATCGGCCAGTAAAATTAGTTACTTTAGGTAAGTAATTAAAAGTTCGCTAGTTTGAATTTATTGGAGTAATTTTAATAAATACACATTAATTTTCTTTGAACGAACTTTCTTGTCAACTCAATTCATTATTTGTCTAAGCAAATACAATCCAAACTTTCGTTTGTTGTTTCAGGATTTTGTCTGACATGACAACGAGTTTTAATTGTTAACCAAACAATTGTTATCTATATTGTAATTAATTTACACACAATGCTTATAATGAAGGAAATGTGATTTTATTGTAAGCTTGTGTAAAGATTGGTCTCATACACAATTTGTTACATAACAATGTACATATTTACCGAAATAGATTATCCACTTACATGATTGCATGTTATATGATTTTTATAAGATGATCTATTTGAAATTAGGAATATCAATCTAAAGTTGAAATTACTGGACTCGGGATATCAATTTCATTTTAAGAATAGGAATAGGAAGAATTCCATAAAATTTCATTTATTAAAACTGATTCAGTGAGAACGAATACCGATAAAGAGAAGAGAATATTCTATCTCTTTTTTATTCTTTGGTCAAATACTGGAATTATAATTGGCTGCAGATCGGTAGCAGATAAGTTGTATGAGATGAAGGCTTTACTTTGAAAACTGGAATTGTCTGTAAAATCGTAACATTAGAATTTAAATAATTAATAATATTATAATACTTAGCCATATTTTTAAAGTTAAAAACGCTGTAAATAATGACGATTGTAATTTAATTTTCAAATTGTAAATGAGGAACAACTAGTTCATAAGGTAATATTGAATTATTGCTTGTTACCATTTATTTGACCACATTGACCGTATTATAATCAGTGTCTATTATTTATTGCATCAAGATTACAGTTAAATGCAAATGTAATATTACATTTTTTAAATCAACAAAACAGCAAGACATAAACATGCTTATGCATATTCTTGAATTCAACTGTAAGTCGTAGCAAATTTTGTAGCAAAAAATATGTTTTCTTTTTAAATCATTATGAATGTTCCCATATTTATATCGACTGGATGTTTCAATTAATTTTTAATAAAGAATTGTAATCAAGTGACTGGTTTTATTTTGTTTGGATAGAACTATATTAGAGCAAACCTATTAATCTTCTTGGGATTTGAAAATATTTATAGTTAAAAACTGGCAGATGAACGGTTCAAGTGAACCCTCAATTTTAAGGGTGGATTACATACACTCTCATTAAATATCCTCCGTCGCCGATCAAGCCCATCATATCAAAAACACTAATAACATCAAAAAGAGAGCAGAGAAAAACCTCTTGAGATCATATTTTACCAAGCAGTATTAGTTGCTTCGTTGTTCATGATTGTATACGCTCTATGAAGAATTTATTTTGATAAACTTAAATCTGACATCACTGCTGCTAAAGATATTGAGTATATTAAGGAGATTTTAAGAATTTCTGCATTTAACTTGTAACTTCTTGGGTCTTAAGTGATACTGGGATACTGCCCTAGTCCAAAAAGTCACGTAGTAAGTAATGACGAGATCCTAATCTTTAAAACCTGAGTGTTGCAGGTTAGAACTGCATCTTGTGTAAAACATAATCTGTATAATATAAAATACTTACGTTACTCACTGACTGACGTAGGTACTAGTGTCACTACTACCACTTTCATCAGTACCGGGGATATAATCATCACTGCTCGATGAACCAAAATCGCCATTATTTAAAATTGCTCATCGTCAATTACTTGGTTCTTGTGGTACTTGGTACTTGTCCGTGTGGTGACGGATTAAGAATACGGTATGTCACCACCCCATATCATCCCATGGGTGTCGTAAGAGCCGACAGAGGGAGCACATTATGCAGAGAACAGCACTCTAAGAGAAGGAAAACTTGATACAAACCCTATACCAATCCGTTTGGCCAGCTAGGCCAATTCCTCCTTTCAAAGGAGAGGCCTAGTCCAGCAGTGGACTGTTAAAGGCTGATGATGAACTCACTGACTGTCAGACAACGCATAGCCAAAACAATTGAAGGTAAGAAGCTGAAATTTGGCACGTATGGGGACCATAGGGGTCCACTTGGAATGAATTTGCCGAAATTCCCACGGGATTGGGAAGAAACGATAAAAATGAAAATCAAAACAATTCTGTCGTACCTGGGGTAATTGCCTAGTTTAATATTAAACTTATACATTTTATTAACGAGCTTTGTAGAAGCTGGTGAGCTACAAGTGCATGTACCAGGTGATCAAGTAAAGATTTAAGTCAAATCTATGAATACCCTTATCTTTATCACGAATATACCTGTAGAAATAGAAAATAATATGAGCAAAATAAATACAAATAGTTACGTAAAGAATGACTACAATTGTGACGCAGTAAAATAATGTCTTTCGTACTGGCAGTGTATGGAGAATGTGAAAAACGTGACTCCAGTAAATCTGGCCGGCTTAACTCTTCGTATGGTAACAATAACTTTGAAGAATGAAATCGTTGAGTTTTTGGTACCGACGCGACGTCTGTTGAACTTAAGCTTAAAATATGAAAGGTAAGCTTTAACATATGCCATGTACAAATATTATTTTGATTTTGCTCGACTGTGGAACGAGGGTTACATTCCCGATTATTATCGAGATGATTTGTGTGTACCAAGCTTACTCGAGAAATGGAAGTAGTATTAACGCTCGTGGTAAAAAAAGGTACTGCGATTTACCAAAGTTTGAAATCGTATGCACGCACACAAAGTACCTACACACATCTTGACTCGAAACACAATTTATGGATCACACAAAGGGTTGTCTCATGTGGGAATTGAACCTACAACACTACGCTTAGTCTCAAGTGGCGAGGCAGACGCTTAAACCATTTCGTATAACGTATAGTCAAGAAGTAAACGTGGCTTTAGAGTACCTATAGCATTTTATGATGGTGCACGGGAATAAGCCAATTGGTATCAAAAACCTTTTTGTTTAGTAAAGAATAGAATATTTCATAGCTCTTTTTTCGTGTGAGTGTGTCGCCAACTCTGGTGTTGCATTGAATTGTGTGAACATTCCACACCGCTCGAAGGCCTCCGATATGGTGTAACGATTCTGCGATTCTTGTCCGGAGACAAGAGCTGGGACCAATAGCTATAATTGTCCTCCGAGGTACGGTAGCGCTCTAATGTAAGTTCCACATGCGGGCACCCATCCAAATAGTGACCTGTTCAAGCATTGCTTAACTTTGCCAACCTATTAGGATAGATAAACGAAGTCACGAAATGGGCACTACTGATACGGATTTCTTAGTAGTGATGTGTTTTAGAACCGTCTCTAATCGAGATTAAGTAATCAAGTAATGTAATATGGCAACCCTATGCCCGTAAACAACTAGTGGCAGTCCTATTAGATATTAAAATTGTTTTATAGTGATAAAAGTGCAATAAAATGTACAACTTACTGTTATACTTTTGGAACATAACCTCATAAATATAACCTGCAAACATTCAACACCATAAAGAAGGACGCTGTGAGTTAAATCATAATATAACATTTATGCAAGTCGTTTTCAAACCTTGAATTGCACTCACACAATCACAAACACCTGTCATCGTTACTGTTTTTTGGCTATAAGAACACGAACTCACACTACAGAACGGATTTTGAAATATCTACTTTGACAACTGAAGACTGTGAGAACAGATTAAACACAATTGACTTTACTTAACAACAGAGCACCGGAGTTGCCATTCAAAATTGCGTTTAGTTACTACAACAAACTAAAATCGTTATGAACATGTTATGAAAACACTAGGGTTATAGTGTCATATCAAGCAATAGATTCATCTTAGCCACATATAATTTTATTTTTAAAGACGAACTTTAATAAAAGCTTTATCAACTAGCTTAAACGATGGAACATACAGAAAACGTAACGATTAGACGTGCAAGAGCACACTCACATGAAAACTTAAGCTTAGATGATAGTCTGAAAAACGTCACACTAAATGACACTATGCATAGCGTCCCAGACATTTCGGAAGGTATAAATGCTGACATCGTTATTGATTTGAAGACGCAGATTGCCGATCTCACATCCAAACTTTGTAGTGCAAATAATGAAATAGATTATTTACTATTAGAAAATGATAAACTTAAAAAAGAAAATGAGAATTTGAGTCGCAAAAATACCATCTATAAACAAATAGCAGGTAGCCCAAAACTTTCACCAATTAAAACTCCGAGAAAAACGGATAACCAAAGAAAACCAGCAAGCAAAAATAGGCAAACGCAGACAGATTCAGGCATATTGAATAACGTGAACCAGCAGATCATCATCACACACTACCCGAGTACACAGAGGCAGCCACCCGTATCGACACTGAATAGCGACATATTACAAACACATAGGAATATGGATATAAGCAAAACTGTTATTTCTATATAAGATAAGTCCAACGAACAAAAACTAAAACATACTACTAATAAATTACAAGAACAAAGTAGAGTATGTATTATAAGTAGTAACAAAACTAACAAAATATTATCTTTAGCAGAACAAACATTTCAGGATTACAAATTGTGTCACTATTTGTATCCCAACTGTGGAATTAAGGAATTGTTGTTGAACATAAGTAGAAATATTTCTAATTACACAAAGAAAGATTATTGTATTTTGTTGACAGGTGACGAACATTTCAAACGAACAAATAATTATTATGATTTAATTATGTACCTACGCTATACTTTATCTGAATTACAATTTACAAATATAATATTATGTCTGCCAACATATAACTTTGGTAAACATTCAATAATGTTCAATTGCAGAGTTGAAACTTTCAATACTTTAATTTGTTTGGATACTGTACAAGTTAGGGCCTAACCTTCGATAGCTCTTAAGTATAGCCCTAAGCTTGCACGTATCTAAACCTAAACTTATCCTAATTTAAGCCTACTGGTTCCTATATCTAGCCTAACCTATCTTATGATATACCTATCCCTATTTTAGATCTAACTCTAACCTAACTCCCTAGTCTACCCTAGCCCTGTTAGGTATAGTGTATAGCGAGGCCGTGTACACTGTGGTCACACAGACTGTCGCGTATACAACCCTAATCCCTAGTTCCCTAGCAGTCCCTGGGATCCCTAGGCCGGGATATCTGTCGCCGGGAGACCTAAGGCGACAGACGGAAAGTGGGTAGGATTAGGGTGTAGTGAAGTGGGTTTTCTCACTGCCGGTCGAGCAGACTCACAAGACCGATCATGGTGACGGCTAAGGGTGTCTTGGCCGCAGTGAGAGGTGAGGGGTAGGGTATGAGTCAAAGCCGGGAGTGAGCTAATGACTGGTTTATTTCTTAAAACTATAATCTTATATACTAAACTTATTCTATGTACACATATACATGTATTTAGTTGTGTGCCGTCGGTGTATTGTGCCGATGCAGCATGTCTGAGCCGACCGCCGTACGTGATAAATTACATGATCTTAAAATATCACGCATCTTCCTCGGTGATAAGTTGGATGTGTGTTGGAATGCCAAGAATGTCATGTTCATGTTTGAACATTCTGGCGTCTCTCCGGGATAGGCTTCAGGAAGGTCATGTTCCGGCGTGAACATTCTAGCGCCTCTCCGGGGCAGGCTCTAGAAAGTTCTTATGTTCAGGCGTGAACATTCTGGCGTCTCTTCGGCGTAGGCTTCAGCTCAACGTTAACGGCATCTGTAGTTTGTTGTTCACTGGTGATTCGTTTTCTTGACGGCTTCGGTTGGCTGGCTGTAGGCCATGTATGATGCGGTCCTGGCAGCGGCAGCTTATTGCGTTGCTTGCTGTGGAACCTTGAGAAGCGTTGCGGTGGATATGTTAAGTACCTATGTGTAGTAGGAAAAAACAAGGTATATTTTATATTTAGTCAACATGCAGTTGTTTTGTACCATTGCATGTTATTCACCCCTCCAGAAATTCCATCCCTTCTCTTATTTAGTAGTAGTAGACGTTGTAGTAGTAGTAGTGTAGTAGTAGTAGTAGTCGTTGTAGTAATAGTGTAGTAGTTGTAGTAGTAGACGTTGTAGTAGTAGTAGTATTCGTTGTAGTAGTAGTGTAGTATTTGTAGTAGTAGTAGTAGTAGTGTAGTATTTGTAGTAGTAGTAGTAGTCGTTGTAGTAGTAGTAGTAAACTTAGTATATTCGTAAAAATTTAGCGCCCATGAACTCTGATCGCGCAGAACTCGTATACAAGTGTGTATCGCGGCTGTGGCAGTAACTTGTTACGAGGACGATGGCGGTTTGTCAACACTGTGGTTTTCTGGGAGTCAGGTTCGATTGGACTTCATGACTTGTAACATGTTCTTAATTGTAAAGGTATGGGTCCTTGATTTGTTTATCTAAGGCCCTTGTTATGTATTCATTGTTATTTGCTTCCTCTAGCCAATCCTAACTTGTTTACGTAGATATGTCTTTCCCTAAACTTGGTTGCAATCTCGCCCTCGAAACGGTAAGTGCGACTTCTCGAGTACCGGGGCGACCCGCTTGTGGGAGACCGATACCTGATTCGCTACCGCCCGACGCAATCAAGTTAGTTAGTCTCTTACTATACCACGAGACTAGTGCGATTGGGGAACACTAGCCCGCAATATAATAAGTGTCAGTCAGTCAACTAGAGAGCCTACGGGAACAGGAGTTCCAGAGATGTTATATCGCTTTTGCTCGAAGGACCAATGTACAAGTTAGGGCCTAACCTTCGATAGCTCTTAAGTATAGCCCTAAGCTTGCACGTATCTAAACCTAAACTTATCCTAATTTAAGCCTACTGGTTCCTATATCTAGCCTAACCTATCTTATGATATACCTATCCCTATTTTAGATCTAACTCTAACCAAACTCCCTAGTCTACCCTAGCCCTGTTAGGTATAGTGTATAGCGAGGCCGTGTACACTGTGGTCACACAGACTGTCGCGTATACAACCCTAATCCCTAGTTCCCTAGCAGTCCCTGGGATCCCTAGGCCGGGATATCTGTCGCCGGGAGACCTAAGGCGACAGACGGAAAGTGGGTAGGATTAGGGTGTAGTGAAGTGGGTTTTCTCACTGCCGGTCGAGCAGACTCACAAGACCGATCATGGTGACGGCTAAGGGTGTCTTGGCCGCAGTGAGAGGTGAGGGGTAGGGTATGAGTCAAAGCCGGGAGTGAGCTAATGACTGGTTTATTTCTTAAAACTATAATCTTATATACTAAACTTATTCTATGTACACATATACACGTATTTAGTTGTGTGCCGTCGGTGTATTGTGCCGATGCAGCATGTCTGAGCCGACCGCCGTACGTGATAAATTACATGATCTTAAAATATCACGCATCTTCCTCGGTGATAAGTTGGATGTGTGTTGGAATGCCAAGAATGTCATGTTCATGTTTGAACATTCTGGCGTCTCTCCGGGATAGGCTTCAGGAAGGTCATGTTCCGGCGTGAACAGATACTGATATCCAAAAGTATGTAACATATTTTGACTCTAATGAAGATTTGTCTTATGATTATGATATGTTTAATAAATATAATGGCAGTATAAATAATAATGAAATTAGAAACATCTTTCAGAACTTAAATTATTTGTTGAGTACATTTTCAACCGAAAACAATTTGCAGTACACTCACACAACTGAAAATATTATTACACAATCTAATACGGAACAGGTTGGAAATAAAGCATTGTTTTTTCGAGACTAAGCAGCAAAAAGTCACATTGTTTCACCAGAATATAGCGGGTATCCTAAATAAAAAAGATTTATTTGAAATTACAATAGCAGACTTGAAGAAACAATGCGATCAGATTGATATTATCTGTCTTACAGAAACGATCATAAAAAGAGGCTCAGAGAATAACGTTAATATCGATAATTTTAGGATGGCGGCATCATTTTCAAGGGCTAACCAGCGAAAAAGCGGCTCTTGTATTCTCGTAAGGAAAAATCTAGAATTTAAACCAATTAATAAGAAAGTGGAACCAATACCCTTTCACTTTGAATACTGTGGTGTAGAAATAATGTCTCTAAAACTTATTGTTATATGTATCTATAGGGTACCGAACCCCAATGGAACAAGGTTTTTGCAATATCTTGACACACTTGTAAAAAGCATTTGTTCAAAAACAAACAAGAATATTTTGCTGTGCGGTGATTGGAATATTGATTTATTAAAATCAAATAACTTAACAAAAGATCTTAAGTCAATGCTTTCAAATCATAACATAAAATGTCATATTTTATCTCCTACAAGAAAACAATCTTGTTTGGATCTGATAAACTCCAATATAACTAATGTTACACCAAAAATCCATTATTTGGGGTTATCAGACCATGAAACCGGTCAGAGTGTTTCATTCGAGACTGAAGTTGTCAACGATGCATCACGGTATGGACAATTTTGGTTTGAAAAGCGTAGAGATTACAACGAAGAAAATAGACAAAAATTTCGTTCTTGCATAAAAGATCTCTCGTTTAATGATATCTACGCGTTAAATGACATAGATGATGCCTTTGATACTTTTCACAATACTATGAAACTTTTTATAATCTTTGCTTCCCATTAATAAATGTAAAAATAACAAACAAACCAGTGAAGGCTTAATGAATTTCCAAGGGGTTAAAAAAATCATGTAGAAACAAGAAGATACTTTATTTTAAATATCTACAGTCACCGTGTAATAAAAATATTAACCTTAAACGATACAAAATTATATAAAACAATTTTAAGAAGATGCACACTGCAGGCCTTAAAAGAATAATAATACCAAACACATATATAACTCGAAAAACAGATGTAAAGCCGCATGGCAAATAATAAGAAATAACTTTAGCTCAGAAATAAATTGTAAACATACAAAATCTATAAAAATCGATGGTATAAATTACACAAACCCAAAAGATATAGTGAATAACTTCAACAACTATTTCATAAATATGACCAACAGAAATGAGAATGTATAATCAAAATGTAATATAAATAATCAAATGTCTAAACCCATTGAAAATAATACAAATACCATATTTTTAAATCCAGTAGATTGTAAAGATGTATATAAAACCATAATGACGTTAAACAACACTAATTCCACAGGTTATGATGAAATTAACACAAAAATACTAAATATCTGTGCCACAAGTCTATCACATCTGCTAACCTATTTGATAAATCTATCAATTGACTGCGGCAAATTTCCGACTCGTCTAAAATACTCGATAGAGAAACCGATTTATAAAAAAGGAGATAAAACCGATATGAACAAAAAACTATCGTCCAGTTACCCTAATCCCAGTAATATCGAAGATTTTCGAAAAGTTGTTACACAATCAACTAAACAACTTTTTAATAAAGCATAACATTCTAAAATATAGGAATTTAAACTTTCGTGGTAACTATAATTACTTTGTACTGTTCCTACGGGATATATACTATGTACCTTTGTTTTGAGTGACCGATATTTCGGCACTGTTGCAAGCGCCATGTTCTCGGATGTACTGAGTACATAGTACAAAGTAACATTCTAAAATCAGAACAATTTGGGTTTAAAAAAAACAATTCAACCACCTTAGCTTGTTTCACACTCGTGAAAAATATTACGGAACAATTAGATAAAAAAATACCAATAGTTTCCATATTCCTTGACATGTCCAAAGCCTTTGACTTCGAGTCTCATGATCTACTACTACAAAAGCTTGAAAAATATGGAGTTAGAGGTAATGGGCTAAATTGGATAGTAAGTTACTTGTCAAATCGTGTTCAGTGTGTTGAAATGCCATATTTATCAGGTCGACACATAAAAATTGAAAAATCACAAAACCGGACAAATGCATGTGGCGTACCGCAGGGTACTATATTAGGCTTTCTGCTATTCTTAGCCTATATTAATGATCTGCCCGATTCAACTTCACACAAATGTGTATTATATGCAGATGATACTACTTTGCAAATTCAGTGTAGTAAAAAAAATGCTTTTGAAAGGGATATAAACCAAACTCTGGACAACGTTAATAAATGGCTTGATGATAATAACTTAAATGTATATGTAAATAAAACCAAATTGATTCAATTTCAGACATACAATAGTAATCCTATATCCTTAAATATTCAATTAGATAGACAAACATAAGAAAAAGCAGAATCGACATCCTTTTTAGATATAATAATCGATAAGTACTGCAATTGGAAGCAACATATAGACAAAATATGTTCTAGAATAGATGGATATGTGTATACGCTATATAGGCTAAGGCAGGTGGCAACTGTGGAAGCGACTTTGTACGCCTACCACGGCTACATATCCTCTATTTTACGCTACGGAATATTAATATGGGGAAACTCTGTTGATCTGACCAGAGCGTTCAGGGCTCAAAAGAAATGCATCCGAGCTATCAGTGGAGCAGATTACTTAGACAGCTGTGTCCCTCTTTTTAAAAAACATCGTATTTTGCCTTTACCCTGTCTTTATATATACGAGATCTGTGTTTTTGTGTATAAAAATCCTAACCTATTTATTAAAACCAGCATAAATACACAAAGAAGTTACCGTTTTCCTAACAAACTACAGGTCCATCGACAAAACACAACAATGCATAGCAAAAATTCATTTTTTATGGCTATTCGACTGTTCAATAAATTGCCTAACTATTATAAAGATTGTAATTTAAGCTAATTTAAAAGAAATGTTTTCTGCATGTTGTTGGATAAATGTTACTATTCCGTTAGTGACTACTTAAAAGATACCCTGTAATTATAGTCTGCTATTAAGTATCATTAAAGTCTGCTATTAAGTATAAGCATTTTGTGCATGGTTATTTTATACCTATAACCATGCACAAAATGCTTATATGTTGTATCAATATACGATCTAAGATTATTATTATATACCTAATAATTAGTAAATAAGTTTTATGTTTTACCTTGATTATATAGTGTACTGTCGAATTAATGTAATCCTATTGCTGTTTTTATAAAATACAAATCATACATTTGTTAAGAGGGACCCAACTGCCTGTGATACAGTTTTTAACTAGTACAGGAGTCTGGTGTTCTTTCCAATTCTTTGAAAATTCTAGCCTTAAGTTTAATACTATATTATAAGAAGATTATTTGTATCTGTATTTTCTGAGAAATAAAAAATATTATTATATTATTATTCCTCTTTATTACATCTTTTCTCATGGTAGAATTTTATACACTTAAATAAAAAAAAAGAATTTAACCATATAAAATAGGACCACGGAGACCCACCGGTATCGGGTACAGGGACCAAGCTACCGGTGGTTAGGGCTCCAGAGAGAGGAACCTCCGAACTATGCGCGTCGTGTCAAACAATACTGCCCTCTGTATAGAGGACTTGATCCAGCCGTCTAACGAGAGCCTCTTGAGATGGTGGTCGAGGCTCTTGGCAATGAGACCATTAACTGACACGACTATCGGTACAATGATCGCCGAGTCCACATCCCACATGTCGACAATCTCGTAAGCTAGGTCCAAATACTTGATTTTCTTATCTTTTTCGGCTTTCACGAGATTCTCGTCATGGGGAATAGTAACATCAACGATCATTGCAAGGCGTTCTGATCGATCTATCACCACAATATCGCGCTTGTTAGCCACGATAGTCCTATCGGTGATGATAGATCGATCCCAGTACATAGTGGCACGATCATTTTCGAGAACTGGATCGGGCACATACCTGTAGTACGGTACTTCACAGGGTACAAGGTCATATTTTAAGGCAAGCTGCTGATGGACGATCCTGGCTACTTGATTGTGCCTGTGCAAGTATTCGCCGTTGGCAAAACGAGAACAACCGGAAACTATATGTCTGAGGGATTCGCCGGGCCTGGTGACAGGCCCAACATATGTCAACAGTCCCATCCTTCAGAATGTACCTACGGTAGTTGTTCGTCATGACAACTTGGCCCATAATTGCACAAACAAAACCTTCGGTCTCTGCAAATAAATCACCAAACCGTAGCCAGGCTACTGATGACATGAGGTCTACATCGGGCCCATGCAAGGCCCGATAAAGACGTCCATGCAACTCTTTGCCTTTCCATACTTCCCTGCGCTCTTCAATACTAAGTACAACAGGTTTGCGTCAGCTCTCTTTTGCCAGACCCAACGGGGTAAGTCCGTTGTCTACAGCAACAATATCACGATGCACACCCGTATCAGCCTTAAGAAAATATTCTCTAAGATTGTACACCTCGCGGTTGTGGAGGTCCTTAGCACTTAAGAAACCACGACCACCACATTTCCGCGGGGTGTACAACCTCATTACTGATGACCGCGGGTGATGCATCCGATATTCAGTCAATAGACAACGGACCTTTCTGTCCAGGGCTTCCAGTTCTGATTGAGTCCATCTGAGTATGCCGAAGGAGTATGCTAAGACTGGCATGGCCCAACCATTATAGGCACGCACCCTGTTGCCGCCTGATAAAAAACTTTTCAGTATTTTCCTCAGGCGGCCTAAGAAGCGCTCCCGCAATGATTGTTTCATGGCAGTCTCAGCAATACCTAAGGCCTGCGACATACCCAGATACTTGTAAGTCTGGGCCGCAGATAGAGATCTAAGTTGTGTGGAATCTGAAAGCTCTATACCCTCAGATTCCACAATCCCACCTCGTTGTACATGCATGGCCGCACATTTATCCACACCAAATTCCATCTTGATAGAATTACTAAAAGTTTCAGTTACTTTTATTAACGCTGTCAATTGGAAAGTGGAGGGGGCAAATAACTTCAGGTCATCCATATAAAAGAGGTGGGAGATAACTTGACCCCTACGCTGCAGCCGATAGCCTAACCCAGACCCCTCCAGCAAAGTGGTGAGAGGATTCAGAGCTAGACAAAACCACAAGGGACTCAAACTGTCACCCTGGAATATACCCCGTTTGATCTTTAGAGGAGTACCGCAATCGCGAATCTGCCGACATATAGCCCCGGATAGCGTAGGACCGTACTCCACTGTCCCATACATGCTTTCAAGAAGGCGCATAGAGTTATATCAACTTTATATAACTCCAGCACCCTCAAGAGCCATGTATGTGGCACGGAGTCGAAGGCCTTCTTGTAATCTATCCAGCATGTCGCCAGATCCTTTCGGTTGCGGCGCACCTGCTGGCTAATGGCCATGTCAAAGAGGAGTAGCTCTTTTGTACCACGGGCCCCATTCTTACATCCATTTTGAGCCACTGACATGATGTTATTATTTCTAATATGAGATAACATCTTAGTCCTCAAAATGGATGTAAGAAGTTAATATACAGTCGGTAGACACGTAATTGGTCTATAATTTTTGGGGTCCGTGGTACAACCTGACTAGAGCAGGTGAGTGAGACCAGTTGTCATAAAAGTTGGGATCGAGCCCGATTCCAAAGATGCCTGAAATTGGGATGCCAACCGAGCATGGGCACTACGTAGCCACTTCAACCAGAAGTTGTGCAGTCCGTCTGGTCCCGCTGATTTCCAGTTAGATAATGAACGGACTGCACAAGCAACATCTGTTGTTTCTATGGCTATGCGCTGCATTTGGGGTATTCCCTCACATGCTCGCTTAACAATAATATTATTATGTGTCTCTTTTTCACGGCTATTCTTCTAACATGGTGTTAGAAGAATAACCGGTCCTTTGGGAGGCTTACACGGGGATATGGATCCAACGTGCAGAGGCCCGTAGAGAACTTTAATCTAATATGGGATGGGACACATGCCGAGGAGCCTCCACAACTGCACTACTGAGTACAGCTATGGACTAGCCGCAGCAAATGTAGGACTATTGCAATGATGTGGAGTCAAATTTACTGGTTTATGGGGATGGGTGTTAAATGGATTGGTAATAATGATACTATGGATAAAAAACGGCACCTGCCAGTGATACTCCTATAGCATCCGTCCGCGTGGCAGGTGGTGACTCGCCAACTCACTAGATGGGCCCTCTCTAAACAGCCGCCCAAAGCAAACAAACTCTGCCATAAAGGCAGCCAGAGGGCAACACCGGTGTGAGTGGCTAGGGGTGTCGAGCGGTGCGGCACCGGTTTCGCCATCGCGGGCCTCGTGACAACGGAGCGGGTTTCCCCGTAGTTACGCCCTTGAGAATGACACTTCCACCCCCGAGCTAATAGCTCTTGCGGCTTCTCTCTGGCCGAATATATCATAAATTTTATTTATGTTCTGTATTCTCTATTTAATTCAAATTTGTGACTAATTATTATTATTATTATATGTCGTTTATTAAATATTCTTCTCACAGTCACATTTCACATACATAATACATTTCACACTAAGAACTAAATTAAATATATAGAATGGGACCACGTAGACCCACCGGCATCGGGCACAGGGACCAAGCTACCGGTGGTTAGGGCTCCAGAGAAAGGAACCTCCGTACGATGCGTGTCGTGTCCAGCAATACTGCCTTCTGTATAGAGGACTTGATCCAACCGTCAAACGAGAGCCTTTTGAGGTGGTGGTCGAGGCTCTTGGCAATAAGACCATTAACTGACACGACTATCGGTACAATGATCGCCGAGTCCACATCCCACATGTCGACAATCTCGTGAGCTAGGTCCAAATACTTGATTTCCTTATCTTTTTCGGCTTTCACGAGATTCTCGTCATGGGAAATAGTAACATCAACGATCATTGCAAGGCGTTCTGATCGATCTATCACCACAATATCGCGCTTGTTAGCCACGATAGTCCTATCGGTGATGATAGATCGATCCCAGTACATAGTGGCACGATCATTTTCGAGAACTGGATCGGGCACATACCTGTAGTACGGTACTTCAAAGGGTACAAGGTCATATTTTAAGGCAAGCTGCTGATGGACGATCCTGGCTACTTGGTTGTGTCTATGCAAATATTCGCTGTTGGCAAGACGAGAACAACCGGATACTATATGTCTAAGCGATTCACCAGGCTGGTGACATGCCCGACATATGTCGACCGTCCCATCCCTTAGAATATACTTCGGGTAGTTGTTCGTCATGACAACTTCGTCCATAATCGCAAAGACAAAACCTTCTGTTTCGGCGAAAAGATCGCCAAAACGCAGCTTGGACACCGACGCAGGGAAATCTACGTCGGGCCCATGCAAGGCCCGGTAAAAACGTCCATGCAGCTCTTTACCTTTCCATACTTCCCTGCGCTCCTCTACACCAAGTACGGCAGGTTTGCGCCAGTTTTCTTTAGCCAGACCCAGCGGGGTAAGCCTTCTGTCCACTGCGACCACATCTCGGTGCACACCCGCGTCGGTGTGGAGAAAGTATTCTCTGAGATTGTACACCTCGCGATTGTGGAGGGTCTTGGCACTCAAGAAGCCACGACCCCCACACTTGCGCGGGATGTACAATCTCATCACCGACGAACGCGGGTGATGCATCCGGTATGTCGTCGTCGAGTAGACATCGAACTTTCCTATCCAAGGCGTTCAATTCTGTTTGAGTCCATCTGAGTATGCCGAAGGAGTACATTAAGACGGGCATGGCCCAACCGTTACAGGCACGCACCTAATTTCCGCCCGATAAAAAGCTTTTTAAGACTTTCTTCAGGCGGCCAAAGAAACGTGCCTGCAACGCCTGTTTCATGCCAGCGTCATCAATGCCTGATGCCTGCGACATACCCAGATATTTGTAGGTTTCCGTTGCAGAGAGAGATCTAAGTTGTGTGAAATCTGAGAGCTCTATACTATCAGATTCCACACTCCTGCCTCGCTTTACATGCATGACCGCACATTTATCCACACCGAACTCCATCTTAATTGAATTACTAAAGCTTTTAGTTATCTTTAGTAACTTGGTTAATTGGAGGTCAGTGGGGGCAAATTGTTTGAGGTCATCCAGTAAAAGGAGGTGAGAAATAACTTGACCTCTAGTCTGCAACCGATAGCCTAGCCCTGAACTCTCGAGCAAAGTGCTCAGCGGGTTCAGTGCTAGGCAAAACCATAGTGGACTCAAACTGTCGCCTTGGAAAATACCACGCTTGATCTTTACAGGTACGCCATACCCGCAAGGCTGTCGACATCCTGGATAGTGAAGTACCGTACTCCACTGCCCCATATATGCCCTCACGAGGGCGCATAGAGTTGCATCTATTTTGTACAACTCCAGCACCCTCAAGAGCCACGTATGTGGCACAGAGTCATAGGCCTTCTTATAGTCTATCCAGCATGTCACCAGATTCTTTCGACTACGAAGAACCTGTTGGCTAATGGCCATGTCAATAAGGAGTAGCTCCTTAGTACCACGTGCCCGGCTTCTACATCAATTTGAGACTCAGATAAAATTTTATTATTGAATATATGTAATTCCAATTTTGTTCTCAAAATCGATGTAAAAACTTTATACACCGTCGGTAGGCAAGTAATCGGCCTATAGTTCGTAGGCTCCGTGGTACTACCAGATTTTTGGAGCAGGTGAGTAACGCCAGTTGTCATAAAACTTGGCAGCGATCCTGAATCCAGAGCTGACTGGAATTGGGATGCCAAGCGAGCATGTGCACTGCGTAGCTATTTTAACCAGAAATTGTGCAATCCGTCCGGTCCCGCCGATTTCCAATTGGCTAACGGACGGACTGCACAATATACATCCATGGCATCAATGGCTACCGGCTCCATGGGTGATATTACCTCACATGATCGCTTAACATCCCCAATCCAGCTACCTTCTGTATAGCTGACGGGAATCGACCATATGTTGCGCCAGAACGCAATCGTGTTCGCATCGTCTAGTCGACACCCACCCGGTTCAGGTCGCTCCCAATTCCTATAAAACAATTTCTCGTCTCTTTGGAATGCGCGATTTTGGGAATATCGGTCAATCCTTTTTTTGTACCGCCTGATGCGATTCGCCCACGCATAGATTTTCTGCTTCAGGAAGTCGATGCGTTCTGTGACCCGAGACGTATATTCTTGAGGACAAAATCCTGTCCCCTTAAACGCCCGACTCACAAAACGCATCACTCTCGGGCGAGTATTGCCCGACCTGAAGCAGATAAGCTTGCCTATGAGTGCACTGGTCTCAGCAATACGACGCTCAATTCTACGCTGCCGAGCCGCGACGGCATCTTGAGGGCTAATAGTAATACTGTTTTGTATTTTAATATTAGCCACTCGACACGCCGCTACAGCCGCGCAGTATAGTGTAACGTAATACTACACGTATTGCGTTATAATATCTCGCAGGCGCTTAACGCCAGCTTAGCCAGACATCGTTCGCAATATTACCAAATATGGCCATATTCACTAGCCAAAGGCAGTTGTGAGTCATAGATTTATGCCTATATAAGATGGGTGCGCGTCGTAGAATGGTCACTTTCCCTAGACATCGGAACGCTGCCGCTACACCTCGCGATTATTCTACATTCTACTTCCTATCTACTGTCCCGCTGGGGGTAAGCATATTCTAGTTGTCTGTGTGCCTATATGTTCTGTCTGCAGTATCTGTGTCTCCTAAGCATAACAGCCGATCTAGGGACAGCCTGTTCCTGACCGGTTGTTGTGTATTCTCTATGCTGTTTCCAGTTCACCCTACGGGCTACGTTCACCCTACGAGCTCACTGCACCTGACGTTCTTCCTACGGGCTGACGTTCTTCCTACGGGCTACAAGCCACGAGCTGCTGGCGCCGTGCCGCTACTAGCCAGCTGCCACCCAAGCCTCCGTTCCTGCCTACGAGCTCCTACAGCCAGGCCACGGACGCCTGAGCCTGACCGCTCGACCCACATCGGCTGCACCGCCTGAGACCCGCTCAGCCTGAACATCGACCACAGAGCTGCCTGCGCAGCGCACCTTGGCCAGCTCATCGGCGACCCTTCGAGCAGCTACCCTGCGAGCGTCGGAGAGCAGCAGGAGTCTACACTCCAGCCAGCTCAGGCCAGTGCTTACCTAGTTCGGTCATACTGTATGTAAGCGGTAGTGAGACATAATAAAGAACCTGTTCAGCTTAGCAGTGTTTCTCTCGAACCCCGACATCCTACCTGAGATCCTCCGTCTCAGTGGCGCCCAACTCTATTTGTCTCACTTCCAATTACTGCAGTTGTTCTTGTTTAGGAGGTCAGTCTTTGTAAACGAGGAGGTGCAGACATCAGCGAACTGGTACGTAATATCTAACTTGTGTGTATTTGTGTATTGCTGTCTATCTTTAATTTCTATTCTTGTATACCTATTATGTGTTATCTTACTATTGTCTAATTCAAATTTCAACTACCGATTCCCTACGTAACTGTTCGCAATTTGAAATAACCGTTTTTTATTTTTGCAAGTCACTATCTATTGTCTACATTTTTACACCGAATCGTCGTAGTTTCTTTGTAAAGCAGAACTATTGCACACGGAGGGCTGTAATATACTTACGTTCTTTTCTATCATACTTATTTTATATCATCATGAGCACTAACCCTATCAAGTACTTTCTACTTAATAAAAATGAATTGGCCTACGAGGTCGCTATTCGCGGAGAGGAGCCGGCTACCTCTGTTTTAGGTTTACGGAAGCAGCTACCTAAACTACTCGAGCTGATTCCGAATGACGAAATCCTAGAGTCAGGCCTAGACATAGCAGACGACTTCAAGCGAGCTAGCCTGTCAGTTACCGATTTAGATTCGCGAATCTCTTCCCTTAAGGAGCTATACGACCACAAGTTGGCTAAGCGAACTACGGCTTTGCACAACCAGGTCTACCACAGATTGGGCAGATTAGACAAATCCGAACCTAAATACGGCAAGAAAATATCCGACCTGACTGAACGCTTTCGGATGCTGTCGGCAGAGCTATCTAAGATAGAACACTCGAATGTTCCGTCGGCGGAAGTCGGAGCCACGATGACTTGCACGGATTCAACCCCTGCACAGGCAGCGTCGACTCCGGTAACTGTCCACTGTGAGCATTTGAGGGTTGGCGAACTATCGAAACTCAAATTCGACGGAACAGGCTGCGTTCGTGAATTTCTACAACGCGTGACGGAATTTAGGACGGTTAGAAATCTACCTGCCAATAGATTATTCGATTACGCGTCCGAAATTTTTACTGGTAATGCGTTACACTGGTTTCGCGGTGTTAAAAATTCCATTTCTACATGGGACGAACTAGCTAGTAAACTCACAGCTGATTTTACACCGTACGACTATGATTATAAACTTTTAGCCGAGATTCGTAATCGTACTCAAGGGCAAACTGAGGGTATAATCATCTACTTATCAATTATGTTCCAACTTTTTGCGCGATTGTCACCGAACACGGTACTAACCGAACATGAAAAATTAAATATATTGCTTCACAATATTAGACCGTGTTATTCTACAGTACTAGCTTCATGTACTACGGCTATAGACACTATAGACACTCTAAAAACACTATGTCTAAACTATGAGAGGTTCCAGTGTTTAAGTGCACAATTTCACGAACCTAGTTACCCTACGTCTAACACAGTAGCACCTGATTTAGCTTACATAAATAAAAAGGACACGCACGGTCACTATAATAATTCACAGTACTATAAACCGTCTAAACTAAAAAACTACGCTTCTGTCGCATCTATAAATGTCGAACCGAACGATACACCTGTGCCTAACCCGCAACACTATGATGTCAACATGATATCTAAATCAGCTATTCCTACAAAAATAACTAATAAGAGGTGTGTATTTTGTCCGCGATGCCGTTCAACTGATCACTCACTAGGGACGTGCAAGCGAGAACGTTATCCGATATGTTTTAAGTGTGGCCTTAGGGATGTCACGTTCGTAAATTGTCCTAACTGTAAAAATATTTTTTTTTCAAAAAACTAATTTACTCGGATCCTAGTTCGTCAAATAAGATGACAAACCCTACCGTTTGTACATCCTCTAAACCTAAATATTTTGACAAAGAAGACTGGAAAAATTGGCTGAACACTCTAAAAGTGTATTTTTCCAGTTATTCTGTGGCTGCGATCCGTGATCAAAAACCTAATACTGATTTTCGACCCTATGTTAATGTAACCATTAAGAATCTACCCCTTACTGGTTTACTTGACTCAGGTTCTGCCGTGACTATATTGGGCAATAATTCTCATATAAAACTTATTTCTAAAATTAATCTCCCTTTGAATAAGTGTGACAACCCTACTATATTTTTTCGATCGGCGGGTGGTCATCGTTTGACACCGATCGGTTATATCAACCTACCCACCACTTTTAAAAATAAAACCTGTTATTTAAAAGCGTACGTAATTCCAGAAGTTACTAGTTCGTTAATTTTAGGTATTGACTTCTGGAAAAGATTTAAATTGTTACCAAACTATATTAACTCTGTTTCTTTATCTAATAATTGTCCGTATTTATGCAAAAAGGAACCACCCAGCAAAAACGCACTTCTGAGATATCAATGGATTTACAAAAACATGTGCAGCTCTGTTAGATTAAGTAAAATATTACATTCATTTTATATTATTGTATTGATAAATTACTCATTTAAGTATGTGTATATAAATTTGCTCTGGATATTCTTAATTTTTCTAGATAATTAAGAAAATGTGCATGTGGTTCCTTTTAATATTTACTAACTAATAGCTTTCCTCATATGCAAAAAAGAACCACAAACCATGGGTTTCATGTATATCGGTAAAGCCATGGATTTACCGATATACATGAGACTAAGTATTATCATAATAAACCTTTGATATGCAGCCTATAGCAATCCACTGCTGAACATAGGCCTCTCCCAACACGCGCCACAGTACATGGTTCATAGCCTTTCGCATCCATCCCAGCGTCCCAGCCTCGATTTCAGGTCGTCAGTCCACCTAACCGTGTGCCGCCCTACCTTACGCTTACCAAGTCGTGGTCTCCACTCTAGGACATTGGTCTATCGGCCATCAGTACTTCTGCAGATATGACCAGTTGCCTCATAAGCTTACTTATTCTGTGAGCTATGTCGGTAATCTAGTTCTTTGTCGGATAACTTCGTTACAGATTTTATTCTTCAAAGAGACGCCAAGCATACCCCGTTCCATAACTCGCTGCGTGACTTAAAGTTTGGGGACTAGTCCCACTGTGAGTGTCTACGTCTCGGCACCGTACGTCATAACAGGTAGGACGCATTAGTTGTAGACTTTGATCTTCAGGCATTGTGGTAGGGGCGAAGAGAAAACTTTACGTATGTAGTTTGCCAAACGTTGCCCTACCCAATTGAACACTACGGTCGATTTTTTTCTCGAAGTTATTGCTACCAATCTGTACAACAAGCTGTTGCTCATGGTAGACATACTCTTGAACAATTTCAAGGATCCATCCGTGGACATAAACCGATCCCAACATGATGAGTTCGTCTAACATAATCTTGGTTTTGTTCAGTTCATGCCGAGACAAGTTTACGTCAAGAGGCTCCGTTTAGGCTATGGAGCATCCCGCTCAACTCTTCCAGGGACTCCGCAACGATGACGATATCGTCAGCAATCCGAAGGTGTGAGATGTATTCGCCGTTAATGTTTATGCCCAGTCCAGGCCAGTCCAGCATCTTAAAGATGTCTTTGAGTGCGCTGGTGAAGAGCTGATTAAAATATTAAGTCTCTTTGCCTCACACCTCGACGTAATCGCGTTGACGGGGCTGGAGTTGGATGGTCTTAGTGGCGATATCATACAAACATGTCAACGCCTCGATGTAGCGCCAATCAGTACGAGACCGCTGCAGAGCAACCAGAACCACCCAGGTTTCGATTGAGTCGAAGGCTTTCTCGTAGTCCATGAAAGCCATACACAGCGGCTTATTGTACTCATTAGTCTTCTGTATATTCTGCCATACAGTATGGATGTGGTCTAGTTCCTGTGGCTGAAAATCGTCAAGTTTTCTGGCGAGGCTGTTTGTTAGCACTCTCGAGAACAACTTGTAGAGGTGGCTGAAGAGTGAAATGGGTCTATATGTTTTCAGCGAGGATTTGTCACCTTTTTTGAAAGCTGTAAGGCCCTGATGGACAACGGAATTAAAGAGGCTCGCCAGCTCGTTCAGGACTACAGTCCCTCCTGCTTTTAAGAGCTCTGTGGTGATTTCCTCATCTTATGGAGACTTGTTGTTCTTAAGTTGCTCGAGACCTTCTCTTACCTCGCCTTGGTTGACATCAGGGATGTTCTCCGTATATTGGCGCGGGAGTTGGGTTCTAGAGTCATCATTGCCTGGTTTCAAGAGTTAAGACTTCCATGATGCGTACAGGTCTTTGTAGAAACTATCAATTTCAGCGAGAATTTCGAACTTTAAGTTTACACCTTCCGCAGTACAATAAAATCACGTACTTGTGGTTCTGCCGTTAACAATATTTATTTATACATAGTAGAACCGAATGCTTGTAGTTCCATTAGGCAAAAAAATATTATTCATTAAAATATGAATTTATTTTACGCATAACAGTACCACAGAAATTTGGTTCCATTTTGTGTATTATAATAATTGTTTAAAAATAGAAATATTTTTAATGTATAATGGTACCAAGTATCCGTGGATCTGTTTTGTATAAAATGACATGGAATTTATATGGTTTAATTGTTTGATGAAACGAGTCCCATGGTGCTATGGTTCGGTTTTGCAATATGTATAATGTGTGTTTTTGCTGTTGGTTCCTTTATGTTTTTTGTATAACTTGTTTCCAAGGGTAAACTCATGTGGATCTTTTTTGAATAAGAAAATAAACCACTTTTAAATTAGTATTATTCAAAAAAAGAAAAAATCTAAATTTGTCGTGTGGTTCCTTTTTGCATAAATACGGACAATTACCCTCGTAGTAATTCCTTGCCTAATAATGTTAATGCTACCGTGTCAGCTATTGATACTAACACTGATAACGAGACTACTATAACCTCGGATCAGTGGTATACTACAATTTACAATGGCTGTAAAAACTCACCTACATCTTTCCCTAATTATTCTATGAGGAATGGTAAATTGTACAGATATATGGTATCTAAATGTACATTGCGTAAAGTATTCGATTGGAGAGAGGTCCTACATACCTCTGATAGAACTACCGCCATTAAAGAATACCATTCGGAACTCGCTGCGGGTCATTTAGGTATTTTTAAAACGTATAAACGTTTAGCGCAGCGTTATTATTGGCCTGGTATGCACGCTGACATTATTAAGTTTATATCTTCGTGTGATACTTGTGTTGCACGTAAACACTAAAACAATGGTACTTTATATACACACACATACAACTTACGTCGTAAACCGGCTGAGTTTAACGTGGGTGATACTGTGTGGAAAAGAACCTACGACAAATCATTTGGCAAAAAACTAGCTCCTAAGTTTACCAAATGTACTATTATTGCTAAAAAGTCACTACTAGTATACGAATTAGCGGATTCGTCGGGTAAATCTATTGGCAGTTGGCACATTAAAGATTTAAAACTAATTAACTACACTGATTCCTAACCTAACTAGATTCTTTCATTGTACCTACCTGCAGTTTGAGTTTCATAGTCACTATCTACTTAGCACTGTCTACAGAAGTTCGGAGGACTTAGTTAGAAGGATTTTTCTTGTCTAGACACGAAAAATCCTGCTGTACAGAGCGGGGTATTGTAACGTAATACTACACGTATTGCGTTATAATATCTCGCAGGCGCTTAACGCCAGCTTAGCCAGACATCGTTCGCAATATTACCAAATATGGCCATATTCACTAGCCAAAGGCAGTTGTGAGTCATAGATTTATGCCTATATAAGATGGGTGCGCGTCGTAGAATGGTCACTTTCCCTAGACATCGGAACGCTGCCGCTACACCTCGCGATTATTCTACATTCTACTTCCTATCTACTGTCCCGCTGGGGGTAAGCATATTCTAGTTGTCTGTGTGCCTATATGTTCTGTCTGCAGTATCTGTGTCTCCTAAGCATAACAGCCGATCTAGGGACAGCCTGTTCCTGACCGGTTGTTGTGTATTCTCTATGCTGTTTCCAGTTCACCCTACGGGCTACGTTCACCCTACGAGCTCACTGCACCTGACGTTCTTCCTACGGGCTGACGTTCTTCCTACGGGCTACAAGCCACGAGCTGCTGGCGCCGTGCCGCTACTAGCCAGCTGCCACCCAAGCCTCCGTTCCTGCCTACGAGCTCCTACAGCCAGGCCACGGACGCCTGAGCCTGACCGCTCGACCCACATCGGCTGCACCGCCTGAGACCCGCTCAGCCTGAACATCGACCACAGAGCTGCCTGCGCAGCGCACCTTGGCCAGCTCATCGGCGACCCTTCGAGCAGCTACCCTGCGAGCGTCGGAGAGCAGCAGGAGTCTACACTCCAGCCAGCTCAGGCCAGTGCTTACCTAGTTCGGTCATACTGTATGTAAGCGGTAGTGAGACATAATAAAGAACCTGTTCAGCTTAGCAGTGTTTCTCTCGAACCCCGACATCCTACCTGAGATCCTCCGTCTCAATAGAATTGAGTGTGTATCACTAAGATTTTCACTAGTGTCTATGTAAGTAGGCAATAGTGAATCCAGGGCACCCACAAGCGCCATATTTTTTCTATGCGTGGGTAAACGCGGCAGCCGGGGTTTGTTTTCTAATGTAGCATACCGATATTCCCCAATAGCGCACTCCAAAGTACTCCTTATCTTATCTATGCATTGGGTACTTACTTGTGTATCCCTGTCTATCCCTTCCTCGCCTTCTTCTTGTGCCCTGAGTGAGGCGTGCGATATTGGAGCCTCATTGTGTGCGAGAGGTTGGTTTCTCCCTCTGTAGTCACAAAATATGCTGCGGGCATTTGTTTGACGTTCTCATTCATCGATTGAGTCCATCTCATGCGGTTATTATTATTATAGTTATTTGTAATTAATTTTGACATTTTAACTTACGGACTAATGGAATATTTGTACACCAGAAATGGTTGAGTATATTGGACATAATTCGAAATAACATCTTTTTTATTACTATATTCTTACAAATAAATAATTATTTCTTTCTTTCTCTCAGAAAGTTAGGATTCAGAGTAACTGAAGTGGCATGCGAAGTTAGTAGGTACTCCGTATTATACTGCAGATGACAACGCTAACTAAGTTTCAGGTTCGACTCAAGGAAAGCTTAAGACACTCTATGGAGTAACTAATTGACGCTTGAAGTAATAAGCAGATATGTGAAACTCATATATCGCATATTAAGGCCATATAATATATCAACCGATAATCTACATACCCTTTACTAAGCGTAGATTCACTTAGTAACGTGGCATCAAGAGGTCAAAGCGGGTCCATATTAGCTCATCCAAAGTTCTTTATCCGAAATTGTTCTTCCTAACGATTTGTAATCCGAATGATCACTCTTCCTAAAATTTTTCATCCTAAAGTTTTCATTCATACTATTTGTAGTGCAACCGGCGATGTTCATAACACTCATGTTTCCGAAAATTCTAATTAATAATATCATTAATGTAAATATATTTAAACTCCTACTGTTTTTTATCATAACGCTTTTATCCCTAAACATAATTACTTAAAATAATATTTTCACTTATACTCAGAAAGAAACATTTACCAAGTGTAATAAAAAATATATGACACTTTTACCAAGACACTTTTAGCCTTATATTTAGGTGTTTTATACGATAGAATCGAGAAAATAAATGATTTGCAAAAATAACACTTTTTGGCTATTTTTTTCTAAGTCCTCGCCCCAGGCTACACTACAACCGAAATCAACAAAACACGATTCATTTACGGTTATGTTTATTACTCGGAGTACACAGCAACATAAACCAGTAACTATAGGACCGATTCGGTTCGTTGTGGTCACAGTTCTAACCTAACCTAAACCAATAATTATTAATACAACCGATTAGTTTCTGGAACTTGACAATTGTACTATTGTGTATTTGTATCATGGTACTATTATTCTTATATGTAATACATGTTATGTGAAAATAAAGTTACGCAAAATTAATGTATACTATAATACTGATTATTATGAATAAAAATAAATCGAAACAAAAATATATGACTTTGAATAATAGTGTAAAAGATGGTTATGTTGAGAAAATATAGGAAAACAAATAAAAGTATCATAGATGTTTATTGCTACTGACATTATGAAATTAAATGCTTCGGAGTTATGAACATTAGAGACAGAGTAGTTAGGAATTGTGATTGTTAGGATGAAAAATGTTAGAAAGAACATTTTCGGATTTCCAATTATCGGAGTTGAAAATTTAGGTGAACTTTGGCGCACCGGTCAAAGCGCTGGCTGAAGATAGAATTAGATGGAAGAGGCTCCTCAGACAAGGGCTAAGCTCTTCAATTGAAAAAAGCCTAGTTTTGATACGTCCAACAGTCCTTAATTTAGCGACACCAATATGTCGCTCAAGTCTGATGTGGCTGTTTCGCGTGCATATTTTAACGGATGAAATAGCTGTTCAACCTGAAATCTATCCTGTCTTATAAATCAAGTAATTGAATGAAGAAACAGATATAAATTGGTAATTGTAAGTTAGTTTTCTTTTTCTTTTGCGGTAGTCTCATCGCTAGCAAGGAAGTGACTGACTATCTGCTATTTTCTTTCGAATTTCGAAGAAACTGTCGAATATTCACTTCTGTGTAGACAAAAGAGTGCATACCGATAGCGAGAACTTGCTCAACTAGTTTGTTACTGAGCGTCAACTAAATCATCATCATCTTCGTCCTAGCGTTACCGTGGTTGCATCCAAGATTTACACGTCTTGGAACCCGAGATCCGCTTACTAACCTGATATGACAGAATATCAACTTTTCCAAGAAATATCAAAGATCGCCAATGCTCGTTTGGATCACGTGGACAGCGGGCGCATAGTAGCACAGTAGTAACCTAGATACCCATACCGAAAAACTGTAGTAGAATATTGCAAGTAATCCCCCGTCACTCTCAAACCGCCGATGGCAACAAAAATATCTAAACTACACACTCTTGTGCTGCCTGCTCACAACCGATTTTCAGTTGTTTGCTTTACTCGCTACTTGCTAATAATCGACGGTGGGACACCTGTCTTATACCTACTCCATTTCTCCTACTGTCTAGGTTTTAATGCCTCGTCATTCACTCGATCATGAACAAAGGTCAACTGTCACTCTTAATATCAGTAAACATTCTAAAAATACACTCACAACGCTATTGTATTACTTCTAATAAATGAAATACGTTTACCTAATAAAATATTTGCCTCATTTTAAACATCAAAGAGAAACCTACTACGCATTTAAATTTGAAGTAGCTTTAAATAAATTCTGTCGAAAATAGTCTCTTTTAATAGATTGTGTGAATGTAATATCCAAACAATCTTCTTTTAGTAATAGACTTGACATTTTTATTTCTAAATAATTTTATTTATTGCGAATTTTACGTAGATGAATTCATAATAGCTTCAAGAATGTTTGTTCTATCTACGTAAAAAATCCGAAAAATGGCTTGTTAACGCGGTTTTGACCCGTTAAAACCTTTTATGAGATATCATCATCATCAGTCCTACACATACATCGTCCAACTGGCCACGGGCCTCATCTCACTATGAGAAGGGTAGGTAAGGCCATAGTCCACCACGCTGGCTAAGTACGGGTTGGTTACGAGTTATACAAATTATACTGTCTAAAACAGTTTATGTGTATCATGTCACAATATAATATCAATGGAGAATAAATGGGCAACAAAAAGCGTTTTATCCGGCCTTTATATTTATGCCTTTCTTATTCTTTTTTTTATAGACTGACGCCTGTATTCTCGAAGGGGTAGGCAGAGGTGTATTTTACCCACTTTTCTCCAAATTTATTTTAGCCCCACGTAATAGGGGGCGAGCCTATTGCCGTTACCGGGCACATCACCAGACTCCGTGCTGCTACTGAGAATTTTCTAACGGAAAAACCCAGTAACACTTTTGCCCGACCCGGAATTCGAACCCGGGACCTCCGATCAGCAGTCGCATACGTTATCCACTGGACCACGGAGGCAGTCCCTTTCTTAAGCCTATTAAAGCCGGCGTTTAGGATACGTTACAGTAGGACATACATACATAGTCTCACGCCTATATCCCCGAAGAGGTAGGTAGAGGTATATTGCTACACCCACTTTTCGCCAAATTTATTTTAGTCCCACGTAATAGGGGCGAGCCTATTGCCGTACCGGGCACATTATCAGACTCCGTGCTGCTACTGAGAATTTCCTAACGGAAAACCCAATAACACTTTGCCCGATCCGGAGATCGAACCCGAGACCTTTCAATCCCACGCGCACATTTATACCGCGAGACGAACGAGGACGGTCAGTAGTACAAATAGAAAATATTTCAGCTTCAATCCGTTTTATGTATTTGGCAATACTCAAGCGTTGCACAATTCAGAGCAGCTCGAATAGATTGTCATTCAATAGCAATTATAATTTGCAGAGCACATCAGAGTTTGCAGTACTTGAAGTACGATTAGCAACAATTATTTCTGTGTTCCAATGCGTCTCTATACCACTCAAGTCTGTGGTCTCTACGACGATGGCCCCTGTTATCCCGGGAGGAAAGATATGATAGGCACTGTTTTGATATTTTCGTCTACCTATTTTATAAATTGTGCCTTTCCCATTGTTTATACGCGCACGACTTAAGACCTTTTTAGAAACAGAAAAATATTGTTGGGTCCAAATACTACGAATTGTAACGAGATTAAATTGTCTAAAATAAATATGTTTTATTTTTAAGTATTTGGTCGAGTTTTGACCAATACCTTCGCTTTATAAGCTTAATGCCGATATTCTAGTCTAATTAATGATACTTATAAAGACGCCAAGACCGACCGCAAAAGCGTTCTTTGTATAACATTGAAAAAGTACATAGTGCACCATGAGTTGGAACGCGAGATAGTGCGTTAGCATCCCAAAGGGCACACAGATTTCTGTCGACTGCCTCTCATTAGCGCCTATAACTATGTGATACGGCAATCTAGGGACACATTGGTTTAGCAGTCTTAGTCGTAAGAAAAATAGTATTAAACATGCAGAAAAACAATTCAGTCTTCTATTAAATTGAATAATTCACAAAATAGTTACAGTCATTGAGACACATGTACCCACTTAATTTTGTGGACAGTCCCATACAGCTACATATAAGCAATGTATTTGTGCAGTCAAATAAACATTTCAAAAAATATTTCGAATATGAAGTTTGATGAAAGAGATTGTAATTTTCATGAGGCCGATATGATCATACAAACTTATAATTTATTCTCTCATAAACGAAGCGTCATATAAAAATTTCAGATTATATCAAAACAGCATACCATGCACTTAAAAAAGATTATTCAAAGTCAAAGCAAAAATACGAAAATCTCATCTACATTGTCGCTCGACTGGCTTTCATTCAAAATAATGTCTACATAGCCGTATATGAATTTCATAATCCGCATAAATATGAGATCAATCTTCCAGAAAACTTGATGTACTTAGCAGTAGACCGCATAATATTAAAGGGTATCATGTTTAGCATAAACAAGTGGTATATAGATACATGTTTTCATGCAAATTTATGCAAAGTGCAAAAGTCGATACGCGGTCTCTTGATAAAATGAGAACATCTTGACGCGTGTGTATATTAAGTTTTGTAGCGCTGTGCAAGTTACGGAGCAGAAGATAAAGTTGCACGGGAGTTTGACTACAGCTTTGAAATTATTGTAGTCAGATTATCGCGCTAGATTATAATGCTGATAAACACGCGCTTAGCATATTTGTTAATAACTTAATACTAAGCATTAATACATAAAAATTGACTGATAGGCAGCTGCGAAACTCCTGGGCGCAAGAAGCTGAAATTTTTCAATTCTTATTTTTTTATATAGACTCATTCTGTATCTCCGAAGGGGTAAGCAAAGATATGTCACCCATATTTTACCATGAATTTTTAGGTCCCACGTAATAGGGGGCGAGCCTATTGCCGTTACCGGGCACATCACAAGATTCCGAGCTGCTACTGAGAATTCGGAAAAATCCAGTAACAATTTTGCCCGACCCGGGAATCGAACCTCTGCAGAATTTTTATTTTAAGGGGGTAAAATAGCAAATTATCCGTGTGGTGACGGATTAAGAATACGGCATGTCACCACCCCATATCATCCCATGGGTGTCGTAAGAGCCGACAGAGGGAGCAAATTAGGCTGAGAACAGCACTGTAAGAGAAGGAAAACTTGATACAAACCCTATGCCAACCCGTTTGGCCAGCGTGGTATAGTAGGCCAATTCCTCCTTCCAAAGAAGAGGTCTAGTCCAGCAGTGGACTGTTAAAGGCTTATTATGTGGGAAATAGCACGTAGGCGGAGCCGTAGGCGAAGCCTAGTATAAGATAATTAATAACATTTATTATACATACATACATAGACTCACGCCTGTTTCCTTGTGGGATAGGCAGAGACTACGGATCGCCATTTGCAACGATCCTGACATATCTCTCTTGCAACATTCACACCCATCAGATTCATATGCTATTGACCTAAAACTTACCCCGCGTTTTTGACGAGTTATTGTGATATAGTTCCTCATAAAAAGTCAAACAGTTTGTACCAAAATTGATCTTAATTCATTTCAAAGTTCACAAGATATTGATTATATTATCTTATATTAGTATGTTTGTGACGTAATTTACTACACTACACTGCCTAGAGAGCTTTTATCTATTAGCTCAAACATTGTCAGATATCCCAATGTCCTCAACCAACAATTCCAACAAGTTATTTCAATGGTATTACAAATAATTTCCTTCTCTGATTCTTTACTAACCGCGCTGATAAAATCTTAAACTGAAAATTATAATTATAAAACTTCATTATTATAAACATACATTTTCATTGTATATTTTAAATTAAATATCATCGGCTTATATTAATGCAATATTTTAATGATTTGTTGACTGATTAATGCATATCGATACTCTCATGAATTGATAATTAAGTTATTCGTTAAATATTCGAAAGCCCGTTTTATCAGAATCAGAATATTTGTTTATTTGTAGCTCATCTCATTTTGAATAGGTACTCATATTTAAACACATTTATAAATATTTACATAGTTTTTCTTAAATTTCTATTATTTATCATCATCATCGTCATCAGCCTGCAACAGTCCACTGCTGGATGTAGGCCTCTCCAATGGCACGCCACTGAGCCCGATTGACGGCTATGTTTTCCTTAACATTATATCGTTCAAATTCTTTATAAATATTAACTGTCCATCTCGGGGCTACCTGGAAGAGAATTCTTAACGATAATACCGACAATTATACATAAACCCTTACTGAGTGACTCACTGACAGAAAACAAACAAACACAACTATTTTGCGCAAGAAGCTAACATTTTAATCTAGGTTTATTTGTAACTTTAGGGAAACACTAAGGATTTTTAGAAATTCATCTTTTATGGGAGTAAAACAATCTCATATTGATGGAGCTGCAGCGAAGTCTAGGCTAAGGTAAATGCAGCTTTGCTCTGAGAAAAGCAAAGGTTCGAAACCTAGAGGCAATCTATGTGTATGCTGTCACCATTTTTGTTTTTAGGGTTCCGTACCTAAAAGGTAAAAACGGGACCCTATTACTAAGCCTCCGCTGTCTGTCTGTCTGTCTGTCACCAGGCTGTATCTCATAAACCGTGATAGCTAGAAAGCTGAAATTTTCACAAATTTTGTATTTCCGTTGCTGCTATCACAACAAATACTAAAAATAGAAAATTAAAATATCAAGGGGGGTCCCATACAATAAACGTGTTTTTTTTTTCGTATAATTTGCTCAATATTACTAACGGAACCAGGTAGACGCTTAAAATTTTCACAGAATATATAGTTGTATATAACCATTCAAATAATAAATTAAATAAAAATAAAATAAATAGTAAAGGGGGCTCCCATACAAGAAAAGTAATTTTGAATAATTTTTTTACTCGATCGTAATAAGCAGGTAGAAACTTAAAAATATTGAAGTATACATACCTCAAACGTGATTTTCTTTTATAGATGATGGTACGGAACCCTTCGTGCACTAGTCCGACTCGCACTTGGCCAATTTTTAGGGTTCCGTACCTCGAAAGGAAATAACGGAACCCTTATAGGATCACTTTGTTGTCCGTCCGTCTGTCAAGACCCTTTTTCTCAGGAATGCGTGGAGGTATCAAACTGAAATTTATACTAAATACTCAAATCTACGGTTCCATAGAGCTGTAAAAAATTCAAACATCTAATCCAACGCAATCAAAAGATACAGCTGATTATGCTGCAAATTGCAGCATATTTTCAAACTCGCATTGGAATAAAAACCTATAGGGTACTTCCCGTAAACTCAGAATCTTGAAATTTGGTACGAAGCAACGTCTCATATCACATATAAAGGAAAAATTGCGAAAACCGTAAATTTTTTGTTTCAGCATATAAAAAAATATTTTTAATAAATTTAAAGTTACTACCCCTTACCCTTGAACGCGTAGAGGTATTAAATTGAAATTCATATCAAATACTCACGTATATAACACCATTAGGCTGTAACAAAATCAAACTTCTATGTCTACGCAATCAAAAGAAAGAGCAATATAATCATATTTTCTAACTCGCGATTACTCGCAAGGTAATCTAAACCTACAGGGTACTTCCCGTGAAATCAAAATCTTGAAATTTGGTACAAAGCAACGTCTTATATCACATATAAAGGAAAAATTGCGAAAACCGTAAATTATTAATTACATCATATAATAAAAATATTTTTAATAAATTTAAAGTTACTACCCCTTTCTTTTGAACGCGTAGAAGTATTATAATGAAATTCATATCAAATACTCAGGTATATAACACTGTTAGGCTGTAACAAAATTAAACTTCTATGTCTACGCAATCAAAAGAAAGAGCAATATAATCATGTTTTCAAACTCGCGACTACTCGCAAGGGAATCAAAACCTATAGGATACTTACCCGTGAACTAAAAATCTTGAAATTTGGTACGATGCAACGTCTTATCGCACAGATAAAGGATGCGGAAGGCTGAGGACCGTGTACTGTGGTGCGTGTTGGGAGAGGCCTATGTCCAGCAGTGGACTGCGATAAGCTGATTGAGATTGAGATTTCAAATAATTACATATTCTTCAAACCGTTTTGCTAATTATTCTATTTGTCGACCAGCCAGCTTGTCATGTAGACGTAACTATGACATACGTGCTCTTTGATAACCGTAGTGTGAACATGGTGTGGACAGTATAACATACTATCACAATATAATTATGGCTATAGTTGCATTAATTGTCAACGAAAATACTATTTAACATAGTATAATACCTATGCCTCCCGATGGAAGTTGTTTATTTCATGCAATAGCGTTCTCTATTTATAATACCACTAACTTTGAACAAACACAAATACTAAGGACCACAATACTTGTTTATATTTATAATAACTGGGACGAGTTTCATTTATATACAAGCGATGCCCGGAGAGATCCTTTCTCTTCACGACATGAGTACAAAGCTACGATGCTCCAATCCTCTAGCTATGGCGGTACTGCTGAGGTGAAGGCAGCAGGATGTTTGAATACAGCGAGGTTCGAAGTGTATGAACATAATACGGGTATTCTAAGGGGTGTATTTTGGCAGAGAAGGATATGTAATAAAGCGTTTACTTCTTTCAGGCAATTTATCATCAGGTCATTATGATTTTTGTTTGCCAATTGTGTGCGAAGGATTTCTTAATAATACATACAATCATATTAAGGTAAGCTTGCTAGAAAAAAACTCTAGATTCAAAGGTTGGCCGTCCTAAACGCAATAAAAGTGGTCGTCCTAAAAAATCTGAAATGTACTGCTCAGAACAGGAACGGCCAGCTATAGCGTTGCATAAATACAACAATATACGGCAGTAACCTCAATATGTATAATTTATGTTCTCGTCTGATGGTCGTGGGAGACTTCAATATTGATTTTAGAATAAATCCCCAAAATGGAATTTCTACATCTTTTTCATCTATAAACATGTTTCCGTTAATAAACACTAGCACAACACGAAGTAGTACAACTAAAGATAACTTTTTTTCGAACTTCAATATTCAATGTGGTACTATTCCTACCTTTTTCAGTCACCATTTACAGGTCTGGTTATTTGGTACTTAATTCCATACTTTAAAATTTTCATTTCCATCTTTACGTTTTTTTTTAATTTACATAATGTATCACATCTTTACATACATCACGCCTTTTTATTCCCGAAGGGGTATGCAGAGGTGTATTACACACCCACACTACGCCAGTTATGTTTCGGTCCCAATGTAATAGGGGGCGAGCCTATTGCCATATACCGGGCACATTACTTAGCGAGCGATAATTAACGTTTTAAACACCCACATAATTATGTAACTCCGAAAAGTCAGTGATGTGTGTCCGTGGTACCTGAGGATCGAACCCGACATGATCGTCTCTGCAGTCCGTTACGTACACCACTGGGCTATCGCCGCTTACTTATTTTTTTTTTTTTTTTTATAAAGAATATAAATTATTGTTTTATTTTGTGTGCAAATAGTCACCTAGTAATAGTTTTATTTTCATCGCAAATAAATACTATAATTATTAAAAATACTTTATTAATATTTTTGTTACAGATTTCTAATAGTCACTAAAAACTTTGTAAATCAATAACTTTGATAAAAAATCTCACCATCATTCATCAGCAGACTTTTGCAAGGCTGCTGCAAGGCTAGTATAGGTATTTAAGTTATATTATAAAAGAAGCGATATATGTTAATATAAAATAAAGGATGACTGATTACAAACGACAAAGAGGCCTTTTTCTTTAAATAAATTAAGGAAAAAGGCCTCTTTGTCTCCTCCAGCTTTCCATACTCTAATGTCATGGTTTTCATTTTGCTATAAAAATACCATAACTATGACTGGTGAACTTTTACTTATATACCTACAGGTTTGTACGGAACCCTCGGTGCGCGAGTCCGACTCGCACTTGACCGGTTTTTTATAGCGTCACGTCTGATTCCCCGGCGGAGTACCCCACATATCCAGACTCCTCGCTGCTACTGAGAATTCGGAGGAACTCAGTAACACTTTTTGCTCGACCAGAGACTTCCCGACCAGCAGAGGCATACGCTATTCACTGGACCACAGAGGTACAATAGGCAGAATGAAAATACTGTATAATTTCAAAGGCACTATCAACATGAACTTCTGCTGCTAAGTTTCCTAATGTGTTGACTTGTTCTACGTATTTCAAGTTGACTAGAATATTTTAGGCACTTTTATGTCTTACATTTCTTGTAACAGCCGACGAGTTCTTAATTAACTTAGATGGAGTGTAAGAGCAACATGGACTACACATAATTAACGATAATTTTATGTACCTTATTTATTTATTTATTTATTACTTCATATACACAGAGTATATAGGCAGACTTAATGCCATGGGCATTATCTACCAGTCTACCTTAGAGTGGTGCAGAGAGATAAGCAGTAGGTGTATTATATGATGCATCGAAATATTTGTAATTGTCAAATTATTGCTCATAATAAACATACATACTTAGGTACATAAATATATAATATAAGAAAATACATTAACGAAATACATACACAATTAGTACATAATTATGAATAAAAACGCAGATAAATTATACTTAGACTTACATCACTAATACATAGAAATATACATACTTAAATATCTACATAAACATAATATATACCTAGTTCAGATAGCGACTTATGATACATTCGCCTCAGCCAACAAGAGTTCCTTTACTTTGGACTTGAATGTGGATTTGGTTTTGGCCATCCTGATATTTACATGTCATATAAAAAGAGTTATATCTATATAAATACAAATGAATCAACAAATTGTTTGTACGTGCATAACTTCAAAACGACTGCACCAAATTGGAAAAATCTTACTTTATTGTATTCGTTATAGTCAGGAGAAATTTTGTATGAAATGAATGAATGAATGAAATACTTCTTTATTTCGTGTAAACTTTGAAATTACTTACGAAACGTCATTAAAAAGAAATATTTAATACAATTATTTTTGTGTGTCGAATTAGAACAGCTCAGTCCCAAGCGTTTTGGTCGTCTTTATAGTCAAATATTATATAATAGGCTTTTGAACACAATTTCGCTTTTACAATAATTTTGAACTTATTTATAGATAGGTCTCTTATATTATAAGGGAGCTTGTTATAAAAGCGTATACATTGCCCCATTAAACAGCTACTTATTTTGTGGAGACGAGTGCTATGAACTACGAGATTATTTCTGTGTCTTGTATTTACAGAATGTATATCACATTTTTTACAAAATTTGTCAATATTTTTATGTACATATAGCAGATTTTCATAAATATATTGTGATACAACAGTTAGAATGTTTATTTCTTTGAACTTTTCTCTTAGAGAAACTCTTGGACTGAGGTTATAAATTCCCCTTACAGCTCTTTTCTGCAGAACAAATATTGTATTTAGGTCTGCAGCATTCCCCCAGAGAAGAATCCCATACGACATTAAGCTATGAAAGTAACTGAAATAAACCATTCTGGCTGTTTCTAAATCTGTGAGGCGTCTAATTGTCTTAACTGCATAAGCTGCAGAACTGAGTTTGCCCGAAAGCCTTTCTATATGTGGACCCCATTGTAGTTTGGTGTCCAGCATAATACCTAAAAACATGGTTGTCTCGACGGGCTCAATCCTAGATTCATTAAGTTGTACATTGGTTGGCATATGTTTAACATTGGGCATTGAAAATTTTAAAAGTTTAGTTTTCTTATTATTAAGTAATACATTATTAACATTAAACCAATTGACAACTTTAGAGAGTGCATTGTTGACTTCGTCAAAGTTACTCTGTCGTCGTTTAATATTAAAAATCAAAGAGGTATCATCAGCGAACAATACAATCTCATGATTATTCTTAACGTAATAAGGTAAATCGTTAATATATATCAAGAATAGAAATGGTGCGAGAATTGAACCCTGCGGGACACCCATTTTCAAAGCAGAACCTGGAGATGTCTTACCATTAACCTTGACCTTCTGGATTCTGTTGCCCAAATAAGAAGTCAGGAGATCGAGAGCTTTATTTTTAATGCCGTAATGATATAGTTTCCTGATAAGAGAATCATGATGAACACAATCAAAGGCTTTAGACAAGTCGCAAAATATACCTAACGCATCTTGCGACTTCTCCCAAGCTGCAAAAATACTTTTCAGTAACTCAACTGCTGCGTCAGTAGTTGAACAACCCCTCGTAAATCCGAACTGTTTCTTGTGAAGAAGATTATGTCTATTGAAATGACTAAGTAGCTGACTAAGAATTAGTTTCTCAAAAATTTTGCTAAGTGTTGGCAATACAGAAATAGGTCGAAAATTTGAGGGGTCTGATGTGTCACCAGATTTAAATAAAGGTGTTATTTTGCTATACTTCATTAAATCAGGAAATGTTCCAGAAGTGACACAACCATTGAACACTGTTGCAAGATGTGGAGCAATTAATGTAATAATAGACGAAACAGTCTTTACTGACAATCCCCACAGATCCTTTGGCTTTTTCATATTAATAGTTTTAAATTCTTTAAGAACATCATCTGTAGTAACAGCAACAAATTCAAATGCCGTAACACATTCCGGCACGCAGTCTTTAAGCAGCATTTCAGCAGACATGGAAGACGATTTGAGTGACGCTGTAGTTACAATGGGTATATTAGCAAAAAACTTTTCAAATTCCGTCACTACTTCCAAGTCCTCTGCAATACTCACATTATTGATATTTAATAGGTAGTCGCGACTGCGTGTTTTGGCTCTACCAGTTTCGCTATTGATCACATTCCAAGTTGCTTTTATGGTATTTTCAGCGCTTTTTATTTTATTTTTCAAATAAATTGATTTTGCAGCATAACAAGCTTGTCTAAATGTTTTTGAATATTTTTTTACATAATAAAGGCTGGACTATTATTAAAAGTTTTTTCATTATAAAGTTCATATAACCTAATACGACTTTTATGAATGCCTTCAGTTGCCCAATCACTAAACATCAGACGGTCAGTTACATTTAATTTTTTAGGTTTAAATACAGTAGAAAATTCATCATTAATCAATTTAAATAATGAATTATATAACTGATCCGGATGGTCATGAATAGGCAACCAACGCATTATATTTGATAGATTATTTTTAAAAAGTTCTAATCGGTTTTCATTTATAGGTATAAAATTAATAATTTTACTCTGAATCTTAGGGCTTTTTCTTGGACAACAGACTAACTGCCCACAGTGATCAGACTGTAACATATTAATTAAGGATTTTTTTAAAGGCTTAGTGTTAATAAATATATTATCAATACAGGTAGCACTTGTGGCAGTCACTCTAGTTGGTTCTAAAAAAGTATGACTTAAATTATAAGATTTAAATAGATTTAAGAAATCAATTGATAAAGAACATTTCTCTAAAATGTTAATGTTGAAGTCACCACAAATAGCAACCGTTTTATGGCAATTATTAACTTTGCTTAGGGCATCCTCCATAATTACTAGAAAACTTTCAAAATGTGCACATGGAGGCTTGTATACACTCATAACAATGAACTGATCAAATTCGACACAAGATATCTCTATAACTCGCTCAACAGAGAGGCTCACAATATCAGACCTTTCTTTAAATTTTAAAAGTTTATTTATTATAATTAACGAGCCTCCTCGAATAAATTTTTCTCTGCTGAATGAGCTTGCAACCTGGTGGTTGTTGAAATTGAAAATGAACTGGTGGCTTTTTAGCCAATGTTCTGTAATACATAAAATATCAATATTGTTACAGTTCATGAACAATTCCAACTCTAACTCCTTACCCATCAACCCTTGTATATTTTGATGCACCAGGTTAATACAATTTTTTAAATTATTTTTTGTACAATGTGTGGTTGATGAAAGTGTGTTTTTATTACTTATATTTAAATTTATCAATGTCTTGTCTATATTATTGCCAGAGATTGACTCTATTGTCTCATAACTTAATTTAAAGGATTTGGAACAGATTCCAAGCTTATATTCAATGTCAAGTTAGACTGCTCAATAAAAGCAGTGTTATTAGCCAAATTTTTGGCTGTGTTATTAATATAATATGCTAGCGATGATGCTATTTGTCTTTGAATATATTGTGATAGATAGCAACTATCACATGTCAAATAAAAACTTCTAATGAAAGCATTAGAGTCAATAAAGTCAATAAAATCATTGTATAATGTCAATGTATGTAATTTACAATTTAATTTATATCTATAGTCATTTTCGGCCTGTGGCAACAACTTACTGTAGGGAAATGCAAGTAAAATAATTTTTCTAACTTTTAGGTGTAATAATTGGTCAAAATAGCTTTTAATAGTATTAAGATTTGTATTACCCCTTCCCCCAATAATTATGATTATTGTTGAATTAGGACAGTATGTTCTACTCAAAATGTTTTGTAAAATATGTGAAAAACTTGCTCCAGGCATACAAAAGTTGGTAACGGTTTGACCTGTCCTTTGTCTCAACAATTGGCTCATGTTCCTACCTATCTCATCACTAAGTATTACTAAATTGTTGGTGTTTGTCTTTGTATTGTGATGTGAGAAGGAGGTGCTATCATTAATGAAGCTGTTACTCATCACCGCTGACTGAGATAACATTGCAGAACTATCATTCAAAATGGTAGGCTGAGAACAACTTTGTGGTTTCAAGCTAGGTTCACTGATCTGATTATTAGTAGTAAGCGATAGGAGTCTTTGCTCATTGTATTTACACAAATCCACTAAGTCATCCATCGCCAAGATATGTTCATTAATTTGACTTTGTGATAATTGATATTTCTTTGTCATATTAAGTAAATAATCCTGTAAGCGATCAATCTCTGTCTGCAGGCAATGAATATCAGTATCATATTTTAAAAGATTATTATCTAGTTGAGTAATACAAATAGACATATCTTCCTTTAGAGCTATATACTTGCGGCAATAATTGACATTTGCTTTTGAAGTTTTAAATTTTCTTAATAATTTTTCCTTTTTCTTAATTTGTTTATTCAACTTTACATACTTTTTGAGTTTATTGGATGAGTTTATGGTTTTACTTGATTGAATAATTGAATTGTAATTAGTTAAGTCAATTGTAATAACTTTGTTACCTTCATTGTTTGAGTTGGCAGAAACCATAGATGGAGCGCTACCAACCAGCTCATCAAACAGTGATTGTGAAGTGGCTGCTTTGATGGACCGGTCTGCACACTCCAATCTATTAATATGATTATTAGCCTCACTTAGGAGGCCCTCTAACTGGGTGATGCGCTTGAGAGCGGTCTCAAACTCATTACTACAACTGTCAAAATTGTTTACTATTGATTGTAACCTATTGCGTTCATCTAGAGATGTAATCAAATTAGAATGAATTTCTGCCATCTCAGTTCTTAGTTGAGAATTTTTCTCTAAAACCTGTAACATCTCCCTCCCATTATCATCATGCTCCCTTTGTAGTGTCTCACACAAAGCCTTGTATTTCTTAAGTTCTATAAGCGTTAATTGAAATTTTCCCTCCTCTTGACGCGCCCTCCTGGTCATCATCTTGTTAATAAATTAAAAAGATCGCAAGAAACTTATTAACAAAAGACAGAAATAATAATTACTTGTTACTGTTGTAAGTATGACACTTAGGTTTGTGTAAGGCACCAACCAAGATGAGCCGGCTAATCGAGATATGTTCACTAGGTGTTTACTACTTATGTAAATAGTTTAAATGTTCGATATTACGTAAACTTACCTCAACTGCTCGAATATTAGAAAAGTAATGCAAAGTATTTTAAATTATATAGTTCGTTTGTTTGACAGATGACTTTGCAAAACTTTTACTATATGTTATTCACCAACATTCACTTCTAATTATGAAATTATATAGTTAATTATTAATATCACACACTAATAAGAGCTTAAAACACAAATAATACCTAATAAAGTTAATTCAATCAAATAAAATTAAATAAATATTGGGAGAAGCACAGTTTTACGTCCTAATACCAGTGTTGCCAGAGACCAAAAAACTATTTAAAATTTAATTTTAAATATGATGGAAAAATAAAGTCTACCTTTTTTTTGTTCCTTAATGTGATTTATTCCACTACTTCTATTACACCCACAGAGGTGTAATATTACACCCACATTTCGCCATGAATTTTTAGGTCCCCCGTAATAGGGGGCGAGCCTATTGCCGGAATCGAACCCGGGACCTCCGATCAGCAGTCGCGTGATGTATTAGATCAAATTCTCTTCATCATCAGCCTGCCGTAGTCCACTGCTGGATATAGGCCTTTCCAATGGCACGCCACTGAGCCCGATTTTCGGCTCTTCGTGTCCAGCCGCTGCCAGCCACTTTGCGTATATCGTCACTCCACCTAGCCGGAGGGCGTCCTACACTACGTTTGCCAAGGCGCGGTCTCCACTTTAGAACACGGCTACTCCATCGGTTATCGGTTCTGCGACAGATGTGACCAGCCCACTGCCACTTCAACGTGCTAATTCTCTGAGCTATATCGATTACCTTGGTTCTCTGTCGGATCACTTCATTACGAATTCGATCCTTCAGAGAAACTCCGAGCATAACCCTCTCCATAGCTCGCTGAGCGACCTTAAATTGGTGGACTAGTCGCACCGTCAGTGTCCACGTCTTCAAATTCTCTTATTGACTCACAATGCTGTCATGACGCAAATTAGGTGGGGTCGATAGCCAGCAGTAGACTGCAGAAGGCTGTATCATTGCTACCACTAGCACAAATACAATCTTTCTGTATCAAGTCTTTAGAACAATTTTATTCTGTATAAGTATATAAAATTCTAGCGTAGTTTCTCGCTGACTGACCGACAAGGTGGATCTGAACCTATTGGTCGTGAGAATTTAAAAATAGGCATGTACGTTCCTTGGCGTGTATAGAGGCACTAAGACAGAATTTTTGGAAGTTCCGCTCCTAAGGGGGCTAAAAAGTCCCGAAGGCGGAGCCGAAAGCGAAGAACTAAAATTATCAGTTAAACATTCAGTAATTACTTCAGATACATATTCAACGTAATTACATATATAAACATACGCGTCACAGTACTCTAGGATATTTACATAAACATTTTACTACGGCTACTTTTATCGGCGCGACATGAGAAACTCATTGATTTATTCATATTACAGTCTCATATAAAATTCTATCAGCTGCAAACCGAATAACTTGTAAAACTCATTTAAATAAACATGAAATAATTATGGACTATATCTATGTTCAGATATTATAATAAGGTCAATGAACTCAGACCAGAAGGCCTATTCGACAGTGACTGAAACTGTATTTTGATTGAAATGCGATTTGATTTTGAATTGACTTACAAGTGGTATTCAACGAATTAAATGTCATTATAGTCTTATTTGATACATATAGTTCGACGTTGACACAAACGAGTAGTTCAATTAAGCTAGTTGCGTGTTAAAGTATCAGTTAATTTACGAGAATACCATTTATGACACTGATACAAGTAGATTGAAACTGCATTTTGAACAAATATAATTACGAGAATAATTGGCCTCCAGACCGAAAAGTCAAGTAGTTGAGTAATATTGTTATCGTTTGACAGATTTCGAGTTCAATCGATTGAAATGTTGACATTAACTACTAGTGTGAGTGTGGAGCTTGGCTGGAGATTTTCCTAATGATAATATTAACTGCACCCTAAGAAAATTCACTTTCGGGCATCAAATCACAAATTATGCGGAGTTAAGTTACATTGTAACTGCAAAGCTTACATATTTCTTAATGTATGCTTTGTATCAAAATTATACCAAGATAAAAATTAACCATTGACATGACACAACGATTTATATTGGGTAGGAATTAAACCTAAGATCTCCTGGATTTTAGTGGCTAATCATCAACTGAACAGTGAGATTTTACCAACATACGAAGCGAATCTACCTCATTGTTAATATATAATTTTTATCCTTTTTCGTATTTTATAAGCGGACAATATAGGTTTGGCTATTGATTTAAACGAGATAAAAAACAATTTAACATCTCGATATTCATTAATTTTGACGGAAAACACATTATGTAACTTATTCAATAACTTTATCACAATAGCCGTACAAAAATAAACTTCTGCTAAACGTTATATAATAGATACACCCACAGATAAAAATGGATTGTGTATCTAAGGAATATTCTCGGAGATAAATTAACTTTGTACAATTTTCGACGATCTGGCCTACGCATGTTCAGGAAGAGTATGTCAACAATGTCATTATATATTTTATAACCTATAGGCAACGTCCTGACAAACAATGGCAACTAAGTAATTATAGTTCACAGTGAAAATTTACTTTAATACTTTTCAATTTCTAAGCCGCACATTCTTCTGGTTTCATTCTTGATCCAATATTGAGGTTAAGGATACAAAAATATTAAAATTGACTAAGCCCATTTTGGGTTTTTGCAAAACTAACAAACAGTGATTGGTGTCATAATTATATACACCTACCCGACGTAGCATGTTATAAAATATTTAAGATACAAGAATTATTTTGTCAATTACATATTATCTTGGTAGAAGATCAAAGCACTTACTACGGAATTCAATATTCGCTCTACAGATAGATCTATATAGATTTAAGATTCGTTTTTGACATAAGTTCCATACAAAATATGTCAAACACGAATCTCGCATCTCAAAATCCATGTATGGATCGAATATTGAAAATGGCAGTTACTCGTAGTAGTTTGATATCCTACTGGCAAGTGTAAGACAAAGGTTCTGCGCTCACCGTACGCAATCTCCAGTTGTGACTGGAGTTCGTGAAGACATAGCTGTCTTATAGAATAATGTAACTTGTAATTCAAGAATGATTATATCATGTCTTGTTGTTCTATGTGTTCCTTAAGTTGCAAAGTTCCTCACGATATAACTATTCCTGACATCTACTACGCCTAAGAATAATGTAAAGGGAAGACGACACAGGTCGACGACGTCATACAAAATTACGGTTACTTTGAAGGTTACTTACGACGCGACGTTCAAACTATTCGTCCACACACAATTTTCTACTTATACTTTAACTTCAAACAACAAAAGCCCAAACTGTAGCCACATAATGTGTTCATTTAATTTTAATTTCACGTTACCAACGAAAATCACAGACCGACTTTCTTATACTTGCTTTGATCGATAAACATCAAAGGTCAAAGGTTTGTCGCGTGAACAACCAACTTCACGAACGCACAATTATGCTTAGTATTAGTACATTGTGTATTTATTATTTCGTTATACAAATGTAGCTTAATGTTGACGCTTGCTCTACTTATTAACGGTCCCTTTTCAGGCCAGAGAAACGGCCTTGTAGAAAGAATTCCGATAAGAAATAACAATTAAAAGAAGTAGCTTTGATTAAATAACTTTGCTTTATATTTAAACTGTTGCTATGTACCTTTGTCTATTCTAAAACTGTTCGTATATAGATACTTTAGAAATGGATTAAAATATAAGCATTGTTTTAAATTGCTACAAATAGAAAGCCAGAACACTTCTAAACTGAACCAAATGTTACACGGCAGAGCTATTTGATTCTCATATAGTTTTGTTATATAACTGACATTATATTTTAACATGATGTTTACAAATTCGGGCACAATAAAGATCAGAAGAAAATTTTTTTTCGTAGTTTTAGTCACTTTGTAATAATAGCACTATACATTAGTAGCTTGCTGTGTAATAAATGCTATGAGCCATCAATATCTCATAAACAGGTTGCTAAGAATAAAGACATCTAATACATACTTATATGTATCACAGACGAGCTTGATTAAATGAATAATTTATTTCGAATACAAATCGCTATATAAATCTTAGTTTATATAATAAAGGTTAATATATTCATAAATATTTTAGAGTATGATTTATTCTCATTTTCTCGTCACATAAATAACTCAAAATATCTTGTTATAACTGAACTTTATCGTCAACGGGCTTTCTGCGTAAAGGACTTAATTTTATGTACAATGAATATTATAGAAGTCAAGGAGATGTTACATCTCCTTGACTTCCTCCTTGACCTCGCCGTGCTAGGAGACGCTTTAAGCTTCGGGACTGAGAATGCCTTCACAATAACATCAATAGCGAGAAAATCACTCACTTTTGATTTGCTGACGATTTCATAGTCTTAGTTGAGACCTTAAAAGAAGCCCAAAGCTCGTTAGCCCCTGTCGATGAAGGCTACATCTCTCCCTACTCTTTACCTTTCATAAGGGTGGTGGTGCTAAAGGATCTAGGGGGAATGCTAATTAAGGATCGCTGCAATTAAGTAAGTTTATTTTTAGAAAATATGATACTTTACTTAAAATGCGCTTTTTTTAAAATTGAATATTATATTATCTCCCATCGATGTCTGAAGTCTACGGGCCCACTGATACTCATATAAATAATAGCTTCTATGTAAATAATGACGCTCATAGCTTAGTTTGCTGTTTGTGGTAGGTCGGCATGTTAAGCAAAGCTTGCTCGGGTTGCCATTCGATTGGGTATCGCATGTGGCATACATCAGAGCGCTATCGCGCTTCGGCGGGCATGTAAAGCTGTTGGTCCCGGTTCTTGTCATGTTTTAGGGCAAGAATCATAAGGCATGTCGGAACTCCTTCGGACGGTCTCAAAACTCCGACACCAGAGTTGGCCACTCACACACCCAAAAACGAGCGGTTATATAAACCTCCTACGTCCACATATTCCATTAATATCTATTTCAAAACTTTCCTACAAAAAACGCTGACGCTCCTTGCTGTTGGCCGAAGGCTATCCCATCGCCAAACATCTCAGCAACTTCAGAGCACAGAACAAATATACGCTAAAGATCGGAAGAAAGTTGGCGCAAAACGAACTTTGTGTGGCAACCGCAAACACAGTTTAAGTTAAGTAAACCGTTTAATATCACTCGTTGCTAGTTAAATTTCTTAATTCAATTACATATAATTATGTTTGCCTCAACATGTACTAGTTTCTGCCATGTGTCTATGAATAAAAAAATAAATAAAAATCACTATGGTTCCGTTTCACGAGAGTTATTGCACGCTTTTTTTCGTAACGATTTACATGGTAGATGTTCCTTTGACTCAGTATCCTTACCGTTTTCTTCTATCTGTGATTTGTTTAAGTAGGACATTTTTTGTCTTTATTAATATTATTATAGTGATAGCTTATGAACGTTCATTTTCTTCAAAGGAGGGAGAATTCAAAAATAATAATTAAATTACATCAAAGTTTATGACACGTGTTTTACCGACGGTTCGCCGTCCAAAAATATATCGGACAAGGTCACACGGGTCACGTTTTTACTACAAGTGTAGTGAGCTCTCTATATCGAGTGAAAACTGGAGTGAAACCATACCTTGAACCAATACCAAGAGCCCAAGGTGAGAACCATAAAAACCCTACCCGTACCCCGTTAAGTGAACAGCCCAGTATCATGTTCAAGAGCTATACCGTACATTCTTTTATTGGTAGAGGAACAGAGACATGACTTTTTTTTGGGAACGGGTTGGAAAACCCTCATGGAGTCCCTCCGCCCTGGGGGGGGGGGAAGGACGAAGGGGACTGTCAGACTCTTACTGACTAAAAACCAACCCGTGCTCCGCATGTACCCATGTATCGGAGGGTAGGGTTTCACCGAAGCATTCCTCGCTACTCCCCGACGGGTATTGGACCGCCAGATGGTCAGGCGGGCACCGAACGAAACCCCCTTGCCGGCTGATAAAGGTGTTCGGCTCCGCCGCCAAAACACCCAGCGGCCGCAGAGGATAGGGATGACGGCAACGCAACACCGCATCTCCTCTTCCTCTACGGCCCCACCACGACTCAACGATGTTGCGCCCCCATTTATTTATTTTTTATTTATTTATTTTAAAACTTCATGTACAATATATTGGTACATTGGCGGACTTAATGCTAAAAGCATTCTCTTCCAGTCAACCATAGGGTGATGCAGAGATAGGTATGGTAGGCGTACAAAACAGTTTTGCTTTATCTGAAAACTTGAGAAGAGTGATAATTTTATTATAAATAATTATCATGAATAAGTACATAGATATAACATTACATACATACTATATAATACATGTATATACATGAATAGATAAAATATATAAATATACGTATATACCTAAGTATATATAAATATAAATCATAAATATATATGTATATATAATATAATATGTAAGTAATAGTTAGGATGATTGTGCCAGTAGTCCCTTACGAATATGTTCACGCACCTTTGATTTAAACGTCCAGCGGCTAGTAGCCGTCCTGATCTCCAGAGGAAGGGAATTCCAGAGTAGGACTGATTGGACTGTGAAAGAAGAGTGTACAAGTCCAGAAGTGTGTGATGGGCATAAAAGTAGTAGGTTATTAGAGGAGCGGAGATCTTTTGCGTGATTGGAGCTTAAATATTGAAAATTAGATTGAAGGTATGCAGGGGGAGATGAAGAATGAAGAATAGAGAAGAGCGTTGTGAGAGCACGCAAACTCCGGCGCTGACGAATGGGGAACCAGCGTAGTTCGGAACGAAAAGCAGACACATGGTCATACTTGCGAAGATTATACGAGTAAATAAATTGAATGCAGTTATTAAGAAGGCGGTCAACTTTATCAAGAAGATCTGCATTCAGGTCAAAATAACAAACATCACCATAATCGATGACCGGGAATAGTAAAGTTTGCACTAACGTTATCTTTGTCTTCACGGGCAGAAAATGTTTAAGCCGATAGAGAGATCGCAGGGTCCCGGTAACACGCTTGCTCACGTTCGTAATATGAGTTCGCCAAGTAAGTGTGTCATCAATATGTAACCCTAAATTTTTTACATTAGATGTAACTTCAATAGTAGTTCCATCAAAAACAATTGATGGAAGAGATGCCACATTTACACGGCACATCATGCGGCTCCCTCCTATTATAATTGCCTGACACTTTGAAGGGTTTACATGTAAGCCAAACCTATCGGACCAATGTTTTATAGCTGCTAAGTCAATATTCACCGCGTCAATAGCATCAGACAGATTTTCGACCCTAGCCTGAGCATACAACTGCAAGTCATCGGCGTACAGATGGTAGGTACACCGAAGGTCTTGGGTTATGAGATTGATGAACAGAGCGAACAGAAGAGGAGATAAAATACCGCCCTGTGGAACGCCAGAGTCGAGAACACACCAAGATGAACAGGATTCATCAATGCGAACCGCCTGCTGACGCTCCCGAAGATAAGAGGAAAACCAATCCAGTGCATCAGATGAGATCATAAAATGGGAGAGAATGGATAGAAGGATATCGTGACTGACGGTGTTAAAGGCGTTCGAAAAATCAACCAAGACCAACACAGTGACCTTGGCATCCTCAACGCCCGCCCTAACATCGTCAGTCACTTTTAGGAGTGCGGAGGTAGTGCTGTGTCCCGGTCTAAAACCCGACTGGAGAGGACTTAATAAGTCGTTGACATAAGCAAAGCGGGACAGTTGCTTATGGACACAGGCCTCTAACACTTTAGAAAGGAAAGGAAGGATGGATATAGGACGGAAGTGGTTGGGCAATGACGGATTTGGGATCTTGGGTAAAGGTCGGATATAGGCTTTACGCCATACGGATGGAAATATACCGGTATCAAAGGAGAAGTTGATTATGTGGGATATTGCGGGTAGGAGCTGGTCTAAAACAAGTATCAACATTCGGCGACTAATGTTGTCACATCCGACAGCCTTGGTTTTGATGGATAGGATAATTTTTTTTTATCTCACCTGGCGCAACCGGAGAAAATCTAAATGGATCAACTGTAATACGGGGCAAATGTCTTATATATTCGACCGTCTGACATCGGATTAAACAATTTAAGGTCGGAGTGGTGGCGAAATAACGATTTATATCATTTAAACGGATATTGTTCGGTAGATCGAAACTTTGCTGTTTGCCGTATTTGCCAATACCAAGAGTTCCGAGGAATCTCCAGGTAGCAGCGGAGGAACTGAGTGAAATATTTTCGAGAATATGGCGGCGTTTGGCATTCCGTACCATCTGGTTGCACCGATTTCTTGCAGTCTTGAAAGTTGCCCAATTGTCGTCAGTCCGTTCTTTCTTAAATTTACGAAATGCTCGGTCCCTGCGTCTCATAGCCATTTTGACTCCCCTGGTCATCCATGGGGCTGGAGGACGTTTCAATTTAACCTTTCTGACTGGGGCATGTTTGTCGTACAGGTTGATCAGTAAATTGTTGAAAATATCAAGTTTGTCATCTACAGAACTAGCCGCCAGCAGAGGTTCCCATGTAATGGCAGATGCATCCTGTGATAATTTATTTTCGTCGATCCGAGCAAAGTTACGCATGTGCAAAACTTTGGGTTGGGGTTTGGGTGGTTTAAGGTTGTAGGAGAGGAATATGAGGTCATGACGGGAAAAACCAGGAGCGGGGTATTGGCCATGAAAGGATATGAGGGAAGGGTTAGATGAAAGGATTAAATCAAGCCACGTATCCTCTCCATTATTATTGTGATGAGTTGCTTGTAGTGGTAAATTATGGAGACAGGCTGACTCAATAATATGAAGCAGTTTACGGGCTCGAGGGGAGTGAGGAGTAAGGAGATCAGTATTAAAGTCACCCATTATTAAGTGATGTGCATATTCCGACCCTAAAGATTCCAGAATCTCTTCGAAACTGGAGAAGTAGTCAACAGCTGGGGGACAATAGACAACTCCCAAGACAGTTTTAACTCCGTTCACAATAACCTCTAAAAAGAGATATTCTGCCGAAGCCGAAGAAGAAGAAGAAGTTGCAAGAATTTTAAAAGGAAAGTGACTACGGAGGTAAATTGCAACACCACCACCTCTCCTGACAATCCGGTCATGCCGGATAAGAATAAAACCGGGTAAAGGATATGTGGTGGAGAGCAAATTTGGTTTTAACCAGGTCTCAGAGATCAGGACGGCGTGAACGTTGTCATTATTACTAAACGCTTCTAACAAGTCACTATAGTGGCTTGGCACGCTTTGAGCATTTAAATGGCATACGTTTAGCAACTGAGTAGATTTAAACTTAAACGTGTCACGCACAAACTCACCAAGTGTTCTATCAGGCACTGAACAGTAGCTGTCATCATCTGAATTGGCAGAACAGAAGGACAAATCATCTTCATCGGAACTCATAAATAAATTTTATATAAATAAACTATATAAATATTAATATAATAAAATATGTATTATAAGGTAAATAAAATGTACTAAAATTTAAACTATTACGTACCTAAAATTTACTAAAGTAGTGCTTACCATCTCTGCACCACCCGCCAGCAAACACACTATTGAAAGAGAGAGAAAAAAAGAAATCTACTACATCACTAGGCATAATATTAAACTAATTAATCTAATTATTAAACAGCCAGATCCGCAACAAATCAGACATACATAAAATATGTTTTACGAACTTACGACGGAACGAAACGCATTATATCAAAAATGTCACAAATGTCAAATTGACAGGTTGACAATTGATACAGAAATAATTAAAAATAGAGTGAAATATGAATCTACAATAACATGTGGGTAAACAATAAATTATAAATACAAACTAGGTTTTTATGCACGACGTCAACAAGTACAGTAATAAACTAAGCCAAGCGTTTGTAAACAGTCTCATCACAATTCGGTGTGCTAGCGTAATGTTGAATCGAGCCGTTTAGTATTGTTTAGCAACGAAACAAGTGATAGGGATTAAATCAGTTCCTACGTGATACGCCTTTTGTCGCAGCTACGGTGCCCTTAGTTGTGGTGCCAGGCTTCGTCGCAGATGAGCTGTCCCCTGATGTCTTTGGATACTTTACTAGAAGTGGGTTCAGTTCGTCCATGGATGTTACCTTGATCCGACTGCTATCAGGAGCTTTGATCACAATGACCCCATCCTGCGTCCAGCATGACCGCATTCCGAAGTGAAGACGAGCCCTGCTGAACGCCGCCTGCCGAGCCTTCGTCAAAAACTCCTTGATGAATATTGAGGTGCCTTTCAACGTGGTCTTCGCTCTTCAGACTGCTGCCCTATGGCCCAGATCACAGAACCGAACAAGTATGGGTCGATGACGGTCCTTGGTGGGATTGCCAAGCCTGTGCGCTGACTTAATTGCTGCAGCTGTCACACTTTTTATTGCGAGTTTGGTGTTGACAATATCCACAATGGTTTGAGTGCAGTCCTCCTTGTCCGCTTCAACGATTCCCGAAAAGATAAGAGCCTTCCGGCGCTGCCTGGTTTCGATGTTGTCACACATCTTTGCACATTCAACGATTTGTGTTCTAAGCAAGCCGAGCATGTTAAAGATGAGCTCCCTGAAGGTCCTGAACTCCTCGGCCACCTTCGCAACAGTATCCTTTGCTGGCATGCTGTTTTGTATCTGCGCTTCCAGTTCACCCATACGTCTTGTGAAGCATTCTTCTAGGGATTTCTGTGCTGATTGGATGTCAGATAGTTGCGACATAGTGAAGTGTAGTGAAATATCCCACAAACTCGTGATGTAATGTCAAGTGAATCAGCTGGCAGGTGGTGTCTAGTGTTTTACCTTTACTGTTACATACACAGTGTCACAAACGTGAGTACGTAATGTATATAGTCTATTTCACTGAAGAAACTAATAAAAACTGTGAATTTATATGAATATCTATTTAAATAAACTTTTCCAAAAATCGTGTATGTCTCTACTTTTTGAGCACCTACCGCCGAAAAAACATACATTTAGTCGCGGGAGATAGGGCGCGCGTCAACGCAACACCGACACACCTCTCCTCCCGCGACTGCAACCGACTGCGAGGGACAGACAGAACTGTCCCCCGCACCCGCACCCTGGGACGCATCCTACGCAGGCCCCACGCAAGCCCACGCGGAGCGTCCCCTCCCGGAATCCCACTTAGCTTCACCGTGGGTGTTGGACCTCACCCACGGTTACTGAGCCCCCCGCCACAACAAGGTGGAGATCCTATGGGGCGGGAACAGAGACATGCCTGATGACAACCAATAATCTACATATACGAGGGTCAAACTGAAAGTTCTTAGAACTGGCCACTTATAAACAATATAATAAAAAAAATATTCTAAAATTTGAAAATAGAACTCTTTGCCAATATTACTGAGTATATATTTCATTCATTTGTCATTTGTTTTACGATTTGGCGGCAAATTGAAAATTGTCTGTGTCACGTCAACATGAATTTAACACGAGAAAATTTTCGTGCAATGATTTTTTATGACTTTCGATGTCATTTAAGTCAACAAGAAAGTTATGATAGACTACGATTGGCCTTTCACGATGAAGCCCCATCTCGTGCGACTGTTTACAACTGGTTTAATGAGTTTAAACGTGGTCGCACTAATCTCACTGATGATGTACGTGAGGGACGGCCTTCTACGGCGACGACTGAAAATAACATCTGTGTTGTGCGGCGTATGATAGAGACTGACAAAAGAGTGACCTATCAGCAGATTCGGACAAGCTTAGGCATCGGTATGAGTCAAGTGCACAAAATCCTCCACGAACATTTAGCGGTCAGGAAGCTTTGCGCCCGGTGGATACCTCATAATTTGACTAAGGCTCAAAAACTCCATCGTGTGGATTGGTGCCGTAAAATGATTGAAAGATTTAACGGAGGTGACTCAAATGCTGTGTTCGACATACTAACAGGTGACGAAAGCTGGATTTACTGTTATGATCCTGAAACCAAAAGACAATCTGCTCAGTGGGTGTTTCCTTTCGAGGAGTTGCCAACTAAAGTGAAGAGAGATCGAAGTGCGGGAAAAAAAATGGTGGCCTCGTTCTTTGGAAGGATAGGTCATTTCGCAACAATTGTCTTAGAGGATCAAAAAACAGTTTCTGCAGAATGGTACACTACCAATTGTTTGCCACTTGTCTTGGAAAAAGTTCGAGAGAAACGACCTCGCAGTAGGATCCTCCTTCACCACGACAACGCCTCGTCGCACACCGCCAAGCGAACGATCGACTATTTGGCGACATCAAACGTTGAATTACTGGGTCACCCGCCGTATAGCCCCGACCTCGCGCCTTGTGATTTTTATTTATTTCCAAAAATTAAAGAAAAACTTAAAGGAAAGCGGTTTATGAATGCTGAAGAAGCGGTGGCTGCGTATCGCGATGCCATTGAAGAGACCCCTAAGGACGAGTGGGCAAAGTGCTTTTCCCAGTGGTTCCATCGCATGCAGCGGTGTATTGACGTCAATGGACAATATTTTGAAAAGATATAATAAAACTAATAACTGGCTAATGTAATCAGTTTTTGATTTTCTAAGAACTTTCAGTTTGACCCTCGTATGAGGTCTTTACCTATGAAATTACCGTTTTTCATGAAATAAATTAAGTGTATTTTTTTCTATATTTTTACATCTATTGATCAAAATAATCACCCATGCAATCAATGCATCTTTGCCAACGCATTGGTAGCTTATCATTTCTTGAAGAAATCAGCTGGACGGGAGGCTACCAATTCTTCAAAGGCATTTTGTACTGCCTCTCGGGTATTGATTTTTCTGCCCGCCAAGAAGTTAGCCAAAATCTGGAAAAAGTTGAAGTCTGTAGGCGCAAGGTCTGGTGAGTACGGCGGATGACGGAGAACTTTCAACCCCAGCTCTTGTAACATTGAGACCGTCTGCTCTGTGTGAGGTCGTCGGTTGTCGTGCTGGAGCAGTGGAGCCGAACAATTAACCAAAGCTGTATGGAGACGTGCGAGCTTCTCCATCATTGTGTTCAGTTCTTCATAGTACACATCTGCAGTAATGCTCTTCCCGTTTGGTAAGAATCTGTGATGAATTATACCACAGGTCAGACTACAAAACAGTGACCATCAGTTTTCTAGGGGTAAGTTTTCGTTTAGGCCATTGCTTTGGTGCTAAACCGGGGTCCAACCAACGTGCTGAGCGCTTAAGATTGTCAAACAGGATCCATTTCTCATCACAAGTAACAATGCGGTTCAAAATTCCTTCATTTGTATGCCTGTTGAGCTATGCAAAGCACGTCTCGACGCGTACTTCGCGCTGGCGATCATTGAGTTCGTGGGGTATCCATTTGTCAATTTTTTTACCTTGCCAATTTGACGCAAATGGACTAATATTGTTTTGATGCTAACGTCGAAAGCTGCTGCTAATTCAGTCGTAGATTGAGTATCATCAGCACCTTCTATAATCGCCTTTAATTCTTCATTGTCGGCCAAAGTTTTTGGACAATCACGGGGTTCATTTTTAAGGTCAAAAATTTCCAGAACGGAAGCGGTAACACCAATAACGGGTAGTGCGTTTGTTTGTAGTGTTCGCTCTGTAAACGTCGTTGATGTAGCGTGCCGATTGTGCCGCTTTGCTGCCACGACGGTACTCATGCTCCATAATTATTAGAACTTTTAACGTATCCATGAAAAAAAACGTAACAGTTACTATTAACAAATGACGATTTTAGAAATAATAATTCCTTTTTTTAAATAAAATTAATTTGAAATTAAGCCAAAAAAAAATTTAATTTGAAATAGCCAGTAAGGCAGAACGGCAATTTCATAGGTAAAGACTTAATTCTCGCCCTTGGGATCGCCACCTTGTCGTGGTGGGGAGGGTCAGTAACCGTGGATTGGTCACCCGCGGTGAAGCTAAGAGAGATCACGGGAGAGGACGCTCCACGTGGGCTTAGAGGGGCCTGCGCAGGATGCGTCCAACGGTGCGGGTGCGGGGGTCAGTTCTGTCTGTCCCTCGCAGTCGGGCGCGGTCGCGGGAGGAGAGGCGTGTCGGTGTTGCGTTGCCGCGCGCCCTATTTCCCGCGACCAAATGGGGGCGCACCACTCGATGCGTCGTGGCGGGGCCGCAGGGGAAGAGGAGATGCGTGTTGCGTTGCCGTCCTCCCTATCCTCTGCGACCGCTGGGTATTTTGGCGGCGGAGCCCAATACCTTAATCCGCCGCCAAGGGGGTGTTGTTCGGGGCCCGTCTGACCATCTGGCGGGCCAATACCCGTCGAAGGGTAGCGACGAATGCTTCGGCGATACCATACCCTCCGACACATGGGTACATGAGAAAGTCGAGATGATTTTTAGTGGAAACACCACATACTCCGGCTCTCATTTCCCCCAAGAGTCGGAGATCCGAACTAACTAACTTAACTATTCAATTGCCACCAAACACAATTAATTTTGTGGTTTTTAGGGTTCCGTACCTCGAAAGGAAATAACGGAACCCTTATAGGATCACTTTGTTGTCCGTCCGTCTGTCAAGACCCTTTTTCTCAGGAATGCGTGGAGGTATCAAACTGAAATTTATACTAAATACTCAAATCTACGGTTCCATAGAGCTGTAAAAAATTCAAACATCTAATCCAACGCAATCAAAAGATACAGCTGATTATGCTGCAAATTGCAGCATATTTTCAAACTCGCATTGGAATCAAAACCTATAGGGTACTTCCCGTAAACTCAGAATCTTGAAATTTGGTACGAAGCAACGTCTCATATCACATATAAAGGAAAAATTGCGAAAACCGTAAATTTTTTGTTTCAGCATATAAAAAAATATTTTTAATAAATTTAAAGTTACTACCCCTTACCCTTGAACGCGTAGAGGTATTAAATTGAAATTCATATCAAATACTCACGTATATAACACCATTAGGCTGTAACAAAATCAAACTTCTATGTCTACGCAATCAAAAGAAAGAGCAATATAATCATATTTTCTAACTCGCGATTACTCGCAAGGGAATCTAAACCTACAGGGTACTTCCCGTGAAATCAAAATCTTGAAATTTGGTACAAAGCAACGTCTTATATCACATATAAAGGAAAAATTGCGAAAACCGTAAATTATTAATTACATCATATAATAAAAATATTTTTAATAAATTTAAAGTTACTACCCCTTTCTTTTGAACGCGTAGAAGTATTATAATGAAATTCATATCAAATACTCAGGTATATAACACTGTTAGGCTGTAACAAAATTAAACTTCTATGTCTACGCAATCAAAAGAAAGAGCAATATAATCATGTTTTCAAACTCGCGACTACTCGCAAGGGAATCAAAACCTATAGGGTACTTACCCGTGAACTAAAAATCTTGAAATTTGGTACGATGCAACGTCTTATCGCACAGATAAAGGATGCGGAAGGCTGAGGACCGTGTACTGTGGTGCGTGTTGGGAGAGGCCTATGTCCAGCAGTGGACTGCGATAAGCTGATTGAGATTGAGATTTCAAATAATTACATATTCTTCAAACCGTTTTGCTAATTATTCTATTTGTCGACCAGCCAGCTTGTCATGTAGACGTAACTATGACATACGTGCTCTTTGATAACCGTAGTGTGAACATGGTGTGGACAGTATAACATACTATCACAATATAATTATGGCTATAGTTGCATTAATTGTCAACGAAAATACTATTTAACATAGTATAATACCTATGCCTCCCGATGGAAGTTGTTTATTTCATGCAATAGCGTTCTCTATTTATAATACCACTAACTTTGAACAAACACAAATACTAAGGACCACAATACTTGTTTATATTTATAATAACTGGGACGAGTTTCATTTATATACAAGCGATGCCCGGAGAGATCCTTTCTCTTCACGACATGAGTACAAAGCTACGATGCTCCAATCCTCTAGCTATGGCGGTACTGCTGAGGTGAAGGCAGCAGGATGTTTGAATACAGCGAGGTTCGAAGTGTATGAACATAATACGGGTATTCTAAGGGGTGTATTTTGGCAGAGAAGGATATGTAATAAAGCGTTTACTTCTTTCAGGCAATTTATCATCAGGTCATTATGATTTTTGTTTGCCAATTGTGTGCGAAGGATTTCTTAATAATACATACAATCATATTAAGGTAAGCTTGCTAGAAAAAAACTCTAGATTCAAAGGTTGGCCGTCCTAAACGCAATAAAAGTGGTCGTCCTAAAAAATCTGAAATGTACTGCTCAGAACAGGAACGGCCAGCTATAGCGTTGCATAAATACAACAATATACGGCAGTAACCTCAATATGTATAATTTATGTTCTCGTCTGATGGTCGTGGGAGACTTCAATATTGATTTTAGAATAAATCCCCAAAATGGAATTTCTACATCTTTTTCATCTATAAACATGTTTCCGTTAATAAACACTAGCACAACACGAAGTAGTACAACTAAAGATAACTTTTTTTCGAACTTCAATATTCAATGTGGTACTATTCCTACCTTTTTCAGTCACCATTTACAGGTCTGGTTATTTGGTACTTAATTCCATACTTTAAAATTTTCATTTCCATCTTTACGTTTTTTTTTAATTTACATAATGTATCACATCTTTACATACATCACGCCTTTTTATTCCCGAAGGGGTATGCAGAGGTGTATTACACACCCACACTACGCCAGTTATGTTTCGGTCCCAATGTAATAGGGGGCGAGCCTATTGCCATATACCGGGCACATTACTTAGCGAGCGATAATTAACGTTTTAAACACCCACATAATTATGTAACTCCGAAAAGTCAGTGATGTGTGTCCGTGGTACCTGAGGATCGAACCCGACATGATCGTCTCTGCAGTCCGTTACGTACACCACTGGGCTATCGCCGCTTACTTATTTTTTTTTTTTTTTTTATAAAGAATATAAATTATTGTTTTATTTTGTGTGCAAATAGTCACCTAGTAATAGTTTTATTTTCATCGCAAATAAATACTATAATTATTAAAAATACTTTATTAATATTTTTGTTACAGATTTCTAATAGTCACTAAAAACTTTGTAAATCAATAACTTTGATAAAAAATCTCACCATCATTCATCAGCAGACTTTTGCAAGGCTGCTGCAAGGCTAGTATAGGTATTTAAGTTATATTATAAAAGAAGCGATATATGTTAATATAAAATAAAGGATGACTGATTACAAACGACAAAGAGGCCTTTTTCTTTAAATAAATTAAGGAAAAAGGCCTCTTTGTCTCCTCCAGCTTTCCATACTCTAATGTCATGGTTTTCATTTTGCTATAAAAATACCATAACTATGACTGGTGAACTTTTACTTATATACCTACAGGTTTGTACGGAACCCTCGGTGCGCGAGTCCGACTCGCACTTGACCGGTTTTTTTGTCTATTGGTCGGATAATGGAAATCAGGATCTGTTTTGGCCTCATGGTTCAATATTATTTTTGCGTATTTTTCTATAACTGTAAATGTGTACCTACTATGATGAAGTGTTGAAATATTCCTTAATACGGCTATTACGATCAATACATATACCAAAAAATAAAAAGAACACAGAATTAGTGTTATACAACGTCAAATTGGTTTTACAACATTAATCAAACTAAAAAACTCTTAAAACCAATACCTTCACGAAGTCTGGTCTTAGTCATATATTTTACCTACAATCACTTGCAATGCATTTCTGCATAGTAGTTAGTCTATGATCGTAAATGACGTCACGTAAAAATAAAGAAATACATTTTAATGTGGTATTATGATACATTTAACTCTTTTATTTACATAAATAATTAAAAGTATTGACTAACGCTACTACAGATACAAGTTCTGATTCAAATTAATCGATATATCGTCGCCACACAGTCAATAAACGAAGCGGACCCACACCGCAGGTAAGTCAAAGTGACACTAGATTGCTTTGCCGGTATGTTCATGCAAAGCATTTGAACAAAGTAAATGTTCTGAATGCTACATCTAGTACTTTAGTACATATATATCGATGCCTACACCCAATTAAAGGCTTTCTTTAAAAGAAACATGATATTAGGCATCTCTCAAATGGTATAATATTATACAAAATAGCAGCTTGCCAAGATTTTAATGAACAGAAAGCTTTCTCGTTCAAAACACGAATTGGCTGGCTTAATATTTTAACGGGTTCTGCAATTTGCTTGCGAAATAATATAATTGGCGAAACGGACTGTGATATCCTGTTTGTAAGTTATTACGTATACAGTGATATCAAATTACAGCTCGAGAGTAATGCACATGTCCACAAGTCAAGCTAAACAGTTGCAGAACAATTCTAACAATTACCTATATATCCTACACCAAAAGAATGGTATAAATGTCAAAATTTTGTAGCTTGATGAGTACCTCAGTAGTGTGCACAACGTAGTCAGCAATATATTTATACTTTTATATCGGTGATAAAATACAAATCATTATGATCCTCATCTCAACCTAGACAGCCTCTCCCAAAACTATCTACATCGACCGCGATCTTGAGCCGCTCACATTCAACCGTGCACCACGATCTTCAGCGGATTGTTGTAACCAACAATCTGCTAAAGATCGTGGTGCACGGTTAATACCTTGCGGGCGGTTTACCCCTGCTATCGTCCTGTACGTGGTCGCGACTCCAGAACTCAAAATACCAATATGTGACGTTACATACATTCCTTATTAATATTATTTATGAGAAAGTATTTGTATTTTTTCTTAACGTATATTTGTATCTTTTATGAACGAAATATACAAGATGCATTTACCCCGCCAACCTGTTCTATAGACGTCCTATGCACCCATGGATTAGTAGGTATTTCGAAAATTGCACGCGCGCATTTTTTATAGCGGCTTGAAAAATGTGAATCCTTAAAAAAAAGTAATTTCCTAGGTTTTATTTTTGCTTAGTATGACTTGGCATGATGTCCAGAACGAGTATACTTCGGCTTGGTGATGGGTCTTGTGACACCCTGTATATAGCAAATATAAAAAGTCATCATTTTTAAATTTGCTATTATTATATCTATCTATCGATCAATTGTCACGCCTGTCTCCCGTTGAGGTAGGCAGAGAATATGGAACGCCAAATGCTCCGGTTCAAAGACTCCTCTTTCGCTTCCATGACATTTATTAAACTTATTATGCATGCTCGCCGGTTATGGGTACTTTTAATTTGGCCCTTTTTTAGTACGTCACCTATTTGGTCGGCGTCCCCTACCGACATCTTCATTCATTCTTACACGATACACTTCTTTCGTATTTCTACTTTCATCCATCCGTTCCAAATGTCCAAACCATCGCAACATCCCTTTCTCAATCTTTGTCATTTCATCTTCTTTTAGACCACACTTCTCTCATATCACCCTGCTTTTTACATATATGTATCTTCTTATTGATCGCTTGCTAAAAAGTGAAAGAAATCGAAGTCTCGTGTTCTCCAAAATTTTCTCGATAAACGTAGTCTCCCAACCCACACTTGGCCACACCCACACTTGGTGGTGGACTATGGCCTGACCTTTCTCATATTCAAAAGAGACGAGATTCTCGTATAAAGGGAGGAGATTTTTTATAATTTTTTAGACTGATGATTATTATAATTTACCAAATACACTTCGCGTTGTAATTCGGACATCAGCTAGTTATTTAATTAACATATCATATCGAGTAAAGATTGGGCAGGTTGTAGAACCTGCCCAATCTTTACTCGAAACCAGCATTATACAAAAATATGCTCTTAAACAGCAATTAATTCCTCAGGATGAAAGAGGTAAATTTTATATACTACAGCACTTTATCAATGTTTACGTCTCTGCTACAAAATCTAGTATGTCGAACTATATAGTGGCGCTTTTTCTAAAAGTATCGCGTCTCCCTTTGTGCTTCGTCCATGTGTTACCCAATGCGTTTATTTGCAGCGCATTCGCCAGCTTTGAAAAACATATTAAAGTTTAACAGAGCTTTGTATGAGAATTATCTTGTTCGAGACTATTACAATATTTTATTCAAGGATATTTTATGACAATGTTTGGGAACATTTTATTAATTTATTTTAAGCGGGACATATCAAACCATAGGGCAAGCAATTTATCTTTTTTTTTCTTTCCTTTTTATATGTTAGCAGTTTAATAGGGATTTAATAGACGACCGGTTGGTGTAGCGGGAGTGTACGCGACTGCTACGCCGAAGGTCGCGGGTTCGATTCCCGCTCAAGTCAAACATTTGTGTGCATGAACATGGATGTTTGTCTTGGTCTGGGTGTTTCTATGTATAATATGTATGTATTTACAAAAAAAAAAGTATATATGTATGTTTATCCATTGTCTAGTACCCATAGTACAAGCTCTGCTTAGTTTGGGACTAGATGATGTTGTGTGAATGTGGTAGAATATTATTATTATTATTAAAAACCATGCTTATCAAAAAACCTATTACTGCCTCTGCCTGCTGTTTGTCATATAACCTATAGATCGGTGGCCTAGTATCACTAGTGTGATAAATACCTAATCATATAAACTGTTGATTGCCGCAATGGTTTAGATTCTACAAAAATTTAAAATGGATACAAACTAGCCCATTCATGAAAAATTCCCTATCAAACACATTTTCATTTAACTCGAGTTACCTTTGTCTAAGCCAGTTTTCCTAAATAGTCTAAAAACTCGCCTTAGTAAACGCTAAACTTCTACAAGACGTAATAGAGGGCTAGAGGAAGTGAAAGTGTTCAAATAAATAAAATGTAGTCGCTGGGAAATAATTGATTCCCAAAAAGGTTTTCATAAGAAATACGTTTATGAATCCTAACTAAAAGTATTACACAATAATGCTAAAGGCTTTGACTGAGTTAGCCTCAAACAATTATTAATTTGAAGTTTAAAGTGCCGAACAGAACAACCGAAACTAAGTTAATGACTTAGTTTCCCTTAGTTCCCATTTAAAATTAACTTAAATTTTTTACGCGCATCTTTGCATTTATCTGATGGAAGAATGAAACATTCTTGATACAATATCAAGATAATTTTAGTTATTCCAGAACTAACAATCAGGTTTCGTAATTATATTAAATTAATAATAAAAAATCGTAAATATTTAAGACACAATTATGTTGCTAAGTATTATTATTTATCTTAGTGAAAGATCAAAGCACTTACTCGTAGTGATTAAAAACAACCTACCGATAAGGGGTAAGTGTGTGACGAGAATTCTGGTTTTGCCGTCCGCTGTAGTTGTGGCTGGAGTTCTTGAAGATATATAGCCGTCTTATAGAAAAATACAACGTGTAATTCAAGAATTATCGTTTCAGGTCTTGTTGTTCAATGCAATTAACCTCTTGTATGCCGGAATACCAGACACAATTAAAAAGCTATTGTGTCTCGCATAGATCTGCGTGCCGGCATACAAGGGGTTAAGGTTAATGCTTGCAAAGTTCCTCACGAAACCACTTTTTCTGAAATCTACTATATTATCTTAAGAAAAATGAAAGGGGAAGACGACACAGGTCAACGAACTCATACAAAATTACAGTTACTTTGAAGGTTACTAATGACGTTCCAACTATTTCGTCCACACACAATTTCCTACTAATACTATAACTTCCAACAATAAAAGCCCAAACTGTAGCCACATAATGTGTTCATTTAATTTTAATTTCACGTTACCAACGAAAATCACAGACCGACTTTCTTATACTTGCTTTGATTGATAAACATCAAAGGTCAAAGTTTTGTCGCGTGAACAACCAACTTCACGAACGCACAATTATGCTTAGTATTAGTACATTGTTTATTTATTATTTCGTTATACAAATGTAGCGACGCTTGCTCTACTTATTAACGGTCCCTTTTCAGGCCAGAGAAACGGCCTTCGCGAAGGAATTCCGATAAGAAATAACAATTAAAAGAATTAGATTTGATTAAATTACCTTGTTTTATATAAAAACTGTTGTGATGTACCTTTATCTGTTCTAAAACTGTACGTATGTATATAGATACTTTTGATATGGAGAAAAATATGACTTGTTTCGAATTGATATAAATAGGAACATAATAAGAAAACTTTCAGACTGAACCAAAAGCAATTTTTTTCTCGTATAGTTATGTCATATAACTGACATAATATTATTATACAGTCTTTAAAAATTCGGCCGCAATAAAAATCCAAAAAATCATGTAATTTACTCGTCGTTTCAAGTCAGCATAAAATGCATCCTCGCTGTATAATAAATTCTATGCTCTAACCATATCATAATTAGGTTGCTAAGAATAGCGACATCTAATACATACTTTTTCGTATCACAGACGAGCTTGATTAAATGAATAATATATTTCGAATACAAGTTGAGACATAAATCTTAGTATAATATGTAATAAAGGTAAGCTTTCCTCAGAAATATTTTTAGAATATGATTTGTTCTCCTTTTCACGTCCCATAAACAACTCAAATTAATATCTTTTTATAAATTTACATTATCGTCAACAGGCCTTCTACGTAACGGATCCAATTTTATGTATAATGAATATTATATGACATACCAGATGTTATTTTTGGATAGGAAAAGGCTTAGCTTAAAATATTTTGACTGTAACCTGGCAGACTGTAACCTTTTACTAATTAAGTACAATTTTAACGACTCCGAGGTATGTTAAATAAATATAGTCTTAAGTAAAAAGATGATATAAAAGATGTGACATTTGTGAGGATGTGTTACTCGTTTGGCTTGCTTACAAGCGAGGGTTCATCTCCGAAACGGTTCATCGCCGTGCTAGAACACGCTTTATGCTTCTGGACAGAGTAGACCTCGGTAACAACATCAATGGCGAGTATATGACTCCCCTTCGATTTGCCAACTATATCGTAATCATAACTGAGATCATCATCATAAAAAAGTTGCCACGAAACTCTGTAGGGAGGATGTACAAAGACCATTAAAAATTATACCGAGGTCTTAAAATGAAGGCTACATACATATCTCTTTAGTCTTTAGTTTTTATGGAAAGTGCCAAGTGCCAAAGACATATTAATTATAGTAAATGAAATGTATGTAGTAGAAATAGGTGTTGATGAAATAGGTGCGGATCAACCTTGCACTTCGTCTACTCTGGTGCGCTGCCCCAATTGTTCCCAGGCTCGTTACTTTAAAAGTGAGCGGGGCCTAAAAGTACGTTTTGGTAGAATCCATTAAAACCAATATTTACTTTCTGGCCCCAATACATCCACACATACACATAACAACACAATAGTCTCCCCCAAAATTACCTTTTGGCAATATTTAAGTCAATAAAAAAATTCAATTCCGGTTTTAAAGCGAATTCCCCGTGGTGCAAGACCTTCAGTGGCCCAAAATCTAGCACAGTGCATAGGTCTTGTCACCCGGGAAAATTCTATAACAGCTTGGGAACAGATAATCACCTTTCCTTATAGAATTTTGCATGCACAGACAGACCGTATAACAAAAAAAACACTTACATCAAAAATTAAAGAAAACTGTAATAATTCGGCATCCCATTTAAACCCCCATCCTCCTAAGCCATACCGTAATAGCCCCATTTACCATTATGTAGAATCAAAACTAAGGGAAGGTGATATCAGGGGAACCTCCAGGCTCTTGTTTAGTAGCGATGTGGTGGCGCCTTGCTCTGCCGACACACTCGCGAGTTTGCAAAGCAAGCATCCAGCGCCAGGGGATAACCTCTCCTTTCCTGACCCACCTGACACTAACTCAGATTGTCTCAACGTTACAGCCAAGGACGTGGTTGCTGCCGTTTGCTCTTTCCAAAGCGGGTCTGCCGGTGGTCTCGACGGCTTAACACCACAGCACCTTAAGGATCTCGTGTGTGCGAGCGCTGGGGCTGCTGGGGACACGCTTTTGAGGGAGCTAACGGCTCTAATCAACCTTATGCTCTCCGGCAATGTGAACGATGACATCGTCCCTATTTTGTACGGCGCCAATCTCTGTGCCTTGCGAAAGAGGGACGGTGGCATTCGTCCCATTGCCGTGGGTGTACGTACAGGCGTATGGCAGCCAAGATATGCTGTCGCTATTATTATACTAACTTAGGTAATAAATTCCAACTCCTGCAGCTCGGATTTGGATCCACGGGGGGTTGCGAGTCTGCCATACATGCCCTGTCAACGTACCTTGGCTGTAATGGAGGTGAGGTTATCTTGAAGGTTGATTTAAAGAACGCCTTTAACTCAATGAACCGGGACACCTTGTTGACACAAGTTAAAATTGAAACACCCAAAATTTACAACTTTCTTTGGCAGTGTTACAGAAACCCTTCAAAATTGATCTTCAAGGAAAATCTTCTGAAATCCGCCGTTGGCTATCAACAAGGTGACCCTCTTGGACCACTCATTTTTAGCCTAGCTATTCACCCAATCATCAGCCAGTTAAATTCGAAATTCAATATCTGGTACCTAGATGACGGAACCCTGGCAGGCGACGTACAGACTGTTTATCAAGATCTGGCTTTCTTGAAATCTAAATTTTCATCCATAGGCTTAGACCTAAATCCAACTAAATGTGAAATTTTCATAAACGACAATTTAAATAAATCCTCTATAATTTCCAAATTTAAATTTTTGACTATAACCAATATAACCCACATTGAAAAAAGTTATCTTCGCCTCCTTGGGTCCCCGATTTTAGACGAAGGTTTCGATACATTTATTCATGAAAAAATTCAAAATTTTAGTGAAATTTCGGACAGGCTCCTCAAAATTAACATTCATTCGGCTTTCACTATAATTTGGTATTGTCTTTTCGTGCCTAAATTTACTCACTCTATTCGAGCTTCGCTTTTCTGGAAAAATTCGAGCCTACTCATTGAAATTGACAAAATTATACAAACTACTCGTAGTCAAATTTTGAATATAGCACTGAATGACCGATTGTGGCTACAGGTCCTTACCTGTACGTTTTGGCGGCCTCGGTATTCGAAAAATGTCTAATGTTAGCCTACCAGAATTCCTGTCCTCGGTCCACAGCACTGCAGAATTGACCAGGAAAATCTTAGCACCAACATTGGTCGATTCTGAGGTGCCGTGTAAGACCGATTCCACGAATGCTTGGAGAAGAGCTTGTACAAGCACTGAGTTACCCCGAAACCTATCCTCTCAGAGACAGTGGGATGGACCGCCTTGTAGCAGAATACGAGAAAACCTTCTTAGCACATCGTCTAATGCTGCAGAGCGTGCTCGCCTACTGGCTGTGGGAGAGTGGGAGTCGGGCCTCTGGCTTCAAGCATTGCCATCGTCCAACATCGGTACCATGCTGGACGATACGACCTTCCGCATCGCGTCTTGCCTCCGTTTAGGCGCGCCATGTGTTACTCCACATCGCTGTCACTGTGGAGAGGCTGTCGACAGCTTTGGTCACCATGGCCAATCATGCAGCAGGAGCGCAGGTCGTCTTTCACGTTATGACAGCCTTAATGACATTCTCCGTCGGGCTCTCGTCTCCGCTGGCGTTCCAGCCCACATTAAACCTCAGGGCCTGGTACGCGACGACGGCAAAAGACCAGACGGTATGTCTTTACTGCCATGGAAGTTGGGTAGGCCCTTGGTATGGGACGCAACGTGTGTCGATACCGTCGCGCCATCACATCTTCCTAGCACAGCCGGTTGTGCGGGTGCTGCTGCTGCTACAGCGGAGACCCACAAACGGCGCAAATACGTAAACCTAGTAGGGGACTACGTATTTGAGCCGTTTGGGGTCGAAACGTTGGGGCCATGGGGTCCAAGTGCGAGATCTCTTTTTAGAGACCTCACAAAGAGACTTGTCGACGTCTCGCGTGACCAGAACGCTGGGTTGTATTTGGCCCAGAAGGTAAGTATCGCCATACAACGTGGCAACGCTGCCAGCGTTCTGGGCACGCTGCCAGTTGACGGCAAAGTGGATGAATGGGATCCCTTCTATTTGCATAATGTTCTTTGTCCTATTATACTTCGGCATAACGATTTTGGCACAATTTGTTTTGGCATAATAATACTTCGGCATATTTTTTTAGGCATACATTTTATGTTGGCATAATCATCTTAAAGACTAATTTGTTTTGGTATAAATTTGATTCGCATAACGTTAGTAGGCCTCATGACTATTAGCATAACGTTAGTAGGCCTAATGACTATTAGCATAACGTTAGTAGGCCTAATGACTATTAGCATAATATTTATATATGTAATTATATATTTAACTTGTAAAAAATGTATATGCTGTGCACCAAAAGTTAGTGACAGAACCGAATTGTTGCAAAACCGACTCCACGTAGTCTTGTTTGCCCTACCCCCAGAGTGCTATTTAAAATCGCGTAGGCGCGTAGGGACGAGGTGGCCCCCGGGATGAGGAGCAGGCGGCTGCGAGTGAGCAAAAGCCGTCTGCGACGATTAGCACGCGTGGGGCCGCCGGAGACCCGCAGCGCCGGAGCCGTGACAGAAACCCTGCCTGCTGCATGTTGCATGCTCGCTTGAATGCTGCATGCTGCATGTTTGGTTGTATGCTGCATGCTTGCTGCATGCTTGCTTGCATGCTGCATGCTTGCTTGCATGCTGCATGCTTGCTTGTTTGCTGCTTGCTTGCTTGCATGCTGCATGCTTGCTTGTTTGCTGCTTGCTTGCTTGCATGCTGTATGCTTGCTTGTTTGCTGCATGCTTGCTTGCATGCTGTATGCTTGCTTGCTTCATGCTTCCTACAGCGAAAAATATGCCAAAGATACATTGCCAAAGTTATTATATCCAATTTGTATTGTATTGTAATCATTATGCGTAAATAAATTTATGCTTTAGGATTTTATGCTTTAGGATTTTATGCTTTAGGATATTATGCTTAAAAAAGTTATGCTTTAGAACTTTATGCTTAATAAATTTATGCTTTAGAATATTATGCTTAATCATTATTATGGTTAGAGAAATTATGCTTAAAAAATTATGCGTAAGCTTTTATGCGTAATTATATTATGTGAAAATATAATTATGCCAAACAAAATTATGCTAAGTTATATTAGGTCTTAAAATTTTATGCAAATGGATAGGGAACCGGATGAATTTCATGACGCACTCTAAATTATTTTTCTTCTTTTTCTGTATATATTTTTTGTATGTTCTGTATATATTTCTTTGTATAGTATCTTAAGACTTAGTTACGTTTCAATCTGATATATAGTTATATATATATAACTTTTTGCTGAATGCCACTAAAATTGCGCTTGCTAATTCTCTTCTCTTACCAATCCTTGACTATACTGATGTCAGTTATCTAGATCTCACTGAGGAGCAACTTGATAAGCTTGAGCGTCTTCAAAATTGCTGTATAAGATTCATATTTGGATTACGCAAATATGATCACGTTTCAAATTTCCGTAACATGCTCAAGTGGCTCCCAATTCGCCTTTGACGGAATAATCATATCCTTTCTTTGCTTTACAATATTCTCTTTAATCCTTTTACTCCCCCTTACTTAAAAGAACGCTTTAAGTTCCTCAATGACACACATTTGAGATCGCTGAGGTCATTGGTGAAATTAAGATTGGAAATGCCAATGCATTCCAGTACCTTTTATGACAAATCATTTACAGTCCAAGCTGCTCGACTATGGAATGCACTGCCAATATCCATCAGATAAGCACAATCATTATCAGCCTTTAATAGATTATTAAAAGACCACTATCTTTCCATTCAGCTCTCCTCCACATTGTCAATCTGTTAATTTTCTATCTCTTTTTCCCTTTGTCAATTAGTAGGTACAGTTTTTACTATCTCCTAATCATTTATTTTAGTTATATATTATACGTATATATAAGTATAAATATATATAAGTATAGTATCAACAAAATATGGTATATTTATTAATATATGTATAATTATTTAATTTTATTACAGTATTTTGTACCTATTTATTGTTTAAATCCAATTAATTATGTACAACATTTGAACACACCAACACTACCCTTTTTCGAAATCCGTCAGTTTCCAGTCCATCCAAAGGTTGCCTGGAAGAAATTACTTTTTAGTGATAAGGCCGCCCTTTGTGCATTACCTGTTGATCACAATTTTTATATGTATTTCCAATTGGTGTACAACAAATAATATTATTATTTTTATTATATATATAATGTAGAAGAATATGTTACCTTGACATTTCAAAACATTTCTAATAAAGATGAATATTAGATACATATATAATCCGTCATCGATGCCCAAGTATACGACCTAATTTTATTTTCTTTAAATACCTATATTCCTCCTTTTAAAGGAGAGGCCTTGTCCAGCAGTGGACTGTTAAAGGCTGATGATGAGATACCTATATATAAGCAGCTATATTATAGTGACGCTCATAGTGAGATATGGCTTGCCGTTCGTAAAAGATCGGCAAAGTTAAGTAAACCTTGCACAAGCCGCCACTTGATTCGGTGACCACGTGTGGATTACCATCAGAGCGCTCTACCTTGCTTTGGAGAGCATGTAAAGCTGTCGGACCCCGTTCTTGTCTTACGACAGCAATCACTAGGAAAGTCGGAACTCCTTCGGGCGGTCTCAAAACTCCGACACCAGACTTGGCCACACACTCACCCAAAAACGAGCGGTTATATAAACCTCCTACGTCCACATATTCCATTAATATCTATTTCAAAACTTTCCTACAAAAAGCGCTGACGCTCCTTGCCGTTGGCCGAAGGCTATCTCATCGCCAAACATCTCGGCAACTTCAGAGCATAGAACAAATATACGCTAAAGATCGGACGAAAGTTGGCGCAAAACGAACTTTGTGTGGCAACCGCAAACACAGTTTAAGTTAAACCGTTTAATATCGCTCGTTGAAAGGATACAGCGGCGTCCATCTTGCTTCTTGTTCTGATGGCTTGGCTTTCAAGCGTAAATTTTATTTGACATACGTATTACATAAGTACATAGAGTTACTACTTTTATAAGCCATACCATTTAGTAGCTTTACTCGGAAATCTAGTTAAGTTTTTAATTCCATATCTTAAAAAAGTACATGTTTGCCTCAATAGTCTATTATACTGATACTGGTCTAAATCATGGAATATCGCTATCCTTTGGGTTGCGGAGGTCAGACGGCAGTCGCTCTATGACAACTTGTTACTCTGTCATATCTGGTTAGACCACTAAGTGGACCCCGGGTTCAAAGGCATGTTAGTCTTGGATGCAACCGGGATAACGCTAAGACGACGATGATGATATATTATGTTTTCCTCAACATGTACTAGTTTCTGTCATGTGTCTTTGAATAAATACATAAATACCTATCAGTGTGGTTCCGTCACACGAGAGGTATTGAATATTTTTTTCGTAACGATTTACATGGTAGATGTGATTACATGATTTACACTAGGTATAACAATATTTACTTAGTAGTGGCAGCTTTTAAACACTCGTTTTGTTCAAAGGAGGGAGAATTCAAAAATATTAATTAAATAACATCCAATTTTATGACACGTGTTTTACCGACGGTTCTTCGTCCAATAGTATGTCGGACAAGGTCACACGGGTCACGTTTTTGATCCGATCGCAGTGAGCTCTCCGTTTCGAGTGAAAACCTTAGTGAAACCATACCCTGAACAAGAGCCCAAGGCGAGTATCATAAAGACTGCCGTACCCCGTTATAATAATATAATAATTTATTTATTCATAAAAATACAAAAGATACGTTCACTACAATTCGTCTTTAATTAGATCCATTGGTATAACTAGCCTAATGTCTTATATTTAGTTTTGCATTATATCATAAGTACATGGCTAATAAAAACAATAGTGTACATAAAGCCTCTTCATATACATGTAGGTATATTTGCAATATTGGCAAAAACTAGGATTGCGTTATGACTCAAGTAGTTATCGACTACCTGACTAGGTTAGACCTGTGTTTCGAGCTGACGCTTGATTAAAACTTAGAGACAAACGACAATATTATGTACATGTTTGTATGCTAATATTATAACATGGTGTGTAAGTAATTAAGCTTATCAAGATTTAATATAATTTAGGCAGACTATTTATTATAAATTAATAATATAAAAACAAAATAAAATAAAAATTCACAAAACATTTTGGTACGTTAGTAATTACACTTAATATTCCACATGTCACGTAACACGAAATGTAATAATAATATTTAGACAAAATTATTAAAGGTCATTTTAAAACTTCTAGTAATTTTTCTGTGTCGTCGTAATTGAGTTTTTGTAAATATTCTGTTACTGTTGTACTGCATATTTTATAGCTAAGACTATATATATACAGAAATTTATTGAACTTATTATACAAAACGGGCCTAGAAATATGTAGAATCTTTTAACAAAGACATGATTTGTGTGAGGTGTTACACAAACAAGGTCCTTTCTTCTTCTTTCAACAGGAATTGGAGAATATGAGAGTTCAGTGTGCTGTTTTTGTATAATACTGAGCATAAATAGTTGGCGCACTGTTAGAACTTTGCATGACAAATAGAGTTGGTGTGTAGGCAATTTAAAGCGACGAAATGTAGCCACTTTAAGAATTGCTCTTTGTGCGCGTTCTAGCGGCAATAGAACTGATTTAGCCGCGCCACCCCACGTTATAATGCAATATGTTAGTATGGATTGACACAAAGCTAAATAAACTTGTTTTATTAATTTGTAATCGGCTATGTTACGAAGTTTTTTGAAAATATAAATTAATTTACACGTTCTCGCGCATACAATATCAATGTGTTTACGGAAATTTAGCTTTGTGTCTAGTGTTATACCTAGATATTTAATATTGTCAATTTCAATTAATGCGGGACAAGTACATGTTAGGTCAGCGTGCATTTTACAGTTGTGTGCATAAATATGTAGGTTAACTGGTGATGGATTAGTATTTCTCATTCTAAATAATATGTATTTCGTTTTGTCTACATTTAAGGTTAGTAGATTTTGGTGTAGCCAGTTTGATACAATATTAAAACCATTTTGGGCGTGGTCATAAAGCTCAGAATATGTATTGGCTGAGAATAAAAGCGCTGTGTCGTCCGCATATGATATTAATATACCATTTTGAACATTTAAACTGTAGAGATCGTTAATATATATAAGGAACAAAGTTGGTCCCAAAATACTACCTTGTGGTAAACCAAAACCACTATTTTTACGTTCTGCACTAACATATTGATCAATTTTCACACATTGGTAGCGATCGCTCAGATAGTCAGAAAACAGTGCAAGTTGTGCTCCCCTTATTCCGAATGTCTCGAGCTTCCGCAGCAGTATGGAGCAAGATATTGTATCTAACGCCTTGGCCAGGTCTAAAAATATTCCCATGGAGTGCATGCTCTTATCTAGACTATTGGTAATATGCGCCGTAAGCTGGTGTACGGCTTGTTTAGTAGATTTTTTTGGCCTGAAACCAAATTGGTTATCTGAAAGCAGCTTATTATTTTCAAGGTAATTAATCAATCTAATGTTTATTATTTTCTCTAAGATCTTTGAAAGGCCCGATAAGACTGAAATTGGCCTGTAGTTAGTAATACTTTTTTTGTCACCAGATTTAAAAATAGGAGTAACTACTGCTTTTTTAAACAAGCGGGGGAAAACTCCTTCTTGTAAGCATAAATTAAAAATATGTGTTAATACCGGCGCAAATATGTATTTGAATTTTTTAATAATATTGTTAGGTATATTATCCCACCCCACTGCACACACTTCTTTCAAACCACTTATGTTTACCTATAAATGTATTATTTTTTATAAATTTCCAGATGAGCTTACTATTTTGCCCTGCCTTTTGCAATTGATTTTTGTCATATTGAATTTTAACGGTTTTTAAAAGATTGTTGCAAAAATTTCTGTATCTTTTATATGATACGGAGAGTATTTCATTGTCTGGTGCCAATTTTAGTTTTTGATGAAGTTTATCTCGATGTCTTATGCAACGAACCAAACCGGGAGTAATCCAAGGTTTTATGTTGGTATATTTTCGAGACGTATGTATAAATGTCGTATTTTTTGTTATTGCATCTTGTACTGAGACTTATAAAATACTGTAAAGAGCAATTCGCATCGCTCGAATTAAAAACTGGTTTAAAATATATGCTACCTATACTAATTGCGAGGGTTTTCATGTTCACTTTTGCATAGCTGCGTGTGCAGTTGTTCCTGGGCAAAGACATTTTTAGGGTCAATAGAACAGCATTGTGATCTGTTAATGATGAAATTGTTATTAATGTTATGGAGGGCTTAATTGATTTTATAACAAAATGGTCTAAGCATGAGCCACTTTGGTGAGTTGGGTGATAATGTGTTGGTAACAACCCATGAAATGCGCAAATTTTTAAGTAATTATGTGCATGAATGTCGGTTCTTTGAGACGGGATATTAATGTTTATACCACCTGTCAGTATAATATTCTGAAAATTTGACAGTCATTTTAAATGTGTGTCCAGTGATTCCAAAAACAATTCAATATTTTGTGAAGGAGGCCTCTAAATTGCTAATACTACTGTATTTGAATTGATTTTAACTATCAAGCAATTACTGCCCAGAAATAAAGGTTCCTCTACTGATATATTTAAATTCTTTTTAGAATAAATTACTAGACCATCATTTTGATTTAAATTCTTTTCTGTTTTGTGAACACAATATCCATCAAGAAGTGGTAGAGCAGTTGTTTGTTTTGACAGCCAACATTCTGTTAACACTATAATGTCACAGCTAACATCGATATTATGCAATAAAATTTCAAATCCATTTATATTACGACTTATGCTGCGAATATTTTGTGTCAGCAAAGTCAGCACCTTTTCACTACGCGGTATAGAATATTTACACGAATTGACATCACATATTTTTATTTCCGACACAGAAAAATTGTCTAGGTCACCCATCAATTGATCAGTCATTGTATGCAATTAATTGTTTAAAAGTAAAATATAATAAGATAAAATTAAGTTAGAGCGCTAACTAAGAACAATAGGAGGTGACGCTCTTAGGCGCCCTCATAGTCTATAGAGTATATATATTTATCCTCAGCATACTTACGAGCTGGACAGTTAGGGTCACCTGTTTGATGGTCGGATTTCCGTTTAAAACGCTTGCACGTTGCACAATTAGGAGCGGCTGACTTGCTGTTACAATCTTTGAGGGTATGACCAAGTTCGCCGCAATGATTGCAAGTGGGGCTGGTTTCTCGGCAATATTTAGCGGCATGACCAAACTGCTGGCAATTGTAGCATCTCGTGACAATCGTAAAGTCTCTGACCGGGAATGACGTCCAATTAATGAAAACCCGACCTTGGTTTACCAGTGCCTTTCTAATAGAGGGTGCTACTTCCAGTACATAATTACAGGTAGGAAGGTTCTTCTTACCTGATTTATGACTCAACTTAACTGCGGCTAGAAAATAATCACAAGTAGAGTTCGGGAATTTGTCGGCAAGGTTTTGCTCATAAACGCAATCAAGGACTTCCTTTTCGGTGACGGATACGGGTACACCCACGATGGTAATTCTTGGATGCCGTTTCGTTGGCTCCTTCACAGTAAGACCCGATGAGACTAGCTTTTGCGAGTTCCTTAACTTTTCAACGTCTTGCTTAGATTCCGTACTAATATGGACGCCTCCGTTTCGTACTTTCCTCAGCCCACGTACGTGAAGCTTAAGTTCCTCCGGTGAAATAATCTTCTGTACGAGGGTTTTAGAATCGTCACTAGATTTTGATTTGTCGCTGAGATAGATAGCAATACTGCTCAGGTTATTAGGACGAACAAACTTGTCAGCTCCTTTCTTCACCATGTCTGCGAAAGAGGTACTGCCAACTGGTTGTAATTTGTCTTCGACCGTCGCCTTAATTTCTTTGAGTGAACCACTGAGGTCCACCTGTGTATTTAAGTGTTGTATGTTGCAGTGGGCAAGGATGGTCTTTTGTTTTAAAGACTGGTATACAACGGATATATGGGCAGTCGCACCCATGACTTTACGGCACAAACCTGATACGAGCTCTTTTTGGTTTGAGTTCATCCTTCGGCCACGACGGTGCACAACTCATTAAGGTAGGTTTCGACGGTATCCAACCACCTTTCAATGTCCGGCGTAGGCACGACTTCCTCGGGCAGTTTATCCTGGATTGTTTTTTTGGGCGGTTTGGGCAGATTTTCAGCTACTGGAAGGGAGAGCGGAGTCGGCGTAGACGGAGGACTTCGACTTGTTTTTTGGCTCCGGCCAAATGGGCTAAAGCTTGGGTTCGACATTACAGTTTTGTTTATGTAATTAGCTGCAGTTCATAATTGCTGATCGTTTTAATTTACACAAGCACGCGACACACTTAAGGTCAGACTGCTGACTCGACGTCGCGAAATATTAATCGTAATTATTTAATTACTTTAGACCACTGTGACAATAGCCCAGTATCATGTTCAAAAACTCTACATTATAGTACATTATTTTATTGGTAGATAAGCAGAGACCCACCTGATGACAACCAATAATCATATATGATCTACATGTTATAATGATTATTAGCTGTGTTCTCTTGTACCTATGTTCTACGGAGCGTGGAATAGAGAATTAGGAATGGAATTTGGAAATTCCCACTCTAAAGGGGTAAAATAGTTCGCCATGGGTGAAACCATAGGCGATGTCTAGTAGAAAAAAAATCACACATTTCTAACCATCTTACTTCATTTCAGGAATCGCGCTTATTTATGTTTATTGCTCCAAATATGGTAAAAGTACCACTGAATATTTTTAAAAAGAAAATATTTTAAATAAATTATGTGACGAAAAATCCTCTCTACTTAAGCCTAAATAAAATCTAAATGAATGAACATAAGGACATAATTATCTAAAATACGATTACTTTTTATTTTATTTCGTCGTCTAACTAATATTTTTACACCAATGTGTCTTAGGGCGTAAAAGCCTACACCCACGTAAAGGCTTTCTTAAAAAGAAACATGATGTAAGGTGTCTCGCAAAAGATATAATATTACACAAAAATAGCGGCTTGCCGAGATTTAATGAGCAGAAAGCTTTCTCGTTCAAATCTCGGAAAGGTGGCTCGCTTAATATTTTAACGGGTTTTGTAATTTGCTTTCGAAAAAATATAATCGACGAAACGGACAGTGTTTGTAAGTTATTACGTAAACAGAGATAACAACATTACAGCTCGAGAGTTGTACACACGTCCATAAATCAAGCTAAACAGTTTCAGTACAATTTTAACAATTATATCCTACACCTGCGACTGCCTCCGTGGTCCAGTGGATAGGAAGTCCTGGGTTCGATTCCCAGGTCGGGCAAAAGTGTTACTAAATTTAATTAACTTTAAATAATATCATATCAGATTACCCATGGCAACACTGAAGACTCATAAATCGTAATAACTAGGTATCTACCTAAAGTTCATGAAAGTTCATCGAGTGCATCGGCCGACGCCGCCGGCGGCCGCGTCTAGTTACCTAATCCTTTGACAAAAGCCGAACGTCAACTTTACACGTGCCATCATTTTAGGTAGGTAGGTATACCCATTTTATTTATGAGTTTGTTGCAACAGCTGGTTTATTGCGTTAGTTAAACGGAAGGTATTGTTTACGTTGCTTGTTTGTTTCGTAAGAGTGCGTAGCCAACTTTAGTGTCCGTGTATTCAGATATTTCAGATCACCCGAAGGCCTACGACATGGCTTTACGATTCTTAGATTCAGTTTTACGTGGCTCTGAGTACGTGGGCACCCATCCAAGTGATGACCTGTGCAACCGTTACTTAACTTTGCCAAACTATTACGATCCAAAAGCTTAGTCACGCTATGAGCGCTGCAGTATTTACGGTAATTACTAATTTTTTAAATCTTACTTAGGCAGGTTACCTTTAATTCCGAAAAACATCAACTTACTTGTAAGCTGCGTACGACGATCATGCTCCACATGTCGACCGTAAAGGTTAAGACACTTACGGTACCTCTTCATCAAAGGTACCTATTTGAAAGCACACTAACTAGTACACTGTAGTTCACGAGGTGGTGAAGCCGTTGAACAACGCGCTCCAAGGGCACTGGCAGACCTGGTGGTCCAGCGAACTGTTCCTCCTTATCACTACGTGCACCTACATGAATTGCATTCACTCCTACCTAAACACATCGAAACGTTAAAGTATTCAGAGTTTGAATACGACCGACGACGTAACTATTTCACAACGTAACTTATTCCGGAAGTCCGAACGAGAATAATCCTAGGGCAAGACTGAGTGATCAGTAGGCAAATTGAAGTCGTAAAAAATAGCCAGCTAGGGATGTAACCAATGATATTTATTGGAGTTCTGTTTTTATCGATATGTTATTATTGTCCCCGTACGAGATGGGTACGTATCCAACGCAAAATTGTTGTTTGTTTTTAAAATATTGTTATAACATAAAAATGACGTAACTTTTTTATTTGATTTAGGTTACCGAAATTAGTAGATCATTGTCTTTTGTCTATGATCTACTAAGTTCTGTAACACAAAAATATTATTTAAGTCTTGTTTAACGTAATGTGTCGATATCGTAATATCATTTATGTAATAATTCTTTGAAAAATGAATGTTGTGTCACATTTCATGTTAAAATTTATTAAATCGATATTAGCCGCTATCGAACGTAAACATCTCTACCGCGTTTCGGTATTGTGTCGAGTGGCTCGTTTGACGGTAAAATTGCACTATTTTAAGGGCGGCATGCCCTTTGACACGAAAAGCCGACAATATTTTAATAGAATTAATAGAATCATAAAGGATACCGCCGCTGAGTAGAGTGTTGCTAGTTTAGGGAATTTTTCCTAATTTCGGGGTAATGTTTCTCGTTAATACTATACTAAGGAAATAAATTGTCTTGTTTTATGAAGACCTGGATTTTTTTATTATTTTTCCTAGTATGTCTAGCAAGTCAGTAATATGTGGTTTCGGGATCAGACAGGCGGTTATGAAACACACTGTATATATCCTACACCAAAAGAATGGAATAAATGTCAAAATGTATGTAGTAGCTTGATGAGTAGCTCAGTAGTGTGCACAACGTAGTCAGCAATATATTTATATTTTCATATCGGTGATAAAATATCAATCATCATCATCCTCATCTCAGCCTAGAGGGCCTCTCCCAAAACTCTCTACATCGACCGATCTTGAGCCGCTCACATCCAACAGTGCACCGCGATCTTCAGCAGATTGTTGGTTAACCTTGCGGGCGGTTTACCCTTGCTGTCGTCCTGTACGTGGTCGCGAATCCAGAACTCAAAATACCAATATGTGACGTTACATACATTCCTTATAAATATTTATGTGAAAGTATTTGTATTTGTCCTTCTTACGCATCGCAACGGAGGGATGTTGTGGTATGATCTTATTGGGTGGAGATAATTTGTATACTGGGTAGAATGATATTATAGGCCTATGAACTGTTTGCTGGCGAAATCTTGTAAAATATGTGTTTACCGCAATATATATATAACATAAAGCAGTTACGTATATAAGCATTTTAAGTTGTGTAAGTGCTAAGTGACATGTAAAGGTAAAATACTTAAAGAATCTTTTACCCTGCAGTGGTCATCTATATGTTAAAACATGTCGTTTTTATGTTGATGTTCGGTTTTTCCGCGCTATCTAGCATACATTATAAACTAATGCCATTACTGCACCATCGTAATTGCTGGCGTGCCAGTGGAGTAGTTAGACTATGCTTTGAGTATTACGTTTTTAAACGAAAAGCCATTATTTTTAAATTTGCTATATATCTATCTTGGTATTAATCGCTTGCTAAAAGGTGAAGTAAATCGAAGTCTCGTGTTCTCCAAAATTTTCTCGATAAACACGTAAAGTCTGCCAACCCACACTTGGCCACACCCGCATTTGGTAGTGGACTACGACCTGACCTTTCTCATATTCAAAAAAGATTCTCGTATTAAGAGAAGATAATTTTTATAATTTTGTAGACTGATGATTATTATGATTTACCAATAACACTTCTTGTTATAATTCGGACATCAGCTAGTTATTTAAATGACATATCACTATAACCTGTCCAATCTTTACTCGAAACCAGCATTATACAAAACAAAGCTCTTAAACAGCAATCAATTCCTCAGGACGAGAGAGGTAAGTTTTATATACTAAAGCACTTAATATATGTTTACGTCTCCGCTACAAAATCTAGTATGCCGAACTATAATAGTGGCGCTTTTTCTAAAAGTATCGCGTCTCCCTTTGTGCTTCGTCCATGTGTTACCCAATGCGTTTATTTGCGGCGCATTCGCCTGCTTTGAAAAACATATTAAAGTGTAACAGAGCTTTGTATAAGAACTAGAGGACGCCAGCAGCTACGCCTGCATTTTTTTTTAATTTACCCGTTTTGGCCGATCCCGTGAGGATTTTGGGAAATCCCTTCTTAGTGCACCCCTACGGTCCCCAAGGAACATACATGCCAAATTTCAGCTTCCTGCGCCTAATAGTTTCGGCTGTAGCAAGTCTGTCAGTCAGTCAGTAACGCAAGGATTTTATATATTAAAATAATCTTGTTCGAGACTATTACAATATTTTATACAAGGATATTTTACGACAATGTTTGGGAATATTTTATTAATCTATTTTAAGCGGGAAATATCAAACCACAGGGCAAGCAATTAATAATTTTCTTTCCTTTGCTTTTATATGTTAGCAGCTTATTAGGGACCATCCTTATCAAAAACCCTATGACTGCCTATGCCTGTTATTTGTCATATAACCTATTAATCGGTGGCCTAGTATCCCTAGGGTGGTAAATACCTAGGTAATCATATAAACTGTTGATTGCCGGAATTGTTTAGATTCTACAATAATTTAAAATGGATACAAACTAGCCCATTCATTAAAAATGCCCTATCAAACACATTTTCATTGAACTCTAGTTACCTTTATCTAAGCCAGTTTACGTAAATAGTGTGTAAACTCGTCTTTGTAAATACCAAACGCTTTCAGGACCCAATAAAGGTTTAGAGGAAGTGAAAGTGTTCAAGTAAATAAAATGTAGTCGTTAGAAAATAATTTATTCCCAAAAAGGGTTTCAGCAGAAATAAGTTTAGAAACAAAAAGTATAACACAATAATTCTAAAGGCTTTGACGGCTTTAACCTCAAACAATTATTAATGTGAGGTTTACAGTACTGAGAGTTTTGAGCATTCACTTGTAATGAGCATTCTTACGAATTATAAACATTACAGAAAAATCAACGAGAGTGTTTTAGCAATCATTCTAGGGCGCGTTTTGGCGAACAATCTAGTGAATTGACAGGAAATTTACTTTGAGCTCTATTTGTTGACTAGAGCGTTTGCTAGAAAGATCGTGGAAATATTCCTAACGATGTTTTACTCTATGCTTGGCTCTGTAATTGATCTGTACAACAAATTAATAAATAGCGAATGGTCACTGTTCTGTTACAAGTGAATGTTCAAGTCTATTGGCACCTTTAGAATGTTTGGTTGGCATAGTTTGTGCCAAATTCCTATACCAGTGACACAGGTGCTTCTAAAACGAAGAGTATAAAAAATCAAAGCTAGAGGCATTTTCCAGATATTCCAGCCAAAAGAGGCTTTTCTTCTCTATTTCGAATCAATAGTTTTGTGGTGATATTTCAGATTGAAAATTCCTATAAAATTTTTCGAAACTCGTAGATAAAAGTCTCACTGTCTCATTATGAAAAAACTATGTTATGAAAATAAGTTATGCCTTCAGTGTTGTCTAGACTAATGGTTGATTTATAATTAGCGTATTAATAGTCAGCAATTGCCTAGTAGAAAGGCCGCTACGAAGAAGGCACTTTTTGAATATCTGTGCTTATTAATTTGCTAATTATCGTCTGCTTGACTGATGAATCAATTGTTACAAGCTTGAATATTTTTTTAAATAAGCGATTTAAAAAGAAATATGAAACGCCATCGCTATTTAAATGACCTCAGTGAACATTATAAAATCTTTTTGTCCTTTTTTTACTTGCACATCAATAATTTACGTAAAAACATTTTCTAGGTTATTGTTTATAATATTCAGTGAAATAATCTACATGCAAAACCGTAAGATTTGATTGTAAACAAAGGAAGTGTTTTACATAAGAATGAAGAAAACTTAACAGATGCCTGTGAGATTTACAATCTATTTCAAAGAGATTACTCCCAATAAAATCTGCACAGTTTTACAAAAGGCAAGAATGAAAATAAAGGTACGTCACTTACAAGTCAACGAAAATATATTAGTTTGAGTCGTGTCCCAAAGAATTAAGATTGATTGCCTTGCTTGCTACACTTTCGCCTAAAGGCGTGAATTTATTCTATTTTTAAGTGGAAAAGGGTCGTTCTCACTTTTGTTGTCATTTTAGAAATGTTTAATGAGATTTTATAATTGCGAAGGATTTTGTGGCATATCTTGTTTTTTAATCTTTGGAAGGATTTGTGTCAGGAGGGATGTTATGACAAAGATCTTTGTATTTATCTTCAAATAGTCATCATTTTAGAATGAGACCTAAATTTTATCGACGAACTTAAGGATCGGGCGTGCCATTGTTATATTTATTTTGACGATTAAAGAAGATAATCTATTGTCTTCTTGGCCATGTTTTCACTGCCACCAAAATTGCATCTCAACTACGCTATTTTAATTTTGAAATGTCTCCTGCACTATGCAGGATTCATGTACTGAGAAAGACATTACAAAAGAAATTACAAAACAATTAAGCTAAGGAGACAAAAGGTTAGAGACAACTGAAAAAATCGTTAATGACACAAAGTATTAAATACCTAGTGCAAAAAGTTACCTAAAAGTTGATACACACAGTATAAATAAAATAAACAGCCCAGCATAATATACTGAATTACATTTTATAATCCGGTAAATTCATTTTAATATTTTAAAACTTTAAAGGACTTGAATTTGTCGCAGGACTTCAATTATACATAGTAACTAAGAGGCTGTATGAAAGTACATCATATTCGGGTAAAAAACCTTGTCTGTTTCGACGCATTACTAAAACTCAGCGAGCATAATAAAGAACTTCTAGTAACGCGATGTTGAAATCTTTTGTCACATAGCTAAGAGGAGAACTGCGTAATTTTCAATATAAATATGAGCAAATAAAATAATTATTATCTACTTTAAACTTTTATTTAATTATTAGTAATCGTAGAGATGCTATGTGGTTATTAAATTAAAATTTGCTCTAGTGCGTATCAATCTTTGTACTATCGTATCATATCCTCGACAAATGACTATCCAAAACAAAAAAAAACCTTACAAGCTTAGGACGTTCTTCCTCTTCAGTTTTATAAAATTAGTAAAGATTGTTTATTTTATTATTTTTATCCCAGAATAATATACACCTATCATCATATATCGGAAGTTAAATAATAATGTCACTGGCATCCTCCACTCATAGAAACCTAAAAGGCGACACCTTGAAATTGACACCCAAGGATCAATGTAAAACCGACAATAAATTTCCCGAGGCTTATTTGCTCCCAACATATTAAGATTAGCTTCGAGTCTAACCAGAATATATGGCTGCAAATGACGCGTAACTTTTCTTTGAGCTTACTTTTTCTATTAACTTTTGTGAAATGTTCAAGATTTTTTCTATGCAATTTAATCTACTTCTTCATCCATTTAAGACTTTATTGCCACAATTTCTTTAAAATATGTCATTATGTATATGAAGTAGATTTTAATATTCTTTAATATATTGTTTGATGTCAAATCCATGTATTTAAATATTATCTTTGTTCCCAGGTGTTGGACTACACCCAATATTATCTAGACCTGTCGGGTGCCAACCGCAACTTGGCAGAATGGTCAGCAGAATACAACTTGACCCAGTATTACGGGTCGTACGAAGTATCTGCTATACCGCTTTTGGTTTTCGACTAACCTGTCGTCTCTTTACTTACTTATATTGCTTATCTTACTTCAAATCCTAACGGTCAATCTTCAGCAGACTGAAAATAATAAATGATTTTTAGAAACTATTATAACACAAGTGTAATAGTAATACAAACTAATACGACATTTGCATCGTGTATTAGGTACATCAAAATAAAATGTGCTGAGACATTTTCTCAACGAGAACTATGTAGGTATGTCAAGTAGCACTTACAACTTAGATCGAATACACAAATGTAGCTTTATATTCTTTACGCTTCATTTCATTTCATTTATTCATTCAAAAACAATTAACAAATTGTGTGTGAATATACATACATTAAAAACAAATTAAACATTATCATTTTAAACAAACAAAATTAAAATCAGGACAGGATACAAGCGGAAAAATAAAATAATTAATGGTCACAATGTCAAAAAGAAAAATAAAGTCAATAGGAAAAATAATGTCAAAAATAATAATCCATTAATATACATAGATTCTGATGTCCTAATCACAATGTCTATACTGTAATAATAATAATTCAATTGTAGATGTGCAAGTTACATGTCATTTATAGTGTAATAGCATTCATTTAACAACAACCGTTTGAGTTCATTTTGAAAATTCATTTTATATAATAATGTTTTTACTTGCATAGGCAATTTATTAAATAGCTTAACCGATTTGTAATAAGGGCTATGCTTCACGACATCGAGAGTCGGTACATATTTGAGTAGAAGATCTTTTCTTCTTGTACTTTCCCTCATTTGTCTTTCTTCTTGGCTTTCATGTTCATGTACGTATTTCGATAAATGAGTAAGTAGTACTAGGATGTATAAGCATGGAACAGTCAAGATCCTTAGTTCTTTGAAATGGGGTTTGCATGACTCTGGCTGCTGTATGCTAACAATGGTTCTAATAGCTCGTTTCTGGGCAACAAACGCCTTATGAATGTTATAGTCGTAGCTTCCTCCCCAGAAAAGGATGCTATATCTTAATTTTGATTCTACTAATGCAAAGTATACCATTTTTAAATGTACAGTACTTACTTCATTTCTTAGGCTTTGGAGTACATAGCATGCCGAACTGATAGAATTTTCTAGATGCGTTAATTCTGCCTTCCAGTTTAATCTATCATCTATGTACACTCCCAAAAACTTAACTACCGAGGTTTGGGCAATATTTTCACCATTAATTTCACAATATAATCTTTCAGTATTCTTGGCAGTTGTTCGAAATAGTATTGCGTTTGTCTTGCCCGTATTTACTTTTAGGCTGTTTACAGTAAACCAGTTGTTAAAAGTTTCTAAGGTCTTATTTACATTCATATTTAGAGTATTTATGTCATCGGCGGATACTACAGCATTTGTGTCGTCAGCAAAAACTACCAGCTGAACCGAGTCCCCAACAGTTTGCGTTACATATTTTATAAGGTCATTAATAAAGGTAATGAAGAATATTAGACCTAATATGGAACCTTGGGGAACACCAGCATGAATTTGAGACATTTTTGACCTGTATGTTTCCTCAGTAAATATATTATTACGTGAAGAATTAAGTGCTTTAGTAACAGATTTGATTTCTACAAACATTTTCCTATTTTTCACATATGATGTAAGCAGTTCTAGAGACTTACCCCGTACCCCATAGTATTCAAGCTTTTCTAGTAGTAATTTATGGTTCACTGTGTCAAAAGCTGAACTTAGGTCTAGAAAAAGGCCAGCCACTTTTTCCTTATTATTCATTCTACGCACAACATCCGCAATGAGTGTGTAAATTGCATCTTGTGTCCCAACAAACTTTTGGTATCCAAATTGTCTACTACTGAGCACTTTGGTACGGTTTAGATGTGATAATAACCTATCTTTAACTAATTTTTCCAAAATTTTTGACGTAGCAGACAACAGTGATATGGGTCTATACATATGCGGATCAGTTTTTGAACCTTTTTTGTGTATCGGCAATATTTTAGCTACCTTAAATTGTTCCGGAAAGATACCCTCGTCAAAACATTTATTAAATAAAGTGCTAAGCGGTTCTGCTAATATGTCAATGTTTTCTTTGATTATTGTAATGGGTATGTCATCACAGCCAGTCGATATTTTACTTTCCATTTTCCGGACTATTTTGTATATCTCAAGTGGAGTTGAATGATTTAAAATAAGATCATTATCTACTCTTTCTGCACTTTTGTATAAGATATCCATTGCGGCTCTTGTATTAATGGAACTAGCCGCGGCGGACTGCTCAAACTGTTTTAAGAAGATGTTGACAATTTCTGATGGTTCTGAAATGAGTTTATTTGATTTTTTAAGCATAAATTTAGTTTTATTAACATGCCTCTTATTTCTGTGTTCATTAATAAGTTTCCAAACATCTTTTGAAATATTTTTCGACCTCTCTATTCTTGCTTGTGTTGCTAGTTTTTTTGATGTCTTAATAACTTTCCGGTACAACGTAAGGTATTTGTTCCTGTAATTTACTATAGTGTCGGTTTGTTGATTTCCTTTGCCAACACACAAGAACCGTTTCATTTTGCTCGACACCTTTATACCCTTTGAGACCCACTGCAATCGTGTGGGATGTGACAGGTTTATTTTAACTTTTATTTTTCTAAAACTTTGTTTAAAAATATCAGTAAACGTTTTTATAAATTCATTTATGCTCATATCGCACCAGTTTTGATGTAACAACAGATGCCGAAATAAAGATTTATTTTTTTGAGTAAATTTCCTTTTCATGACAGATAAAAAGTTATTATTATTACGTATGCCAGGTGCAGAACTCTTTATTTCCGTACAGCATAGCAATCCCGCATGGCCGTCTGCCAGACCATTATGATCTACTTCACATTTTCTAAGATCACATTCAGTCAGATTTGAAAAAATATTGTCTATACAAGATTGAGAATTATTACGGATAAATGTTGTCGTGTTGATTAAAGGTCTTAAATTATAACAAGTCAATAAATTAAGTAAGTCATTTCTCTTTTTACTATCTGTCGATAAGTCAATATTATAATCTCCAAAATTTAAACAGTTCTTGTCAAAAAAATACTCTAACAATTTCTCAAGTCTTTGGAAAAATAAATCTAAATTTTTGTCATTTGGAGTGCGATAGCAGCAACATATGGACACTCCTGTTTGTATATCTTTCACACAGCAAATTTCAAAGCTTTCAACCATGTACAACTTCTTTGCTATTTGAAGCTCTTCATACTCACAGTCTCTGTATGCCAGAATAAGAGTCCCTCCCCTTTGCTTATTTACCCTAGTGTTATATGATGCAACTTGGTATTTACAAAAATTAAGTTAGGATACAAGGTTGTTGTTAAGAAAAGAAGATGAAGGCAATATTTGACGACATAATTATAGCAATGCTTGTCACACATCGTTTGTCCATGGATAGGTGGCTAATAGTCCAGTCATTACAGTAAGTTCACCTCGGAATTCGAGATACCCAGCTGTAAGTCTGTAAATACTTGTATATTGACACCCTAAAAGTTGTCTCAAAACCTACATATGGTAGGGTGTACGCAACTATTAAATTTCAAGGTCAAAGGTCACAAAAATCGGTTTTTTGCGTTTTTTTTGTAAATATCTCATTCCCTTGGGGTTTTTTGCTATTTGTATTTATTATCAATATTGTAGAATATAAAATTCTCTACAAATTTTGTTTAAAAAAAATTTACACGCTGTACCGTTTTCGAGATAGAGGGCGGAGAGCGCGCGGTCACAGGATCACTTCAGGTCAACCGGTGCCTCCGGTCGAAAACGTGCCATATATAGTTGATGAACCATCGATAAATCAATGATTATAAATATTTGTCAATTTTTATAATTTTTATAATTTAACAGAAGTAATTTTATCACTTCATAAAAAATTTGGATGTCAATTTATTACTTGTGCATTACCTTATTCAGGTACACTAGATGAAAAGGTGAATCAACATATCTATGACCTCAATTTGTGTTTTTACAATATGACATGGCAATATAAAGATATTATTTTATATTTTGACATAAATAAATTTATTAATAAATATAACTTCACATTGACCAAAGATACTATGTATCTTTCGCTATCTTATAAACGACAAATTGCTAAATTATTAGCATATAATATACAAAGTGACACAGGTACATGTAGGGTATCCAAGGAAATGATTTCTGTAAATAATTCTGTCTTTACCATATCTTCTATTTTAAATACTGACACGAGTTCTTTAAACTTAAGAATTGGACAAAGGATAGACATTGTCAATTAAATATAGGACATAAAAATATACAGGGTCTATCTGGCAAACATTTAGAATTAAGTTTATATTTAGAAAGTCATAATATAAAAGTTATGTGCATAACGGAGCACTGGTTGAAGGATTATCTAATATCTTTTTTAAATAACATGCATTACACTGTGCAAAGTGCTTTCGCTAGGAGTCAAGCCATCCATGGTGGATCCTTGATACTATTTTCAAATACCATACTGTGTAAGGAACGAAAGGACATAAGCACCTTGTCTGTAGAACGCACTGTAGAAATTTCCTGTATTGAACTGGAACAGTATGTTGTTATATGTGTGTATCGCCCTCCTTTAAGTAACTTTAATATGTTCGAATCTATTATGGAAGATGCAATTGGTAAAATTAGGACCAATAAAAAAGGGATCATAGTTTGTGGAGATTTCAATATTAATATACTGGATAGTTCACCAATGACTAGTAGGCTTTTAAATCATTTAATTTGACAAATTTATTTCTTGAACCTACTAGAATAACTGCATCATCTTCCACTTGTCTTAAAAATATATTTAGTAATCATACAGTATCACATAAATTAGTTACTACTGACTTAACTTCGGATCACTGTGGTCATTTGGCAGGATTTTCATATATAAGTGATAATGCAGTACATAAGGTGACAGTTAGGCCATTACCTAGGTATAAATTTAATGAGTTTAGGAACAAAATTTTAATAGGTATGAATCCTGATATGATGGAGCTTAAGTCACCAAATAAGATTTATGAAACTATGTTTAATTTAGTTCACAACGAATTTAGAAGTACTTTTAAAACCAAGAAAAAAGTAATCAAGGAGTCTAGAGCATTTAGTGAGTGGGCTACTGTAGGTATTTATAAAAGCAGAGCAAGGATGTATGAGTTGTATGGTATGAAGAAATACAATTTTGATGCGAGCTTCACTGAGTATGTCAGAAATGATTCAAAAATATTTAAAAAGGTATGCAATATAGCTAAGGCACGTTTTGTAACTGATAAAATTAGAAACTCTTCTAATAAAGTTAAGGCCACATGGCAAGCTATTAACGAAGCAACGGGCAAGGCAACCTTTAGGAATACCAATTCTAACTTGCTAGATAATAATAAAATGATTAATAATGACGAGGAAGTCGCACTCGCATTCAATAATTTTTTTGCTAGCATACCTATTGCTACTACTATAGGTCTAAACTCATCAGCTTCAGTCGCAGTAAATTTATTAGAATCTAGTGTAGAAAAATGTAATGTATTATTTAAATTCAGTCCTATTAGTTCTACTAACATTATAAACACTTTCCAATCTCTAGAATCTAAGAATACGGGTGATCTCTGGGGAATATCTGTGAAGATTCTGAAAAGTATAATAGATATAGTAGCACCTTATCTAAGTAACTTGTTCAATAAGTGTATAGAATCAGGCGATTTTCCAGATTTAATGAAACATAGTAGGATAATACCTCTGTTTAAATCCGGCAGTAAGACTGATCCTAGTAATTATAGGCCAATTTCAATACTACCTACTTTTAGTAAAATCTTTGAAAAGATAATACTCAAGCAACTTCTGAAGCACTTTAATTTAAACAGCCTCCTTCATACTGAGCAATATGGTTTTACTAAGGGTCACTCGACGACGGATGCAGGAGTAGCTTTACTCAAACACATCTACAATGCATGGGAAAACTCTCAGAATGCTATTGGTGTTTTGCGACCTTTCGAAAGCATTCGATTGTGTCTGCCATGATACGCTCTTATGCAAACTTAAACATTACGGCGTCCAGACTAAAGCATTGGATGTTATTAAGGCATATTTTAATAACAGAATCCAATGTGTAGAAATAAAGGGCTCAAACTTCAGTGGCGTACCAGTACAATTAGGAGTGCCCCAGGGTAGTATCCTAAGGCCTTTCCTGTTTCTAGTTTACATAAATGATTTGCCATTTTACCTGAGAAATATTTGTGACGTGGTATTGTTTGCTGACGATACTTCACTGATATTTAAAGTAGATAGAAATAAGGAAAACTTTACCGAAATAAACAGTGCTCTTATTCAGGTGACTAAATGGTTTACTGTCAACAACTTAGTACTGAACGCCAGAAAAACCAAATGTGTTAAGTTTGCTTTGCCCAACGTCAGAAACCTTGGTCCTAACATAGTTTTAAATGGTGATGTACTGGAAACAACTGAATCTACATTGTTTCTAGGAATAACACTTGATTCGAAGTTACAATGGGGCGCACACATTACATATCTGTCAGCGAAACTTAGTTCGGCTGCTTATGCTATTAATAAGGTGCGCAATTTAACAGATGTCGATACGGCTAGATTGGTATATTTTGGCTATTTTCATAGTGTTATGTCTTATAGCATATTACTTTGGGGTAGAGCTGCTGATATTGAAAGTATATTTATATTGCAAAAAAGGGCAGTTCGGGCCATTTACCAATTACGAACAAGAGTTTCGCTCAAAGAAAGATTCAAGGAAATCGGTATTCTAACAGTAGCGTCTCAGTATATTTATGCTAGTGTTATGCATGTACGTAAAAATATAAATTCATATTCAAAGAATAGTGATATACACTCTATAAATACAAGAAATAGACATAAATTATGTGTTCCGTATTTTCGTTAGTGAAAAACTCATAGTTCTTTTATAGGACTTAGTATACGTATCTACAACAAGATACCGATAAGTATTTTGGACTTGCCTTTTAACGCATTTCAGATTAAGATTAAAAATGACCTAATGCAAAAGGCATATTATAATTTAAATGAATATCTGAATGACAAATGCGCTTGGAAATAATGTTTCATAATTCATATATTATAAAAATAGGTAGATGATAACTTTCTTGACATGTAATTAAATATTATTCCATTCCAATTAAAATCATGTAAATATTAGTTTTAGGAATCGCCACCACATTACTAAATGTCACTCATCTCGTTAGATACTTTTTATTTGTTTTTTTTTTTTATAATGTACTAGAGGACGCCAGCAGCTATGCCTGCATTTTTTTGTAATTTACCCGTTTTGGCCAATCTCGTGGGAATTTCGGGAAATCCCTTCTTAGTGCACCCCTACGGTCCCCAAGGAACATACATGCCAAATTTGAGCTTCCTGCGCCCAATAGTTTCGGCTGTAGCATGTCTGTCAGTCAGTCAGTAACGCAAGGATTTTATATATTAAGATTATACTCGTAATCGTGTAGCCAATTAGTTCGATCGGTGGTTATATTTCAAAAAGTATCATGTCAATCAAATATAGGTACTACATTTGCATTTTGCACGCGTTCCACATATTCATGATAATATTAACGATCTGGATAATGCAGGTAATTCGTGTTCATGGTTAGTATACCAACAGATTGTTAATTACTGCCAGTTCGTGTACCGTTGTCGTCATGCTCACTAAAATGTCATTTCTTGTGGTGGCGTCGTGTGTCGGGTCATCCCTGTCCCTCTGATATGGCGAGAGGGATGATGGCTGTCCCATGCGTCATACTCGTGAACGGGTGCTACTTGCGATGACTGGTCGATGTCGGTCTTACGGGCTGGTATTACATTTTTAATATTAAACTGTATCATTTCTATCATGGTTCTGAACATTTGCGCGGATTGCCTGCATTATTAGGTATATATAATGTAAGTGGATGCTCCTGTTTCACCATGTCTATTCTGAGAAGGCTAACCAAAACTATTATGCTTGACTATTATTATGTACAGTAAATTTATTTGACTCACTATCGGCCGCAATGGTACATTTGTCTTGTGGACTTTAGGCAAACCGTAAATCTTGGGCAGCCGCCCAAGATTTACGATTTATGCACCGACATATGGTTTGGCGAAACACATCAGCAAGGTACTGCAACCGTTAGTAGGTAAGACGGCATCTTTCGTGAAGGACTCTCGCCATTTTATCGACATCATCAAGAGCGTGACAAAGGAACCAGACGAAGTGATGGTAAGTTTTGACGTGGAGTCACTATTTACCAATGTTCCAGTTCAGGATTGCCTTGAGGTCGTTGAGAGAAAATTAAGGGATAGCGGCCTGTCTAACGAATACGCCGTTCTATTGAAGAATTGCTTGGAGGGTAACTACTTCATATATCGTGGACAACATTACCTCCAGATCGACGGAGTGGCAATGGGTAGCCCAGTAGCACCGGTGATGGCCAATATCTGGATGGAACATTTCGAAGAATCCATAGACATGCAGGCCTCAAATGTAAAGCTATGGAAGAGGTATGTCGACGATGTATTCTGCATCATGAAGGGCAACAAGCAAGACATAGAACGTTTCGCAGACAAATTGAACTCCATACATCCGAACATCCGGTTTACATTTGAAATAGAGGTAGACGGATCGCTACCCTTTCTCGACGTCAAAGTGACGGTGAGAGCTAATGGTACACTTGGACACACTGTATACAGAAAACCGACACACACCGACAGGTATTTCAACGCCTGCTCGCATCATCACCCGCGACATTTGGAATCCGTAGCGACCTCGTTAGTGAACAGAGCCTATGACCTCTGTGACCCTGAACACTTAAACAGTGAATTGTCACATGTTCAGGAGGTACTAAGGCGCAACGGATACAAAAAGGAGATACCCCGTCGGAAGAGGAAGGACCGCAAATCTGAAGTAAGCAGAGTGCCGGCTTACATGCCTTATATCAAGGGAGTGACGGACAAAGTTGGAACAGTACTACAGAAATACTCCATCAAGACTGTATATAGTCCCCTCTCCAAGGTAGCACACAATCTGTGTAGACTGTAGGTCTTACACTTAAGGTACAAATGTAGACTGTTTGGTCTTACACTTGTTGTTATGAGAAAATGATAAAATACGTGATAGATGCGGTGATGCTAAAATGAAACCAACCGCGATGAGTGCTGTGAAATTACTGATTTATTTTTGCTTACAAATGTACTTATGAGGTAAATGATGAACTAGTGATAAATGCTGAATGGGCTAAAAGTATTGCATATAATGATGTACGGGTTCACCGTACATACTGCCCACTCAAACAAATAGACAAATATTTAACCTTTATTGATAATGTAGACGTGATTCTCTTATACTAAATGCTAGATAAATGAACTATGATAATTTAAATAACAAATTGCTCAAATTGATGATAAAATAATTGAATATTATTATGATAAAATATAACTCAAACTTGTAAAATGAACTGTTCTTTGCTACTGTCTCTATTTAGTCCTGATCACACTTATCAAGAAAACTAAGATCGACCGACCGATGGGCGACCATATGCGAGGTCCCTTTATCAATACTCGTAACCGATTTGCTAATATCACGGAACGCACTGATCAACACTGGCACACTATCACTGACGCTTGCCGTGGCGGCTGCCACGGTCCCTCGCGACCCCGCGGGCGAAGGAGGCTGCTGCAGTGACTTCCCCAAGCCAGACTCCTGCTCTCCAGAGAGTTTGTGACATCTAGATTGCATGATAAAGATCATTCCGATGACACCAAAAATGATAACGAGAGTCAAGGTCAAGTATACGGCAGTGTAATGATGAACGTCGTGTATGCTTAACTCAGTAGAAGATTGTTCCTTAAGAGTGTTTATTTGATCTCGCAGCTGATTCAAGCTATCTGTCTGATTCTCCGGTACAACAAAATAGTCAGGCAAGGTAGTATTGATAAGCGTATTGAGAACTGATACCTCTGGGACTTCGATATTCGGTTGTATATTCATATGTCGTAAGAAGTTATTGTGTGCGTAAATGCTATATTCGTCCGATTTCAATGTACAGCCCTGACCTAAGTCAATAATACCGCTGTCTTGAATTACAGTTGTTAGCGAGTCAGAACTGCAATAAATGCGTAGGTGACACTTTTCACAACACGAGTACAACCATGAATTCATATGATGTAACTTGAACCAATAATTACGGCACGTGGATATTTCTTGTTTACAAGTGGTGTCGCTACTCATTATTTGTACATCACATAACGACTGTTTGATTTTAAGGCTGTATACAGGGTTTTCTAAAGAGCATAACATCTTGTTATTTTTGACATGAACGCAGGCTTGAAGGTTTAGGTTTGATAAGAATAGAGCTGTATCCCTTTGGATGTTGTAGGAAATGTAGGGCACGGTTGGGGTTATACGAACATGATTTGACCCACTTTTCTGAGGTATAGAAACAATTTTGTCAAGTTCAACGACATCGCTACTTACAAGTGGAATTTTCAATTCAATTATTAAGTAGTTGTCGTGTAATCTTGAAGACGCCTTCATTATTCTATACAGGTCAGATAAATTTGATGGTTCGACTGGGACAGCGAGGTTGCTATGTAATTGACCAGATATAGTGTTGACTTGAAGGGCTAACTGTTCCGGAGACAGTAAGTAGGGATCGACGCGTCCGTGACTGATATCCGTTATCGTGTTAATCAGTACGTGCTGAATGCGCATAAGGTTAGATAATATGATATTCGCTGTTAATGCGGACGATGTCAGATATAGGCCGTTTTTATTATCCCAAGTAACTCCTTGCAACTGCAGTGATACATTTCGTAGATGTTCGTTTATGATAGAGAACTGTTTGTTCATAGTCGCGCACATTGCTGATGACAACGTGACAGTGGTATATCCTTACATTGCCTGATAGTATCCAACCCAAGTGTGTTTCTTGGGCTATGGGAGCCTGCGCCGGGCCCTTTATGAGACCACCTAAAATGATTTCTGAATACACACTGGCGTCCAAAAGTAAGTCGATAGGCCTAGTAATATTGTACTCAGGATCAGCTAGCTTTAAATGTTGCAAGTGAGGCCACGACTGCTTGCTAAATGTAGAGTTAGGCAAGTCGTTTATAACCTTAGATACAACCAATGCCTGCGTGGTAAAGCCATAGTTTCCATATATCGATTTGCATTCTAACGATACAATGCCTTTGCTTTGCTTAGCGACTGGCCCTATGCCCGAGATAGAGGCATGATATTGACGACGTTGTAAGCCTAACAATTGCGTAGCGTTCTCAGATATCAAGGAAATCTGCGAGCCTTGATCTAAAAGGGCTCTTAGAGTAACATAGGTACCATTTCTAGCTAAGACATTCAGTTTAAGAGTGGTCAACAAAACTTCTTCATTGTCAGCGGCGACGTGATTTACTTTATGCTGAGCTGTAAGGTTTAACGGCAATGCAGATATGCCTGAGTTCGTCGCTGAAGCTACCTGAGGACGTTGTAGGAATGCGTCATGCAGTAAAGTGTTGTGGTCCTCACCGCACTTCTTACAACGCTTTGAATTGGTACAATCATTATCGTAATGATTATACAGACAATTTTTGCAATACTTTGCTTTTGTCACCGTATCTAAACGATTCTCAGGTGACATGTTAATAAATTTTCTGCATGAAAACAAAAAGTGACGAGTTTTGCATATAGGACAGTTATTGGGGCCTTGAGTAGAGGCAACCTTGTACTGATTGTTATGATAACGATTTACGGGTTTATTATTAGAGTGAACTGTCTCACGATTGACAGTTGGCTTGGTGGCCTCCTTATCCCTCTTCGGCATGGGTTCTAGGGCTGTAAACTTGCTCTCTAAGAACGTCATAAACTCCGCCAGAGATGGTAGCTCTCTGGGTGACTTGCGAGCTTCCTTATAGTCACAGAAGGTGTCTTGATCTAATTTCTTACAAAGAAGATGCACTAATAACGGATCCCAAGTATTCGTATCTACGCCGAGGTTGTGGATAGCATGAATACACTCTGTACTAGTGTCATATAACCGTTTCAATTCATAAGCTGTCTGCTTGTGTATAATTGGCTGATTCAGGAAAATCTCAATTTGATTGGTGAATAAAACTTGGGTGTTATTATACCTATGTGTAAGTATCTCCCAAGCGGTGTCATAATTATCAGCTGTGATATGCAGATGCTGGATAAGACGCTCAGGTTCTCAAATCTAGATAAAGATAAAGATAAAGATATATTTATTTGCTAAAACATGTGTACATAATAAAACATTGTTTAGATGCTTATTATAGATCTTAAATAATAGTTAGAATCAACATGTTTGACCATATGAGTATGTGGTGTACAAATATTACAAAACATTAATAATTGATAGGTAACAATACATTTTTCTTTCTTCTATTTTAATTAATAAATAATAAATAATCAAAATTAAATAAAATTAATTAAGAAATGTCAGTCATAATTAAATCATACAGCAATAAATAATATAATTAAAATAAAAAACAAAAAGTAATTAAGAAATGTCAGTCATTTAAATCATACAGCAATTAATAATATAGTTAAAATAAAAACAAAAAGGCACTAGGCAATTTATTACATTAAGATTTGTCATTAAGAAAGTCGTCAATTTTGTAGTAAGATTTATCAGTTAGAAATTGTTTTAATGTAGTTTTAAATTTATTTGTATTCAATTGTTTAATGTCATTTGGAATTTTATTGTATATTATTGGGGCTTTACATATTACACTTTTATGTAGAAGTGCTGTTTTTGCAGAATGAATACAAAGTCTATTGTCATCCCTTCGATTACGTTTGACTTTATCTGATAGACGAGGAAATAAGTGAAGATTACTTCTAACAAATACTGCTATTTCGTAAATGTAAATTGAGGGTAATGTCAGAATATGGTAATTAGTGAATATCGGCTTACAACTATCGGTACTATGCAGACGGAACATGGCACGTACACATCGCTTTTGCATTTTGAATACCATGTTATTGTCGGTCGAATTACCCCAAAAGATTATACCAAATCGAAGCACAGACTCGACAAGGCCATAATATGCTGACAGTAGTGCATTTATGTTAATAGTTGGAGCAATTTTGTATAGAACATAAGATAGACCACTGACTCTTTTGCATAGTATATTAATATGTTCCTTCCAATTTAATCCACTGTCTATAGTTAAACCTAGAAAGCGTGCAGTATTTACTTCCTTTATAGTATAATCATCGTAGATTAAGCGTATGTTTAATGGGTTCTGTGACCTTTGTCCGAAATGCATGATACTTGTTTTCGTCAAATTGATTTTTAAATTATTATTATTTAGCCAGGAAATTATTGATGTCAATGATTGGTTTATGTCAAATTTATAGCGATTAATGTCTTTACATGTAATTGTAACTGTACTGTCATCAGCGAATAATGTCATAGGTTGTGGGGTTATTTTTGGTAGGTCATTTATATATATAATAAACAAGAGCGGGCCTAATACACTACCTTGAGGAACGGAATAAGTTAAATACCGTTTCATGGAGGTATATGTTTCCTCATTTTTTGTCTTAGTATTTACTCTTTTTATTACTGTTATTTGTGCGCGATTTGTAAGATACGATTTAATCAAATTTAGGATATTGCCTCTGATACCGTATGCCTCAAGTTTATTGAAGAGTATATTGTGGTCTACATAATCAAATGCCCGAGACATATCGCAATAAATGGCACAGATTGGAGTTCTTTTGTCCATTTGGCATGTGACATTACTCAGAAATTCATAAATGGCCATATTTATATTTTTGTTTTGCCGAAAACCTTTTTGTTCCTTGCAAAAGATATTTTGTTTTTCAAAATAAGCATTTATTTCTCCATACAAATACTTTTCAAAAATTTTGGAGAATATTGAAAGTAATGCAATGGGCCTGTAATTTTCCATTAGTTCTTTATTACCTTTTTTGAATAATGGTTGTATTATGGATACTTTAAGGTCTTGTGGGAATATTCCTGTCGATATACATAAATTCATACTGTGACTTAGGTGGTGACAGATATTGTCATTTACACATTTAATTATTTTTGTGCATATTCCGTCATAACCGACGCTGTTTGTGTTTTTTAGGTCTTTTATAATTTTATTGATTTGATTAGGTGAACTAGGGGCAAGGAACATTGAGTTTAACTGGGTGTTAATTAATGTTGTAACTTTTTTTTCCGGCACCTGGGATGGGATTTACTGTTTCTATAAAATAATTATTAAATTCATTGGCTATTTGTAGAGGATTATCTATGATTTTATTATTTTTATCTTTTATGAGACATATATTTTCCTTTGGGAGATTCAATCTCATTTTATTAATTATTCGCCATGCTGTTTTCGATTTATTGTTAGAGTTTATAATTTGATAGTTATTTTGAGCTTGTTTTGTTAATTTTACAACTTTTTTAAACGTATTGCAATAGGTTTTATATTTTAATTTATTTTTGTTTGTAGGGTTGAGTCTGTATTTCCATAATGCATGCTTCTTTCTTTTACTGCAGGCCTTGATACCGCGTGATAACCATTTTGGTTTCGTGTTAACTCTTATTATAAACTGTGTTTGCGGAAAACATAAATCATAGAAGAGTCTAAAATCATCTACAAATAGTTGATAAGCTTTGTTTGGATCATTGGTGTTGTAAATATGTGAGAAAGATAGATTTTTTATGCATGTTTTAAATTTGTTTATGTTCTCACAGCAATAATCGCGTTTTTGGGCACGCCAATAGTTTAGTGAGAATATTCTCTTCACCGGAATTTTAATTATTTGAGCGGTGTGGTCTGACAGCCCAAATTCCAGAACTTCAGTTTTACAGGCCTTTTTGAAATTATGTGCAAAGTTGTCAATGCATGATTGGCTGGCAAGTCTGGTCGGTTCGTGTAAAGCAAGTTTAAGATTATAGTTTAGTAATAGACATTCAAAATCTAGAGTTATATTATTACGTTTTAAAATATTTATATTAAAGTCACCACCAATTAAAATATTACTATAATTAAATTTAGAAATATAGCATAAGAGACTTTCTAGCCTTTGAAAGAATGAATACATATTATTTTCTTTTGGTGTTCTATATAAAGAAATTATAACAATTTTGTAGTCAATGAGTTCGACGGCACAACATTCTAATACATTATCAAGACAAAATTTATAAGTTTCAGCAACTTCCTTGAATTTTAGCCCTTTTCTCAACAAGATGCATGCTCCTCCTCTTTTAATATCTTTTCGACTGTATGATGATGCTAAAATATAATTTGGTAGATTAAGGTGAAGCTCATATCCAGCCATCATGAAGTGCTCTGTTATACATATAGCATCTATAATTTTGTTATTATCCTTGAGTTCTTCTAAGTTTACACATAGAGCATCGCATTTATTAAGAAGTCCAGCTATGTTTTGGTGCAAAACGTGTATATGCGTTTCAGAGAAAAAACTGATTGCTTGGTTCGGTTTTGTCAGCAGTAAGAAATTGTATCGGCATGTCATAAGTTATATTGGCTGTTTTATCAATTGTATATATGTCAACTTGATTCATTATTGAAATGTCAATTAATATATTTTGCATAATGCGGTCATAAATATTTCTTACTCCTTGCTTCGAAATTCTGCCAGTAATGAAAGAAAACATGTCAAGCGATAGGTCCTGGTTGCTGTCAAATATGTACGCATAGTCATTGTTTTGGATGTCAAGGTAGAGGAGATTGTTGAACATTTCAACTTTAAAATTATAAATTTGAGCTCCTGTTATATATGTCGGTACACAAATAATTTTGTTTGTAAATGTCACTTTTTGTAAGGATTTTTTAATGAAATTAATAGTATTTATATGATTCTTCTCTGCTTTCACATCATTTTCTCCGATAAACAATATAAGGTAATCCTTATTATTAAATCCTTTTAGTTTGTGTTCAATATCGCATAGTAGTTCCTTTATGGTACCATTTGGAATAACATATTGACAGTATTCAAAGTGGGACGAGAATGTGTCTTCGATTATAGATAATGACCCTTTAATTTTGTTGGTGGTTAGAATACAAAGCTTGTGCTTTTGTTTTGGTTTCATTATAGTGTTATTCCTAGGTCCCAATATGTGTTGTGATTGTTTATTACTGCATGATGTATTTGATTTATTTGGCGTAGGTGATTTTTGGTCATTAGTTACTTGTTTATAAGTACTGCAAGTCTGAGTCTCTTTATGATGCTGAACAATCGAGCTGTGGGTGCTGTCACCATGTGGTTTGGAAATATATGAATTCTTTTTAGCGCTTTTCACAGTACTCGTAGTTCTTTTCTTGTTCGACCCTGGTGTTATGGTTTTCCTCTCTGGTGTTAAGCATATTTTTTTGTACGTGTTAATAGATTTCGTCATACTTTGTAGATCACGTTTAAGACGAGAGTTTTCACTATTTAAGTTTTCAATTTCTTGATGAGCGCTCTGTAATTGCAGTGTGAGTGTTTTTACTTGTTCATTGAGTTCATTTACTTCACTAGTATTATCATGAATGCTGTCTGGTATGCTCATCATTGTTGTGTCGAATAACACAGTACTGTTGCTATTTGTCAAATTGGAAAGGTCATTTAATGAGCTTGTTCGGATGGGTTTACGATACGTAATGTTATCTGTATCCATTTTACTGTGGTAATACTCAGCTATCACAGCGCCCTCTTTCAACCTAGTAGTGTACTATTATTCTTGGTAACGTTTGTACAATGACTTTTAGTTTGTCTTTGGTTATTTTACTTATTGAATGAGAGAAATATCTTCACACTGTATTTATTACCACAAAAAGACAAAGTCATTGCAAGCGGGATTCGATCCGTCGTCCTCTCATCACGAGTAAGTGCACCTCTACAGAACAACGCCACCGAGACTTTACTAATAGGCGTGAAATTTCGCTACTCTTTCTATAAGCTGTGTTATTTTAAACAGAGCAAAACGGTTAGTATGACGCATGCCTCAGGAATTTTTTCTTGTTCCGTGCACTATTTGAAACAGTTGTGTTTATAAATTATTCACTTTGTACACTGAATTTATAAGTATTTGTTATTAAAAATATAAGATGTATATGTGTCTTTGTCACTGAGTTGTTTTTTATGTTTATATATGAAATTGTCACTGGTTGGTTGCCTTTTCAAAATTTCGTAAAAGTTTTTATATTAACTTACACTTATAATGTTATTTTATGTTTGCAAACACTTCCACACTTGAGTTGAATGTTTAGTCACTGAACTACATGAGAATTAGTTTATTTTATCGAAAACTTGCTATTTTAAATTAAACTTTTCACGGAGCTTACAAACTTTAATACTAGTTGGTACAGCGCCATCTATAAAGATCTCCTCTGACCTTTCCTTTTAAGTGCTGCATCTTCTGAGCCTTGGTAACGGAATTATTGTCGTGGATAGCTTCGGTAAATAAATCACAGAATGTTGGCCACTGGGTGTATTTACCGGTGAAAGTAGGAATCTCTAGCTTGGGCGTTGCTTTATGCACGTGAACCATGGATGAGATCTTCTTGTTTAACGCACGCTTTATGTTTTTGAAAATGGTCTCGTGTCTATTGAGTTCCTCCTCATACAAAATATCCTCACCTTGGAGTAAATGATCTATACGCAAGTGTAACGCGTCGATAATATCCCACTTACTCTGAATACTTCTCAGCTCGTCCTCAAGTTCCCATTTTTCTTGAATAGCGTTCACGTCAATGCTCTTTACTAACCTGTTAAAAGCCCTAAAATTGGTTCTCTGTAAAGCTAACAACTCGATAGCCTCACTGTTGGATTGCGTTGATTTTTCCTTTGATAAGAAGGACGATAGCAAATTACGCGTAGCCTGATGTAACTCCTTAGCCTGCTGGTAATAGTTAGAACTAAAATACGTAGGCTCTTTTTCCGGCTGTTCAGAAAGTTTAATATGATTTTGCTCGAACTCTTCCCAGAGGCTATCCAGTGCCTCAAGTCTCTTTTGAATATATTCCGGAGTCTTCCTAGACAGCGGATCCTTGCCAAAATTTACTTTAATTTTGTTGATGCTTTCAAATAATTCAGTCTGGCGAGAGCTCGATGCTTCCATCATGATAAAATAAAAGGAACGTTCTTACTTGGACTGATGCTTTATAACCTTGACTGCAAGCTGCTGCTGCTGGTATCTGCTATTCGAAGTTCGCGACACGGAGTCTCTGATCGTAAACTGAGTTTAATTGTAAGTTCGAAAATAATCCGTCGGGATTATCGCGAAGCACTCAATAAGAGATTATAGTTAGCATCGGTGTCACTTCAAAAAATTTTCGAAGGACCAAAAAAATGTAGACTGTAGGTCTTACACTTAAGGTACAAATGTAGACTGTTTGGTCTTACACTTGTTGTTATGAGAAAATGATAAAATACGTGATAGATGCAGTGATGCTAAAATGAAACCAACCGCGATGAGTGCTGTGAAATCACTGATTTATTTTTGCTTACAAATGTACTTATGAGGTAAATGATGAACTAGTGATAAATGCTGAATGGGCTAAAAGTAATACATATAATGATGTACGGGTTCACCGTACAATCTGCGTACCCCAAAGGACGTAATTCCTCTACAAACACCAGGCGTCTACAAGGTTGATTGCAGTTGTGGTAGTTCCTATATCGGACAGACCAAACGAACGATCGCTGAAAGGGTCAAAGAACATATCACAGCTGTCAAAAATCGACAAATTAATAAATCTGCCATAGCTGAGCATTGCTGGAATCTGGACCAAACCACTGGATAGAATTACATCAACCACAAGTCTTATCCACCGATCGCCACTATTACTCCAGGATAGTACGTGAAGCGGTTGGAATAAAAAAACATAGAAATTTAAACCGGGAGGACGGTTACAGACTATCGACCACTTGGAACCCAGTTATCAACAAATGCAAACAACGCCGCAGTAACACAACTCATCAGTGTGTAGACGTCATAAGTGTAGTGTGTCGAAGTACCGACAGTGCGGATAGAACTCAAAATATCAAAAATACTAAACAAGTGAGGGTAGCTGCCGAAACCCGCGCTTCACAAGGACGGCGCTGAGCTGACATCAGTCCCTCCGCGACCACAACCGTTGCAAGCCGGTAGAAACGTTGAAGAATAACAGAGGTATTTATGCCTTGAAATAAATAAATTATCGCAACTAAGACCCGCTAAATAATATTGTATGATGTATACAAGTCGCGAAAGTTTAAAATCGATTAGAAAAGTGTCGTTCTCACTTTCGTTGTCATTTTAGCAATGTTTAATGCGATTTTATAATTGCGAAGGATTTTGTGGCGTATCTTGTTTTTTAATCTTTGAAGGAATTCGTGTCAGGAGGGATATTACGAAAAATATCTTTGTGTTTATCTTCAAATAGTCATCAAGTCTAGAGTTCGGGCTATGAATGGGTAAGTTTTATACAGAGATCAGTGGAAGCGATTAATTCATCCAGTCTTAGCCCAAGGCAAAGGATCTAAACACATGGACCAAGTTTCTTGGCGCTAAGAATTTAACAATGTACAATTACCTGTATCTTCACTGATGTCAGGCCTGGAACTAAGTTAGGGAAAAACAAACAAAACTAAGGTGGCCACGATAGATTGAATGAATTATCCACTTAGCTGTTCCTTCCAACTTGATGTCCTCTCCGTTGGCACGATGGCACGATGCACGTTCACAGGATTCACAATTCAGTTTTGCTAATGTCAATGTTCAACTCAACTTTTGCCGGGCAAACCAAAGGCGGCAGTTTTTGAGAAATCACAATACAAATTCGCGAAGCTGGTTTATGTGCTTTCAAAAGGCGATCAATTTATTAATTAGGTACAAGGCACGCGAGAGAGAGCAAAAAAGCGTGTTAATTTTTCAAGGCGGCAACGGAAGTGACAGTTCAGTGTGACCATTGTCAGAAATTTTCAATAGACTAAACAAAATGTTACTTAATCGATATAATCGATTTGACTTATAATAAAAACTAATTCTATTTCAAACATTCACCCGCCCCGGACCGGCCTACCGGTCCACTAATCGGTTGGTAGACGTGACAATGTTGCAACCGCTCTCCTCAGAATCGAACCGTCCACCAAGACCTCAGCAAATCGGGGAACTCCATCAGCCCCAGTTACCAAACGAAGGATGCGCCCCCTGCGCCATCTGAGTGGCGGAAGGTTAGCCTCCTTGATCAAAACGAGGTCACCAATCTTGGGTGGATCGGTCTTGTCGGTCCACTTAACGCGTTGCTGGAGTATGTGCAAATATTCCAAATTCCAGCATTTCCAAAAGATCTGAGTAATCTGGCGTACCAATTCAAAACGCGAGAGACGACCAGGTCTCGTATCAATGTAGGGGTACTCAGGCAAGGCGACAAGTGGGCGACCAATCAAAAAATGGCCCGGCGTAGAGCCTCCAAATCATTCGGATCTGAGGAGATCGGGCACAATGGCCGAGAGTTCAAAACGGCCTCAATCTTACAAAACACAGTTGCGAGTTCCTCAAATGTAAGGACAGATTCACCAATCGTCCTGCGCAAGTGTGTTTTGGCCGATTTTACGGCGGCCTCAAATATACCACCCCAGTGTGGACAATTTGGTGGGGAAAACAACCAATTTATCCCACGTCGGGCAAGCCTATATCAGCTTTGTTGGTTTCAAGGAAATTAACAACATCATTCAAATAATTATAGGTGCCCTTGTTAGTTAGTGCCGCAGTCAGAACGGATCAAGGAAGTCAGCCCTCTGCGGGATACAAATCTGTCAAATGTGGCTACAATCGCCTCGGTCGTAAGCGAGGAGACCAGTTCTAAGTGTACGGCCTTTGTGGAAAGACAAACAAAAACAAACAAGTAGGCCTTAACAGTCTTGCTGTTTCGAAGTGTCGACGTTTTCACCAAGAAGGGACCAGCGAAGTCCGTGCCAACACCGTCAAATGTCCTGCTCTCCGTTACGCGATCTGCCGGTAAGTCTCCCATGAACGGCTGCATGGTAGAAGCCTTGAGCTTATAGCAAGGGATGCAGCGAAAGACCACACTCCGAATAATTCTTCGGGCAGACAAAATCCAAAATTCGCGTTGCAAAATGGCCAACAAAGCATTAAAACCAGCATGCGAATTTTTAAGGTGACGGTCAGTTACCAACAAGCGTACCAAATGACCGTCCTTGGGTAACAAAAGGGGGTGACGTGCCCCGTAAGGGAGGTTGGCGTTCTTGAGACGCCCTCCAACGCGCAAGAGACCTGCATCGTCCAAAAAGGGGTTCAATTTAGATACAGCTCCCGATAGTTTTGATCTCCCTGATTTAAGGATAGCAATCTCCTTCTCAAAATGCGCCAATTGCACAGAACGAACCCAAAAGGTGAGGAACTCCTGTCGTTCCTGTGGTGAGAGAAACGGTGTCACTCGTTTCTGTTGTGGGTGCCTAAAGTTAAAAACAAAACGCTTTATCCAAGCAGTAACACCTAACAACTTGTCGAGAGAGCTGTAACGATTCAACAGAAAATCGGGGTCGAAGGCGCATTCCACCTTCTCAAGAGCGAGTGTTCGTAGACCCGGTAAATTGGAAGTATTCAAAACTGGCGTTCGAGGCCAATCAATTTCTGGTCGACTCAACCATTCCAGACCCCACCACAGCGAATGACCTATCAAACTAGGCGTCAAGCATCCGCGCGAGGCACAATCAGCGGGGTTAAGCTCACCTGGCACGTGTCTCCAAACCAGCGTGACTTCGGATTTTTGGATTTGGGAAACGCGATTAGCGACAAATACCTCCAAGGTGTGGACAGACGCCTTCAACCAACAAAGTACAATTTGGCTGTCTGTCCAGGCGTAGGTCCCATTAATTCAAATGCTTTTACCCAAATTACTGGACACGTGGTTCAATAAGCGTACAAGTAGGGCTGCTCCCGAGAGCTCCAATTTTGGGATGGTCAAAGATGTACGAAGGGGTGCTACCTTGCTCTTTGCCATGATCAGGGAAACTCTCACCTGACCTGAGGCACTGACTGTGCGCAAGTACACCACGGCCGCGTGACCACGTTCCGAGGCGTCACAAAACCCGTGAAGGGTGGCCTTGTACTTCCCGGGAGGAAGGATGGGACGAGGCAAGGAGATCTCGTTGACGGCAGGAAGTGAGGATACAAAAGAGGTCCATTCCTCAACAAGAGTGCCGTGCAGAGGTTCGTCCCAGGTCAATCCTGCTGTCCAAAGCTTCTGCAAGAAGCATTTTGCCCAAAATATAATTGGACAGATCCAACCGATCGGATCAAAGGTTCTGGCGACAGTAGACAATACGAGACGTTTAGTCCAAGAACACGGCAATTTCAAGTCTACGTTATATGTAAAGATGTCTTGGACTGGTCTGTACTGAACGCCGGGAACAGCCATCATGGCGGGGTTGTCAACAATTTCAAATAGATGTGGATCCTGCTGATGATCCTCTGGCAAGCCTTCCAAAAGCGCTGGTGTGTTGGAAATCCATTTGCGCAACTCATAACCAGCGGAGGCCAAAATACCTATCAATTCGTCCCTCAGAAGGATCGCCTCGTCCGCTGTGGAGGCGCCCGAGCAAATGTCATCGACGTAAATATCGTCCTTCAAGATGGCAGAGGCTCGTGGGAAACGTAGGCCTTCGCGGTCTGCGAGCTCCCAAAGAGAACGTATTGCCAAGTAGGGGCTTGACCTTAACCCGTACGTATTAGTATTGAGCTCGTAGACGACCATGGGATCACGAGGAGACTCTCTCCAAAGGATCAGCTGGAAGCGACGGTCATCAGGGTGGATAATAGTCTGCCTGAACATCATTTTTATGTCGGCTACAAAGACAACCTGATGTCGTCGGAAGCTGGTGATGACGTCACAAAGGTCCTTGACCAACTTGGGACCAGAATGCAAGCACTGGTTTAAGGATACGCCTGTTGAAGTCTGCGCAGAACCATCAAACACTGTGTGCAGCTTGCCAGTTGATGGCTTCAATACCGCATGATGCGGGAGAAAGTAATGCTCCACCAAACGCCAATCCAAATTTGACACAGACATGTGTCCCAATTGTTCATATTCTCTCATGATCTCAATGTACTTCTGTCTGAGCTCCGGATCACGACCCATGCGACGCTCCATAGCCAACAATCTCTTTTCGGCTAAAGGTCGTGACTCACCAAGCGGAGGCCGAACAGACAGTAATGGTAGCCTCGTAATGATCCGACCAGAACGGAGTCGACAAGTGTAGTTCTGGAAGAACAGCTCGCACTCCTCATGTTCTGGATTCAAACGGGCAGCTTGAGGGGGCTCCTCTACCTCCCAAAACCTCTGAACCGCATCAGAGAGAGTGGAGCCTACAGCCAACAAATTATCAAGTTCAGGTGGAGGGGGGTCCCTATGTACAGGTCCCATCAAAGCAAATCCAAATATGGTCGGGATGGCAGTCAAACCATTTGGCACTAAGACCCTTTTCCCACCAATCAAAATTCCACCGAGGACATCAGAGCCAATCAACAAGTCGATTTGTCCCGGTGTGTCAAATTTGGGGTCTGCCAGTTTCAATCCCGATGTCAAATTCACCACAGCAGCAGGTTGCTGTTTCTGTGGATGCATGCCCAAAATATTCTTCAGCACAATAGCCGAGGTTTTAATCCTCGGGTGTGAAGATTCAACAGGGCTAAACAAAACCTTAACTTGCCCTTCAACATTAGAGGCTACGTCTCATATGCCCCGTATACAATTTGGAAAAGAGCCCATATTTAATTTAACCTGCCCTACCAAATAAGTGGAAACAATGCAACCTTGTGAACCTGTGTCCAATATAGCACGGACAACAACAGAGGTCCCCGTGAGTCCCCAGACCCTAACAGCAACCGTTGGTAGGCTAACGGTCTCAATGGGGGAGGTTGGCGTTATAGGCCAGGGGTCAATGACCTATTGTTGCCTGGGCGGCGACCGTTGGTCAGGACCAGGCAAGTCAAAACGAGGGTGCGGCTTGAAGTCCTCAAAGGCGCGATGACTCGAACCGCGCGCCATCTGTGGGGGGTCATAATGACGCACCCGTCCAAAACGAGGTGGACGCGAGTCAAGGCGGGGACGCTCCGCCAAAGGAGGGGAAAACCTGGGGCAGCAGTCATGGTGCTGGTGCGCGAGAGAGAGGAGGCGTGCGCACGCTACGGTTCTCCAAATGGGGCGAGTGGCGATCAATTGAGCGAGGCGACTCTCGGCTACGCGCCGGTGAGCCTCGTCTGCCACCTTCAAAACACCCGCCCGTGCGCGGCGTCGGCTGGTTGGACAAGCGGCCAACCTCTCTGGCATTCATACAGAGAATGTCCAAATGCTGTCCTCCACAGTGAGGACAGGGGCGAGAGTTTGGGCAGTCTCGCTGGTAGTGGGACCACAAACAAGAGAAGCAAAGGCGGTGGGCATTCGCAATGCGCCTACGAGAGGTGACATGTAGGTCCAAGAATGCCCTACAACTGGCCGTTCTGTTCCCCCTTGACCTTGCAGTAGGAGCACTCCGCTGGGCTCTGCGTGACCGCAAAGCGAGGAGGGCGCCGGTCAACATTGGCTCGGGTGTGACCGCGAGCCTGCTCCTTGACCTTGGGCGGCTGCGTCTTAGCCGGCGTGTCACCACCGAAGTTGTCCAAGACCCGGCACTCATCCTCCAGGAACTTCTCCAGGTCAGCAAAGGGGGGCAGATGGGTCGCGCTATCCCCACCAAAGCGCTGTTCAAAACGCGATCTCAGGTCGGCAGGCAGCTTTTTCAGCACAATGTGCACCAATAGATAGGACCATTGGTCCACGGGCAGGTCAAGGCACTTAAGTGCGTTGATGGCCACCAAAAGCAGGTTCCAAAGTTGGGTGCGCAACCCAGAGACCCGGGTGAGCGTCGGCAAACCCAAAATCTGCTCGATGTGCGTGTCGGCGAGGCCACGCTTATTATGGTACCTACGGGTGATTAGGTCCCGAGCCGTCTGGTACGCCTCGTCAGACACGGGCAGATGCTGGATGAGGCCCTTGGCCTCCTCATCCAGAACCGACATTAAATATGCCAATTTTTGTGCTGGCCGAAGGTCAGCCCTGTCATTGACCAGGCTGTCGAACAAATTAACGAAGCCCAGGTAGCTTCCTAGGCAGCCATCAAAATGGGGGAGGTCCAAAGTAGGGAGCCTACTCACCAGCCCCGGTGCTGACCTAGGAAGCTCCTGCTTCAGGCCGGGTTGCCCTTCCCTATCGGCAACTAGTTGTCTCGCACTATCGGAGACAGCATCATACAGGTCTAAGACCTGGGCATAGTCTTCGCTGACCTTATTTCGCTGGTCAGCGGTGAAATCGTTGACTGACACTTCGAGACAGCAAGTGCTGAAAGTGAGGAATTGCTGTTCCACATTTGCCAGGCGATCGTCAATCCGCTCGTACCTTTGTAGTAAGGCCTGCTGGCGATCAGGCCGGTTCACTAACGCACTGGCCGAGGCAAACCAGCGCAAATCTGATGCAATAGCACCAGCAGCCGCACGCAAGTCCTTGATAGCTGACATAATCAAAATTCAAAAGAGCCCGGACAAGCGTTAAATAATATTAACAATCAAAACTTAATTTTTCTTAATTCTTTGAAACCAACAAAGTATTAGCCTGTTTACTGTTGGTACAAGCAAGTGACAGGTATCTACTGTCTAACAAAATTAATAGTTTCAATATATTGAAACAAACACAAAAGTTATCAAAGTTGTAACTTATAACAAATTAAAAGTTGAAACTTCAAATTAATTAATTAATTATTTGCAAGAGACAGACTGGCTGTGTTATTTGAGATATACAATAGTAAGTAAGCACAGAATATGTGTTACCTAGCAATATAATCTATATATTATAACAAGGTTTAACAATGTAAGGTTCAAACTTAATATATCAATATATGCAATAAACTAAATCAATTGATACATATAACTGATATGTATCCAATCAAAGTGACTAATTAATAGTAACAGCAACAAATCTATGCTAGATTTCAACAATTACTGACAATTACTGATTGAGGTTATGTATGACATGTGTTTCAAATTATCTAAGTCAACTTATACAATTAAATATTATGTATTTTAGACAATACTGACCTGAGAACACTACAACACTGTTAACCTGTTAAGAAATGAGATGCTTAGCTCAGATACAAGTTTACAATATAGGCACAGTTAACCACGCTCTTGCTATCAAAAATTATGTCTAGAGTTCGGGCTATGAATGGGTAAGTTTTATACAGAGATCAGTGGAAGCGATTAATTCATCCAGTCTTAGCCCAAGGCAAAGGATCTAAACACATGGACCAAGTTTCTTGGCGCTAAGAATTTAACAATGTACAATTACCTGTATCTTCACTGATGTCAGGCCTGGAACTAAGTTAGGGAAAAACAAACAAAACAAAGGTGGCCACGATAGATTGAATGAATTATCCACTTAGCTGTTCCTTCCAACTTGATGTCCTCTCCGTTGGCACGAGGGCACGATGCACGTTCACAAGATTCACAATTCAGTTTTGCAAATGTCAATGTTCAACTCAACTTTTGCCGGGCAAACCAAAGGCGGTAGTTTATGAGAAATCACAATACAAATTCGCGAAGCTGGTTTATGTGCTTTCAAAAGGCGATCAATTTATTAATTAGGTACAAGGCACGCGAGAGAGAGCAAAAAAGCGTGTTAATTTTTCAAAGCGGCAATGGAAGTGACAGTTCAGTGTGACCATTGTCAGAAATTTTCAATAGACTAAACAAAATGTTACTTAATCGATATAATCGATTTGACTTATAATAAAAACTAATTCTATTTCAAACACATCATTTTAGAACCATACCTAAATTTTATCGACGAACCTAAGGATCGGGCGGGACATTGATATATTTATTTAGACGATTGAAGAACATAACCTATTGTATTCTTGGTCATGTTTTCACTGACATCAAAAAATGCATTTCAGTTACACTATTTTAATTTTGAAATGTCTCCTGCACTATGCAGGATTCATGTACTGAGAAAGACATTACAAAACAATTAATCAAAGGAGAAAACGGGATTAGAGATAACTGAAAAATTCGTTAGCCACACAAAGTATTATATACCTAGTGCAAATAGTTACCTAAAAGTTGACACACACTGTATAAATAAAATAAACAGCCATTATCACCACTTAAATAAAAAAAGTGAAACACTTAAACACACACATCTATAACGCTGGTACTGTAGGCATATAAAACACGTGTAAAAAATTCCCGCAGGGTTACCGAATCTTCTTCTTCCTCTCCTTATCCCATTATTTGGGGTGGGGTCTCCTCACTTTCCTGCGCCAAGTCAAACGATCTTGGGTTGTGGTTTCGTGCAACTGGGCTTTCTTGGGGTCTCTTTCAATGGAGCTTCACCAGGTTAACGGCGGGCGGCCTCTCCCTCGTTTTTGTTCTGGGAGGTTTAATGCAGTTTGAACCACATGATCTTCGTCTCGTCTTCTGACATGGCCATACGAGCGAAGGCGGTTTTCGGTGATTTTATCTGCGATTGGTACAACTTTGAAGCTTCCTCTAATATATTCGTTGCGGATTTTATCTAGTCGCGTCACACCTCCCACCCACCTGAGCATCTTCATTTCGCTGGTATGCACCTTTTGTTCATGCGACTTCTTTGTTGTCCAGCATTCAGACCCATACAGTAACGCCGGGCGCACTGCCGTTTTATATACTTTACCCTTAGTTTTGACGGGTATACGTGGGTCGCATAGCACGCCAGTAAGTGAGCGCCATTTCTGCCATGCGACGTTTATCCTGTGATTCACATCAGCGTCTACATTGGCATCGGGTGTAAGTATGGATATTTAAATTTCTCACCGGTAGGGATAGGTGTAGTTCCAATATAAATGGTTTCTGATGTGCGTGTTGCTGCTGAAAGGGCATTTCAGATATTCGGTTTTGCTCCTACTCACTCTCAGGCCGTACTTTTCGAGGGCGTGCGCCCACTTGTTTAAAAGTTCCTGCAATTGACTTGCGGTATCGGCAGCCAGCACTATATCATCTGCGTACAGCATTGTCCAGGGCAATGGAGAAGGAATATCCCTGGTAAGGTAGTCCATAACCAGATTGAACAAAAGTGGGCTTAGCACGGATCCTTGATGGACGCCTACTTTGACCTCAAAAGCCTCACTTACGCCGGCTAGGCTTCGGACTCTTGTGCTGACATTGTTGTACATGTCTTGTACTAGTTTGATGTAGTATTCAGGAACAAGTTGAGCACGCATAGCCTGCCATACTAATTTACGGGGTACTCGATCAAAGGCTTTTTAAGGTCGATAAACGTGAGATGTAGATCTTTACGGTTAATTCTATATTTCTCCATCATAATCCTGATCGTCTGAATTGCGTCGATAGTCGATCTCGATGCTTTGAAACCGAACTGATTTGGTGATATTTGTGAGATGTTGGTGATTCGCTTATTAATAATTCTTTCCCATATTTTAAGTGTGTGTGAGGTCAATTTTATACCTCGATAATTCTCGCACTGTGCAACATCCCCCTTATTCTTGTAAAAGGGGAGTAGATAGCTTTCCCGCCATGATTTTGGTATGCATTTTGTGGCTAAGATGACGTTAAATAGCTTAGTAAGCCAGGAAACAGCTATCGGGCCAAGAGCCTTTCATAGATCTGCGGGCACTTAGCATTTCTGTTCTTCATTTTCGTCATCGCGTTTTTAACTTCAGCAGTATCTACTTCAGGTATAGGTCCATGAATTGGATCACAGGGCATAGGATCTTCATTTGGGAATTCTTCGTTTAAAAGATGTTGATAATACTCGACCCATCTCTCGCTAATGTGCGCATTGTCAGTTAACACAATTTGCTCTTTACTTTTAATGTACTTATTAACCTTTATGTCCATAGTTGATTTATGTCTACATTTTGCAATTTTAATTATTTCATTTGCGTCCGTGGCGTTTTCCAAATTGTTGTAGAAGTTTTGGTTACTAATTGCCCTTTCCTGTGCAACACACTTTTTTTGCGCGTTTTTTGGCATCTTTGTATTGGTCCTTATCTTTTTCCAGTTGCGAGCTTTGCCATTTCTTAAACAGAACTTTTTTATTTGTCAGGGTTTCTTTTACCTTGTCGTTCCACCAGTTTGGGTCTTTTCCGTTTTTAATGGGTCCTTTAGATGTTCCTAGGATTTCCGTAGCTTTTGCTCTGCACTGTAATTCAAATTTAGACCACATACCGTCCGCCGTGTTATAAGTGACACCAAAATCAGTTTCGAGATATTCTTTTACAACAGCTATCAGCAGTTCGCCCTTAGGTCCATCCAGTTCCTCCCACTTTGTTCTAGGTGTCCTGTCGGCTTTTGTTTTTATCGGCTTTTGGAGGACGTATACGGCTACTAGTAAGCGGTGCTGTGTTGTGAAGGGTTCACCTGGGATAACTTTACAGTCACCGAATAACGAATTTTATTTAAATTCAACTCGGCGAAATACAAAACGAATGGGCGAGGACGCAATTAGTGGGGCACAGCACACCGAGGGTTAACGTTACGGGTTTTTCTGATTCCATTCGTAATTTACGTTTAGCTGTATTTGATGACATGGTAAACTCACGTACTCAATTTTTTTTTGTCACGTTTGATTACGCAAATATAATGGCGGGAAATAGAATGTAGTTTTTTGGTAACAGTTAAACGTGTTGGGATGATTTGTAGTTATATTTTAGAATGTGCATCTATTATTCTGATACGTGCTTTTTACCAAATACCGCTAGGTCCAATGAAATCATGAATGGCTGATAAAAATGTTGGTTGATGCAAATTGTGTAGGTTGGTACGCTCAAAATATGCTCCTCAAATAGTATCTATTTGCACTGGTATGCCAATATATTAATAATATATCTTATTTAAAAGCAACAGGTGCGTAAAATATTATTTGGAGTAAAAACAAAGCTTCTTGGCATCTGCAAATGTCGGTAGACATCTCATATTTCATCTGTTATGATAAAAAATTAACTTGACTCTTATATATCTTATAGTATTAAGGTGTATAACATACCATTATGTCACTACGCACAACGAAATATCTTTAAGCATATTTCTTTATCAGTAAAGTTTGTAATTTCAATTTCATTTAATTTCAATATTTTTAACTTTGAAGTAGGTACTCACAGAAACTAAAAGGCAGTAAGAAAGTTCCTATTAAAATAAGTATCAGATACAACTTCAATTTGTTTCAAATAGAGCACATTGGAAACCAGAATATAACGTTCTATTTCATTGCGAAAAGATACATTCCGCCAATAGTATGAACGAAAATTTGTTCGGCAATTTACAAACAAAAATAGTAGAAACAAGCTCATTAAGAAGTTCACAGTCCGGTTTATGTATTGTTTGTGTAGCCGTTAGCACATCGTCTTTGTTTTAATCAGAACTTTTATTATCACCGATAAAATGTTGTGGCTACACTACAACAATAGAACCACAATAATGATTGAAACTTTTTTCTAAAGCTCGGCTTGCCGTGTCGTAAGCGTCAAAGTACTCGGACGCTAAATTCCCTTAGTAAATTCCAAGAATTTTGAACATGGAATGGAAAATCAATGAATATAAAGTTATTTTATTTGCGTAAATTGTATGGTATATACAGGTGTTACGAATTGGTATTTATACAATATATGTCCTCTTAGTAGGTTTTACTCTTAATAATACGATATCGCACAACAAGATTTCTACGTTAATAGTGATCTCATCATAATTACGCTACTAAAAACATAAACCAGTAGAATTTCTGCGAAAATATGGCGAAGAGTGGAAAACAAAACCTCAGTGTTCTTAATTCTAATGTGTTTTTGTTGTGTGGGAAAATCATTTTAATGGGATTTTTTTATTATTTAAAAAGCATTAAAACTGAAATACATAACCATGAACGTAGAAATGTTGCAATGGTATCTTACACTATAATTGAATACGCAATTTTGGTTCGTGTGATTTGGATATCTAGTGTCTTATCAGGCTGTGTGGCTTGGCACGAGAACTGGAACACCTCAGTCGTATTTTGATAGGACTGCCTTTATTGCGTAGCTACGACATTTTTGCCAAATCTTTCGAGCGGTAGCTTAAATTTAACGACATTGGTAATATAAACTTAAACATGACTTTTGCGATATTCTCGCTGTCTATTTTAAAGGTACCTATGTGTTGAAAATGATTGTGTATAATCTGATTTTCGAAGTAAGATTGGTGGATGCTTCGCGTACTATATAACTAAAATTGCATAGATTACACAATGTTTTCAACATTTTGGAAAACATCGAGAATTTATATTCCCAAGGAAGATCTCGTATTACACGAAAGTAGCGTTTCTTAAATGTACAGTTTACTGTTCTGTAAAATTCAATGATTCTAAATGGAAAATCGTAAGTATTTCTAATGAAATATTATAAGATGTGATATTTTACATACATTATATTAACAACCCATTCTTCACTACCCAAACCTAATTAAGACATTATTCTTATTACTTTCTTATTAACCCATTCAAGTTAAGGTATACGTTTTTTTGATAATTAACCTCATCATTTCTATCATGGTTCTGAACATTTGCGCGGATTGCCTGCATTGTTAGGTGCATAATGTAAGTGGATGCTCCTGTTTCACCATGTCAATTTTCAGGAGGCTAATTAAATGAACATCAAAATTTTACTACATTATGCTTGAGTATTAAGTAGAGTTAATATATACAAATGACATAGAAGGTGTAACAGTTGCAGCACCTTACAAAATTTAAATTTTTATGTATTATGCAAAACCTGGCGATGAAAAAGAGTGACCTTGAGTTTTATTGCCCGTTCCTTCTCATGGTTCTACGCCCTTGCTTTGCAAACGTGGCAGTAAATGTAAATGTAGAAGCTTTAAGTAATTATTTTTTTAAATTGACGTTCATAAGTGTCACTTTGTGATTTAAATGAATAAAGGATTTTGACTTGACTTGAATTAACTATTATATTATATTTTATATTTTTTTTCCTAACCTATCCACTTTCAATTCAGTATTAACTTATTTACTTTACCTGCCCATGTAATTGCAGAATTGTTATTGAAAATATAGGAATTATATTTGAATTTTAACCTAATTAATATTAATAACTTCTTACATGATGAAAAACTCACCCAACTCAACCCCATACCTGAGGTTACAAATCATGCCCTAACCAAGTTTGAGCTTGATAATATACACGTCTGAAATGTTGATGAGCAGCTGCACTTGTTGGTGGAATATTTGAAAGCTGCACAGGTTTATTAAGTTTTGTAGCCTTGACGTAATGCATATAACGAAGATGATCGAGACTTTTCACAGATTTAGGAGCATTATAGACTATGTGTATAAAATATGTGTTTTGGAAAGAGGATAATTATCAAAAAATTTAGTCGAGTATATCTCCGTTTTTACATTTCATTTCCCAACTTTTTTAAAGAAAATTTCTTGTTCGTAAGACAGTGTACGCCCAATTAAATTGACAAGTAAATCAATATCTTGTCCTATTATCAACTATATATGGCGCGTTTTCAGCCGGAGGCACCGGTTGACCTGAAGTGATGCTGTGACCGCGCGCTCTCCGCCTACTATCTCGAAAACGGTTCACCGTATGAAAAAAATTTTTAAACATGATTTGTAGAAAATGTTGTATTCTACAATATTGATAATGAATACAAATAGCAAACAACCCATAGGAAAGGAGATATTTACAAAAATAGCGCAAAATACCGATTTTTGTGACCTTTGACCTTGAAATTTAATGGTTGCGTACACCCTACCATATGTAGGTTTTGAGACAACTTTTAGGGTGTCAATATACAAGCATTTACAGACTTACAGCTGGGTATCTCGAATTCCGAGATTCTTACCTAATTTAAGCTTAAATGACTGGACTATAATCCATAATATCACGGATGTACAAGACAGTTGTCCGATAGAATGTATAGAAGAAAATATAATTTGTATCCCTTTATATTCCTAGCCTCGCTAATGTATGGCGCAGGTATTTATTGGACATGTGACCTTATCCACACTTCTTTCCACAGATATCTTCGTGCGTACCACGTTCGACATGAAAGTTCGGAGAACTGTGATGGTGCATGTGCTCACCAACACATTTGTGCAATAACATGCTTAGAACTTGTTACATACCGACACTGCGTCGAAGCAGCCGCGAGCGCACTTGCGGCAGCCGGTGACGCGTCATCGGCACCTATACCGGTCCTGAAAGCTTTACTCAGTTTTGAGGTATTTTTGGCTTTGCTGATAAATTAAGTATGTTTATTTATAAGAAAGATCGTGTTTTTATATGTGAGATGAAGGTGATGCCAATTTTGCAGTCAGTGATGGAAATTGTCAAAAATATGATCGCAAATATTTTGACAATCTATTATATGTATATATATCAAATGGTTTGGTGCAACAAAGGACTTCCACAATAAAGTGAAACCGAATCAACCAACTATGACAATGTTAAGATGTTCACGATAATACTGAGCTATTCCCCCTTGACTGTAAATCGAATTCGATGCAATCCCTTATCGGAGTTTCATAGGAAATATTGACGAGGAGCAGTTGATATTCAATTACAGAATCTTTTGTCCATTCGGTAATGTATTTTGTTTCACAAAATGAATGTTTAAATGACAGCCATTTTCGCATAATGTGATTGGTTGGTGACGTGCGATACGGATGGCGTGTGACCTCGACAGGTAATTGAGTTCAGTATTTTAATTTGCTGATGTTTTCATTTAAAATCGTATGCTGTTTCTTTTATATCATCGGGATTTTCAGCTACCAAAAATGTAATGATGTGTTGTTATAAAGTTGAATCTACGAAGAAAGTTAAAATAACTTGAATATGTCTTGTAACGATCGTAGGAAGCGTGTTAACAGAAGCCGCGGGCTGTTCCACTCCGCACAATCTTGCATCTCATTTCTTCATTCATTTTATTCGTAACGTCTATTGTCGTATATTAAATTATAAGCTTCGTACGAGACCCATAAATGTTCTACATAATGTTACTAACATAATAAAAAAACGGAATTTAAATTGATAGACATGTATCATTTGTTGTGTTTATTTTCTTTAATGTAATTTCCTAGTACTAATAGTAAAATATTCTTCTACGTTAGTATTTTCATTTACATCTAATGTATGAGTAATTATAGATTATAATGATACTTCAGGATCTGAGTTTTGACATTTTCATATGTAAATAATTAATGTGCTTCAAAAGTATTATGTACTTAGATATAATATTATATAAAGTAGGTTTAATATGAGCAAAGTAAAATGAGATAGCTCAGACGGCATTTGTGATAACGCTTGAATATATGTGAAGTGAAAGAAGTTAGTAAAGTTTGTTATTTAATGTAAAATAAATGCTTTAGACATTCTAGTCACTTAGAATAATTATATGAAGTCATCATTCAATTATTAAAACGATCGAGACTGCAGTAAATTGTACTTATTGTTGTCTCTATTAAATTATTCCTTCAAATCATAGGCAAGTTCAAAAGATATTCAAAATTATTGATGTTATGTGTTTGTTTTCAATGAGATCACACCTTGTTTACAACAATACTTACGTAAATTGATTAAATTGTTTGAATATGCTTGCTTTTGGTGTAAAATTGGTGTCATTATAATGTAAATAATTCCATACTCAGTTATTTTTAGCTCATAAATTGTTATTTCAACGGATCGGCCAGTATAATTAGTTACCTTAGGTAAGTAATTAAAAGTTCGCTAGTGTGTATTTATTGGAGTAATTTTATTAAATACACATTTAGTTTCTTTGAGCGAACTTTCTTGTTAACTCAATTTATTATTTGTCTAAGAAAATACAATCAAAAGTTATATTTGTGGTTTCACGATTTTGTCTCTCATGACAATGAGTTTTGATTGTTAAACAAACAATTGTTGTCTATATTATAATTAATTTACACACAATGCTTCTACTGAAGGAAATGTGATTTTATCGTAAGCTTGTGTAAAGATTGATCTCATACACCACGATGATGATTACATGTTGTATGAGTTTTATAAGAAGATGGTCCTTTTGAAATTAAAAATCTAAATCTAAAGTTGAAATTATCCAATAATTGATATCTCGAGATATCAATTTCATTTTAAGAATAGCAATATCACTCAGCAAATAGAAAGAATTCCATAAAATTCATTTATTAAAACTGATCCAGTGGGAACGGATATTGATAGAGAGGAGAGAATATTCTTTCTCTTTTTTTATTCTTTGGTCGAACACTGGGATTATAATTGGCTGCAGATCGGTAGCAGTCCTACCTTTACGTTGTATGAGATGAATTCTTTACTTTGTAAACTGGAATTATCTGTAAAATCAAAATATTAGAATTTAAATAATTAATGATATTATAATACTTAGCCATATTTTTAAAGTTAAAAGCGCTGTAAATAATAACGATTGTAATTTAATTTTGAAATTGTAAATGAGGAACAACTAGTTCATAAGGTAATATTGAATTATTGCTTGTTATCTTTTGTTTGACCACATTGACCCAATTATAATCAGTGTATGGTATTTATTGCATTGTTAAAATTCAAATAAAATCTAGAATTCATGCACGTGCATACAATAATATGTATTTTTGAATTCAGCTGTAATTTGTAGCACATTTTATGGCAAAGATATGTTTTCTTTTTGAATCATTATGAATGTTCCCATATTTATTTCGACTGGATGTTTCAATTAATTTTTAATAAAGAATTGTAATCAAGTGACTGGTTTTATTTTGATTTTCATATAATTCATATTATGATGTTCCACTTTGAAGGCTCTATACTATAACAGACCTCTCAATCCGCTCTTGCTTTAGAAATAGTGATATTTATAAACAGAGACAGTTCTCCCAAGGCTTATTAAGTGCTTAGTACAAACTTTGCAACACCTATTCTTGAATCGAAATTTGGTTCTTTGCACCTTAGACCAAATCAGTTAGAGCACCGAATGGCACACATTATGTTGCCAACTATTGTGTTCATTAAATAAAGAATTCCCCTGGTAGAAATTGAGCCCAAGACCACTGTCTTAGCTGTTAGGGTTACTAACCACTATATCAATAGGTCTATTGAAACAACAATTTTAAATGCGAGCTTTTAAAATCCATCCGTGACCAATCAAGGTCATCATACCCAATACATTAATGACATCAAAAGGAGAGAAGAGAAAATCTCTGCAGATAATTAATAAATCAGCATTGGTTGGCTCGATATTCATGAATATCTCATTGAAAACGCTAGAAGTAGAATTCATTTTGATAAACTAAAATCGGACATAATTGAAAGACACTACTGGTCAAGTTATTGTGTTTATAAGGTAATTTTAAGAATCTCTGCACTTGCACTTGGGTCTGAAAGATATTGGGATACTGGCCTAGTCCAAAAAGTCACGTAATGATTTAGTAAATACGTGGTCCTTTTTTATGGTAATAGGCGGCAAACGAGCAGACGGATTGCGTGATGGTAAGCAATTACCGCCGCCCATGGACACAAGCAACACCACAGGAGTCACAAGTGCGTTGCTGCCCCTTGGGGTTGGGAAAAGGGATAGGATGAGGAATGGGATCAGGGAGAAGGGATAGCGGATAGGGCCTCTGGCACTCTCACTCACCGAACAAAACGCAACAGTTTAGGTACTGTTACTTTACGTCGATTTTCTGTGAGAGGGTAGTAATTCTCCGGTCGAGCCGGCCCATTTATGCTGGAATCAGCAAGGCTCTACTACGTTGCAGAGAGGTCATTGGTCTCGCTTGGTCCTACTCATTTGATGACAAAACAAACCGAGTGTTGCAGATGGAGTTTTATAGCTTGTGTAAATGTAATCTGTTTCATCCTCCTAGCGATATCCCGGTATCTGGGGTCCGCTTACTAGTCTCACCGGATTTGGCTGACTATTAAGTAGCTTTTTCACGAAGCGACTGCCTGTCTGACCTCCACAACCCGAAGAGATAGCGATATTCCATGGTTTAGACTAATGTCAGTTTATTTAGAAGATACTGACGCCCTATAACTGTGAAAGATCTTCATGACAAACGGGACCGACGGCTTAACCGTGCCCTCTGAGGCACGAGGCAAGCGATAAGTAACAATTTAATACGCACATAAGTCTGAAAAAACAGTAGAGCGCGCCGTGAATTCGAACCCGATACACTCTGCATAGCAGGGTGTTGGTATCTTCACTAGGCTATCGCTGCCTTTTTTAAAACATAATCTGTACAATTTAAAATAATTCGCACAAATCAGGCAGAAATGGTTCAATATAAAATCTGAGGGTGTCTGCAGGCATCCTTTAGCTTATTATAGAAACTATTCATTTTATTAACAAGCTTTCATAAAACTGGTCAGATGTATGTATGTGTATTTAGCAAGTCATCACTGAAATTAAATCTATAAATACCCTTATCTTAATCACGAATATACCTGTAGTAAAAGCAAAACTGAACGAAATAAATACAAATAATAAGGCAAGAAATGGCTACAACTGTGACGCAGTAAAATAATGTCTTTCTTACTGGCAGTGTAAGCAGGATGTGAAAAACGTGACTGCAGTAAATCTGGACGGCTTAACTCTTCGTATGGTAACAATAACTTTGAAGAATGGAATCGTCGCGTTGTTGGTACCGACGTCTGTTGAAGTTAAGTTTAAAATATGAAAGGTAAGCTTTTACGTATGCCATGTACAAATATTATTTTCGATTTTGCTCGACTGTGGAAGGAGGGTTATGTTTTTCGATTTTATTTATGCTTGAAGATTTTGCTGCAGGGAGCCGAATGAATTGTGAAGTGTCATTTCAATCATGATAGTAGTGAAAGTGGCTGTATGTACCAACATAGGTATCTTGAAGTAAGTACATAATTCAAGATAACGCACGCGAAAAACCAAATAGGTGCCAAAAATCTCTTTATCTAAAAAATTATAGAATATTTCATCTTTTTTTCGTATGTTTATGTTGCCATCTCTGGTGACAGAGTTTTCAGACCATCTCCATCATTATATAACGATTCTGGTCCAGAGATAGAAGCCGGGACCGGCAGCTTCACGTGCTTCTCGAAACACGGTAGTGCTCTGATGTAAATACAACACGGTCACCCACCCAAATGGCGACCTGTGTAAGTGATGCTTAACTTTGCCGACCTGTTACGAATGGCAAACCAAGTCACGCTATGTGCGCTACTAATACGTATTGGATAGCAATGAGGTGATTATGAACCATCTCTATGATATAGAGATCAGAAAGCTAGGATTAAGACCAACTAAAGCAGCATGTGAAGTTATGCGCTAATTTTCGGGTTCAACTCGAGGAAAGCTTAAGACACATGGATTAACAGACTTATACAATAATGTGGTGAAGTGTGTCTATTCACGATTGAAGTAGTAAATAACGTTACTACATTTTTTTATCATCCTAGAGTTATCTTGGTTGTATACTAGACTTCCATATTAGAGCCCAGGGTCTAAGGTGAAACGCGTTGCAGAAAAAAGAGTGGCCATGAGTTTTATTGCCCGTTCTTTCTCCGGGTTCTACCTATTGCATTGCGAACGTGGCAGTAAATGTATCTAAATATATATTTCTTTGTATAGTATTTTAGACGTAGTTACGTTTAAATGTGATAATAACTATAAAGTAGTAATATATAATCATCTAGTAATTAACTTTAATTTTTGACGTTCTTTACTTACTTAATTTTACTCGCTAACCGCTAATCGCTGGCGATGGGATACCTACCTCAGGCTTCATTTCTCCTACTGTCTGGATTATAATTATAATCTTCAAGAATTGATTTTATACTTATCTTCTTTAAGAAATGAACTTAAAATGGTTTGCTCACACAGTGTGGCCCTTTAAAAACTTTTATGTGATTTCGTCACTGTATAGAATAAAATACCAACATAATTAATGGGTAACACTCAGCATTGCGTATTATCTAGCCATAAGATTCTCTAAATTCTATGCCGGATTTTAGGATACGTTACACTGATACAAATAAATAATATTTCGGTTTAATGTATTAGGCAGTACTTGTGCATTGATCAGGTCGAATAGTTTTGGTTTCTATACGAGTACTAATTATAGAGTTTGAAAATTGCAACGTAGAATAAGTAATAACAGAACTGTTCCACTGATTGTTTAATTTTGTTTCTATCACGCTTACGAATGTTAGCTGAGACTACCACAATGCGATCTTGTATCTTGGACAAAGACACGATAGATTTGTTTAGAGATTTTTGAAGTGAATACAAATATCTATTGAGGAAAAAGAGCTTTACAAAGCAAATTTCTTTGTAAAGCTCTTTTTCGATTTTGTATGCGCTCTAGCTGATTTAAGGCATTTTTAAGTTCATTTTCTTTAGAATACTCGCCAACTGGCAACAGTCCTATGAATCGACTTCGTTTTACAGGCTGAATACTGATATTCTAGTCTAATGTCTCATTATTATGAAAGCAAGGACTGACCAGTAAGACGTTATTTTTATATAACATTGAAAAGTCCAAGTACGTAGAAAGTAAAAGTTAGTAAAAGTACATAGTGCACCATGAGTTGGAACGCGAGACACAACGTTTGCACTCCAAAGGACACACAGATATTTCTGCCTTGTTGCTTTTCATTACCGCCTATAACAATGTGATTCTGCAACCTTGGGACACATTGGTTTATGTAGTCTAAGTCGTAAGACAAATAATAGTGTTCTACTGCTTCGGGAAACAGGCGTGAATCTATGTATATATATGTACATACATATGTAGGTATGCAATCAAATGAAGTTACGTAACAGCCACAATTATTTGCGACTTATACTTCATTTTGTCACTCATACAATTATAAGCTAATATTAATGACATTCATATAAGAAGTTTGATGAAAGAGATGCTAGTTTCCAAGACGGCGATATCATCATCTAACCTTATAATTTATTCTGAAGTTGTCCTCATAAAGTAAGCCTCATATAAAAATATAAGATTATATTAAACCAGCATAACATCATGCACTTCAAAGATTATTCAAAGTCAACGCAAAAGGACGAAAATCTCATCTACATTGTCGCTCGGCAGGCATTCATTCAAAATAATGTCTACATAGCCGTATATGAATTTCATAATCCGCATAAATATGAGATCAATCTTCCAGAAAACTTGATGTACTTAGCAATGCACCGCATAATATTAAAGAGTATCATGTTTAGCATAAACAAGTGGTATATACATACATGTTTTCATGCAAATTTATGCAAAACACAAAAGTCGATACGCGCTCTCTTGATAAAATGAGAACATCTTGAAGCGTGTATATATTAAGTTTTGTAGCGCTGTGCAAGTTAAGGAGCAGAAGATAAAGTTGCACGGGAGATTGACTACAGCTTTGGAATTATTGTAGCAAGATTAGCGCGCTAGATTATAATGCTGATAAACACGCGCTTAGCATATTTGTTTATAACTTAGTATTAACTAAGCATTTATACATATAAGATTGACTGACAGACAGCTCACAGGCGAAACTACTGGGCGCAACAAGCTAAAATTTTGCAATTCTTATTTTCTTTTATAGACTCACGCCTGTATCCTCGAAGGGGTAGGCAGAGATATTGCACCCACATTTCGCCATGAATTTTCAGGTCCCACGTAATAGGGGGCTAACCTATTGTCGTTAGCGGGCTCATCACCAGACTCCGTGCTGCTACTGAGAATTCGGAAAAATCCAGTTACACTTTTGCCCGACCGGGAATCGAACCCGGGACCTCCGATCAGCAGTCGCATACACATAGAGTCAAAATTTGGTGTACCTGTATGTACCTCTTACCTCTTGGAGAGTGTAGGTTAGCACTAAGAGACGATTTTTGGCAATTCCCACTGTAAAGGAGGTAAATAGCACGCATTTGGAGCTGTGGATAAAGTCTGGCATTAGATAATGCTAAGTGCATATTATGCTATCAATTTAAAACTTACCTTACAAACTACTTGTAACAACTATGCAACATATTGTAGTATGGTTCTTCATGTGTTACCCAAATAATTGGTCTCAATTCACTGCAAATTCGTTCGAAAAGTACTGATGCGATTATTTAGTACTAAAAGTTATTTCAATGGTATTGCAAATGATTTCCTCGTGTCAATTTCATTAACCGAGCTGCAAAAATCATATACTGAAAATTATAATTATACAATTTCATTATTATAAACATAAAGTTTAACTGTATATTTTAAATTAAATATCATCGGCTTATAAATGCAATATTTCATGACTTGTTGACTGATTAATGCATATCAATACTCTCATGTATTGAAAATTAAGTTATACGTTAAATATTCCTAAGCCCGATTTATCTGAATCAGAATGTTGTCATTGTTTATATGTAGCTCATCTCATTTTGAATAGTTGCTCATATTTAAACACATTTATAAATATTTACATAGTTATTCTTTATTTGCTATTATTATTCATCATCATCATCATCAGCCTGCCGTAGTCTACTGCTGAATGTAGGCCTCTCCAATGGCACGCCACTGAGCTCGATTGACGGCTATATTTTCACTTTCATTATTGCTTTCGATAAAATTCTCATTTGTAGGTAACGTTTAAATTCTTTATTAATGTTAACTGTCCATCTTGGGGCTACCTGGAAGAGAATACCTAACGATAATACCGACAATGATATATAAACCGTTACTGAGTGACTCACTGAAGAAAACGCACAACCAAAGCTATTTTGCGCAAGAAGGTAACATTTTAATGTAGGTTCATTTTGTGACTTTAGGGGAACACTAAGAGATGATTTTTAGATATTCATCTTTTATGGGAGTAAAACAATCTCATAGAGATGGAGCTGCAGCGAAGTCTAGACTAAGGTAAATGCAGCTTTGCTCTGAGAAAAGCAAAGGTTCGAAACCTAGAGAAAATCTAACTATGTGTAGCATACACCATTTTGTTTTATAGGGTTCCGTACCTAAAAGGTAAAAACGGGACCCTATTACTAAGCCTCCGCTGTCTGTCTGTCACCAGGCTGTATCTCATAAACCGTGATAACTAGAACGCTGAAATTTTCACAAATTATGTATTTCCGTTGCCGCTATCACAACAAATACTAAAAATAGAAAATTATAATATTAAGGGGGTCCCATACAATAAACGTGTTTTTTTCGTATTATTTGCTCAATATTAATAACGGAACCAGGTAGACGCTTAAAATTTTCACAGAATATTTAGTTGTATATAACCATTCAAAATATTAAATTAAATAAAAATAAAATAAAAAGTAAAGGGGGCTCCCGTACAAGAAAAGTATTTTTTTATAATTTTTTTACTCGGTCGTAATAAGCAGGTAGAAACTTAAAAATATTTAAGTATAAGGAACCCTTCGTGCACTAGTCCGACTCGCACTAGGCCAATTTTTTTATAGCGTCACGTCTGATTCCCCGGCGGAGTACCCCACATATCCAGACTCCATGCTGCTACTGAGAATTCGGAGGAACTCAGTAACACTTTTTGCTCGACTCTGGAATCGAACCCGGGACTTCCCGACCAGCAGAGGCATACGCTATTGACTGGACCACAGAGGTACAATAGGCAGAATGAAAATACTGTATAATTTCAAAGGTACTATCAACATGAACTTTTGCTACTAAGTTTCCTAATGGGTTGACTTGTTCTACGTATTTCAAGTTGACTAGAATATTTTAGGCACTTTTAGGTCTTACATTTCTTGTAACAGTTGACGAGTTCTTAATTAACTTAGATGGAGTGTAAGTGCAACATGGACTACACATAATTAACGATTATTTTATGTACCTTATTTATTTATTTATTTATTACTTCATATACAAAGAGTATATAGGCGGACTTAATGCCATGGGCATTATCTACCAGTCTACCTTAGAGTGGTGCAGAGAGATAAGCAGTAGGTGTATTATATGATGCATCGAAATATTTGTAATTGTCGAATTATTGCTCATAATAAACATACATACTTAGGTACATAAATATATAATATAAGAAAATACATAAACGAAATACACAATTAATACATAAATATGAATAAATTCACAGATAAATTATATTTAGACTTACATACACTAATACATATAAATATACATACATAAATATCTACATAAACATCATATATACCTAGTTCAGATAGCGACTTATGATACATTCGCCTCAGCCAACAAGAGTTCCTTTATTGAAATTAAACTACAGTTTACGGATTTTATCGCGTTATATTGGTTTCACTTGTTATTACATTTAAACCGAATGATCCAGAAACTACATTTTTATTACTAGCCAACGTTTCGAATTCTTTACAGGATTCATGTTCATGTCAGACTGAGGTGATATTTGTCTTTGTCTTGAATTTAAAAGTTATCTCAAATTACCCGAACATTTTTCAACTATTGGTGTTACGATCTACGCAGAATGTGCTCACTGTGTCTTGATGTCTTCTGGTGACTTTGTCCTTCTTGGGTTTCATTAGCCTGATAACAGGGTCCCAAGCTGGAGGAACATTCCAACCATCTTCTCTATTGAAATTAGGATATTTTTTAATTTCTGTACCTTGTGATAAAATAGATTATTTTGAAAAGGGGTAATGACATGTGTAAAATAAATGCGTTAAAATGAAGTCCTGGTTGTTGCGAGTTAATCGAAATAGATAGGTATAGCGTGTCGCGGACTTTTTTGTAGATATTTTTAAGTTGTTTAATTAATTAGAATATTTTAGGGTTCTATCTTTTACAGTTTAGGCAGCGTACGCAAAAAAAAGGAACATTTTTGGATGATTTTTTTGTTCTAGCTGCACGAAGGCTTTAACCACTGAGTAAATAAACTAGTACTATTTCGTAGCACTCGCGATTTGAAAATAGTTGGGACGTCATTCTAACGACTTACGACCGGCGAGTGCGTCGGCGCTTGCGCGAAAGTGCGACACGTGCCACTTTCTCGATGCGCCCGCGTTGACTGGCGCGCGGCCGGCTCGTGGATTGTTGTCCTTTCCCACGCCCCGCACCCCGCGTCCTGCATCCCGCGTCCCGTATCCCTGTCGCATCGCGCGCGTGTTTAAATTATTATTGCAACGAATATCGTTGTGTCTATGATTTCTTTGTTTCTCGGATATTTTTAATCGGATTTGGTGGGATAAAAAAGTAAAAAGTTATTTATGGAAATGTGTTCTATTATTGATATAGAACCACAGAAAAAAATTCCGAACTGCATAAAAAATTACCCTGTATATTAGTATTAGATTTATAACTGCACCCTATGAAAACCCACATGCGGGCATCAAATCCCAAATTATGCGGAGTTTTGGAGTTTAGTAACATTTGACGACCGGTTGGCGCCGCGGGAGTGCAAGCGACTGCTACGCCGAAGGTCGCGGGTTCGATTCCCGCTCAAGTCAAACATTTGTGTGCATGAACATGGATGTTTGTCTTGGTCTGGATGTATCTCTGTATAATATGGATGTATTTACAAAAAAAAAAGTATAAGTGTATGTTTATCCATTATCCAGTACCCATAATACAAGCTCTGCTTAGTTTGGGACTAGATGGTGTTGTGTAAATGTGGTAGAATATTATTATTATATTATTATTGTAACTGCAAAGCTTTCTAAATGTATACGCTTTGTATCAAAATTATACCGAGAGATAGAAAAATTAACCATTGACATGACACAAAGAATTATTTTGGGTAGGAATTGTGACGTCGTGCCTCGGCGCTTGCGAGCCTCGCTACGAGTGACGCACTGCAGTGGGGAGCTCTCCCCCGCTCGCCGGCCCTATATATACCGGCGACACACGTGGTTGGGCCCTTTTCTGCTGGGAGACACACGACAAAGCTGAGTACCCATCCGAAGACCAGTGGAGTGCCAACCTACCACCCACGCCCTGGATAATTGTCTAGTCGGTTAATCTCAAGTGTCAGTTCTTTTGTGTAATTAAAACCATTGTGAATCTGGAATATAACGTGAGTTTAATCTTTCCTGGTGATATTTTTTATTTATTTCCCGTAAGACAACCTAATTATCTCTCTTTAATTGCTCGGCGAGTGATCGATCCCGGCTATCCCGGGAAATCAATCACTCGTGCGACATTGGCGCCCAATAGAATTTTTAAATATATTTTTAAAACGTAAGTTGGCACTTCACAGGTGAGTGAAATAATTTATTTTTCTCTTGTATATTTTTCTCCTGTGTGTGCATATATTCTGGTGTGGTGAATTGCGTACAGGTACAGTTTCTATCTACTTTGGTTGGCCATAAGCAATTTAACTGTGTAAATAACATAACGGTGATTTAATTAACGTCGGTCTAAAATCACGTTTCACCGCGGGCAGCGTGCCCAGCCGCCAACCGGTTCTAACCGCTTAGCCGTTGAACTAACGTGCCTCGTGTTCGCGAAAAAAATATTGTGATTCAACCTTTGAGTGACCTTTAAGAATTTTTTTTTAATCCTTTACCAATCATCAGACCATTGTATAATTTAGTGTATTTCAGCTTTTTTTAGCACGGTATTCGATTTTCTGGCATATTTAATTTTTTTTCTAGTACCGGCGTAAATACTTAGATTTTCTATTATTGTTTTGTAATAATGGCTTACATTATAAATTTCTCATTATTAACTAGAGCGGAATTAGAATATGAGACCACAATACGCGGCGTTTCAAAGCCTGACGATCCCCGCAAACAAATCGCTAAACTTTCAGTTAAAATTCCCTCGGAGGATATATTATCTTCACCCTTCCCACCAGAGGAGGATGTGGCTGAAGTGGAAAAGTCGTTATTAAGATCAAATAAACACTTATCTATGTTGGAAGCAAACTATACCTCCGAGCTTCAACAGAAGGTCGAAACCGTGCTTCACCATTGTTTTCATCGACTGAATAGGGTGGATACCGGCAGTCTTGATATTAAAAAAATTGAGTCTGTGTGGAATAAATTTAATGACTTATATGCGAAATTACAAGTAATCACGAACCGTAGTTCGCGGTCGGATTGATCAGTGGCAGAGGGAAACACTTCCTATAATTACGACCGTAAGCTTTTCTCGGAATTAGGTAAATTCAAATTTAACGGTAAATCATGTGTAAGATCTTTTATTGAAAAAATTGATGAATTTATGTCCTGTAGATCTATTCCACATGACAAGATGTTGTCTTTCGCTTTTGAAATATTTTCGGGTGACGCATTAGTTTGGTATCGTTCTGTTAAAAATAATATAAAGACTTGGTTAGAACTTTGCGAACTTTTAAAACGAGATTTTAGTCCGCATAACTACGATTATCGGCTTATGACTGAGATTCGTCAGCGCTCACAGGGCGAGAACGAATCAATAACTATTTACGTGGCAAAAATGCACGGTCTGTTTTCGCGACTTAGTTCTCCTATCGCTGATTCGGAGAAGCTAGAAATTTTACTAAATAATATTAGACCTTGTTACACTAATTGTCTGCTCACTGCAAAGGTTGTTGATGTTGATAGTCTGGTCGAAGTTTGTCGTCTTTTCGAAAATTACCAAAGTCGCAGTAAGCAATTTTCTGAACCCCCTAAAGTTTCAAAGAATACTGTAGCACCCGATCTAGCGTATAATTATCCGTTTTCTAATTTTTCTTCAAACAAAAATGTTTACAATCATAATCACTTCAATAAATATAACTCTGTCGCCGATACATCGAGATACAAGTCTGTACCACAAGTCAACGCCGTATCGAGTACTTCTAATATAAATAAAACTTTTTGCGTGCGTTGTAGATGCAATTCGCACTCATTACGTAATTGCCGTCAGCCACACTACCTAATCTGTTTTAAGTGCGGTACAAAGGGTTTCAAGGTGTCAGACTGCCCCAATTGTAAATCTAAGTCGACCCCTACAGTTTCAAAAAACTAGTTAATAAGGATTGTGGAAAATCAAATTATACAACTAATTGTAATAAAACAGAGTGGAATAATTGGTTGGACTTTTTAAAAAAATTCTTTAATAGCTATCATATTTCCTCAATCCGTAATTCTAAAGTAGAATATTTACCTTACGTTACTCTAAAATTAAACGGAATACCTACCACTGGTCTTTTAGATTCTGGATCTTGCGTTACAATTTTAGGTAATAATTTGCATAACTTATTTTTGAAGGACAATGTTTTGGATAAATCGAAACCTTTAAGGTTAATAACAGCAGGCGGCGAACGATTTGAGTCTTTGGGATCGGTGTTTCTACCCTTCGAGTTTCAGGATAAATTGATTTACTTAGAAGTTCATATTGTACCTGGGATTCAAAATTCCCTTATCCTTGGCATGGATTTTTGGCGAAGCTTTGGCCTATTTCCTAACAAATTGGAGTCTGTTTTGATTGTGAACAAGTCTGACGCTCAAGTAATGGAGTTGCAGGCAGTTCCCCCTACACATCTTGTTTCTTATGATCATCTTACAGTCGACCAGAGAGCTACCGCTGACAACATTATTTCTAAATTTACCGATATTTCATACGAGAAGCGGGGTCTCGGTTGCACAAATATTATTTCTCATTCAATTGATACAGGTGATTGTCCCCCTATTCGGCAAAGATTTTATCGCATGTCTCCCGATAAACAAAGAATTTTAATAAAGCATCTTGACGACATGCTCTCAGAGGATGTTGTTGAACGATCCGAAAGCCCGTGGTCAAACCCGGTCATTTTGACACCAAAGAAGAATGGTGAACTGCGTTTCTGTTTGGACAGTCGAAAATTAAATTCCGTTACAAAAAAAGATGCTTATAGCTTGCCTTATATTTCGGAAATTTTAGATAATCTGAGACATGCTAAATACTTGTCTAGTTTAGACCTGTCTAAATCTTTTTGGCAAACATTAATTAAAGAAGAGGACCGTTGCAAAACAGCCTTTTATATTCCCACGCGTGGCACATTTCAATTCAAAAGAATGCCTTTCGGTCTTACGAATGCGCCAGCTACTCAACAACGATTAGTTGATATTTTATTTTATGGCCCAGAATTTGAAAATAAGGTTTTCTGTTTTATCGATGACATAATCTGTATCACGTCCAGCTTCAGCGAGCATATTACTCTTTTATTACGCATTCTTGATAAACTAAAAAGCGCTAATTTAACAATTAATCTCGAAAAATGTCAATTTTTTAGAGATAAACTAAAATATTTAGGCTATGTTGTCGACTCTAGTGGATTGCATCCCGATCCGGATAAAGTAAATTCAATGAAAAATTATCCCACTCCTTCTAATAGAAAAGAAGTACGTCGATTTTTAGGCGCAGCCTCGTGGTACAGGCGTTTTATACCGAATTTTAGCTCTATTGGTGCACCCTTAAATAAGTTAACATCTCAAAGTAAAAACGCACCTCCATTCTGCTGGACGACAGAGGCTAATGAGGCGTTTAATAACCTTAAGAATTGTTTGATTTCCTCCTCGGTGTTGGCTTGTCCTGACTACTCGCAACCGTTTGAAATACACTCAGATGCTAGCGATTTTGGTCTTGGCGCGATCCTCTGTCAAAGGTTAAATGGTGAGGAAAGAGTCATAGCGTACCTATAGTACGCTATACGCTATACGCAAATCACTCAGTAAGCAAGAAAAAAATTACAGTACCACAGAGCGCGAGGCCCTGGCTGTTCTATTTGCTATAGAACACTGGCGTTGTTATGTTGAAAATGGTAAAAAGTTTATTGTTTACACTGATCACGCTGCTTTGAAATGGTTCTTGACCTTAAATAACCCTACTGGCCGGTTAGCCAGATGGGGAGTTCGCTTATCTTCCTATAATTTCGAAATACGTCATCGTCGGTGTTCCGATAAGGTTTTACCTGATTTTCTGTCTCGCTCTTTACCCGTTTCTGCTATTGCTAATGATATAAATATAGATATTAATTCTAATCAGAATTTACCAGTTTCTACTAATGATCCTTGGTATTTAAATATCTATAAAGGCTGTTTAAGTTCTCCGTCTTCCTTTGTTAACTGTCAAGTAATAAACAATAAATTGTATTGTTTTAAAAAAACATTAAACCCTCTCACTAGAGAATTTCAATGGAAAGAGTTTATTCCGTCTGACTAAAGAATTGACATTCTAAGGGAGAATCATTCTTCGCCCACTGCTGGACATCTGGGTATCTTTAAGACATACAAACGTCTTGCACTTAATTACTTTTGGCCTGGTATGTACTCCGATGTTGTCAAGTTCGTCAGTTCATGTGAACCTTGTATCACCCATAAACACTAAAATCACCCAAATTTAGGTCTAATGGGAAAACCCAAATCATGTCAAAAGCCCTTTCAGACGATTAGTATTGATTTGATTGGTCCATTGCCCCCCAGCAGAAAACAAAACACTTTTATATTTGTGGTCAGTTGTTGTTTCTCTAAATATTGTTTGCTTTTCCCCATTAAACGGGCAACTGCAGAAGTGATAACAAAAATTCTCGAGGAAAATGTATTTTTGGTGCATGGAATTCCATCTACTATTGTTTTGGATAACGGTAAACAATTTATTAGCGCAACCTTTAAAAGTATGTTGTCAAAATATAAAATTCCAAATTTGCATTTTACACCGTTGTATACTCCCCACGTTAACTCAGTTGAACGTTACAACAAAACCATTATGACAACTATTTCAACTTTCATAGAATCTGATCATCGAATCTGGGACACTTTAATCACTAAGGTTCAGTTCGCCCTCAACTGCGCAGTTAGTGAGGTTACTGGTTATTCTCCTAATTTACTTGTTTTTGGTAGGGAGGTCAAAACATGTGGTTCTCAGTATATTGACAAGGAATTTAATTCCAATATGGTGCTTGAACCACGGGGCTATGCCGAAACTTTAGGCTACTTATCCTCTATTTTCGAGAAGGTACATTCAGCTCTGTTGTCGGCCCACCAACGAAATTGTTCATCTTATAATCTTCGCCGTAAACCGGCAGAATTCGATGTCGGTGATATAGTTTGGCGCAGAACGTTCCTACTTAGTGACAAGAATAAATACTTTAGCAATAAATTGGCGCCTAAATTTATTAAATGTAAGATTGCCTCAAAAAAGTCACCCCTAGTATACAAACTTAACGACATGGCCGGTAAACCTTTAGGAGAATGGCACATCAAGGATTTAAAGTTGATTAATTACAAAGAATAATAAAAACATAAAAACAACAATGTAAGACGCATATCTATACTAAGTTATAATTACCTACATAATCATTTGTGAAGGCCAACAATGGTTCTTATGTTTTCGAGTCGAAGCTCACAAGATAATGTATTGTGTTGTGTTAATGATTTATGTAAACATGCTAACATAAAATGAATAAATGTTTCAGTTATAAATTGTAATAAAGTTTATTACATGTAATATTGTTACAAAGAATCTGTCGTGTATCTAACTATCAGTTATGGCTCAGTGATTAAAAAGTTGTTGTCGGATCGGTCTGGTGTTCGATTCTCGCATGTGTATTTTCTTTCCGCAAATCTATTTGTTGAAATGCATATTGATTGGCGTATTGTTTTTCGCCGTGCCTTATTCTAAAGTTCTGTTGTTATTCTTAATTCTGTATAAATTCCATAATCAAATTGTTATTATAGGTACTTTATAAACATTCAGAGTAATTAACCGTGCGTCGCGAGCTCGGAACAGTCGAATAGTACCTACCATTTAGATCGTACCTACCTAGTTGTCGTTATGACGCACGCGCGTTCACTCAGCGACGCGCCGATAAATAAATGCCTAACTAATGATTCACCATTGTTTACATTCAAAAGGTGTTTACTGGTCGTGTTGTAGTTATTAATTAGAGCAAAATATTTATTAAATTCTTTCCTTTGACATTGAGCGGTCCGGTCGTGTCTGCGGCTTATATTATTTTTGTTTATCGTTACGAAAAATCTGTTGTTACACCTAACTATATTCAAAAAGTTTACTTATCTAGTGGCAAAGGCCGAACCCAAGATTTTTAAGTCGTAGGGCTAGATCAAGTTCTTATATCTACAAATCATTATTACCAGAGATATGAGAATTAGTATACTAATTCTCATATCTGTGATTATTACCTAATAATTACCCTAAGCGCTTCTCCATAGATTGTTATCTTTGCTATTGGGCTATTACACTGGCCTTGGCATTTACATGTAGGTATGTGTGATGAATGATGAATGATAAATGTTTATGTTCAAGTTCAGACTGCCGTTGTACGCGTGAAGAATGCAAGCGTGGGTCATTATTATTTAGGTATACTAATTAGCATATAGGTTTGTCACTTGTTCAAGGTACTCATGCCCTTGTTTTCTCTAATTCCAGGGAGTATCTTCAGGGCTGCTACGCCCGTTGGGCTAGGGAATTTTCCTTAGGGAAAATCCCGGCCTAACGGGGGGGGGGTGTGTGACGTCGTGCCTCGGCGCTTGCAAGCCTCGCTACGAGTGACGCACTGCAGTGGGGAGCTCTCCCCCGCTCGCCGGCCCTATATATACCGGCGACACACGTGGTTGGGCCCTTTTCTGCTGGGAGACACACGACAAAGCTGAGTACCCATCCGAAGACCTGTGGAGTGCCAACCTACCACCCACGCCCTGGATAATTGTCTAGTCGGTTAATCTCAAGTGTCAGTTCTTTTGTGTAATTAAAACCATTGTGAATCTGGAATATAACGCGAGTTTAATCTTTCCTGGTGATATTTTTTATTTATTTCCCGTAAGACAACCTAATTATCTTTCTTTAATTGCTCGGCGAGTGATCGATCCCGGCTATCCCGGGAAATCAATCACTCGTGCGACAGAATCAAACCTAAGCTCTCCTGGATTTTAGTGGCTAGTAATCAACTGAACAGTGAGATTTTACCTACCCAGGTAGCGAATCTACTTCACTGTTAATATATAATTTTCCATATGTTATAATTGAACAATATCGGTCTTATTAATAAAAAATGCTTATTCTTCTCTTACTCCAAAGTAACACCGGCACTAGTTAATTCTAGATTAGTTATGGAATAGCTACGTGTTAATAACGGTATTAATAAATACGAAGTAAGTTCGGAGTAACAATACTATTCTTACACTGAGATTAAGGTATACGTTATGGCAACCCACTGATATTAAAAGTAAAAAGAATGAACAAAATGACCTGGTCGAATAAAAACTTTTTACTAAACACTTTTATTTGACAACTAGCTTTTGCTCGCGGCTTCGCGCGCGTATTATTCTTAAGACTTCAGAAACTATTGGGTACAAAGTAGCTCGGTCAGTAGGTATTCATGACACTATATACCTAGTATTATATCTACATAATAACATCGCCTTGCATACAGTCAAATGTCAAAGCCATGTTCCAATACATGTCCAATATAATATCTAATAAATTATATCTATAAACACTTTCGCGTTTATAATATTAGTAGAGAAAACTGTTTCAGCCGTTTAAGCGTAGTACTTTTATAATTATTAGTTTATATATGCGAATAATGTAATCACCGTGCACAATATGACATTATATTGTATGATGTGTCAGTAGGTACTGACAGATATACGCACAGCGCACTCAATTATCATAGCGCATGCGTTCTTACTTCCAAGAGGTAAATTTGTGCCGTACAAACTTCTACCCTTTGCAAGGGCAAGCGTTTGTGTTGGTTGGCAATCTTCAATGAAATAATCTCTATTAATTTTAACCTACAATAATAAAATTACAAAATCAGATACTAGTAAGTACTCTAACGAACACCAAATAAATGTGAAAATATATTTGGGTTATATATATAAATCTCAATTAAAGTTGGAAATACAATATAAATCTACGAGCTTTTGCCCGCGGCTTCGCTCGCGTAAATTCGAAGAACACAATTCTCTCATAATAGACGGATACTTTAATAATCATTGTCGTTTAAACAAACTATTTAAACCGATAAGAAATATATCTAACTGCAAGAAGTATTTACACATGGTATACAAACTACATAGTAGATACTCAACATGACTGTTATTCGGTGACAGTGACTTTTCTGTCTTTTTTTATTATTATAATTTCTAATACTGTCAGAAGCATTAGAAATTAACAAAATACTCGACAATCCGAATTTTGCGGATATATGTTGTCGACTCAAAATCTTTATTTTTTATGTTTTAGTATTCAGGTAAAGTTTCGATCTAGTCTACCGTACCCCGTGACAAATAGATGCTCACTCCTTGCTTACTCCAGCGTTAAACCATGGGTCTCCGCGGAGTAACTTTTATTCGCGGAGTAAATTATGAATAGTTAACTCCGTCCTTACTCCTAGTTTATTAATACCATAATTGCCTAATCTTGGCTTAAGTCTTGGAGTAAAGTTGTTCTGACGCTAATCCTAGTTTATTAATAAGACTGTATAGGTTTAGCTATTGATGTTAACGAGATACAAAACAATTTACATATCGACATTCATGAATTTTAATGGGAAACATATTATGTAACTTATTCAATAACTTTATCACAATAGCCGTACAAAAATAAACTTCTGCTCAAAGTTATATAACAGATACACTCACTGATAAAAATGGATTGTGTATCTAAGCAAAATTCTCGGAGATAAATTAACTTTGTACAATTTTCGACGATCTCGCCTACGCATGTTCAGGAAGAGTATGTCAACAATGTCATTATATATTTATAACCTATAGGCAACGTCCTGACAAACAACCGAAACTAAGTAATTATAGTACACAGTGAAAATTTACTTTAATATTTTTCAAATTCTAAGCCGTACTTTCTTCTGGTTCCAGTCTTGATCCAATATTGAGGTAAAGGATACAAAAATATTAAAATTGATTTAGCACATTTTGAGTTTTTGCAAAACTAACAAACAGTGATTGGTGTCATAATTATATACACCTACCCAACATAGAATGTTATAAAATATTTAAGATACAAGAATTGTTTTGTGAATTATTATGTATCTTGGTGGAAGATCAAAGCACTTACTACGGAATTCAATATTCGATCTACAGATAGATCTAAAGATTTTAGATTCGTTTTTGACAAAAGCTCCATACAAAATATGTCCAACACGAATCTCGCATCTCAAAATCCATGTATGGATCGAATATTGAAAATGGCCGTTACTGGTAGTAGTTTGATATCCTACCGCCAAGTTTTTGACGAAAATTCGGCGCTCACCGTTCGCAATCTACAGTTGTGACTGGAGTTCGTGAAGACATAGCCGTCTTATAGAGTAATATAACTTGTAATTCAAGAATTATTATATCATGTCCCATTGTTCTATGTGTCCAAAGTTCCTCACTATTAAACGTTTCCTGATATCTATTACATATAAAGCGAAGACGACACAGGTTGACGACGTCATACAAAATTACGGTTACTTTGAAGGTTACTTACGACGTTAAAATTATTTCGTCCACACACAATTTCCTACTAATACTATAACTTCGAACAACAAAAGCCCAAACTGTAGCCACATAATGTGTTCATTTAATTTTAATTTCACGTTACTAACGAAAATCACAGACCGACTTTCTTATTCTTGCTTTGATCGATAAACATCAAAGGTCAAAGGTTTGTCGCGTGAACAACTAACTTCACGAACGCACAATTATGCTTAGTATTAGCACAGTATATAAAGACATACAGTAGTTTGACGCCTTTGATCTCGAAGAAAAAGCCGACAACGTCTAGACAAGGGTAAGGAGGCTAGGGCTGCCACATTTAAACAATACCTACTTATTCAAACACCGTCTATTTATTTTAGAAAAATATAACAATTGCTACGCTACATGAATATTATAGTGTAAATCACTTATTTATTATATGAAAATAATTAACGATGAATAATTATTATAAAACAGTTTGCATTTAGTTTGCACTTGCGGTGACAGCTTTGCATACAAAGTGTCAGTCAGCACCTATTTCATACCGCAAGTGTCGTAGGAGGCGGTTAAGGTTATGAAGCATTTTTTCAGATATACTAGGTGGTTATCGTACAAACCTAGTTAAAATAAAGCGATTGATATAGCGGTCGTTTAATGGATGGGCAACCATGGGATCAGCTTGCAGAGCCTATGTTATCGATATGAAGTATTTTGAAGATCTATTTTCGAGCAAACTACGTTAAGGTAAAGCAATAGACATCAAGGTCTTTTTATGGATGGGTGACCGGGCTATAAGATTACTGAGAACATGTGTGGGGTTTGTAAAAGGGGGCCAAAAATATGGTTATTTTTTAGCTAGGACGCACCGTTACCAAGATACATATTAATATTTGATAGGTACACTTACCTAATACGAAGGTACTAGGTTAGGTACTTATTGCATGAAATTAAAATCACGCTTGAATCGAATATTACCTTACAACGCTTATTTTCTTACGTCTGCCATGTTGTTTACGTACAGTAATTACTACTTTATTCTGTGACAAGAGGATGCCCGCGGTTACACCCGCGTTATTTAAGGCTACTGCTCCGCTCCCGTCGCTCATAGCGTGATGTTATGTAACCTATAGCCTACCCCGATAAATGTGCTATCTAACACTGAAAGAATTTTTCAAGTCGGACCAGTAGTTACTGAGATTAGCGCTTTCTAACAAACAAACAAACTATTCAGTTTTATATATTAGTATTAGATTTGGCCAGACATGAGGTATTGTAAAAAGTTAGTAGATTAGTGGGTACGTGCACATTATTTTAAGTGGATACAGGTATATACATACGTTTCAAAATAATATAAATAATTAAAATTAATGAAATTTTTTGTGTAAGTAAATTGATGGAATCGCAGATTTTTAAATGCTTATTTTTTAAATCTTTAAATGAAGCGTGAAGAATTGCAATGTCTCACAGCACAAGTCGTATGTACCATCTTAATTAATATTCATAAGCAAATAAATAAGTAACGAACAAAAAACAAGCACGCGCCAGCCCCCAAAAACATGTACCTAGTTAGGAACTAAAGTGATATACGTAAGTAGGTACCGCTCTTCCCGCGTCTCACCTCTTGTCCCCCGCACGATTGACCCGTCTAGACGCGTTCGTCGAACGACTGTATGGATTATTTGACTGTGGTATTAGTACATTGTTTATTTATTATTTCGTTATACAAAATTTAGCTTAATGTCGACGCTTGCTCTACTTATTAACGGTCCCCTTTCAGGCCAGAGAAACGGCCTTGCAGAAGGAATTCCGATAAGAAATAACAATTAAAAGAAGTAGGTTTGATTAAACAACTTTGCTTTATATTAAAACTGTTGCTATGTATCTTTGTCTATTCTAAAACTGTACGTATATAGATACTTCTGAAATGGATTTAAATGTAAGCACTGTTTTAAATTGCTACAAATAGAAAGCAAGAACACTTCTAAACTGAACCAAATGTTACGCGGCAGAGCTATTTGTTTCTCATATAGTTTTGTTATATAACTGTCATTATATTTTAACATAATGTTTACAAATTCGGGTACAATAAAGATCAGAAGAAATCTTTTTCGTAGTTTTAAATCACTTTGCAATAATAGCACTATACAATATAATAATATTGCCGGGTAATAAATCCTATAAGCTATCCATATCATAAACAGGTTGCTAAGAATAAAAGTATCAAATACATAATTATTTGTGTCACATATGTACGTACTTGATTAAATGAATAATTTATTTCGAATACAAATCGCTACATAAATCTGAGTTTATTATAAGGTTAGTTTTCCTCATAAATATTTTAGAATATGATTTATTCTCCTTTTCTCGTCACAAAAATAACTCAAATTAATATCTTGTTATAACTGAACTTTATCGTCAACGGGCTTTCTGCGTAAAGGACTTAATTTTATGTATAATGAATATTATATGTCATACCAGATTCTATATTTGGATAGCAAAATGCTTCGCTTAAAATATTGTGACTGTAATCTGGCAGACTGTAACCTTTTACTAACTAAGTACACTTTTAACGACTACGAAGTATAAATAATATAGTCATAAGCAAAAGGAGATGTTACATCTCCTAGACTTCTTCCTTAACCTCGCTGTGCTAGGAGACGTTTTAAGCTTTGGGACTGAGAATGCCTTCACAATAACATCAATAGCGAGAAAATCACTCCCTTTTGATTTGCTAACGATATCATAGTCTTGGTATGGACCTTAAAAGAAGCTCAAAGCTCGTTAGCCCCTGTAAATGAAGGCTACATCTCTCCCTACTATTTAGCTTTTACAAGGGTGATGGTGCTCAAGGACCTAGGAGGCCTGCTAATTAAGGATCGATTCAATTAAGTAAGTTTCTTTTTAGAAAATATGATACTTTACATAAAATGCGCTTTTGTAAAATTGAATATAATATTAGCCCCCATCGATGTCTGAAGTCGACGGGTCCACTGATACTCATATAAATATCAGCTTCTATGTAAATATTGGCGCTCATAGCTTAGTTTGCTATTTGTGGTAGGTTGGTATGTTAAGCAAGGCTTGCTCGGGTCGCCACTCGGTTGGGTGATCGCGTGTGGCATACATCAGAGCGCTATCGTGCTTCGGCTGGCATGTAAAGCTGTTGGTCCCGGTTCTTGTCATGTCTTAGGGCAAGAATCATAAGGCATGTCGGAACTCCTTCGGGCGGTCTCAAAAGTCTGATACCAGAGTTGGCCACCCACACAACTAAAAACGAGCGGTTATATAAACCTCCTACGTCATCATATTCTATTAATATCTATTTCTAAACTTTCCTACAAAAACGCTGACGTTCCGCTAGCCGAAGGCTATCCCATCGCCAAACATCTCGGCAACTTCAGAGCACAGAACAAATATACGCTAAAGATCGGACGAAAGTTGGCGCAAAGCGAACTTTGTGTGACAACCGCAAACACAGTTTAAGTTAAACCGTTTAATATCGCTCGTTGCTAGGATACCGCGGCGTCCATCTTGCTCTGGTGGCTTGGTTTCTAAGCGAATATTTCTTTTACATACGTATTACACGAGTACATAGAGTTACTAATTTTATAAGCCATACCATTTAGTAGCTTTACTTGGAAATCTAGTTAAGTTTTTAATTCCATATCTTAAAAAAGTACATGTTTGCCTCAATACTCTATTAAACTGATACTGGTCTAAACTATGGAATATCGCTATCCTTTGGGTTGCGGACGTAAGACGGCAGTCGCTCTATGACAAGTTGTTATTCTGTCATATCTGGTTAGACCAGTAAGTGGACCCTGGGTTCAAAGGCGTGTTAGTCTTGGATGGAAACGGGATAACGCTAGGACGACGATGATGATATATGTTTTCCTCAATATTTACTAGTTTCTGTCATGTATCTTTGAATAAATACATAAATACCTATCACTGTGGTTCCGTCACAAGAGAGGTAACATTTTTTTTCGTAACGATTTAAATGGTAAATGTGATTACATGATTTACACTATAACAATATTTACTTAGTAGCTTATAAACACTCGTTTTGTTCAAAGGAGGGAGAATTCAAAAATATTAATTAAATAACATCCAATTTTATGACACGTGTTTTACCGACGGTTCGCCGTCCAAAAGTATGTCGGACAAAGGGTCACACGGGTCACGTTTTTGACCCGATCGCAGTGAGCTCTCCGTTTCAAGTGAACACCTTAGTGAAACTATACCCTGAACAAGAGCCCAAGGCGAGTATCATAAAGACCGCCATACCCCGTTAAAAGACAACAGCCCAGTATCATGTTCAAAAGCTCTATAGTACATTATTTTACTGGTAGACAAACAGAGACCCACCTGATGACAACCAATTATCATATATGATTTACATGTTATAATAATTATTAGCTGTGTTCTCTTGTACCTATGTTCTACGGAGCGTGGAAAAGAGAATTAGGAATGAAATTTGGAAATTCCCACCCTAAAGGGGTAAAATAGTTCGCCATGCGTGAAACCGTAGGCGATGTCTAGTAGAATAAAAATCCTATATTTCTAATCATCTTACTTCATTTCGGGAATCGTACTTATTTTATGTTTATTGCTCCAAAGATGATAAAAGTACCACTGAATGTTTTAATGTGCATAGGGTTCCAACCAAGAACTTAGGGTCCCAAGCCAACCTCACCTGCAAGTGGTTGACCTGCCGATCAAAGGACGAGGCTCTGGCAAACAAAATATCCCGATAAGCGGCAATAGGCTCGCCACCTATTACGTGGGATCAAAACACTGGCGATAAGTGGGCGTTTAATATGCCTCTGCATACCCCTTCGGGGAAACAGGCGTGAGTCTATGTATGTATGAAAGTTTTTAAGTAGAAAAGATTTTAAATAAATTACATTACGACAAATCCTCTCTACTTAAGCCTTAATAAAACCTAAATGAAAATTTTGGGACATAAACTAAAATACGATTACTTTTTATTTTATTTCGTCGTCTTACTAATATTTTACACTAATACCTGTGTCTTAGGGCGTAAAAGCCTACACCCACGTCAAGGCTTTCTTTAAAAGAAACATGATATAAGGTGTCTCGCAAATGATATAATATTACACAAAAATAGCGGTCTGCTCAGATTTTAACGGGTTTTGTAATTTGCTTGCGAAAAAATAAAATTGGCGAAACGGACTGTGATATCCTGTTTGTAAGTTATTTTATTACGTATACAGTAATATCAAATTACAGCTCGAGAGTTGTATACACGTCCACAAGTCAAGCTAAACAGTTGCAGTACAATTCTAACAATTATATCCTACACCTGCGACTGCCTTCGTGGTCCAGTGGATCGGAGGTCCCGGGTTCGATTCACGGGTTGGACAAAAGTGTGACTGAGTTTTTCCGAATACTCAGACGCAGCACGGAGTCTGATGATGTGCCCGGTGACGGCAATAGGCTCGCCCCCTATTACGTGGGACCTAAAAATTCATGGCGAAATGTGGGTGTAATATTTACACCTCTGCCTACCCCTTCGGGGATACCTACACGCGTGAGACTATAAATAAAAAAAATATACATCCTCAAAAAGAATGGTATAAATGACAAAATGTAGTAGCTTGATGAGTAGCTCAGTAGTGTGCACAAAGTAGTCAGCAATATATTTATATTTTAATATCGGTGATAAAATACATCATCCTCATCTCAGCCTAGAGGGCCTCTTCCAAATCTCTCTACATCGACCGATCTTGAACCGCTCACATCCAACCGTGCAACGCGATCTTCAGCAGATTGTTGGGTAACCTTGCGGGCGGTTTACCCCTGCTGTTGTCCTGTACGTGGTCGCGACTCCAGAACTCAAAATACCATTATGTGACGTTACGTACATTCCTTATTAATATTATTTATGAGAAAGTATTTGTATTTTTCTTCTTACGCGCCGCAACGGAGCGATGTTGTGGTATGGTCTTATTGGGTGGAGATAATTAGTATACTGGGTAGTGACATGGTAGGCCTATGAACGGTATGATGGCAAAGTCTAGTAAAATATATGTTTACCGCAATATATATATAACATACCGCCAGTTACGTATATAAGCATTTTAAGTTGTGTAAGTGACCTGGATAGTTAAAATACTTGACGAATTTTTAACACTGCAGTGGTCATCTATATGTTAAAACATGTCGTTTTTATGTTGATGTTCGGTTTGTCCGTGCTATCTAGCATAAATTATAAACTAAGGCCAGTACTGCGCTGCACTATCGTAGTTGCTGGCGTGCCAGTGGAGTAGTAAGACTATGTATTGAGTATTGCTTTTATAAACGAAATATATAGATAGATAGATAGATAGAAAATGCTTTATTGTACACCAGAGGCAAAACAATTACAGTAAAAACATTTACAAACTTAGGTCTAGTTGTACATGGGCGGTCTTATCGCAGGTTGCGATTTCTTCCAGACAACCTGATGGACTATATTAAATTATAAGCAAAATCGGGTAGCTAGTGGTGTACTACGTAATATTTAGCAATTTTTTGTATAGATAATCTTTGTAGTAAATAGTTTTAACATAAATACCTACTATATACTCAATACTACATACATAGTTAATACTATTTATACTAGTTATAGATACTATAAAAGATGATATATATAATTATATATTTATATAAAAGTATATAAATATATACATATATATATATATATATATACAATAATACATACTTAAATACCTTATGATATAATACTAGAAATTATTTACTATTTAATTAACATTATACATATAATAACAGTAATGATCAAAATGTCAAGTGGTGTTGAGTGACGAGGTTTTTAAAAATTGGTAGGGATTTAGCTTATCTAATATTTAGTGGCAACGTATTCCACAAGCGTACAGCTTGAACTGCAAAGGATTTATCATAAAAAACTGTAGAATGTGGAGGGAATTTTAATTTAAGATTTTCTGATGATCTCAAGTACTTCGAATGTGTTTCATGGAGATATTGGAGACATTCAAAACGACTTTTGAGATACATAGGAAACGAGGGATTGAATAAGATATTGTAAAGAAAACAAAGGATGTGAGTATTCCGTCGAAGACGGATTGGCAGCCACTTGAGCTTGTTGCGAAATTCAGAGATGTGATCATATTTACGTAAACCAAATATGAATCTTATACAAAAATTCTGAAGTCGCTCAAGTTTATCTAGCTGGACCTCATTGAGATCTAGATAGCTGACATCGGCATAGTCAAGAATTGGTAGGAGAATAGATTGTACAAGTGCAATTTTAGTGGTGATAGGCAGAAAGTTACGCAGTCTGCGCAGTGAACCTGCAGCAGCAAAGAGTCGGCGACTGACATTTTGTAATTGGACAGTCCACGAGAATGTGCTGTCAATATATATGCCTAGGTTCTTCACTTCTTTACTAAAATCAATTGGTACACCGTCAAAGGACACCTGCGGAAGCATCGACCAATCAACCCTTGAGATAAGTCTGGAACTGCCTATAATTGAAACCTGTGTTTTGTTGGGGTTAACCTTCAGTCCATACGTCTTCGTCCGATTAGGTATGTGATCCAGATCATTATTAATAATAGTGATGGCAGATGACAAGTTTTCAAATTGAGCTTGCGAATATATTTGCATGTCATCAGCATAAAGGTGGTAGGAAGAAGAAATGCTATTGGAGATTGAATTAATAAAAATTGAGAAGAGCAAAGGAGAAAGAACGCCGCCCTGTGGTACACCGACAGAATTGTCGCACCAAGGTGAAAACGTTTCATCCAGACGGACTCGTTGCCGGCGGCCAGACAGGTAACTACGAAACCAGTCAATAACTGATGGAGATATGTTAAGGGAGCGTAAAATGGCAAGGAGAACATCAAAATCAACAGTATTAAAAGCGTTACTGAAGTCTAGCAAACAGAGAACTGTGAGCTTGCCATCCTCCATGCCTGACCTGATATCATCCGTAATATTGACAAGGCCGAAAGTGGTACTGTGACCGGAACGGAAACCGGACTGGTAAGGATTGAGGATATTATGTGTTGAAAGGAAAGAGTTAAGCTGGTTATGAATAAGCCGCTCAAGTACTTTGGACAAGAAGGGAAACAGGATTAGGTTTCTTAGGTAAAGGGACCACTTGGGCATCCTTCCAAGCCTTAGGAAACGCGCCATAAGAAACAGAAAAATTAAGCATGTGGGAAATAATAGGTAGGATTTCATCAAGGATAGGAAGGATCATATTACGGGTGATACCGTCACTACCAACTGCGTTTGATGTTATTGATAAAATGCTCTTCTTAACATCACATCCAGTAAATTGACTAAAGACAAAAGGAGTATAATCAGGAGTAGGAAGCAACGAAAGATATCGTAAAGTTTTCAGTTTTATTGTCTTATCATATTCAGTCGAAGCAGAGAAGTGCTGATTAAGCATGTTAATATCAATTTAATTTGGAGTACTATTTTGATTTTGCTTTCCGACCCCTAGAGATTTAAGAAACTTCCATACTTTTGTTGGATCACGGTTTTGTACGGACTTGTGAATGTGCCGGCGTTGTGCGTCCCTACACACCTTATTGCAATGATTCCTAAGTTTCAAATATTTTTCCTTATTCACCTCAGATGGCCTTGACTTATACTTGGATTTACTAAATAAAAATAATTAATACAAATATAATATAGATGTATAAATAATATATATATATATATATATATATATATATATATATATATATATATATATATATATATATATATATATATATATATAAGTTATGTCTATAATAAATAAGCTAATATAATCACTCAACCAATTAACTGTATTCAATATAGTCCACCTGCCAGTTACAAGTCAATATAGAGAAAACACAAAAAAAATATAAACGAGAAATCCAATAGAACAACAACGTATTACAACGGCGTTTCACAAATTGTTGTAAAACCCAGGCAGGATGGTTAGTAAAATTTTGCACTTTTACAAATTGTTATTCTACAGTGGCGTGTTACAATACCCCGCTGAAGAAAACTAAACGCTTAGAGTGTAGTAGCTACTAAACGCACTAAGCACTAGCTGTCATAATTGACACTTCATTAATGTCACAACAAACAAAGTACCTACAATTAAAATGAACGAAACGTAACTAGAAAAAAGTGTTTTGGTTACAGATTGAAATATTAATAGAAAAATAAAACTGCAAAGTGCAAATACCAACATTAGACATAAAAACTACTGTTTTATAAATGTGACGAGTTATGTGGGTACCGTATTATTGCAACATCTAAGTTCGAACAAAGTATAACAACCCACCTGGGATGCAGTGACGACAATGTAAACAAAATAATGATTTACAATATTACTTTTTGACTGCTGCAGCTCGTCTAGACTTCGCCGGCTCATTCTTGGTAGCTGGGAGAGCTTGTTTCGTCTGGTCCACGGCTTGAGGAAGGGATAAACTTTTGACTTCCATCAACGAGTTGATGCGTTGCCGCTCACCGTTTGCGCCCAGGACATAAACCGTGCCCTCCTTAGTCCAGCACCTCACGACTCCAAACTTTTCCCGTGCAGCAACAAAGGCGTCATGACGGGTTTTGGTCAAAAATTCCGAAGCAGTAATTCCAGAGCCTTTAAGTTTGGTTTTTATAAACCAAACTTTATCCCGGGTTGACACATCCTGAAATTTCACCAGAATTGGGCGGTGTTTATGTGTAGCTGCAGATCTTCCCATACGATGACAGCGACGAATGTCATTTAAAGTGAAATTGTCAAGCTTGAGATGATTTTTTACAATGTTCACCACTCTCTGTGCAACATCTTCCTTCTTCTCTTCGCTAACGCCGTGGAAAAGAAGGATTTTACGACGACCTTGTGTCTCCAAATTATCCACGCTACGTGCCAGCAGCTGGACCTGTTGTTGCAAGGCCTTCAACGACTCTGTGACAAATGCCCGGAACGCAGCAAATTCAGCACTTAGGCCAGAAATATTTGAAGGAGGACTCACATTGCCTTGCAGCTTGTCTTCAAACTCCGCCATCCTGTGATTGAACATGTTGTTCAGGTTGTCAATTGTGTTGTGTAGAGCTTCCATTATATTATTGTGTATGGTGAATCTTGAAAGGAGATAACTCTATCTGGCAGGTACTGTTGTTTAATCAGTTATATTATATCATTAAACTGGTAAAATTGTGTAAAAATTACAATATATTAAAAATAACAACGAGAACTAAAATTTTTTGCTATAGTTGCCACAACTACCCACAATGACGTATCATATATATCGCAAATTTAAAAGTCATCATTTTAAATTTGCTATATAGATATTCGTCACGACGGTCTCCCGTGGGGGGTTCAAACACACGTCTTTCGCTTCCTCGACATTCATTAACCTCATCATGCATGCTCACCGGTTATGGGTACTTTTAATTTGGGGCTTTTTAGAACGTCACCTATTTGGTCGGCGTACGTCCGTCTTGTGCGTCCCCTTCCGACATCTGCATTCATTCTTACACGATACACTTCTTTCGTATTTCTTCTTTCATCCATCCGTTCCAAATGTCCAAACCATCGCAACATTCCTTTCCCAATCTTTGTCACTACATCTTCTTTTAGACCACACTGCTCTCGTATAACCCTGTTTTTTACAAATATGTATCTTGTTATTGATCGCTTGCTAAAAGGTGAAGGAAATGGAAGTCTCCTGTTCTCCAAAATTTTCTCGATAAACACGTAAAGTCTGCCAATCCTCACTTGGCCACACCTACACTTGGTGGGGGACTATGGTCTGACCTTTCTCATATTCAAAAGAGGCGAGATTCTCGTATTATGAGAGGAGATTTTTTATAATTTTGTAGACTGATGATTATTATGATTTACCAAATACACTTCGCGTTATAATTCGGGCATCAGCTAGTTATTTAAATGACATATCACTACAACCTGTCCAATCTTTACTCGAAACCAACATTATACAAAACATAAGCTCTTAAACAGCAATCAATTCCTTAGGATGAAAGAGGTAAATTTTATATACTACAGCACTTAATCAATGATTACGTCTCTGCTTCAAAATCTAGTATGCTGAACTATATAGTGGCGCTTTTTCTATAAGTATCGCGTCTCCCTTTGTGCTTCGTCTATATGTTACCCAATGCGTTTATTTGCAGCGCATTTGCCAGCTTTGAAAAATATATTAAAGTGTACAGAGCTTTGTATGAGAATTATCTTGTTCGAGACTATAACAATATATATTTCATACAAGGATATTTTAAGACAATGTTTGGGAACATTTTATCAATTTATTTTAAGCGGGAAATATCGAACCATAGAGCAAGCAATTTATCATTTTATTTCCTTTCCATTTTATATGTTATTAGCTTATCAGGGACCCTCCTTATCAAAAAACCTATGTCTGCCTCTGCCTGTTGTTTGTCATATAACCTATCAATCGGTGGCCTAGTATCCCTTGTGTGATAAATACCTAATCATATAAACTGTTGATTGCCGCAATGGTTTATATTCTACAATTATTTAAAATGGATACAAACTAGCCCATTCATAAAAAAATCCCTATCAAACACATTTTCATTGAACTCGAGTTACCTTTGTCTAAGGGCCTGTTCACGAGATCGGTCTAAGCGGCGAGCGTCGCGGCGGGCGGCGCGGCAGAGCGTCGTGCACGCCACGACCCTACAGTAGCGGTAAACGCAGCGGCAAATGTGGACGTATTTGGGCTGACGGAGTTACCCATAAATATGGCGATAACCAAAATATCTTTGTGTAACTATACGGTATACCTACAAAATTGTCGACATTGGATCTTCATTTCTTACAAGTATTTTATATCAAAGGAATAATGCATATTCGCAATTAATGAGGCGTTGAATAGGTACCTACGTTAAGTAGGTAGGTAAACCACCTTTTAACTTTCATAGTAGCTGTGTCTGTACCTAAATAGGTACATATGTATGTACATTACACAATGTTTTAATGTTTGCGATTTATATTAAAACCTACCATTATATTCTGTAAAACATTGTTTCATTACATCTCGCAACGTTTTATTAACATTTTTGTATTTATACAGCGGATGTGTTGCTATCCATACACGCGACCGTTTTAAAATGTCGACTTTAAATGTCTCCGTATTCATTACCGCCACAAAATATTTAACAAATAGTTTAACCGCCTAGTTCGTCCCTCGCGTAACGCTGTCTGTGCCGCTCGGAGTCGTAGCGTCGGACTCGGTCGCAGTACATTTGTTCCCGCCGCTCGCCGCACCACCCGCCGCGCCGCTCGCCGCGCAGCGATTCGCACCAAAAAAAAACGCGCGCGTTATCGCTGTGCGCGGCGGCTCGTGGCGTGCTTCGAACGTTTTCATACATTTGATCTTACCGCTCGCCGCCCCGCGCTAAGCCGCCGCTCAGAGCGGCAAGGTCGTGACAGGGCCGTAAGCCAGTTTTCCTAAATAGTCTGTAAAGGCTAAGAACTCACGGAGCGATTTTCACCCGCGACCGCCGCGGTTGCGGGCCCGCAGCTTCTGTAGAATGCAGATATATATGTAAAAAATTAAAGCACAACTCACGACGCGTTTTACGCCCGCGGTGTGCGCGGTTGTTTGCGGTTCCCGCTGCACCGGCGAGCAACTAGTGGAATCGTGCGGGCCGCGGTCAACCGCAGCCTCGGCGGGTGGCGGCGCCCGCGCGCTCTGCGGTCGGTTGGCGGGCCGCGGTTGCGGGCGAGTGACGGCGGGTACAGAAATCCAATTCGTCATTTTGCACCAGCCAGTGACTTGCGGCATCGTGACAAATGTTTATGCATGTTTAAAATTAAACAAACATTATAAAATGGATATTGAAATCGATCTACCTACTAACTAGTTACTTACGTCTTGCAACTGCCCGTCTTGCGATCATCGTCCGCCACGTCTGCGGGCGATGATCGCAGCCGCGGCGGCTGCGAAACCGCGCAAATAACCGGTCTCGTGAGTTTAGAAATAAAACCGCAGTTCCACCACCGCGGCGGTCGCGGGTGAAAATCGCTCCGTGAGTTTTTAGCCTAACTCTTCTTTGTAAATACCAAACGTCTACAAGATGCAAAAAAGGGCTAGAGGAAGTGATAGTGTTCAAGTAAAAAAATGTAGTCGTTAGAAAATAATTTATTCCCAAAAGGGTTTTCAGTAGTAATAAGTTTAGTTATCCTAACTAAAAGTATTACACAATAATTCTAAACGCTTTGACTGACTTAGCCTCAAACAATCATTAATTTGAGGTTTACAGTACTGAGAGCCTTGAGCCTTCATTTGTAATTAGTATTCGTGTGAATTAAATATTACAGAAAAAGCAACGAGACCGTTTTAACGATGTTTATTTTATGTTTTGTTTGATTTTATGTTTTCTATGAATCTATCTCTGGCGAATTACCTAGTGATATGACAGGATATTTATTTTAAGTTTTATGTCGACTAGAGCGTTCACTAGAAATATTTTGAAAATATTCTTAATGATGTTTCGCTCTGTGCTTGGCTCTGTAATTGATCTGTACAACAAATTAATAAAAAAAACCGGCCAAGTTCGTGTCGGGCCACGCGCAATGTAGGGTTCCGTAGTTGCCCATAAGGACTTGCTGCAAAGGATATTAATGTACAACAAATCTGACTGTTTATTTTGCTGAAAAAATAATTTTAATAACACTATTATAAGAACCTAAGTTTTGCTTAGAAAAATACTCCAGTTATATATTGTAAACATAAAATGTGGTTTCCAAGATATACTACTACTATACATACGTAGTACCGTAGTACATTACATACCAAAGTACGTATATCTTTAAGATTAAGCCAGCGCGCCCAATGTAAACTCATAGAAATAGGTATTTATAAGTTAACCGACGATTACTCCTAAACTAGTGATATCTACTTAGCCGTAATAGTTTTCCTTTTAAATTCGTTATATGTACTACATTTGTGATTTTTTTCACCTCTTCCAAATTAATAGTTTAGCCGGCAGAGGGGGGGAACACTTGAGTCTAACAATTTTTTTCACTTCAAAGCTTGATATTTGACAAACCAATCACTTGATCGAATAATGATTTGAGGAAACTAATAATTTTTTTTTTAAAACCTATCCAATGATACCCCACATGATGGGGTACTCAACCAAAAAAATTCAACCCCACCATATAATATGTAGGGAAGATACCCTTAAAAAAATATTTTCCTAAATTTTATTCTACAGTTTTGTTGCAATATCTTATGTATATATTCATGTCAAATATCAGCTTTCTAGCACCAGGCGTCTTTGAGCTAGGCTGCGGACGGACAGACGGACGGACATGACGAAACTATAAGGATATTGTGGACTACGGAACCCTAAAAACTAATGGTCATTGTTCTGTTACAGGTGAATGCTCTAATCTATCAGCACATTTTGAATGTTTGGGCATAGTTTGTGCCAAATCCCTGTTCCAGTAACACAGGCGCTTATAAAATGAAGAGTATAAAAAATCAAAGCTAGAAGCATTTTCCAGATACTCCAGCCAAAAGAGGCTTTTTGTCTCTATTTAGAATCAATAGTGATGTGGTAATATTTCAGACTGAAAATTCCTATTCAATTTTTCGAAAGTCGTAGATAAAAGTCTCAATGTCTCATTATGAAAAAACTATGTTATGAAAATAGGTTATGCTTTCATTATTGTATAGACTGTAGGTAATAGTTGATTTATGATAAGCGTATTGGTATATAGCAATAGCCTAGAGTAGAGGCCAAAAGACTGCTACGCAGATAACTTTTCGTAACTGTGTGCTTATTAACATAAACATAACTTCACGCCTTTAATCGCCGAAGGGGTAGGCAGAGGTGTATTACACACCCACACTTCGCCAGTTATGTTTCGATCGCAATGTAATAGAGGGCGAGCCTATAGCCATCTTCCGGGCTCATTGTTAAGAGAGCGACAATTAACATAATACCTACACACTTAACTTCGAAAAGTCAGACGTGTGCCCGGGGTAACTGGGGATCGAACGCGAGACCATCGTCCTGGCTGTCCGTTACAAACACCATTGGGCTATCGCCGCTATATGTGCTTATTAAATTGCTAATTATCGTTTGCTTGACTGTGATCAAAACATGTGAGAAAACCTTCATGTCTAAGAGTTCTCTATAAAAGCCTCGAAAGATATGTGACACTAACAATCCCTGAAAGGGACAAGTAGAATATCGCATAGAAAATCGACCACTTAAGAAGTCTATCGTATCTAAACATTTATTGGAGTACGGACCAAATCATTGGCGCAAATTGCATCAATCACAGATCTTATCTAAATCTTCACCATTGCTCCAAAATTTTGTATGTAATATATTATTGCTTGTCCGTGTGGTGACGGATTAAGAATACGCAATGTCACCACTCCATATCATCCCATGGGTGTCGTAAGAGCCGACAGAGGGAGCATATTATGCAGAGTACAACAGCACTGTAAGAGAAGGAAAACTTGATACAAACCCTATACCAACCTGCTTGGCCAGCGTGGTATAGTAGGCCAATTCCACCTTTCAAAGGAGAGGCCTAGTCCAGCAGTGGACTATTAAAGGCTGATGATGATATTGTTGCTGGAACAAATATTCTAATTGCTTTCTTATAAGCGTGAAGTTACTATGTTTTATATTCTAACATTACATATTTTATGATATACATTTTCAACACCGAATTCCGATACTGACCTACCTTTGGTTAGTTTGTTCGTTTCCGCTCGAATAACTCCGGAACTCTGATGCGGGTGCCGGCGAAATAAATATAAGACCCTACTTTCCTAGTGAACAATATTTTAGAAGCTATTTCAGTGGTATGTTTTGGGACGAGATATTTTTTTGCCATTCAGAGGGCATTTTCCTTTTCGTTGTATTAGGGTTGTCCTAATACCTCCATAGTCGGATGGTATATGGATAGGTTATAGATAGTAACAGTAGGCAATTTTAAAATGAAACGAATAAATTTCCAAGCTGTATCAATTTTATTTTTAGTACAATTCGAACATAATTGTTGCTAAAGTCATAGCTTAAACCGAAGTTATATAATATTATTTAACGCGAATATAAAAAAAATTAAATGTTTTAAACTCTTGTTGTCTGTTTTTTCGCGACATTTGATTTTTTAGTTGGCAAATATATTTTTATGAGTTATTGAATATTTTGATTGCATTTTGAAGTAACATTTGTTTGGGTAAACATGGATGTTTCTTTGTATACTTAATATAGTATTTACAAAAAAAGGAAGTATATAATATGCAATTATGAATGTATATCAATTGTCTTGTACCCATAGTACAAGACCTGCTTGCAGAAGGTGTTGTGTGAATGTGCTAGAATATTATTATATCTATATATAAATACGTGAAGCGAAATTTTGTGATCCCTTTTTACGAGCAATGCGCGAACAGAGGATTATGAAATTTGGCTCACTAATTGCTTACATGTAGAAGGTGTGCAGAATGCTAACATGCATTAGAAATATTTTCTGTGTACACCTTTAAGACTGCGGGTTGAAACTACAAAGTAAGAAGCTTCTGAGAAATTTGATGCTGCATTTTAATCTCCATCCACAATGCAATGTAGACTGGTTTAACCTTTGCTGGCGATAGTAAACAAAAACCAATTCATAAAGAAATGTATTTAATTCAACGGCTTGGCGGCGTAGGAGTAGTGAAAGCGACTGCCACGCTGAAGGTCGCGGGTTCGATTCCCGCTCAACTCAAACATTTGTGTGGGTGAACATGGATGTTTCTATGTATAATTTATGTACGTTTTTACAAAAAAAGTAAGTATAATGATATTGCAACCACCTCGTTGGTCTCGCGGCATAAATGTGCGCGTGGGATCGGGACTGAGTAGGCTAGGATGTCGTTGACTTCAGATAATTCAAACAAGGAACAGGATTTGTTTGTATATAGCGTCACGCCTGTATCACCAAAGGGGTAGGCAGAGGTGTGATATCATACCCACATTTCACCTTATGAATTTTAGGTTCCACGTAATGATAGGCAAGCTTATTGCTGTCACCGGGCACTTTGCCAGACTCCACGCTGCTACTGAGAATTCGAAACTCGGTATCACTTTCGCCCGACCCGGGAATCGAACCCGGGACCAGCAATCAGCAGGCGCATATTCCATTAATCCGTTAAGTCTCACAATCGCGGAGTCCTTGAGATATTCAAACAAGGAATTGGGTTTGTTTGTATTGTTTTAAAAGACAAATATTGATGTAAAGCGCTCTGGAACGTGACTGTGTACCGCGGGTCGATCGAATTGGGTTAATACAATCGAGGCTTATGCCTACGGTAATATTGTTAACTGATTGTTGCACCCGTGTGGTTTAGGTTCTTTGATTTCTTCTATATTATTAAACAGGATGATTTGTAATTGCCCGTATTCCCTTGCTCAAAAAATCTTTAAAACCATTTTGTTCCGAAATTGTGCATGTTGGACACCTCTATGTCCATTCTCGCCCCACCGAAGGGAATACTAGCAATTACAAATCATCCTGTATACAGCCTCTTGACGACGTTATCACAGCGACAAGTCGAGCTATACAGTTGTAGTACAATTATAATCCTTATTTCCTATGCAATAAGAACGGTACAAAGGTCAAAGCGACTAGCTTGACGTGTGGCTGTATGTACGCCAGCACGTGAGTCTATGACTAAAATTTTGAGTATGTTTGATTCTACATAATAAATTTGGTATAGTAGGAACTGCAAAAGTACATATTTTCCGATTTACCTTAAAAAGCAGTCTAGTTTAAAATTTATACCTAGGCTTACAAGTTAGTATGAAAAATATGACGTAGAAATAAACAAATCTATAAGTCTATAAAATTCGATAGCAAATCTAAATGGTTTAAAATAGTATAGTTCTGGGACTATGTCAAGTATAGTATTTAATAAGGCTACTTGTGTTTATAATTACAGTTGAATATACCAAACAAAATATGGTTAAATTGTCTGTAAGTGTACAAAGAAAAAGCTTGACGACCCGTTGAAAAAGTTTTAAATAGAAAAACATCTTCAAAAACCTGAATCCTTAAAAGTTTTTCAAAGAGTCGTGAAGTTTCGAATAACCCACTATTTTGGCCAGTGATACTTTTGTGTGAAACTTTTTAATCTGATGCCATCAATGCGCACACTGCCACACATTTTTACATAATGTACATTTATTTACAAATATTTTAAAGCTGAAGAGTCAGTTTGTTTGGGTATACGGGCTAAGGAACTACTGGACCCCTCTCTGATAATACTTTATTTGTTGGATAGCCCAATGATCGAGGAAGGCTATATAATATCACGCTATGAGCCACGGATGCGGAACTGTAGCCCTAAGTAACGCTAGTGTAACTACGGGTTTATCTAGTACAAGATAGAGTTAAGTTAGATGAAACCTTGGTTTGTGTTTCATTTATAACCAAACGTCTAGAAAAAGATTCTCATGTAAAAGAAAATACAAAACTATTAGGAAGCAGTTCCCTAACTATATTAAATATGTAAACAAGCAACGACCCGATTCTTTGAAAAGATACTTTGAAATAGGTTTTGGAATGCTTTTACATCAAAGAAAAATAGAAACTTCTTGAACTTCGTTGCCGATACTACAAATAGTACCTTGAGGAGTTGAAAAAGTCATAAGCTCTTTGCGAACGTGTAAGTAAGTTTTGAGATCAATTTTGAGAACATTGATTTCGATATACCTACACACACAAATGTTTATTAGGAAGTTATCCGATGCTTTCATTTCCGAATATTTACTTAAAATCAATTAAGAGAATGTAAGATATCAATGGTTACAGATTGATCTCAAGTCACTTGGGACAAAATTAAAATGTGTATATAACTGTTTTAACTTAAAAGTAAACAAATGTCTTAAGACTAAAGTATACAATCAATTGTTAGGTAAATACAAGCTTAAATATTTAAAAAGAAACATTAATACGCCATCTCTGTTGAAATGACCTCAGTGAACACTATAAAAAAATTATTTCCTTTTTTTACTTGCCGCATCCAAAATTTACATGAAAACATTTTAGGTTTTAGTTTATAACATTCAGCGAAATAATCAACGTGCAAAACCATAAGATTTGATGATGAATAAAGAAAAAGTTTTACATAAGAATGAAGAAAAACTTAACAGATTCCTGTGAGATTAACAATCTATTTCAAAGAGATTATTCCTAATAAAATTTGCTCAGTGTTACAAAAGGCAAGAATGAAAATAATGGTACGTCCCTACAAGTCAACGAAAAATAAATTATTTTGAGTCAAGTGTCCCAACGAATTAAGATTGATTGCCTTGCTTGCTACACTTTCGCTTAAGGGTGTGAATTATTCTATTTTTAAGTGGAATAGGGTCGTTCTCACTTTCATTGTCATTTTAGAAATGTTTAATGAGATTTTATAATTTCGAAGGATTTTGTAGCGTATCTTGTTTTTTAATCTTTGGAAGGATTTGTGTCAGGATGGATATTATGACAAAGATCCTTGTGTTTATCTTCAAAAAGTATTCATTTTAGAACCATACCTAAATTTTATCGACGAACTTAGGGACCAGGCGTGACATTGATTTATTAATTTTGATGGTTGTAAAACATAATAATATATGTTATTATATAATATAACTTGTCGTCATAGTGACGCAATATTGTTTTTTGACGCTAATAAATTTATTAGTAAATTTACTTTAACCAGAGATACAATGTATCTGCCATTTTATATTAAGCGACAGATTGCTAAACTATTAGCATACAATTTACAACAAGGCAGAGAGCCTTGTGTTGACAATTTATTTGATAGGGTTAGTACTTGTACTAACAACGTTTTTATTGACACGTCTTGTGATTTAAACTCCAAGATAGGACAACAGTTAGGCTGCAGTATTTGAATATAGTACACCAAAACATGCAGGGCCTATCTGGCAAAGAATTAGAGTTAAGTTTATTTCTAGAAAAATATGATGTTAAGGTTTTGTGCTTAACTGAACATTGGTTAAAGAACCATGAGCTTATTGTTATAAATCAATATTATACAGTGCAGAGTTCGTATATAAGAATGCAGGCTATTAGAGGCGGTTCTCTCATAATAACTTCAAATTTATTACAATGTAAGGAACGTAAAGATATTGTTAATTTATCTATTGAGCGCACTATTGAGTTGTCCTGTGTGGAATTAGACCTATATATAGTAATTTGTGTATATCGACCTCCTTCTGGTGACTATAATCTATTTGAGACTGTTATGGAAGATGCTATAAATAAAATTAAATGTAGTAATAAGAATATTATAGTATGTGGCGATTTTAATATTAATATTTTAGAGAACTCTTCACAGTGTATTAGATTTCTGAATCTTTTCAAGTCATTTAATTTAAGTAACCTATTCTGTGAACCTACTAGAGTATCTGCAACATCTTCTACTTGTTTAGATAACATATTTAGTTCTTGTGCTGCCACAAACCCAGTAGTAATTAGTTCTCTCCCTTCTGATCACCGTGGACAGATAGCTAGTTTTCCCTGTTCAACATATGATAAATCACGTACAGTAGAATGTAGGCCTCAGACTACCAATCGTCTAATACGTTTCAAAACCAATATTATTGCTAAACTCAATACCTCAATATTGAACTCACAAAATCCAAATACAATTTATAACTCACTTTTTGGACTAGTAAATAATGAGTTTCAAAATACCTTCAAGAGTAAAACAGTCACACTAAAGGGTACTATGGGATCTTTTAACCAGTGGGCCACTATAGGTATATACAAAAGTAGAGCCAAGTTGTTTGAATTATATGGTATGAAACAACATAGATTTGACACACCTTTTCGAGATTATGTAAAAAAATACTCAAAAATTTTTAAACAAGTTTGTATTATGGCAAAATCTAAATTTATTAGTAGTAAAATTAAGCATTCAACAAATATAATTAAAGCAACTTGGAAAATTATAAATAATGAAACAGGAAGAGCACGACCACGGGAAAACCAATTTGAACTTAAAGAAAACAATTTATTAGTCACCAATAAAACTCAAGTAGCTCATATGTTCAATAGTTTCTTTGCGAGCATACCTTTAACAACTACTAGCTGTTTACAATCATCATCTTTAGACGCTGGAAATTTTTTGCTTAGCAGTGTACCTGAATGCAAGAGCGTGTTTAGATTCGAGCACGTTACCCCGCGAGATATATTGATCGCATATAATTCAATTAATATTAAAAATACCGGTGACTTTTGGGGCATTTCAATTAAAATTTTAGGTACTATAGTTGAGACTGTTGCGCCTTACCTATCTATAATTTTTAATCAATGCTTTGACCTAGGCGTATTTCCGGATTTGATGAAATTAAGTAAAATTATACCCTTATTCAAATCTGGCAGTAAATATGAAATTAATAATTTTAGGCCCATATCTATCTTGCCGGCATTTAGTAAAATATTTGAAAAGATTCTTTTAAAGCAGCTACTAAACCACTTTAATTTAAATAGTCTGCTTCACAAGGATCAATACGGATTTACTAAAGGTAGATCCACTACTGATGCGGGTGTTGCTCTCATAAAACACGTTTATAGTGCTTGGGAGTCATCAAAGAATGCTATTGGAGTGTTCTGTGACCTATCTAAAGCATTTGACTGCGTTCAGCACGACACGCTACTGCGTAAGCTCCGCCACTATGGCGTAGAGAAAACCGCACTTAGTGTTGTCGATTCGTACCTGCGGCAGAGATTTCAGTGTGTCGATGTAAATGGGACTACATCCTCTAAATTACCTATACAGCTAGGCGTTCCACAAGGCTCAATTTTAGGTCCTTTTCTATTTCTTGTATATATTAATGACTTACCTTTTTATTTAAAAAACATCTGTGATGTTGTACTTTTTGCAGATGATACGTCACTTATTTTTAAAGTAGATAGGAATAGAAATCAATTTGATGATGTAAATAATGCACTATTACAAGTTACACAATGGTTTACAGCAAATAACCTAGTACTTAATTCTAGGAAAACTAAATGCGTTAAATTTGCTTTACCTAATGTAAGACAACTGGGACCTAATATTATGCTAGATAGGGAGGAACTTGACACAGTAGACTCTACAGTGTTCCTAGGTATTACACTAGATAATAAGTTACAATGGGGTGCACATATAGCATGTCTTGCAGGAAAGCTAAGCTCTGCTGCGTATGCCGTCAGAAAAGTTAGGCAACTTACTGACATCGACACGGCTCGTTTAGTTTATTTTAGCTATTTTCACAGTGTTATGTCCTACGGCATTTTGTTATGGGGCAAAGCTGCGGATATTCAGAATATCTTCGTTCTACAAAAACGAGCGGTAAGAGCAATATACATGTTAGGTGCAAAAGATACTCTTAGAGAACGCTTTAAGTCTATAGGAATTCTTACAGTAGCCTCGCAATTTTTATTTGCTAATATTTTGTACATTAGGCAAAATATAGGTTTATTTACCACAAAAAGCGATATACATAACATAAATACTCGAAACAGGCATAGGTTATATGCCCCTTATCATCGTTTACATAAAGTTAATAATTCTTTTGTAGGGCTAGGTATTCGTATATACAATAAAATACCAATTAGTCTTTTAGAATTACCATTTAGTACATTTAAAACTAAAATAAAAGACTGCCTTATTAAGAAAGGTTATTATACTATTAATGATTATTTCAGTGATAAGGATAGCTGGTCACTTACGCTAGACAACTCATGATCTTTATACCTTATTAGAATTATATAGATAATTTGCATTTTTCAGTTAATCTTTATATAATATTTCTAGTTCTTTTAAATTACTGTTCATGTATTATTAGGTCATTCAACTTAGGTACTACATTTACATTTTCATTGTTGTTCCACTAATTTTATTAAAGTTTTACTGCACTGTAAGATGAAGATAACTCGTGATTATGGGCTGTAAACTAATGTTTTAGTAATTTTGTGTATTCATATACAGTCACTTCTGTAACATATATTTCCACCATATAGTTATGAACATGGTCGCGAGTTGCCTACATTATAAGACGTAAGTGGATGCTCCTGTTACACAATATTCACACTGGAAGGCTACTACAGCAGTTAAATTGGTAACTGCATTAATTAAAGTATTATGTATGTTCCTAATTACTATTTACAAGTAATTAATTACAATGTGAAACAGTTGCAGCTCCTTACAAAAGCAAAATATGTAACATAACACTGGCGATTAAAAAGAGTGGCCACGAGTTTTATTGCCCGTTCTTTCTCGTGGTTCTACCTATTGCTTTGCGAATGGGCAGTAAATGTAAATGTAGAAGCATTAAGTAATGTACATAAAAATTTGACGTTCATAAGCGTCACTTTGTGACCCAGATGAATAAATGATTTTTGACTTTTGACTTTTGACTTTTAATCTATTGTGGTCTTGATCACGTTTTCACTGTTACCAAAAATAGCATTTCAACTACACTATTTTAATTTTGAAATGTCTCCTAAACTATGCAGGTTTCACGTTTTGAGAAAGACATTACAATTAATCAAAGGAGACACAGGGATTAGAGACAACTGAAAAATTCGTTAATCACACAAAGTATTATATACCTAGTGCAAATCGTTACCTAAAAGTTGACACATACTGTATTAATAAAATAAACAGTCATTATCACCACTTAAATAAATAACGTAAAACACATAAACACACACTTCTCCAACGCTGGTACTGTAGGCATAGGTATACAACACGTGTAAAAAATTCCCGCGGGGTGACCGAATAACGAATTTTATTTAAATTCAACTCGGCGAAATACAAAACCAATGGGCGAGGACGCAATTAGTGGGGCACAGCACGCTGAGGGTTAACGTTACGGGTTTTTCTGATTCCATTCGTAATTTACGTTTAGCTGTATTTGATAACATGCCAAACTCACGTACCTACTCAATTTTTTTTGTCACATTTTTTCGATTACGCAAAAATGATAGCGGAAAATAGTATTTATTTTTTGGCACCGGTTTTCACTTGTTGGGATGTGATGTAGTTATACTTTTAATTATATTTAGTATAGGCTACTATTAGTCGGCTACGTGACTTTTACCGGATACCGAACCCGAAACCGGCACCATTCATGATTTAATTCGAGCTAGTCCAATTAAATCATGAATGGTTCACAAAAACGTCAAATCCTATTTGCACTTGAACGCTGTTAGTTTATTTTTTACTTTAATTTAGATGTTTTTTAAAGATTAAAAGTAAAGATAAACTTTTGTTTTTTTTTTTAATTAATAAATAATAAGTATATCATTATAGTGTCGCGCGCGCATCGCGAGCGAGTAAACGTGCGGCAGGACGAATTACCGTCCTTATTAATTTTGTAATCATGTCGTCGAAAATCGTAAAATGTGTTAGTTGTAACGTGGTCATTGACGAACTTTTGTCATTTATAATGAATAAAATCGACGTAATGGACCAGGAGAGTTTGGTGCGCATCTGCAGTTCGAATTTCGCTGTAGCTGATGTTGAAAAGTGGAAGAATCTACTGTTTGATTCGATTACTACTGATATCAGAAACATCAAAAGGAAGAAGGGCGATGCAAAATTGCAAAGGGACTTGGAAGATATTATTATACTGATACAAAGTACAGAACGTGAAAAAAATCCCATTTTTGTGGCTGCTGACCTGCATAAGTTACCGCCGGTGACATTCGATCACGTTGATGTCACGGCGTTATTGAAGGACATATTGTTATTGAAAACGCAGATAAATGAAGTGAGGTACAATTATGTCACAAATGAACAATTATGTGATTTCGAAAAAAAGCTGTGTCATAAAGAAAATATGTCATTTTCTACCAAAGGCGGTATATGTAACATAAGTGCTGAGAGCGGGTCGTCGAAATCAGCTGTTTTCGAATCAGCTGTGAGCGTGCGACAAGGAAGGAATGTGCGGTCGTGTTCGCGCGACCGTTCATTCAGCGCGCCGGTGACAGATCGGACAGATACGTCACTAACGTCATCAACTGACAGCGGGCGAGATGCGCTCCAGTGCGCTCCACTCCACCATGGCGCAATGGAACGCATGAGCGCGAGCGTGAGGGAGACGGCGAGATGCGACGAAGCTGCTAGTGTGAGGGAAACGACATGTATAAGCGATGTTGCTGGATGTGAAGAACTACACTCAAAACAAAGTGATATTATTAGTACATGTGATAAACAAAATATTGCAAAAAGTGTTGCTTCGACTGAAAAGAAGTCGTTCGCGAGTGTTGCGATAAGTAGCAACGTTCCTCAACGAGCTAATCAAAATACTGAAGAGTGGATTACGGTGCAGAAGAAAAGATTGAGAAACAAATTTGTGACGTGTAAGGGTAAAGCTTGTTCTGATGTCAACACAAAGTTTAAAGCAGCAGATATGAAAATACCTTTATTCATTACGCATATGCATAAGGAGGTCTCGGAATCGGATATTGCAGAATATGTATTTACAAAAACGCAAGAGGAAGTAGCCCCAATCAGAATAAAAATGGCAAAGGAGCGTAGCTACAGTGCTTTTAAGCTTTTTGTCAGTAAGTGCTATGTAGACAAGTATCTTGATGAGAGTTTTTGGCCGAATGGTATATCCTTTAGACGTTTCGTAAATAAAGGACTTTCTATCGACTACAGGAGGCAGTCTACAGAGAACAATAATGGATAAAGCCCGCAATACCAGATTCATCTCATACAATTGCAAGTCGCTAAAGCGATCTATCGAAGGGATTAGGTATCTCTGTGCGAATGCGGATGTGATTGCTCTACAGGAGACTTGGTTATTGCCGCATGACCTGACGCTTCTGAATGAGGTACACAGTGATTTTGTGGGTGTTGGAAGCTCAGCGGTTGACACTGGTGCTGAACTGCTATGGGGAAGACCATTCGGTGGGACTGCAATTTTATATAGAAAGACTGCTTTTAATTCAGTGACTGTAATAGACTGTGACAATGTTAGAATAACAGCTTTGAAGTTAGAAATTAATGCTCATTATCTGATTGTTTTCAGTATTTACATGCCCACTGATTGCATCGACAACCTGCCTGAGTTTACACAGTGCCTGGGTACAATTAGTTCCATATTGGCTGAAAATCCAGACTGTGTTGTGGCTTTTATGATGGGAGATTACAACGCAAACCCAAACAGTTTATTCTGTAACCATCTCACAGATTTCTGTGACGATCAGCAATGGACTTGTGTGGATCTTCTTGGTAAGCAAGACACATTTACTTTTATAAGCGAAGCCCACGGATGTGTGAGTTGGCTAGACCATTGCGTAGTAACAAATGCAGCACTACCTGCGGTCACAAATGTTTGGGTTGAATATGATGCGCACTGGTCGGACCATTTCCCACTCGTTGTAGAATGTAACTTAGGCCAGGTACTGTGTAAGGAGATGACAACTGTTACGCCTATACAAAACCAAGTTGTATGGGGGGAACGTTCTACTGAGCAAATCCGGCGCTATCATCAGGTATGTCACAGTGGGCTTAGGGACATTCACTTTCCAATTGAGATGTCACAGTGTTGTGATGGCATGTGTGACATGGTAGAACACCGAGCTATAATAGGTAGTTTGTACAGGAGGCTGGTTGCCATTCTGACTGATGCCGCACTAGTCATATATGAAACAGTGAGAGCACAGAGGAGAGGTGGTTATATTGCTGGGTGGAATAGATATGTTTCGCACTATCACAGGGAGGCCAGGAGGACATTTTTGGTATGGGTAGAGGCAGGTAAGCCAAGATGTGGCCAAACATACATAGATATGCGTGAGAGTAGGAATGTTTTTAAAAATAAACTTAAATGGTGCCAAGATAGGCAAGAACAAATCAAAATGGACATTCTTGCTTCTCACCATTCTAGTAAAAATTTTAAGAAATTTTGGAAACAGACCAGTAAAATGTGTGGTAAACCTGGTTTCCCTGTCAGTGTAAATGGGCATAGTGACCTTAAGGTGATTGCAGATCTCTTTAGTGAGCACTTTAGGGTGAAACCACGACAGCCAAACACAACGTTAGGTGGATGTATCGGTGCTGGGGTTGTCGGGAGGACTGTGCGATTTAAAACTAGTGAAGTGCAAAGAATTATCAGCAGTATGCGCAAAGGTAAATCGCCGGGACATGGCAGTCTTAGCATCGAACATCTGAAACACGCCGGTGTCCATCTGCCGCGCGTCCTCTCCATGTTTTATAATTTGTGTTTATGTCATAGCTACTTACCTGAGGAGCTAACGAGGACTTTGGTAGTTCCTATAGTTAAAAATAAACAGGGAGATGTGTCTGACATCAATAACTACCGACCCATCTCACTAGCCACGGTAATTGCAAAGGTGCTTGACAGCTTGCTTAATGACATTCTGGTGCGCCATATTAAACTGCACGACGCTCAGTTCGGTTTTAGGGCTGGGCTATCCACTGAAAGTGCGATTGTCTGTCTTAAGCAGGCTGTGAGGTACTATGTTGACAGGAAAACGCCGGTATACGCGTGCTTCCTGGATCTGTCAAAAGCGTTTGACACTGTGCTGTATACCAAGTTGTGGGACAAACTGGATAGTGCGGGTGTACCGGCTGAAGTTACCTCTCTGTTAAAGAGTTGGTATCTGTGCCAAAAAAACCAAGTGAGATGGGCAGGAACTCTTTCTGACGAGTATGGCATGGAGTGTGGCGTGCGGCAGGGGGGTTTAACTTCTCCTCTGCTGTTCAATCTGTACGTCAATGATCTGATCGGTGAGCTCAGCAGTACACATACAGGTTGCCACATTGATGGAGTGTGTGTGAATAACATAAGTTACGCAGATGATATGGTACTGCTGGGACCGTCGACAGGTTCAGTTCAAAGGCTGGCGGCTATCTGTGAGGCTTATGCGGTGGAGCACGGACTCAAATATAATACTAACAAGAGCGAACTTCTCGTGTTTAAAAGTACTGGAAACACTCCAGTCCGTGTTCCACCGATTAAGCTTAGCGGGGAAATTCTGAAGGTGGTGACTAGCTTCAAGTACTTGGGGCACATTGTGACAGATGACTTGAAGGATGACGCCGATTTGGAGCGCGAGTGGAGAGCGTTGGCGGTCAGAGGGAATATGCTGGCCCGTAGGTTTGCAAGATGCTCTTGTAACGTAAAAGTTACATTGTTTAAGGCGTTCTGCCAGTCGTTCTACACTTGCGGCCTATGGGTAAGACATACCCGTCGGGCCGCCAATGTACTTCGTGTGCAGTACAACAACATCTTCAGAATGTTGTTGCGGCTACCGAGAGACTGCAGCGCGTCCCTCATGTTTGCAGAGGCGCACACGGACGGCTTTCATGCAATTATACGCAAGAATGTTGCATCCATTTCAAAACGCGTGAGAGGTAGTAGCAACAGCATTCTGAAGATGATTGCAAATAGAGCAGATTGTCCCATTCAGCACAGGTGGATGCAAATTATGATGGGCATGTAGTTAAATTATTATAATATTGTGAATTATTATTCTTTTGACATTTATTGAGATTTATTTTGTGACATATTAGATACTTGTTTCTACATCTTTTGACATTTATATTGACATTGATTTTGTGACATATTAGGTATTTGATTCTATTTCTTGACATTTTTATTGACATTGTTTTTGACATATTATTGATTATTTCTCATTAAATTTTATTGACATTGTGTGACATATTTTGATGCTATTTTTTTGACATTTTTATTGACATTGGCCAACTGTTTATTTTAGACATGACATTGAATAATTGTTGTTTTATAGCTATGATTTTTTTTTTTGTAATGGAATTTTTAACAATTTTATGGATCTATATCTGAAATAAATGCTTATTATTATTATTATTATTACTTTTTAACTAAACTTAAAGCTTTATGGGATCCGCAAATGTTGGTAAACACCTCGCATTTATTCTGACACTGACATAGACTTACTATGATATACATATAACATTATATTTTAAAACTGAATTACAAAATCATACCTTACTACGCAGCGCACCACGAAACATTTTTTTTTTTCAAATATATCTAATAATCCGTTAAAGTATTATTTAATGTTTAAATCTTTGAAGGGCTTCAGTTTAATTGGATCTTGTAGTAGTTCAGCAATATACACAGAAACTAAAAGGCAGTACGAAAGAAGGTAAGTGCCTATTAAAATAAGTATCACTTATAACTACAATTTGCTTTAAACAAATAACATTTGAAACCGGATATAATGCTCTATTTCATAGCGAAAAGATACATTCCACCAATAGCATGACCTATAAAAATTCAAACGAAAATTGCACTTGGCAATTTTGTCCGTGTGGTGACGGATTAAGAATACGGATTGTCACCACCCCATATCATCCCATAGGTGTCGTAAGAGCCGACAGAGGGAGCATATTATGCAGAGAACAGCACTGTAAGGGAAGGAAAACTTGATAAAAACCCTATACCAACCCGTTTGGCCAGCGTGGTATAGTAGGCCAATTCCTCCTTTCAAAGGAGAGGCCTAGTCCAGCAGTGGACTGTTATGGGCTGATGATGAATTTACAAACAAAAATAGTAGAAACAAGCTCATTTAGAAGTTCTCAGTCCGGTTTATGTATTGTTTGTGTAGCCGCTTCCACATCGTCTTTGGTTTAATCAGAACTTTTATTATCACCGATAAAATGTTGTAGCTGCACTACAACGGTAGAGCCACAATAATGACTGAAACTTTTTTCTAAAGCACGGCTTCCCGTGTTGTAAACGTCAAAGTACTTCACGGTAAATTCCAAGAATTTTGAACATGAAATAGAAAAATAACAATATGAACTTCTTAGCAGGTTTTTCTCTTAATAGTATTAGATCAGATAGTCAGATTGCACGGTGCATACAATGTTTTATCATCAAAATGTGTTTTTTAGTCTACTTATAATGAATTTTATCTATACTTTATTGCAGAAATGTAATTGATTAGTGAAATTGCTTTTATTTGCGGCCATATTTTTGTACCCTTTTTGGTCCTTATTAGATTATTTATGAAAAGCTATAAAAAGTAATTACTTTTTTAAATTACATTTCTGCAATAAAGTATAGATAAAATTCATTATAAGTTGACTACTGTGGGGTAGAGCAGGAGCCATCAAATGTAAACGAAATGTTTCACACAAATACTTTAATCGCGTTTACTTATAAACATGGACACAGGACTACAAATTAGTGACCAATTACACTGTGGGTACTATAGATCCCCTCGTTAGCCTCTGTGACTCAAAGTTGGCTAGATGGAAGAGCACTATAACGTAAGTTACGCTGCGTAACTGCTGCTTGTATGGTGTATGACTCGCTACTGATTGAGGGCGCGAATGCCCACAAATTAAATCGAGCGCAGAAGCGCTGGTGATGTGCGCGTATAATCGATTATTCTTAGTGTTGGGATTCCAACAACTACAAAACTATCTCGTACTATTAAGAGCAAAACCTGCTAAGAAGTTCATATTGTTCTTTTTCTATTTCATATTCTTACTTAGTACTTTGGCGATTAAATAAAAACATATTTTAAACAAAGAAATTCTAGTGTGATCGTAGACTAAAATCAAATACGCATTGTAGTTCGTGTGATTTGAATATCTAGTTTCTTATCAGGTTATGTGGCTTGGCACGAGAACTGGAACACCTAAGTCGCTATGTTCAGATAGGACTGCCTTTATTGCGTAGATCACATTTTTGCCAAGTCTTTCGAGCGGTGGTTTAAATTTAACGAGATCCTACTTAAACATTACTTTTTCGATATGACGCTCTCTATTTTAAAGGTACCTATTTGTTGCAAATGATTGTGTATAATCCAATTTTCGAAGTAAGATTGATGGATGTTACGCATACCATATTCCTAAAACTGCATTGGTGACATAGTGTATTCAGCATTATGGAAGGCATCGAGAATTCATATTCCCAAGAAAGGTCACAAACTTATAATTTTTCAAATAAAAATAGCGTTTCTTAGGCCTACTGTTCTGTTAAATTCTTTGATTCTACGTGAAAAATCGTAAGTATTTCTGCGACAATATTATTTAGATGTGATATTTTGCATACAATATTATTAACAAAACTTTCTTCAATACCCATTCTATTTAAAGCAAGAAAAAAACCTAATCGCGACTGACAGCTTTCTTTCATTTTTTATTACATTCCAAGTTAGATGAAGGACAGTGGAAGAATTCCCCAAAACTCTGGCTGAGCTCCGTTTTACTGTATTTCGACAAAACTTTTAGCTACTTCTGCCTGCCCACTTTCTAAATTCACTGTTTGCATTTGACAAGGCGATTTATGAATATATTTACATTGTTCTTTTAAAACTTCTCCTTTTTGTTCTCAAATACTTTTGACACAAAGTTTTGCAATTATTTTAAAGGATTTGAGACGGGTAAAAAAGTGAGTTTTTAAAAATATTTAATTTTCGTTTGAAGCTGATAAACATTGTTGATAAACATTTGTCTTTCCTGGAGACTGAAATCTTTACTTAAAAATGGTTTACAAACATAACCTCGTTACAAGAACTATGATTTATAAAGGGGTTTCGTAAGAATTTTCAAAGTTTATTCGATCCATATCTATGTATCTGTAATCCATTTGATTGATATTTATTTATCGAACATTATCTTACAATCTGAATATTCTTGTGTAACTAACTGTGCCGTGTACATTCCTTTGGGAGCGCAGGGGTGCAATAAGAAGTTATTTCCCGAAATTCAAGTGGGTTTGAGCGGAAATACTTAAATCTAAACTAATATGTGCAAGCAGCAGGCATTTTCTAGTTTAATTTATAAGACTTGTCAAATGTCTATACACATTTCTGTTCCAAAACAGTTCAAGTTCTCTTCCTCGCTTTTCGTCTATATCCCAGTGTAGCACACCCAGTTATCTCCTCACATATGTACTGAGCTTTACGTGGCTCGGATGTGTGGCGACGTCTCGTGAGAGCTGCGTTAAAATGTCAACAAGCTGTTAAACTACCGTCTTAGATGGGCCGCCGTGTTTCTCGTTGACCCGAAGGACTTACGGAGGGAAACTCTTTAAGTTAAATTTAAGCTCTAATTGGTTTGGTGGAACTTTCAAAGTTTTCGTAAGTTTCATGTCTAATAAGACTAGTAACAAAATTGTGTAAATTTCTATTCTCCCGATAATTAGTGAAATAGCCGAGTATTATACAAAAATATTCGAAAAAGGATAAAATATACCCAAATAAATATATTGCCCATCCAGTAAAAATATGAGTGTTTTAATAAAAACCGGCAGCATTTAGAATCTCTGTACTAAAAGTGGCATCCAAAACAGAAACCCTTAAAATAACTTCTTTACACGTGTCCAAAACACAACAGCACTTAGCACCAACTTTTTTCCGATTAGTAAACTTCTACCGAAGGGGTGAGAGTTGTGTACAGAATTAGCCGTGCACGGACCGAGCTGTCCAAAGTTTGGTGTCGGGTTCAGTCTCTCCAATTACTAACGAATCACTTTACTTATTCCCCGTTGTTTTATAAATTTGCCTTCACGGCTCGAGTGTGATATACCTAATAAATTATAAATTATTTCTGTTTCGTAAAAAGTTTACTTGTATTTTGTTTAAATTTCAAGTGTTAAGATTTTTTTGAGTCCTTATTTTTTCAGCTAGTAAACTCACAGTTCAAACATTTAAATAACTTCCTATAAAGCTGCTATAATAATATTTGTGAATGATAAATAAAAAAAAGGTTTTACATTGATAAGTATTTGCTCCTTGGATAAGTATTAGTACAAAAAATATTCGGACAGATAGCAGAGCTGTCAAAAGAACCGCATCGAAAGTCATTTCATCATAAAGTTAAAAAATATATTTTCGTTTTGAATGTGCTCCATTAGTTTTATTTTTTATTTTTGAACAATTACACGATTACGTCCTGTCACATAAATATTAGCATAATATCTTATACTTTATATATAAAGCTGATGAGTTTTATTTTGTTTGTTTGGTTGAACGCGCTAATCGCAGGAACTACTGGTCCGATTTGAAAAATTATTTCAGTGTTAGATAGCCCATTTATCGAGGAAGGCTATAGGCTATATAACATCACGCTATGAGCGACGGGAGCGGAGCAGTAGCCTTAAATAACGCGGGTGTAACCGCGGGCATCGTCTAGTTTTATATAAATTTGGTATTAATCAAAGTGCAATTATTTTCCTGTTTTGTGATGGAATGTGCTAATGTATCCGTCGTCCCAACAAAGCAATTGCTCGCGTAACAAAACTTTTTCAAATTGAAGCTGGCCTTTATGTTAAACTAATACTATTTAGGTCCTTTATCGTCTAGCTAATTTTGTAATAAAATATTTACATTAACGTCGTATAAACAGTTATTTTAGCTAAGAATACATTAGTCGTTTAGATAGCTAAGAATACATTAGTCGAACGGCAATGTTTTGACGAAGGGTTAAGTAGATAAATATCACATTATTTTAATCAGTCACAGGCGAGCAATGTACCTTTTTAACATTACAACTCATAATACTTCTGAATGTACCATGAAATACATTTTAGACCCAAATATGAAGCTCTTAATTAATTGTAAGCGTATTCAAAGGCAGCGATAGCCTAGTGGAGATACGTGTGGAATTGTTAATTATCGCATGTCCCGTGCCTCGGACAGCACGTAACCGTCGGTCCCGGTTGTCATGAAGATCTTTGACAATCGTTACAGGGCCTTCGTCAGTACCTTCTAAAATAAACTGACACTAGTCTAAACCTTGGAATATCGCTATCCCTTCGGGTTGCGGAGGTCAGACAGGCAGTCGCTCCGTGGAAAAGCTAATATTCAGCCAAATCCGGTTAGACTAGTAAGCGGACCCCAGATTGAAACTGGGATTACGCTAAGAGGATGATGATCCAAAATGTTTATCAGATTATTCTTTGTGTTATATTTAGCATAACCGATGTTTATCCTAAAGTATGTTTTGTGTTCATTACCTGTTTATCATTATCTTTGTTATTTGAGGCTAGATAAGACTTGCTTTTTGTACTTTTACTGTACTTACAGCATTTATAGTTTGACCAAACTGGAGCCTTAGTCGTGCTCTTAAAAGAAAATCGACGCTAAATATTAGTAATCCTTCTGGTGCGTAGTGCTGGCGACCCGCAATTGATTCTTGATTGGAATTTCTGGCGTCTAGAGGCTTTAAAATAGCCGGCTCATTGGTCCGTCCTTACAATCAAATATGTACATAATTATAGTAAATGACCATACAAAATCTTTCTTACTGCTCTGCCCATTTGGGTATGCTTTCGAGTATTGGGTTTGCCTAGTGGGTTCAGTAGCCAAACCCAATACTCGAATGCTTCGTACGCTTGCGCAATTTGAAAACAAAAGCAGTCCAACATTAACATTTAACAGAAGAATAAACGACAATAATACCAAAGTAATTCCTTGTGTTATATTGTATTAAAACGAACATTTGTCACAGAATTTTAATTTTAAAATACATAATACCTTTTACGAGATAAAGAGGGTACCTAACTTAAGACGTCGAGGGTCGCTTTTATTCAGTAATTCGACTGAAAACACTCTAAATGTGGGATTAAATTGCTTGGGTTTTGAGGCAGGAAAAATGTATGAGAACTAAGACAGGGGACACGCGAGAGGGAGACAAGTAATTAGTGGCAGGGGATAATTCCCGACCTCTCGGATGCGTCCTTATTTCTTGATGGGGTGCTTCGTAGGAAAAATAGTAAATAGCTTCATCTGCTAATGACTGAGTAAATAAGTTATGCTTTTACTTTAGTTTGTTTGTTTATGTGTTGGGTATTTGTTGAGGACCCGACTTTTAGAAGAATGAATTATGTTTTAGATTATATTGTGGGTTTGGATTTTTCCATAAAGGGGTTATAAAGTGACATAATATTATGATTGACTATTTTTAACACGCGGTTCCGTGGGTGACGTCTATATGTGTTATTCTGATGTATACGACGAGTACCTTTGCTATAATGAGTGCAACGTTTAACAAAATTCTTTAGGTAGGTTTTACGTAATAGTGTTATAAACAATTAATTATCCTTACATCTATCTTTTCTCATTATTTGATCGTAAACTTTTCCGTTTGTCATAGTACGATATATGAAATATGAACGGTAATATTCAGTTCTAAAAGAATTTGCTCCTATATAAAGTTGACCTCATAAAAATGCTATGTTTTGCACACTATGTACATAAGATACAGTTGCTTAATACGAGTTATTATCAGCTTTAAATATTACCTTCAACTTCATAAACAATAAAAAATGTATATGAGCGGAGCTTACAACCCGTTGAGCAGTATTGTAGCTAGTAGAATACAAATAGTGGTCAGCATATTGTTTCCGACTTGCTTTTATCGGGCGATTCGTGTGGAATTTCACGAACACTTGTATGGCTGTTAAGTCTGGTTTGCCTTGGTTAACCAACAAAAATCCGGATGAAGTATTTGGGCAGAGAAAAGTGCCATTTCGAAGGGTGCTTTGAAGGGGAAACACGCTCCGGAGCTCCGTTGTTACGAGATTCCTTGATGACAAATTTAGGACACTCAACAGACCAGGGTAAGCATTGTTTGCAGATTTAATTGGTGCCGTTGTATCAAACCTCGCACATGTAATAACCTTATATCCCTCCTGCTCGCTTTTCATTACAACATTTCTGGTGATGCAATAGATTTAACATCAGGATATCATAGAATGTGTTGAATTGTTGATAGAACTTAATTCTAAATTTAGTTGTAAATTTATTTTAGGTGCTTTACCTTACTCAAACAACTTAACACACACACAAAATATGCATATACACTCATTAAACATGTTATTGTATAACATAACTTGTCGTCATAGTGACGCAATATTGTTTTTTGATGCTAATACATTTATTAGTAAATTTATTTTAACTAAAGATACAATGTATCTGCCATTTTATATTAAGCGACAAATTGCTAAGTTATTAGCATACAATTTACAGCAAGGCAGTGAGCCTTGTGTTGACAATTTATTTGATAGGGTTAGTACATGTACTAACAACGTTTTTATTGACACATCTTGTGATTTAAACTCCAAGATAGGACAACAGTTAGGCTGCAGTATTTGAATATAGTACATCAAAACATGCAGGGCCTATCTGGCAAAGAGTTAGAGTTAAGTTTATTTCGAGAAAAATATGACGTTAAGGTTTTGTGCTTAACTGAACATTGGTTAAGCACCCATGAGGTTATTGTTATAAATGAATATTACACAGTGCAGAGTGCGTATATAAGAAAGCAGGCTATTAGAGGCGGTTCTCTCATAATGACTTCAAATTTATTAAAATGCAAAGAACGTAAGGATATTGTTAATTTATCTATTGAGCGCACTATTGAGTTGTCCTGTGTGGAACTAGACTTATATATTATAATTTGTGTATATCGACCCCCTTCTGGTGATTATAATCTATTTGAGACTGTTATGGAAGATGCTCTTAATAAAATTATAGGTAGTCATAAGAATATTATAGTATGTGGTGATTTTAATATTAATATTTTAGAGAATTCTTCACAGTGTACTAGATTTCTGAATCTTTTTAAGTCATTTAATTTAAGTAATTTATTCGGTGAACCTACTAGAGTCTCTGAAACATCTTCTACTTGTTTGGATAACATATTTAGTTCTTGTGTTGCTAGAAACCCAGTAGTTATTAGTTTTCTTCCTTCTGATCACCATGGACAGATAGCTAGTTTTTCATGTACAACATATGATAAATCACATACAGTAGAATGTAGGCCTCAAACTACCAATCGTCTTATACGTTTTAAAAACAATATTATCGCTTAACTCAATCCCTCAATTTTGAACTCAGAAAATCCAAATACAATTTATAATTCACTTTTTGGAATAGTAAATAATGAGTTTCAAGATACTTTCAAGAGTAAAACTGTCACATTAAAGGGTACTACTGGAGCTTTTAACCAGTGGGCCACTATAGGTATATACAGAAGTAGAGCCAAATTGTTTGAATTATATGGTATGAAACAATATAGATTTGACACACCTTTTCTAAATTATGTAAAAAACTACTCAAAAATTTTTAAACAAGTTTGTGTTATGGCAAAATCTAAATTTATTAGTAGCAAAATTAAGCATTCATCAAATGTAATTAAAGAAACTTGGAGAATTATAAATAATGAAACAGGAAGAGCACGACCAAGGGAAAACCACTTTGAACTAAAAGAAAACAATTTATTAGTCACCAATCAAACTCAAGTAGCGCATATGTTCAATAGTTTCTTTGCGAGCATACCTTTAACAACTACTAGCTCTTTACAATCATCATCTTTAGACGCTGGAAATTTTTTGCTTAGCAGTGTACCTGAATGCAAGAGCGTGTTTAGATTCGAGCACATTACCCCGCGAGATATATTGATCGCATATAATTCAATTAATATTAAAAATACCGGCGACTTTTGGGGCATTTCAATTAAAATTTTAGGTACTATAATTGAGACTGTTGCGCCTTACCTCTCTATAATTTTTAACCAATGTTTTGACTTAGGCGTATTTCCGTATTTGATGAAATTAAGTAAAATCATACCTTTATTCAAATCTGGCAGTAAAAATGACGTAAATAACTTCAGGCCCATCTCTATCTTGCCAGCATTTAGTAAAATATTTGAATAGTTTTTATTAAAGCAGCTACTAAGACACTTTAATTTAAATAGTCTGCTTCATAAAGATCAATACGGATTAACTAAAGGTAGATCCACTACTGATGCGGTTGTTGCTCTCATAAAACACGTTTATAATGCTTGGCAGTCATCTAAAAATGCTATCGGAGTATTCTGTGACCTCTCAAAAGCATTTGATTGCGTTCATCACGACACACTATTGCGTAAGCTCCGCCACTACGGCGTAGAGGAAACCTCACTTTGTGTTGTCGAGTCGTACCTGCGGCAAAGATTTCAGTGCGTCGATGTAAATGGGACTACATCCTCTAAATAACCTATACAGTTAGGCGTTCCACAAGGATCTATTTTAGGTCCTTTTCTATTCCTTGTATATATTAATGACTTACCTTTTTATTTAAAAAATATCTGTGATGTCGTACTTTTTGCAGATGATACGTCACTTATTTTTAAAGTAGATAGGTATAGGAATTAATTTGATGATGTAAATAATGCACTTATACAGGTTACACAATGGTTTACAGCAAACAACCTAGTGCTTAATTCTAAAAAGACTAAATGCGTTAAATTTGCTTTACCAAACGTTAGACAACTGGGACCTAATATAAGGCTAGATAGGGAGGAACTTGACACAGTTGACTCGACAGTGTTTTTAGGCATTACACTAGATAATAAGTTACAATGGGGTGCACATATAGCATGTCTTGCAGGTAAGCTCAGTTCTGCTGCGTATGCTGTCAAAAAAGTTACTGATGTTGACACAGCTCGTCTAGTTTATTTTAGCTATTTTCATAGTGTCATGTCCTACGGTATTTTGTTATGGGGCAAAGCTGCGGATATTCAGAATATCTTCGTTCTACAGAAACGAGCGGTACGAGCAATATACATGTTAGGTGCAAAAGATACTCTTAGGGAACGCTTTAAGTCTATAGGGATTCTTACAGTAGCCTCGCAATTTTTATTTGCTAATATATTGTATATTAGGCAAAATATAGGTTTATTTACTACAAAAAGTGATGTACATAACATAAATAATCGAAACAGGCATAACTTATATGCCCTTTATCATCGTTTACATAAAGTAAATAATTCTTTTGTAGGGCTAGGTATTCGTATATACAACCAACCAAAACCAATTAGTCTTTTAGAATTGCCATTTAGTACGTTCAAAAGTAAAATAAAAGACTGCCTTATTAGGAAAGGTTATTATACCATTAATGATTATTTCAGTGATAAGTCACTTACACTAGCCAACTCTTGATTTTTTTAATTTATATAGATACCTTACTTTTCAGTTTTTTTTTTTTATATAAAATCTCTAGTTCTATTAATTTAATATTCATGCATTATTAGGTCATTCAACTTACTACATTTACATTTTCATTGTTGTTCCACAAATTTTATTAAAATTTGCTACAGTGTTAGATGAAGGTAACTCGTTATCATGGGCTGGATACTAACGTTTTTGTAATTTTTGTGTATTCATATACCGTCACTTTCTGTAACATACTTTTCCACCATAGTTCTGAACATGATCGCGAGTTGCCTACATTATAAAGCGTAAGTGGATGCTCCTGTTACACAAGATTCACATTTGAAGACTACTACAGCACTTAATTTAATAACTATATATTTTGTATATAATATGTTTGTTCTTATTTACTATTTACAAGTAATTAATTACAATGTGAAACAGTTGCAGCTCCTTACAAAAACAAAATATGTACCATAACACTGGCGATTAAAAAGAGTGGCCACGAGTTTTATTGCCCGTTCTTTCTCGTGGTTCTACCTATTGCTTTGCGAATGGGCAGTAAATGTAAATGTAGAAGCATTATTAATTTACTTTAAAAATTTGACGTTCATAAGCGTCACGTTGTGACCTAGATGAATAAATGATTTTTGACTTTTGAATTTTGATAACAAATAAGTAGGTAACTAACTATAAAATAAATAAAGTTATAATAAACTGTTGCATATGTTTGGAGAAAGTTTTTCTGGAAACCCGTTCGGAAAATAGTTCGAGGAAGAACTCAATCCTCAGAATACACGTCAATCAGAAACAAGAATGGAAAGATACTGAATCATGAATCATGCGTGCTGAAGAGATGGAAGGAGTATTTTTAAGGTTTATTTGAAAGAACGGCGATAGAGACATTGATCGGCGAAATGAATGGTAATAATAGCAATGATGAAAGCGATATTGATGTGGATGAGATTGTCAAGGCACTGGGAAGTATGACATTAGGTAAGGCTGCAGCATATGATAGGATTACAGTTGAAATGCTGAAGGCTGGACAGGGCATCATAGTTGGTCAGCTACAGCGCTTATTTAACTTGTGCTGGAGCACCGGCTGAGTACCTGATGACTGAACCCACAGCGGTGGTTGTACCTCTTTTAAGGGAAAAGGTTCGCAACAAAACTGCAAGAACTATAGAGGCATTAGCCTTCTCAGCATTGTTGGCAATTTGTATGCGAAGGTACTGATTGAAAGAGTTGTGGCAGTAACTGACAAGAAAATATGGGATGTACAAGCAGGATTCCGAAAGGGTATGGGGTGCACGGATCAAGTCTTTTCCTTGCGGTGTATAGCTGAAAAATTCTTGGCCAAAGGTCGAAAGGTCTATTGCGCATTCGTGGATTTGGAAAAGGCTTGGATAAAGTGGTGAGGAATGAAATGTAGTCGGTACTGTTGATGTATGGGGTGAACAGCAGCTCTAAAATCCTTTTATGAAGATTCTAGAGCTTGTGTGAGGAGAAATGGGTCGTACACTGATTGGTTTACCATCGAAACAGGTGTTAGACAGGGATGTGTAGCGTTGCCGTGGCTGTTCAACCTCTTCACGGACAGTTGTTTACAAGATTTGAAAAATAGCGTCTGTGGATTAAGGATGAATTAGTAACTTGTCAAATGCCTCCTTTATGCTAATCATCAGATAATACTTGCGTCTTCAGCGGAGGAGTTGCAGGAGATGGTGGCAATCATGCATGGTGCTTTAGGGAGGAAAGGAATGAAAATGAATGTGAGCAAGACGATAGTTATCGTTTTTGAAAAGGAGGAATGTGTTACGGCTTATTATGTTTATGACCGAATGATTTGTACGCTTTTTACTAGGAATGGTAAGAATGAAGATGATATTGAAAGAAGAGTTAATGCAGGTAAAAGGGTGAATGGAGCTTTGAAGGCTTTTATGAACAGTCAAAACGTGTCCAAAAAGGCACGTTTGGCTGTGCATAGAGGGGTGTTAGTACCTACACTTATGTATGGTAGTGAGAGTTGGGTATGGCAGACTAGACATGCAAGAAGAATAAATGCCGTAGAAATGAGAGCACTGAGAAGTATGTGTGGAGTTTCTTTAAACAACAGAGTAAAAAATTGTGTGATAAGAGAGTGTTATGGGGTAAAAGAAGATGTAGTAACAACTATTGAGAAAGATATGCTAAGATGGTTTGGATACATGGAGAGGACGGATGACGAAAGACTGACCAAGAAGTTATATAAGTCAAGTGTGAATGGGACAGGAGGAAGGGGAAGACCTAGACGGATTTTGTCTGACCAGATTGGAGACATCCTAAATAAAGAACAGGTTAGAAGTACCCTTAACCGAAGAGCATGCATGAAGCAAGAGAGATATGTCAGGATCGTTGCAAATGGCGTTCCGTAGTCTCTGCCTACCCTTCCGGGAAACAGGCGTGAGTCTATGTATGTATGTATGTAATATGATTGGGTATTTTTGTACAGCGTGGAAAGTTTTCCTTAACATTCATCTTATTTAAACGCATTCTGAGAATGGGGTTCGTCCCTGTTACTTGAATGCGTCAAAATTTTCCTCACCTCACTAATCGGATCAGATGATATTCAATGATTTGTTTGAAAACTCTACAACCTATTTAGAAAACGAGTAACTTTAAATGATTATTACAGCGTTGCAATATTTGAGGCTTTAATTACACACTGAATACAAAAGTAATATTTTAAATCAACCGAACAGAACTTTGTGGTTACGAAGGCAATACAATAAACCGCCACTTCTTTACATGAAGCACCTTCCTTACCAATGCAAACTGTTATTGGTGAGGCCTGAAGCCACATCTCACGGTACGCAATCAAGGCTACGCCAAACAAAGTACGAGGTTGTCATAAAACCGAAGCTAGTGATACGAGCGACCGATCTTAGCTGATGTTTGCGGAGCTGGCCGCTCCATTGGGCATCTTGCCAGCTACTATTTGACACCGTATTTCGGAAATGAACGTGGATAAAGTTGACCAATTTTGTGTATTAGATTACGGTGATATAGGCACGATTGTAGACAGATTAACAAAGGCTGTTTTAACATTATTACTGTTCGTAAAACTTGTAAAAGTTAATTGAATATTGTTTGAAGTTGTGTGCTAGATAATTTTGTTGAGTGAATTATTAAATAACGTGTAAGGGCAATGATGGGAATGTCCAAAAGATTTTCTAATACTTCAGTAAAACTTAAAACAACTATTGATTTATTATAATTATTATTATATTTTTAGCAACTGCCCCCTCTTTCTTTTTTTTTGTTTTACGAGGTGGAAAATCCCTTCGGATCTCCGACTCTTGGGGAAATGAGAGCCGGAGTATGTGGTGTAACCACTAAAAACAACCTCAACTTTCACATGTACCTGTGTGTCGGAGGGTAGGGAATCGCATAAGCATTCATCGCTACCCCACGACGGGTATTGGTCCGCCAGATGGTCAGGCGGGCCCCGAACAAAACCCCCTTGGCGGCGGCATAAAGTGTTGGGCTCCCCCGCCAAAACACCCAGCGGCCGCAGAGGATAGGGAGGACGGCAACGCAACACTGCATCTCCTGTTCCTCTGCGGCCCTACTGAGACGCATTGAATGGTGTGCCCCCATTTGGTCGCGGGACATAGGGCGCGCGGCAACGAAACACCGACACGCCTCTCCTCCCGCAATCGCGCCAGACTGCGAGGGACAGGCAGAACTGTCCCCCGCACCCGCACCGTTGGACGCATCCTGCGCTGGCTCCTCTAAGCCCACGCGGAGCGTCCACTCCTGGGATCTCTCTTAGCTTCACCGCGGGTGTCCAATCCACGGTTACTGAGCCCCCACCACGACAAGGTGGAGATCCTACGGGGGGGTAGCAACTGCCCCCTGCGGGTTTATTCGTCTTACATAATAATTACCAAAAACAACGTCACGTACTGGATTTAACAGTCTTTTGCTATTTTTTATGAAAACACATTTCCCAACACAGGAATTCCTTCATAACGAAAATGAGGCCTTTCAATCAGCGGAGATAGTCGATGAAAATGCTCCCATTTATGTTATTGTTATATAAGAAGCAGTGAAGTCTACATTGATCCACTTTCATATAACATCTTCGAAAATCTTTCGAGTTATCGACCAAATGGCCTTGGCTTAAAAGGTCCCCTAGGTACCGCACGAACATTTCATATTAAGAACTCAACCGCACTATTACAATCGTACGGGTTCCACGTTAAACTAAATATAGCACAAGTACGAATGAAACAAGTTTACAACTTTGTGCCTGTGACTTTATAGATTCTATTCGTCTTATTCTTTGACGTGGCCTGCTTTGTCTTTTTAAGAAAATTACTGAAATCCAATCCAGAAGCCGAACGTTACTTCACACGTCTTTGTTACTTTATCCCTATCACCTGATGGATATACGCCTCGCCTGGGGTTTCTACACACACTGCCTCGAATCGTAGCCAACTGCTTCTAGAATATGTTAAATTGTAAGGGAAATCGAAAGTCTAAATATGTTACTTATACTATCATAGCATTTAGACATGTTATGTCAAAAACCTACTCAATCAACATTTCAAAACAAAAAATTCGCTTGAATTTCTACAAAACCTTCTCTACTTTACCCCAAAAGAACTTTCTCGAAACAACGCTTAAAGGCCGCTTCATATAAAATATGCATCCCGTAATCACATTCGCTTGTAATAAAACTCTTACTAGAATAATACTTGGACCATTAACGGTGTAAACACGCCCGATAATTTATCTTTACGACACTGTTATTCTAAACGCAGATATGAACTGAGATTTTCTGAGACCCTATTAAGGCTTTGCAGGTACGACTTAAGTTATTGTAATTACTTTGTCTAAAGTTCTCTGAGATATTCTTAGTTGATATTAATAATGGTGACCCTCAGATAGTTTTGTCAGTCATAAACGCTGGTTGATAGTTTCTATTGAATATGAACGTGATTGTATATTGCCTGATTTTAGAAGTGAAGGTATTTAATAACTATTTGCTGCGATCCTAGCAGATCTCCTTTCTGTTATTCTAATATTGAATCAAAATAACTACCGTCTTTAAGGGCTCTCTGAGACACGAGGCAAGCAATAATTAACAATTCAAAACATAGGATAGTATCGAAATAAAATACGGTGGTTTATAAGACGACGCTAGAGCTCCCCATGAGCCGCTCAGATACTTTTTAACGAAGTATATAAACACAACTGCAGGGCTATAAACATTTTTACTGATATTTATTTGAAACTTCCTTTTTGCAATCGGTTAAAAAAGAAGTGGTATTATCCTAATCAAAAGAGAAATAAATAAGTTGGTAGTAGTAGATTGTTGCTGGAACCATACAAGCTTTATTACTCCCAACTTATTAGTCGCATACAATCAGTATAGTACTTCATGATTAAGTCAGAAATCCAACTGAGTTTGTTATTCATCTTACCAAGACATGAAACGTGATCCTAATTACGAATTCGTTATCACACGAAGAAGCTTGCCAGACAACCAAATAAAATGCTTCTTCAAATTGTTTGACAACAAATAATTATTTCGTCGAAGTAATAAGAAAATGAAATTGGATTTTACGTCTACTTGTAATGGAATCTCGTATACTGAACAAGATGGAGATAGATACTTATTTATTTTTATGTAATGATAATTTAACGTATCTACTTTTTAAGTTAAAGCTTAGTTATACTGGCAGCGTATGTGTAGGCAAGTGGAAAATTCTGCATTCTCTATAAATATCTTTAAGTACAATTCTTCTATACGTGTTTCTTACCTAACTCCTCCCAAATGGCTGGGCCAATTTAGATAAAAAAATGTGACAATTTTAATGGGATTGGTGCTGCAGCCGGTGTCACAAATCACCAAAGTTTGAGTTGCAGGATAGACAAGACGACGTCTGGTGGGTTCCCTAGAATTGACTTTAATACTTATATACTTAGTAGAAGATACTCGCAGCTACGCCCACACATGTTTCCCAGTCCAGTGGTAAATCTTTTCTTCCTAAATACATATACTTATCTCAAATATCAGCTTTCTGCTCCCTATAGTTTTGGCTGTGCGTTGGGTGTCACTCAGTCAGTAACGCAATACCTTCATATATACAGTAAAAATAAAATTTATTAAATGACATATAAGGACATATAATTTTAGTTTTTAATATGATTCGCCAAAAATCATGCCTAATGCGTGAGTATGAAAACATATTTCAAGGGATAATCGTAAGAATGGAAGGATGCCTAAAAGTGTAAGGGTTCCTAAAAGCGCTAAGAAAAATTATCATACTTTTATCCCAAGTTAGGTGGATGAATACTGATGTTTTAGGTACGTTTTTACTAGCTAACGTATGCGGAGTGCTTTTTGTTAATATAACCTCTTTTAGGAGTTTCAAGAACTAGTAAGATTTCTCTGAATTTAGCAGTTGTTACATACCAGTTTTTACATACTTTTATTTTAAACTAGCTGACTAGGGTGAAAATCTTGGACGAAATCGTCAAAACCTTAAGATAGTATTTCATGCCTACTTAACTTTATCAATTTTAAATATTGATTAGGTTCTCTATGCTTCAGCTAATAAGTAAGTAAAGTCAGCGTTACTAAGTACTTAAGTAAATTGTAACTTTGAACTTTTATACGTCTAGCCTACATTAATATTTTTTAACCCATACTGTCCCATTGTTGGGCAAAGGTCGCCCCTACACTTCTCCAAATATCCCTGTCTCCAGCTGTTACTTTCCAAGTATCTGAGAAGGCATCCAGCTCATTTCACCAATGTTTCCTGGGTCTACCTCGACCACGACTTTCTGCAGCCGCCGGCCACTTGGGGACAACATCAACGGGTATTTTTCATTTTAGCAGGGGGAATTTGGACCATATCCCGCCACGCTGGTCCAATGCGTGTTGGCGGGATGCCAGAGCCTCGTATGTTAATTAGCAGGGTGCACCACGGGCAGGTGAGGTTGAATGAATACATAATAAAGAATGCGAACATGAATAAATAATGCGCTTAAATTAGGCGTTTAACTAAAAGTACAGCTATAAATGTAAAACTCATCTAAAAGATAAGTAATAATAACATTTGAGAAAAGTGTTATTATGACGGTTTTGTATTTATGTGACTTTTATTCGTCTTAATGTATCTCCTTTATTCCTTAACACACGTTAAAACAACTTAAATACACTTAATATCTTATAAAGCTACTAAACTTGTAAAAATACAACGAAATTACATTTTTTATTCTGTTTTCTACTAGACAAATGCAATAGAAACTTTATTGCAAGCCATCCTTTGTGCCACTCCTCGAAATAATGATTTAAATTAGGGTTAGTGGAGGTGTATGAAACTCTCCTTTTAAATGAACAGGGCTCCTACTTACCAAAACCAGTGCGGTGTCCTTGATGTCCCGAAGCAAAGAGGTCTGGTGAATCACGGTTAGGATACTTTGCCGCCGCTATTGGTATAGGCCTGCCGTTTGGTATAGGCTGGCGCCATCATTTAGTTCTGCGCCGCCTCGACGGAGGAATTCATGATATAATGGTGTCTCTACCGATTCGTATAAGCACTGTTGTTAAGTAGCAGGTCAAAAAACACACCCTGCCGGTCATGTCGGTTTGACCGTCATGAAGATCTTGCCATGTCGTCATAGTGATCAATGCCCCAAATATTTTGACACTAGTCTGTAATCTGTTGTAGAAAGCCGTTTAAATTTGTATTTTATCAAATAGCTGTCACTTTGTGAAAAATCCTACTTTTTTAAATATTACTTCACGCTTTTATCCCCGAAGGGGTAGGCAGAGGCACTACACCCACATTCCGCCATGAATTTTTAGGTTCCACGTAATAAGGGGCGAGCCTATTGCCGTTACCGGGCACATCACCAAACTATTTTTTTAAATTTGCCTAGAAAACGGATCTCATATTTCAAGGATATTGGTAAGGTAAGGTATTGAGTGCAACTAGGATACATAAAATAGTTATTTTGTGGCAAATATAATTCAAAACTTGAATCTATTATTTATTTTGTTAGCATCCTAACAATTCAGATAGGAATATTATAAGATACCAAACCACACCATCGTACTTTCGTGTTCCATTCCAGAATACAGAATTACCCCAATTATTCCCCACATCGGTATATTTTCTTTACGAGCATATAAAACGTAACAGTATATCTCTAAATACATCCCCCACAATAAGAAAGTAATGGGATAACTCAGCCTATTTTTCCCTACAACCGCGACAAACTACACCATGAGAGGGTCATATATTCATGTGAATTTACTCATTTATCCATTCATTTGTATTTGCCCATTCGCCTCGGCAGTTCACTGATTTGAATAGGAAGGACGACAATAGATTATACACTTTATTGTTCGACTTGGTCATATGTAAAGTGTATGAAGAGACACAACTACGCTTATCTGAATTGCGGAATGCGCAAAAACTGGGACACCTATTCGTTTGGTCGTGCCAAGAATACGACTCCATGGTTTTGATTTAGTTACCGGTTGGTATGGACAATTTTGTCTGAGATAACATAACATCTATGTTACCACTGTAATATTTTGGTTTAGACGATATAGTTTGGTATATATTCGAATCGTGGTGTTTAAATATACAACTTACAACGCTAATTGAAATTGTCTTAATTTCGCATAGTAGGTATATTTGTCGGCCGGGTCTAGTTGACATGCTATTTTTCGTAAGTATGTGCTTTGTACGTTTTTGCAGTTTTGCCAGAGATTATTTAGTAATTAATACAAACAATAAAAAAGTACAAACACCAAAGGCACCTGTTACACCGGTAAGTAACATACTTAAGCAGTCAAAGGTTGTGGTTAATTGGCTAGATAAAAAAAAAGAAAAAGAAAAAACCCTTGGGATCTCCACCTTGTCGTGGTGGGGGGGCTCAGTAACCGTGGGTTTGAGGTACGACCACGGTGAAGCTAAGCGGGATCCCAAAGAGTCTAAAAGAATGGGGGATCCAAAAGAATCGTAATACTTGAGACATTAACGGTGATCTGAACTTTCTGAATAGATAATATTTCAAACTATTCTAAGATAAACCATAATAATTTTGTAATGTCTTATCCAACTGCACTGCGGAATCTTCGCATCTAGACACTGCAAATGAAACTCCTCCAACATTACCTGTTTGCGAAACCCTTATGTCTGTCATACGCATTCGGCAAACCGAGGTTCGTAAAACGCTGCGGAATCTAGACGTGAATAAGGCCAGCGGTCCAAATGGCATTCCAGCCATAGTACTAAAAACCTGTGCCCCTGAGTTGTCCCCCGAACTGACACGCCTTATCCGCCTATCCCTGACGACAGGACAAGTACCTAAGTCTTGGAAGCTTGCCAATGTTAAGCCTGTACCGAAGAAAGGCAGCCGTGCCGACCCTAATAATTATAGACCCATTTCAGTCACTTCCATACTCTGTAAGAGTATGGAACGTGTACTGAATAATAGGCTTCTGGCATACCTAGAAACTAACAGTCTTCTCAGCGACCGACAATACGGCTTTCGCCGGAATCGGTCCACTGGTGACCGTCTAGTGTATGCCACACACATGTGGGGCGAGGCCATCGAAAGATACGGCGAAGCACTTGCTGTTTCGCTCGATATCTCAAAGGTCTTTGACAGGGTCTGGCATGATAGTCTCATAAGCAAGCTTCCGTCATTTGGCCTACCCACTGGTCCCTGCACTTGGATATCAGATTTCCTGAGGGACCGATCTATTCAGGTAGTCGTTGATGGCTGCTCGTCGGATCAATTCGCAATTAATGCCGGAGTCCCTCAGGGATAAGTTCTCTCCTATCTCCCTATTTATGCTGCATATCAACGATCTGTTGAAACCCGGTACCTTTGGGTATGCAGATGACAGCACGGTGGTAGAGAGATATATGTCCAATGCACGAGCCAGTGGAGCGCAAATACTATCACTCAGGGAAGGAATGATCGAGCGGATGAACTTATCTCTAAAGGCGGTCTCCGATTGGGGTGTTGCCAATCTTATCAAGTTCAATGCTTCGAAGACCCAGGCGTGTCTATTCTCGGCAAAACGGAGCATATTCGATCTGGTTCCGACATTCCAAGACTTGTCCGTGCCGATAACTGATGACCTTGAGCTTCTTGGTGTCTCGTTGACTTCAACCCTAAATTTTGGCCCCTATATAGAGGCCAAAGCTCAACTAGCTGGCGAAAACCTGGGAATCCTCAACCGGGTGTGGCAGTACTTCACGCCGAAACAATTGCACAATCTATATAAAGCACAAATCCGGTCCTGCATGGAGTACTGTTCGCACCTCTGGGATGGTTCTGCCAAATATAATTTATATACATTGGAGTCAATTGAGAGAAAAGCTAGAAAAATCATCGGCAATGACCAATTGGTTGAAGCAGGACTCCAAAGCCTGGAGCATCGCCGTAGTGTCGCCAGTCTATCGGTATTCTATTGGATACATTTTGGAGAGTGCGCAGAGGAACTACACAATCTGACTCCTCCTTCCCCATTCTTCCATCGGACGACAGACTTACGAGTCAGCGTCACCGTTACATAGTAGATATCCCGCATATACGCACGAAGCGCTTTGCTTCTTCCTTTCTTATGCGTACCGCCAAGTTGTGGAACTCTTTATCCGAGTCTGTGTTTCCTGATGAGTACAACCTGGGTGTTTTCAAGTCACGAGTGAATAAGTACCTTCTAGGTAAGCGTGCTCCATCTTAGACCATATCATCCCTTAACATCAGGTGAAATCATGGTCAAACGCAAGCCTATTAGTAATAAAAATAAAATAAAAAGTTGTTGAATTCAATGTAAAATCGTCTCAAAAAGCAATTGGAGCGGTTAAATACGTCACGAATAGCTAGTTTATCATACAATCATTAAAATTACACTGTTAGTTATAAACAATATAAGTAAATCTGTAACAAACAGATTTCAAAATTAAATGGTAGTCCTTGTCTACTTGAGTGTGTTACTTGAAATTCTGATCAGCACCAAATATTGGTATCGTTTATTCGTTCTGATTTAAATATAGGCTATTTTTGAGTATATGAATACAAAACTTCACGGTTAAAAAGCACTTAATGAATCTTAAATAATATACTGTTCAGCGTAGGTTTTTGAATCTATCGAAAGTAGACTTAATTATATAATATGTATTAGATAAAGAGAGTCTATTAGAATCCTTTATTAATTTCACATAATTATTTGATCGATCCACTACAAATCATGCCCTAACTAGAGTAAAGATACATAGTCCAGTCCAAAGTAATCAAATATCATCGTATCCATTTTCTACTAAATACCGGTTATTGTTAGATCTGCTGTGAACTAACTTAACACGCTACACGTGGACTCTGATATCTCGGTTTAAGGTTATCGGTACTGGACCTGATCGTGTGCCAATGTTGTTACATACGACTCTGTGCCACGTCTGTTCTGTGAATATTTATTGAAGTAAGCTACGGTTAGTAGGTCATTACACTATTCACTATTAAATGATTTTTTAACAGGTTTTTAACAGGTTTTTAACAGGTTTTTAATAGGTTTTTAACAGGGACGTACCTATGCTATGACCGATATGAAGTGATAATTCCAACTCATTGGCTCCAGTATCTGTACATAGATTGCAAGGCCAACATTCAAAGTATTAGCAAAAATAGTTTTATAGTTCATAAGAATAGTAAATAGATATTGATAGCAGTTATAAGCAGCTCAACTTATGACATAGGTACCTAACAAAAAAACAAATCTATGCAAGTGAATGATGTCACCTGTTATAATATATGTTGAAAATGTCTTTAGTAGTTTCTTATTTGGTTGAGATCTCTATATAAATAAACAATTTTATTTTTCCGCTGACTTGATGAACACAAATATTGTTAACATCAAATAAAGTAATACCCATTAATTTGCTTCTAAAAAGTAAGAGGCATTATTTATTATCTTAGTAAAAAGTATCCACGTGTCACGCCAGCTATTTCTGATATTACCTGGGTAAGAACATTCACATAATTACATAATAATATAATATATACCTATAAACACAGAGTATCAACATCAGCTTTTGCCCTGGTTCATTTCTTTGCGATCGCGCGCAGTATTAATTTCATCCCCATACTTCTCTTTCACCCGTCAATAAATCATTTACCTAAAAGTTTTCCCCTCTCCCTTTTTGAACTGAAGAATTAGTATTTTGATACACTGTAAATCTCTGGTTCTGTGGGATAAGTTGAAGATGGCCCTAGTGACAGCAATCAATGGATCAGAATTTTTCTAATACTTTATTTGTATAATAGTACAAGTAAAACTCACATTTCGACATGCAAAACATCCTTTAAATAAACGCCTCAATACAGCTTTACACGTAATCCGATCCCAAACTTTATATCGCCACTATAAAACGGCAATATTGCCAATATATCTGAAGGGGCGTTTAAAATAACAAAATACCCTTGACAATCCCCCAGTGGGTGTTTAGCAGAGTTGTGCAATCTCCTGAACAATATCCGGCTTGGAAGTTTAAGGTTCACGTGTACCAAGTTATGCAACTTGTGGGATGCCTTAGAGATACAGATGTTGGGAAACAACGTACAATATATTGTTATGATGTTGATGAGAAGTTTTTCGCTGGGAATTTTGAAGCATAGGCAAATTTGTCTTAGAGGCAGCAATAGGCTAGTTGAGATACCAACGGACTGCCATGCAGAAGGTATTTGGTTTGTATCTACGGAGCGCACCACTGACTTTTCTGAGTAATGTGTTTATTGAAATGGTACTTATCGCTTGCCTTGAGCCTTGGAGAGCATGCTAAGCCGTCGGTTGCGGCTGTCATGAAGATCTGTGACAGTCGTTACAGGGGGACCTTTAAATAAACTAACGGTAGGCCGGACCATGGAATGCAGCCCAGCCCTTTGGTTGCGGCGGTCAGACAAGCAGTCACTCTGTGGAAAATCTAATATTCAGCCAAATCTGGTTAGACTATTAAGCCAACCCCGTATTGTAATTAGGATATCGCTGGGAGGATGAGGTTTTGTTTTAATATAGAACTACCTAGGGTGCATAGGGTTCCCACCTAGAACTTAGGGTCCCAAGCCAACCTCACCTGCAAGTGGTGCACCTGCCGATCAACGGACGAGGCTCTGGCAAACGAAATATCCCGATAAGCGGCAATAGGCTCGCCACCTATTACGTGGGATCGAAACACTGGCGAAGGGTGGGCGTTTAATATGCCTCTGCCTACCCCTTCGGGGAAACAGGCGTGAGTCTATGTATATATGTATGTAGAAGTACCTTTGTAGAGTTATGCACTTTTATATTAAGATCAATTCATTCATTCAAGTCACCTGACACAGGAAAAGAGATTGCTGTGTCAGGTAACTTGAAAATGACAGGTGACATATTACACTAACGGGCAAAATGAACGTCATGACTAGGAGCAATATTTTTTAAATTATTAAGCAGTAGCAATGTGACTTATCAATCACCATTGTATACGTACAGCCTTCAAAGGCATTTGTTTATTTGCGTATATGCGGTGACGTATATGGTGACGAATGGATGACGAAAGAATGACCAAGCAGTTATATTATGCAAGTGTGAATGGGAGAGGAGTAAGGGGATGACCTACGCGGCCGTTCTTTGCCCAGATTAGAGTCATCCTAAAAAAAGGACAGGTTAGAAGTATCCTTAACCGAAGAGCATGCATGAGAAATTTTATGAGAGTGAAGGAAGCAAGAGAGATATAACAAGATCGTTGCAAATGGCGTTCCGTAGTCTCTACCTACCCCTCCGGGAAATAGGCGTGAGTCTATGTATGTATATGAGGTAGTCGGATGCTGAAGGAGAGATGGGAAATCGGGTCTTGTGCCGTGCCTAGGCGTAGGTTACGCCGAGCACACTGCTCGGCGTAGGCTAGGCTAATGAGATGAGACGAGACTTTTGGCTCCATGCAAAGTTTTAAGTTTAGTTACTGCAATCATGCTATTCCGATTTATATTCCTCACTGCAATTATAATATTCCTCACTATTAGTTTTAGTCTATTTAATGGCTGTAAAACTTTATTTTATTGCATAGAAACTAATATTGTTATACATTTATTATTGTAGGAGTAACTTTTTTTAAGTACACAATTTAGATGCTATAAATCGTTCTTTATTTCTTCTCCTCACGGTGTAAGTCGACGACCCACATCCTAAGACACGTTGAAACTCTGTCGTACTGTTCATCAATTTACATCACCATTAAAGTGCACTCCACAATGATCACAAGCAATAAAATACTCTTATACCATACACTAAAAGCTCAAAATATGTACGCACACAAAAATATACCTAGCAGTACTTAAAATGTCGCTAACTTTATACTGGTATCGTTATGCTTGCTCATTTCCTTAATGCATAGGGTACTAAGCAATTAACCTTTATGTGTCTTTGAAGGCCTGTTTTTCGAAGGCAAAATAACGTGGGTCTTGTAGATGGAAGCCAAAGCTTTTAAGGATTACCTTGTTCATAGAATCATGTAGGTATTGCTCCACGTAAAAAATCGATAGCTATGTTTTAGGGTACAAAGTAAAATGTTTTTTAATTCACAAACATTATTATATAATATGATATGATTTAAGGTAGTGATACCCTAGTTAAGATACCAATAGGCTGCCATGCGGAGGGCATCACGTTCGAATCCACGGCGCGCACCACTGACTTTTGAAAGTTGATGTGCGTATTGAATTGTTAATTCTCGCTTGTCCCGAGCCTCAGAGAGCATGTTAAGCCTTCGATCCCGGCTATCATGAAGATCTTTGACAGTCGTTGTAGGAAGTCAATACCTCTGTAAACCTCTGTAGACTGATACTATTGTTATTAAATATCGCCTACCCCTTTGGGTTGCGGAGGTCAGACAGGCAGTCGCTCTGTGGAAAAGTTAATACTCAGTCGAATCAGGTTAGACTAGTAAGCGGATCCCGGGTTGCAACTAGGATAACACTAAGAGGATACATTGATATTGATTGATAATTGATAATTTATTGATCAGTAAAAACATAGATACAAATTATACTTGTACGTAATTAAACTTAAGGCTATAGTTTTCTATTGATTGGGAAGAACACCAATCTCCTGTACTAGTAAGAAAACTGAATCACAGGAGGTTGGGTCCCTCTTCAAAATGATTTGTAGGTATTTATGTTAAATAGATACGATATACTTACAGTATTCAAAATTAAAGAAATATAATTAAATTAAGATATAAAATTAAGCTTAGTTTCTAATTATTTACATTATTTACGCTTGCAAATAATTTTATAGAAGAAGCATGCGTAGCTTATTTATAAAGCCGTGAACAGCGGAATTGCTAATAGTGTCATTATGTTACTATGATTTGATTTAGCAGTTATTAATAACATCCATAAAATCTATGTATGGATTGTATAAAATTAAAAGTATTCTCAATATTATAATGTTAGTAGGTCACTATGCTAATGAAAATAAAATAACTAATATTGCGGCACTCGCTTTCAGAGTCTATCGTATTACTATACCTGATTTCGGCAGCCTTTCTGGCCGGGCAGTCGACGTCGCCCGTTGAGTGATTGCTCGGTTTGTTGAAGCACGGGCACGTCGCACATTTAGGCGTTTGCGTTTTTTATTGCAGTCCTGAATCGTATGTCCTTCTTCGCCACAATGTCCGCACGTAGAGGTCATATTCCTGCAAGTCTTAGCCGCATGGCCGTACTGCTGACATTTATACCACCTGGTGCCAAGTGTGAAGTCCCTTACCGGACAGGAGGTCCAGTTGATGAATATTCTATTCTGTGTGATCAGGGTCTCTTTTGCCAGATTTGTGACTCAGTTATATTGCAGACAAAAAGGTATCTTGCGTCATACCTGGTAATTTATCAGCGATGTTCTGCTCAAAATTACATTTGTAGACCTCATTTTTGCGCATTGTTGTCGGGACTCCTACTATAATAATGCGTGGTTTGCACTTGTATGGTTCATCAATCTTTAGATCTGATGCAGCTAGTTATACAGATTGCTTCAATTTTTCAATGTCTGTTTTCGTTTCTGTGCTAATTATTACTCCTCAATTTCTGGTCTTTCGTACTCGACAAACTTGTAGTTTCATTTTTCTTCGAGCTTTATGATTTTCTGAAACATACTTTTCGGGTCGTCGCTTGTTTTGGAAGAATCGCCAGGGTAAATAGCTACCGAGCTCAAATTATTTGGTCGAATGTAGTTGTTGGCTCCCTGTTTCACCATATCTGCAAACGAGGTACTAGTTGGAACTTGTTTGGTGCTCGATTCCTGGATGGTCTGCTTGATCTGGGCTAGCTCCTTCATAAGGTCTTGCTATTCCGTCAGAGCTGTAAAGGCTTGGTGGTTTTGTAAGGCTTTTAGCTTCAATGACTGGTATTGAATGATCATTCGGGACACACCCTGCTCAACATTGCGGCAGTTGGTATTGATCTTCAACTTTAGTTCAACCTAAATTCGGTGTTCAGCTTCCCTTTAGAAGCAATAGCACAAACATCATTCATACTCTGCTCAACAGTTTCCAACCAGTTCTGTAACTCCGGTGTTGCGATCATTTCTTTTTTCTCTACATGGCCTTGTCTCTGATGTTGAGAGGTCTTCGGTGTTGGGGTCGGTGGTGGAGAGCGGCATGTTCTATCACTCCTTGTAAAGGGACTATTGATATTGATGTAGTTACTTCTATTCTATTTGTAATTTCATTATGTAAACACACTGATTTACTTGTAATGGCAATGCTTCCACATCAAAAACGCAAAAATCTAGGTCAACGTTAGTTAATACTATTTTTATTGAGTGCACGTCTGTACGCAACGGTAACGTAATAATAAATATTACATTTTCCATAACCTATACTTTTATATAAGCAGCTCTCCGCATTTCGAAAAGGTATTATAGCATTGAAAGATAGAGTTTATTGTATCCCTATCTTACGAAACCATAGGTATAATGCCAGAGAAAGAAGTTAGGAAGACATAACCACAGAATAGATAGTGCTAACGTAACATAACATCATAGTCATATTTACTTAACGCTTAGAATTAACGGGTCTACGTCATTCTTATATTTTAGAAGTGTTATATAAATATTAATATGTGTACAAAAAAAAATTACGAAAATTGTAAGTAAGTATAAATAACGTCATATCAAGCTATAGGCATCTCTATCTAATTAGCAATATTAAAAAGTAAGCTTGTAGCTGAACATAAAAACGATTATTATTTTCTGTTCACTATTTTGTTACCGTAAATAAAGCTATCCTCTTTATACCTAATCCAGTTGTAAGTACAATCGAATTAGACACGTAAAAGGGTTCCATGAATTTTCTCTTACCGCACTTAAGGTCTTAGAATGGTCTACCTGCTGTGGGATTTCCTAAAAATAACGTCTTAGGTTTATGTAAGTTTTTATAAAGGCTTTTGCAAGGTGACAACGCTAGTTTTGGACTTGTATTAGGTAAATACATAAAAAAGTTTTTGGTGACTGTTCATTGCGTCAATTGGCATGCCGATCATAATAGGTCCGCAAAGTTAAGCAATGCACGCACAGGTAGCCACTTGGATGGGTGGCCGTGTGTGGCATCTAAATCAGACTACTACCGTATTCGAAGGGCACGTAAAACTGTCGGTCCCGGTCATTGCAGAATCATCTAGTAATTAATTTAAAATTTTTGACATTCATAAGCGTCCCTTTGTGGCGTAAATTAATAAATGATTTTGACTTTGACATTATCTCAAGACAAAAATCCTTAGGCCATGTCGGTAGCCTTTAGGTCAAAAATCTTTGACACTAGATTTGGCCACACACGAAACAAACAAAATAACTGAAGAATCATTCAAATCAGATCAGTAATTCCTTAGATAAGAGCGTTTAACCAACCAAACAAACAAACTTCTCAGGTTTATTAGTTTAGTATAGATTTGTTCAACTAATAATATCGACGAATGTCTAACTTGATTTTTAATAGGTACAGTCGCGGTCTGAAAGTGTTTACCACCTTAAGGCTTATAATTGCATAAACACATCAATGACACAAAGACGACGATATTGTACTAGGCAACCAATCTATGATAACATGCGTTGCGTAGCAACTGGTGTCGAAAACGATTTATTATTTCACATCTATAATATACATTCATTTAATTACAAGCGTGATATTTACACTGAAACTAAAATATTTGTAGTCTTCAAATAATGTAATTTTAAAATTGCTTTTTACGATTTTGGTATTTGTAATTAATAAGTTTATCAAATGACTTTTACATTGGCAGATTATAATGAAAGGGATGGCGAAAATACGACATCCTGCATATTAAACCTTTTTGAAAAAAATACAATATTTATATCGTCTAGCGTAAGACTGCCTCGTTGGTCTAGCGGTCCAATATTCATACTCTTTTTGTTTGAATCGATGCCTTACCAATGATTGAAAAGTAATAAGTACTCAGATATAGCATTTTAGACCTTGCTGAACCCAGCGTGACAAAGAATGTAATTTGAAAAGTGGTAAACATTTTTAGACCGCGACCATACATTTAGGTACATACATACGTGATCATTGCGCTTGCAATATACTGTTGAAATATCGGCTGCTCAAAACAGTACGTGTCAAAATTGTATCTTGAAAGACTGTCATGTTAATGGTAGCGAAACTTTTTTCTATACAGTGATAATATTCTTGTAAATCCTGCAAACCAGTTTACTGAATTGACGTCTAGTATGACAAAATAATTGTATTGTGACAGTAATAATTTATTTAGCTGCAGGAATATCTGGAGGCCAATTCTCGTATTTTATATAAAATTGAAACTATATTTTGAACGAAATGAGATTAGATTTTGATTTGACTCAGAATCGGTATTCTGTTAATTTAATATCATTATCGTCTAATTTGACTTCTATAGTTATTAAAGCATTGTTAAATTTACGATCTACTTTCATATAACATGATAACATTCCAATAGTATTCAAATATCAGTTGATTTAAGGGAATACCATTTTTGACATGAGTTTGACACTGACATTAGATCGAAACTGCATTTGAACAAATACTACTACTAAACACTTAACTGTTTAAAAGTTTTCATATTTCAAGTCTGTTGTATCAACTATTTTATAATTACCTTGTGTTCTTCTACGATTATATCCATCATAGTCTGGTTGTCTGGAAAAAATTGCTGTTTGCGATAAGGCCGCCAATTGTGCATCTATTGTAATAATTAGTTTTTTCCTTGTATTTGCATTTTTGTGGTGTACAATAAAGAATTACTTACTTACTTATATGTATCTTTATTTTATATCGGTACTTACTTCGAGTCAAATAAATACCTATAAACGATATCGTCAGTGAACCATATTGGTGCACAATCTGAATTCTTCTACTATTATCAAAATTGCCAGTAATAAAATACACTAAAGCTATTTATATTGCGAAGATCTTAGGATAGAGCAATAACACTATAATGTATAGCCAATAAACAAGTTTTATTTCATAGTAATACTTAGGCTCTTATTCTAACACATTTCTATACAAGATATTAATTCAATAGGAAACATTTCGCCAAAGTAACATAGCACTACTTACAATTACTAAGTGAAATCTAAGGCTAAGATTGAATGTTACAATCTTCTTTGGTAACGAATAAAACTAAAAACTTTATTCAGAATCTAAGAAATAAACTAAATTTAAATTATTGTCATTATCTTGCTATAGGAAAATCATTATACTTACATAAAGGCTTCATTTTACACAATCATGTGCTACTACTCAATATACAACAAAGCAAAATCAAACTTCTATCATTAATAATAAGAATCAAATTCAACAAATCAAACGTTTTACATTCGATGCAGTAATTTAAACCAACATCTTAATTAAATAATACAAGACGTATAATACAAATCAAACTCGTCCTTATAACTTGTAACCCAAAGTTCAAATTAACAATAAAGTGCATTCTTATTATATTTCGAGAAAGCCTGTCTCGAAGATGATGAAATCTCTCAGAGATGTGCGAAAGAGCTGAGCTGTGTGTAAGAAAATATCTATCATCACTAAACAGGATTCGACAAAAAAGATGAACGAGGCATGGACGCAGGTCCGTCCATCTTTAACGGGTTCACAGTCTTCTAACATGTCATCAACATTAAGCGTACCACAGAGGGTATACATACAGTACAACAAGAGGTACAAAACGTATGCGATAATAGATATGGTGCACCTCAGTGCAACGCTCTAGCATTGGTCACACAATTGCTACTTTGCCCTTTGTCGCATCTATTGTACTCTGTATCTATATGGACCTGGATATATGTGTTAAAGGTTCTTTTACACCATTCGAATTCCCAGAAACCGTTTGGCTCAGCAGTTGTCAGTTGTAGTGAAGCATTCGTGAGGTAATTAGAGCAATACATTATTCTTCAATTAGCTACTTTTTCAATAGCATTATTTCGTCAGATTTAACTATTTAAAAATGTCAATTTTTAGATATGTTTGTCAAATATCACCATCAACCAGAAGCAATAAAGCTACAGACTACAATGAGCAAGAAAACATTTTGGTTTCTATGGCTTCAGATTGCTCATTAAATATCTCCAATGGCCACTGGCAACTGCTGCCAAGCAATTGCTGGAAAATTGCCTGTGTACTTGCACTTGCTCCATAACTGTCTCTAGCACTGTTATTTATACGGCGTGTGCTTGACTCAAATAGTTCAAATAATGGCAGCATCGTCAACATATCCGAAGGCTCTAATAGGCTAGTTGACGAAAAAAAACTTATAAGTCCGTCTTTTTTATTATTTAAAAACAAGCGATAAGTATTTTTTTATAAACACAATAATAGAAATAAAATCATGGACATAGCAACTAATTTCTATAAAACACTATACTCTGACAGCTTACCAGATGATGCAAGTACAGAATACCACCTGCCAGACTCCATTCCGCTTATTGACAGCACCGAAGTGCAAAGAGCACTAAACACTATGCACTATGACAAAAGCCCAGGAGAGGATGGAGTTACCACCGAAGCTCTCAAAATCGGCGCCACGTCTTGGCTGCCTCACCTCACAAACTTATTTAACACCATTTTACGTTCAGGCAAAGTTCCTTGTACGATGTGTCACGCAAACATAATCCTTCTGCATAAAAAAGGCGAAAAAACTGACATTAACAACTACCGTCCTATTAGCTTGACATCACACATATACAAGCCTTTTATAAAAGTATTGCACAATCGCATCGACGGTAAGTTGGATAAAAATCAGCCTCCAGAACAAGCCGGATTTCGTCCTAGCTTTTCAACAACCGACCACCTCCAGACGCTAAACCAACTCTTGGAAAAATACACAGAATGTAACAAACCACTATATTTAGCTTTCGTAGATTATACAAAAGCATTCAATAGCGTTAAACATATAGATATATTCAGGGCACTAGAAAATCAGGGACTTGAAACACAGTACATACAATTAATAAAAAACATTTACCAAAATAGCTCTGCTAATATCAAGCTTGACTCAACTGGACAATCTTTTAAAATACAAAAGGGTGTCAAGCAGGGCGACCCACTCTCCCCCAAACTATTCACTAGCACACTTGAGGAGATATTCAAAGCATTGGCAGCCTCATGGGAGACCAAGGGCATTGTGGTCGGCAATAAGAGGCTTACAAACCTCCGCTTTGCCGACGATATTGTCCTTTTCGCTAACACGGCTCTAGAACTCCAAACCATGCTCCAAGAACTGAGCACAGCGGGCTTCAGGGTGGGACTTGCGATGAACCGATCAAAAACTAAGATCATGACCAACAGTGCCGCTTACAGAGTCGAGGTGGATGGGCAGGCAATACAATACGTCGATGAGTACATCTATTTGGGCCAGTTAGTTTCTTTCGAAAACAGGCAGGAAAAGGAAATCGATCGTCGTATCGAAAACGCCTGGAAAAGCTACTGGTCCATGAAGACGCTAATGAAGGGAGATCTGCCAATCGCCCTGAAGCGAAAACTCGTCGATATGTGTATCCTGCCCATTCTCACCTACGGTGCTCAGTCCTGGTCACTTACCGACTCGCAAAGGACTCGCCTTGGAGTCTGCCAAAGAGCGATGGAGCGCAGCATCCTGGGTGTCACACTAAAAGATAAGATACAGAACAGTATACTGCGCTCTAAAACAGGGCTAAAAGACGTGGGTCAAAAGGTTGCCAGCCTTAAATGGAATTGGGCGGGTCACGTCAGCCGCATGCAGAAAGACCGCTGGGCAAAAGTTACTACACTATGGGAACCGACGGATGAACAACGCCGCAGAGGCCGGCCCAGAAAAAGGTGGCGAGACGAGCTGGATGCCTACCACGAGAGCTGGCTGGAGGTTGCGCATGACCACAAAATGTGGAAAGACTTAGGGGAGGCCTTTGCCCTGCAGTGGGACAGTATAGGCTAAATAAAAAAATAAAAAAATAAAAAAGTATTTTTTTATTTGTAAATTAAACCAAAAATGACCAAGATATAGCTCATTAAAGTTACGTATAACGTCACGCCGTGCTGCATTTTTTCGCACGGGGTGACGTCACACGTAACTTTAATGGGCTATATATTTGTTATTTATTATTTAATCGAAAAAAGAAAAATACGTGTCTAATATTTTTTATAATCTAAAATTCGGACTAAATAAAATTTAATTATTTTGACCCTGGAAACTACCCTATTCTACTGAAGCCACTTTCTGGGGCCATCGTAACTCTTATGAGTGTGACGGCTGCCGAATCGCAGTCGAACCAGTGCTCTTTATGGGCTGATATCTGTAACAAAGATAGAACATCAAATACTATGTAAGTTATTACGAATGTATTTCAGATGACGATTTAGAGGGATTTTTGGTAACGGATTTATTAAATAGATACTGAATTCACGACATTTGAAACGAAGTCCTAAGCATCAGTGTAACACTGCACCTTTTGGCATAATTTGATTAGGTACAACTTAATTAAAATTTATTTTAAATTAAAATTCATTGGTAAAAATATTTGTGATACAACGTGAGTTTATATAATAATATATAAGTCCCTGAATTTAAATTACAAAGTTCGCTAGGAACAAAGAGGAAAATAAAAGTATCATCATTTATCTTACCTTGCTCGGCAACTGAATGTTATGCCAGCTACAATGTGTCTCCGGGCACCAACCAGCCCGACTTAAACACGCCCCCTCAATCTTCACGCAGTCAGGATAATTGCCTTTGAAGTGCTTTGTATCAACGCAGACTTGCTTAATTCGTTCAATGAAGCCGAGTTTGAATACTGCCCATTCTTCACCTTTAATAAAATGTTTGGTTAGTTTAATCTCTAAATAGTATACAACAAAGTCTGTCTTCTGTCTGTCTGTCCCTATGTATGCTTAAATCTTTAAAACGCGGTTAAAAGCGGTTTTATTTATTAGATAGAATGATTCAAGAGGAAGGTTTATATGCACCCGTGTGAAGCCGGGGTGGGTTGCTAGTATTTTATAAATCAAGGACGTGTGAATTGTGATTTATCAATCCTAATCGATAAATACAGAAAACATCCAGGCACAGAACCTTTATGTATCATACAAAATACGGTGAGGCGAACACATAAAGCACTACGTAACCCGAGCTGTATAGGAAAACGAATGTCTCGTAAATTCATATTAAATTATATTGAAATGCTAATGCAGCAATAACAGGTAGCAATATAAATATTACTACTGGCTACGGGTTTTGTTAGATTTGACCAAAAAGTTTCTTTTTTATTACCTGTAACTTGCATTGTTCCATCATCATTAGCTTCAATTACTTCAGGTCCGTCTAACCTTCTTGCTGTTTCCCAACCATCAGCCATACATTCACTCTTCGAAGACTTGATAACATTCTTTGGGTGGCCGTAGTGCGCATTTGAGAATCCTAAAAGGAATAAAAAGAAATAATATTATTCAAAATTCAAAGTTCAATTCAAAATTCAAAATCGTTTATTCATTTGGGTCACAATGTGACGCTTATGAACGTCAAAATAATAAATTTATAAAATAATTACTTAAAGACTCTACATTTACATACATTTACTGCCACGTTCGCAAAGCAATAGGTAGAACCATGAGAAAGAACGGGCAATAAAACTCACGGTCACTCTTTTTCTTCGCCAGGTTTTGCATAATATACATAATTTACATTTTGTAAGGTGCTGCAACTGTTTTTTTTTACAATTAATTATCTTTCTTTTCATTGAAAGCTAAAAATAAACTGTTCTTCAATTTAAATTATCAGATTTCATGTGCCTGCAGCTATCGATATGGAAGGTCGAGGAAACCGCGGTAGTTTAAGTGCCTAGACAGAAATGCCTTAAAGAGTGACACATATTTCCTCCACCAGGCTCCAAATTCAACTTTGAATACTGGAGAGCCACCAACCAAAGAGCTTTGTTAAAAATATATTTATTTACGAGTATGTTTAAACAATCAGTATTCTTACCTTGACACGTAGCACCATTCAGCAAAGAAACGAGGTCTATAATTTGATTTCTTGGAGGCGCTTCGGGACGCGCTTCTCCAAACACCCTCAGGCGAGCCATTCCTCCATCAGGATACATATTCACCCTTATACGTGTCCACGCGTCATCGCTTAACACCTGAAATAAAATATTTTGAGTAAAGTCACATGTTTCCATTTAACAATTTTGTTCGAAAAATTTTAATTTCGCCTGTGTGCATTAAAGTAGTATTAGTGTGAAAATACGCAAATTTTTAAAACAACAAGGGTTGGTATAATTTCTGCAGTGCTTAAAAATAAAACGACTTTGAAGAGTCAATCTAAGCAAAAGTTTAAAGGTAAAACCAACAAATACGCAACCATTTTCTTTACTACGTAACCGTAAATTAATTTACTGAATTTCAATTTAACAAACAAAGGTATCGAATATTGGTTTGTCAACAATATTATTTATCAAAAAGCCACGCAACAGTCAATTACTGAACTTGATTGGATTTAGTTTTAGTCTTGCATTACAGATACAACCAATTCGTCTTTCTTTAAGAAATTCGATCGAGAGGTGGTGCAATTCCGAAACAGCTGCCATTCGAAAGCAATACAATATTTATAGGGAATTTATATAAATTGGAGTTTGCTCCAAAGGAGTCAATCATCGTCGCTCCGTTTCATATCTCACAGACAAGGATCTAACTCAATTTTGTTCGTATCTGTAAAGTTATTTTAAAAATGAACCCTTTTGTATTTTTGAAGATTACAAAATTAAATTTTGTTTCAATATAATATTTTAAATAAAATGTTGGTGTACGTAGCTGCCAAAATATTCAACGTCTAAAACATAAAAATATTGTTATATGTATTTTCAGTAAATGTATCATTGTTTTAGACATTTTGTTTAGCTTATAGTCTTATTTATTTGTTTTGTTTTTTTGTTTAACATGAAATAAATACCACACTGTCCTTTTCACCTAAGGCTAATATTCGAAAGGGAGTCGGATCTGCATCAGAACCGAACGATCCAACTAAAATTACCCTAGAAGCCCTAGAAACTCATACTAGTAACAGATAATGCATACATACATACATACATAGACTCACGCCTGTTTCCCCGAAGGGGTAGGCAGAGGCATATTAAACGCCCACTTTTTGCCAGTGTTTTGATCCCACGGAATAGGTGGCGAGCCTATTGCCGCTTATCGGGATATTTTGATAACCAGAGCCTCGTCCGTTGATCAGCAGGTGCACCACTTGCAGGTGAGGTTGGCTTGGGACCCTAAGTTCTAGGTGGGAACCCTATGCGCCCTTCTAGGTGGGAACCCTATGCACAGATAATGATATCATCAAATACTACAATACTGAAGTACGCATATTTCAAGAACAGCTTCGAATACATAATACGCTTTCATCATTTGAATGAAATGACATAAAACATAACGCCTTGTCAAAAATGGTACGTGTACAATAATTAACCGAGTCTGTCAGGAGATATTTCATGAAAAGCCATTCACGATAGCATTATCAACAACTTTTGACAACCTAGACGAACCATAGAACACATGCTCATTGTTTATGCAATACGCGAACAGATCAGTCAGGAATACTTCGTCATTTTCAAATGTTTTCATCAGGTAGATAATCATTTCACCTCATTAAAACTGTATGAATCTAAAAATGTGTTTGTACACCGTAGGCTATTACAGATTAATATCATTAAAAATAAGTAACAACTCGATATAAATATACTTTGAACGATTTTGACGCCTACGACTATTTTTTGTCTCGACTCGGCAAATTTCCGATCGTACTTATACAAATATCTTCTATTCAATAAAACTTGCTGTGCTTTTGTCACGGGTTAGACGAATTTGAATTCTCAAGCGATACTTAAAATGAGATTTCTCTCCTTCACGGTCAATGAAATGATGGCAACACTTTTCATACGGTTTTAGCCCAGTACTCGGTAACGCGTATCGCGTATCCCATGGCCTTGTTTGATACATGTCATCAAGTGTGCACGAGTCTGGGCTTGTGGTGTGCGTCAACATATGGCCGTTGTCTGTGGTGATACGCCAAAATAAAGATATTCAAGAATCATCTTCAATAATTTCATTTGCAAATAAAACAGTTTTATTTTAAACCTACCTTCTGGAAATTGAGCTTGGTTTCCTCATAGCCCGGCCGAAGGGCAGTAACAGGCACTATCTCATCCCATTTGTCAGAGTTAAGTCGTTCAATCTGTTCCAAGTCAAATTTAATGCACGCCGTGCCTATTTCGGATATCATCTCTGGCAAAGAGTCTTCCTCTGTAACAACAAAAATAACATTGATATTGGGACTTTCAAATTGTACGTTTGTAATGGATTGCTATGGGTGAAGTTTTGAATAGTATAAAATGTTTAGAACAAGAATGGTTGGAACAAAAATTCACAAGTTTTTAATGCCTTTTATACAATATATAGACCAGAAATCATTCCGCAATACGCTATATTTAGGAATAATTATGCTTTTCCGATCTGTGATCCATGTATTGATGTGTACCAGATTACTGCGACTCTCTTTATTTACTAGTTAAGTACCTATGGAAAAGAAATTGAAGTAATCGAAATTACTTTGGGTTATACAAATATTGCCTGTTAAGGGGTTTTGACATCAAATTTCAAATCTAAGTAGGATTCAGACTTGTCAGACGGTATCAAATATAATCACAAAAATATATTATAGAGATTAGAATCACTTTTTAGAGATCTCGCCAAGAGACTTATAGACGCCTCGCGTGACCAGAGGGCTGGCACGTATTTGGCTCAAAAAATAAGTATAGCCATCCAACGAAGCAATGCTGCCAGTCTTCTGGGCACGCTTCCAATTGACTGCGATGCGGATGAGTTTCATGACGCCTTCTAAATTTTAATTTTTTGAATTTTCCCTTGTATATATTAATTAGTTTTTTATTATTTTAAGATTTAATTTAATTATATTGTTAATTGTAAACAAATATTATAATTATATTTCTTTGATGTCAAAAAAAAAAAAAAAAAAAAAAAATTAATACAACTCCACACACCACTAATCAAATACAGTGTGTAAAAAGACCCTATTATAGTTACAATTTTTTTGACTTAGACTGTTTCTATTAAAAAAAAAATTGCTGTTCTTAATTCTTTGCTTCAGCGAACTTCTGTTGTGTCCTAATTTGTTTGAAAATAGTTTTCTATGAAGTATTTTTAATTAATTTATTCAACATGTCAAAAGTGTCGGGGAGATAGGCCTCGTTAGCCTTGGTTGGCAACCTGTCTAGGAGAAGAAAAACTCCGAATTTAAACCAACTTTCAGGGAGCATACCCGAAACAAAACCCCGATCTAAGGTGTGAACCGACCCGTGCCGAGGGATTCGTGGCCAGAGGGCAAGCTGGTCGTAAACGGAGGGTGCCTGTGTTGGTGGTCACAGGGCACAGCTGATATTCCGCCTTACCCCCGTAAAGGGCTCTGCGGGGATGGACCGTCTAGATCCCTAAATCTCGTGGGAACGCTATGGGAACAAAAACTTCTTCTTCTCCATACGGCGGCGACGCGGTTCGCAACCCATCACGTCTCGTTTCCCGCGAGGGCGAAAAGCGGCCTACTGAAAGCAGGTTTGCAACATTGAATGTTGGTGGAGGAATGAACGGCAAATTGGATGAAGTATGTCAGATGATGGATGACAGAAAGATTGATGTTCTTTGTGTGAATGAAACAAAAAGAAAAGGGTGTGACACCACCAAGCATGGCGCATATACGGCGTATTGGTCTGGGGTAGATAGTACCACCAGAGCCTGTAAGGGAGTTGGTGTAGTACTGTCTGCGCGAATGAATGAGTGCGTAAAAGAGTTTGAATGTGTAAATGCTAGGCTACTGTGGCTGAGAATGAAATGAGGATTTACTCGTATCTTTATTGTGGGGGTCTACGCCTCGGTCAATATAGTAACGGGTATGTCACAACATGAGCAAGACGAAAAGCAGGAGTTTTGGGAGAGTTTAAGAGAGATTTTGAGGAACTGCAAGGATAATGAAAGATTGATCTTGTTAGGGGATTTCAATGGATGGGTGGGAGTAAAGCGAGATGGATTTGAAAGGGTGTTAGGTGCATTTGGTGATGAGAGTATGAACGAAAATGGAAAAGCACTGCTTGAGATTTGTTTGGAGTGGAGCCTTTGTGTGACAAACACCATGTTTGATCATAAAAGGATACATATGTGTACGCGAGAGGCGAAAAATGTTAGAAGAAGTATGATTGATTTTGTGATAGTAGATGAACGATTGAGAAAGAATGTGTTGGATACAAGAGTATATCGAGGAATCGGCATCCACACAGACCACTTCTTGGTGTTGAGCCGAATAAGTGGGCACTTTAAAGGATGGCGACACCGAGAGCGTAATGAAAATAGGGTCTTGGAAAGAATTAAAGTAGAAAATCTACAAGAGAAAGATGTGAAAGATGAGTATAAACGAAGATTGATAGCAAGATTTGAGAGGTTCGATGGCATAAATGATATGGAAGAATTATGGCAGGCCTTTAAAGAAGAGGTAGTATGTGTAGCAACTGAAGTATGTGGTGTGACCAAGAGAAGGAAAATACGAAAGGTAAAGAATACATGGTGGGACAAGGATGTACAATCAACAGTGTCAGAGAAGAAGAAAGCTTGGTCAGATTGGTTGGCTGCCAGAGCAAATGAAAGAATGGGAAAAGCAACGAGTCTAGACATAGATGAAGCAAGAAAGGTGTTTGTTAGGTCAAAAATAATAGTGAAAGAAACGGTTAAAAGGAAAAAAGAGGAAAAGAAAGATGAGTTTGATAGCAGATTATCTGACGATTTCCAGAGGAACATTAAGTTTTTCTGGAAATCCGTTCGTGCAGTTCGAGGAAGAACTCAATCCTCAGAACACACATCCATCAGAGACGAGAATGGAAATATAGTAAATGGTGAATTGTGCATGTTGAAGAGATGGAAAGAGTATTTCGAATGTTTATTTGAAAGAACGGCGATAGAGACACCGATAGCTGAAGTGAATGGTAATGATAGCAATGCTGCAAGCGTTATTGGCGTGGATGAGATCGTGAAGGCACTGGGAAGTATGAAAGTAGGTGAGGCTGCAGGATATGATAGGATTACAGTCGAAATGCTGAAGGCTGGACAGGGCATCATAGTTGGTCAGTTGCAGCGGTTATATAACTTGTGTTGAAGTACCGGCCGAGTACCTAATGACTGGACCACAGCTGTAGTTGTGCCTTTTTATAAAGGAAAAAGCTCGCAACAAGACTGCAAAAACTATAGAGGCATAAGCCTTCTCAGCATTGTTGGCAAATTGTATGCAAAGGTACTTTATGAAAGAGTTATGAAAGTAACCGACAAGAAAATATGGGATGTACAAGCGGGATGCCGAAAGGGTTTGGGATGCACGGATCAGGATTTTTCCTTGCGAAGCATAGCCGAAAAATTTTTGGCCAAAGGCCAAAAGGTCTATTGCGCATTCGTGGATTTGGAAAAGGCTTACGATAAAGTGGTGAGGAATGAAATGTGGTTGGTGCTGTCAATGAACAGGGTGGACAGCAGCCTCATTCGAGCTCTGAAATCCCTTTATGAGGATTCTAGAGCTTGTGTGAGGATAAACGGGGCATACACTGACTGGTTTACCATCGAGAAAGGTGTTAGACAGGGGTGTTAGACAGGGGTGTGTAGCGTCGCCGTGGCTGTTTAACCTCTTCATGGACAGTTGTTTGCAAGATTTAAAACATAGTGACTGCGGATTAAGGATGAATGGGTTACTCGTCAAATGCCTCCTTTATGCTGATGATCAGGTTATACTTGCATCTTCAACGGAGGAATTGCAGGAGATGGTAACAATCATGCATCGTGCGTTAGAGAGGAAAGGAATGAAAGTGAATGTAAGTAAAACGAAAGTTATGGTTTTTGAAAAGGAGGAATGCGTTACGGCTTGTAATGTTTTGATCGATGGACAGCGAGTGGAGCAAGTGAATGAGTTTGTTTACTTAGGTACGTTGTTTACAAGAGATGGTAAGAATGAAGCAGTTATTGAAAGGAGAGTTAATGCAGGTAATAGTGTGAATGGAGCTCTGAACGCGTTTATGAACAGTCAAAACGTGTCCAAAAAGGCACGTTTGGCTGTACATAGAGGTGTGTTAGTGCCTACCCTTATGCATGGTAGTGAAAGTTGGGTATGGCAGAAGAGATTTGAAAGTAGAATAAATGCTGTAGAAATGAGAGCACTGAGAAGTGTGTGTGGTGTGTCTTTGACCGACGGAGTAAAGAATTGTGTGATACGAGATTGGTGTGGGGTAAAAGAAGATGTAGTGGCAAGCATTGAGAAGGGCATGTTGAGATGGTTTGGGCACATAGAGAGGATGGATGACGATAGACTGACAAAGAAGATATATAAGGCAAGTGTGAATGGAACAGGACAAAGGGGAAGACCTAGGCGAACCTTCTCTGACTAGATTGGAGACATCCTGAAAAAAGGACAAGTCAGAAGTACCCTTAACAGAAGAGCATGCATGGTAAACTTGATGGGAGTGAGTGAAGCAAGTGAGGTATGTCAGGATCGTTGCAAATGGCGTTCCGTAGTCTCTGCCTACCCCTCCGGGAAACAGGCGTGAGTCTATGTATGTATGTACGTATGTCAAAAGTGTTTATTATAGGAATAAAATTAAAGAGCCTTAATCAATAATTACTTTTGACTTCAATCTTCAACTTTAATATTTACTCAGATATTGTTTGTTGTCAAGAATTCAAGGAAGCCTTTTTGTTTGAAGTTTTAATAAGAGTACTAGCAGCTACTTTAACAAATTCCTTTAAATATAAAAAGGGGAAGCTAATTAGAAGTTTAATTTTTCCTAGGATTATGCGATGGATAATTAGGATTTAGCTCTAACAAAGAAATTCTGGATGAGCTATTTCTTGCGAACTTTTGCTACGATTACTCTTTTTTCCTTAATTATAATTATAAGACCTTAAGCCAAACATTTTACTAACTTGACACATCAACGTGAACCACTGATAGAACGTTTGGAAACATAGTACCATTCTGAATACGGTACTTAGTTAAATATTTGATACCTCTTCATCAATAAAATATTCAAATGTAAAGTATTCTTGTTAATTCAGAGCTATTCCAATATCTTCATGACACCCTGGACTCTCAAGAAAAACAGCATATCTTGGATCACCCAGGGTTATAAAGAGTGGCCACGAGTTTTGTTGCCCCTTCTTTTTCGTGGTACTACCTATTGCTTTGCGAACGAGGCAGTAAATGTAAATGTAGAAGCAATTTCAAAAAGTGACGTTCATATGCGTCACTCTGTGACCTAGATGAATAAATTATTTTGACTTTATAAATGTAATTATTTTACTGAAATGGTGTGTCGATATAATAATTACATGCCTAATTTAAAAATAATAGGCGTGTTTATCGTCCGTGTGGTGATGGATTAAGAATACGGATTGTCACCACCCCATATCATCCCATGGGTGTCGTAAGAACCCACAGAGGTAGCATATCATGCATAGAACAGCACTGTAGGAGAAGAAAACTTGATACAAACCCTATACCAACCCGTTGGACCAGCGTGGTATATTAGGCCAATTCCTCCTTTCAAAGGAGAGGCCTAGTCCAGCAGTGGCCTGTTAAAGGCTGATGATGATGAGACGTGTTAATTATTATTTGACTAAACATAAAGCATGACTGAAAATCTCTCATTTATCCAGTTTTGATAACAATAAAATTGACTCTGATATATCTTATCGTATTAAACTGAATTACAGAAAGATATATCCCTACGCACTATGATAATCTGTTGGTATTTAAAAACTTTGAAGGACAAGGAAGGACTTGACGTTGATAGGACTTTGTCACAAGCTTTTGACTAACAATACACACAGAAACTAAAAGCCAGTACGAAAGTAGGTAAATCCCTATTAAAATAACTATCACTTGATTTTTTTTTATTCTTTATTTCACAGAAAAAAACACTTTTAAATACAAATACAAAAGCGCCAAACTATATATACAGTTTTTTGGCGTAAAAGGCACTGTAATGAGTTATACATTACATACATTACATAGTATTTTTATTATTACAATGTATTTTCAAACAACGAATATTTGAAACTGGATAATTATATCCATTGCGATATTTCATTGCGAAATGATACATTCCACCAATAGTATGACCTATAAAAATTCAAACGAAAATTGCATTCGGCAATTTACAAAAATAGTAGAAACAAGCTCATTCAGAAGTTCTCAGTCCAGTTAGTTTATCTATTGTTTGTGTAGCCGCTTCCACGTTGTCTTTGTTTTAATCAGAAGTTTTATGATCCCCGATAAAATGTTGTGCCTGCACTACAACTGAGCCACAATAACGATTGAAACTTTTTTTCTATAGGACAGCTTTCCGTGCTGTAAACGTCAAAGTATTTGGACGGCAAATTCCAAGAATTTTAAACACGGAATGGAATAAAGCAATATGGGCTCTTCGTAGGTTTTATTCTCTATACCTACGTGATTCCGCTCTGCAAGCTTGAACGGTTAATTTAATAATTTGTCATTAAAATTATTTTTACAGTTTGTTATGGTAATGTGAGTCCATATCTTTATTTATACATCCTAACAGTTTATTTATAAAAAGCTTAACAAAGTAATTTGAATTAAAAACATATTTAGAACAAAGGAATTCCAGTGTGATCGTAGACTATAATCGAATACGCAATTATAGTTAGTGTGATTTGAATATCTAGTTTCTTCTCAGGCTGTGTGGCTTGGCACGAGAACTGGAAGACCTCAGTCGCTATATTCAGATAAGTCTGCCTTTATTGCATCGTTATGACATTTTTGTCAAATCTTTCGAGCGATAGCTTAAATTTAACATTGATAGTGGACACTTAAAAATATGACATTTTCGATAAGACGCTATATTTGTTAGAAAGGTAGTTGTTAAAAACGAGTGAGTGAAGTCTAATTTTCGAAGTAAGATTATTCCATATTCCTTAAATTGCAAAGGTTACACAGTGTATTCAGCATTGTGGAAGGTGTCGATAATTCATTTTCTCAAGGAACATATTATTTTTCACGTGAAAAATCATCTTTTTAGCCGACTGTTCTGTAAAATTCATTGATTCTACGTAGAAAATCGTAAGTTTTTCTAAGAATGAAAAAAATAAAATGTGATATTTTGCATACAATATATTAACAACCCTTTCTTTAATACCCATTCTATTTAAAGCAATAAAAAAATCCCCGATAAAAAATTAAAGTTGTCAGCCACGACAACTTTAATTTTTTACATTGCAAGTAAGATGAAGGACAATGAAAGAATTCTCCAAAACTCTGGCTGAGCTCCGTTTCACTGAATTTAGACAAAACTTTTAGCTACTGCTGCCTGCCCACTTTCTAAATTCACCGTTTGCATTTGACAAGACGATTTATGAATATATTTACATTTTTCCTTTAAAACTTCCCCTTTTTGTTCTGAAATACTCTTGACACAAAGTTTTGCAATTATTTTAAAAGATTTGAGACTTGTAAAAAAGAGAGTTCTTAAAAATTGTTTAATTTCTCGTTTTTTTGAAGCTGCTTGTTGATAAACATGTCTTTCCTGGAGACTGAAAGTCTTTCCTTAAAAATAGTTTACAAACTAAACCTCGTTACGTGGTTTAGACTAGAAAGAAGAAAGAAAGAAAGAAAACTCATTTATTCTGTATATGTTCATAAAAACAGAAGCAAACATAAACACTTAACAACTAACTTAACCTATACATAATCGGTTCCCAACTCAGCATATGCCATCTTGTGACACAAAATGGCGCTGATATTCTGTTGGGACCGTTATATAAATAAATAAAATACATGTATTACGGACTTCCACAAATAGTAATAATAATATATATACATGCTGTACAATAGCAAAATCTTAATATCTAAATTTGCTATATCAATAGGGAAGACTACTGCCAAGTCAAACCACCAGATGGCGGTATCACCGACTACAAACTCGTTTAGACTTCAAACTTTGGATGCGCGATCTCATTATCTCATCTCAAACAAGTCACTAAAATAGAAACATTGTACCATTTTTATTGTTATTGTTATTTACGTATATGTGAACTGTTTTGTCTATATAAATAAGTAAAGATATATTGTTGTCTTGTTGATGACAATATTTGAAAAGCGCGCTACGAAAGTTTGATTACTGTAGTTGCTTGTGCCGCCATCTGCGTCGAGCTTTACGCAATGTTCCCTATGGACAATCGATAAGCTGCCACCATGGTCGTACTCCATGGCTTTTTGTTGTCTGTGCACGCGCCGATCGCGCGGAGTTTGAAAGTTAAAATTAGACGCCAAGCCAAAGTGACAATGGTGGAAACTACCAATAATAATTTTGAGACATTTTTAATTACATTACGTTTAAAACATGTTTAATTGTGAAACATTACAATATAATTATAACGTTATCGTCGACCTATTCATCGGATTATTTGCCTAGTGTGTCTTCAGTGCGTCACAGCATTATTATTGTAATGGGATGGGAGTACATAACACAGTTTTGAGCCGAGTAAATAGAAATCCTGAAACTCACAAGCAAGTAACTGGCCTTGGGAGTTATGTACCTATATGTAACAAATGCGTTTCTGGCCGATTGGGTGACAATACAGTCATACAGTGATAATAATCTGGATTGTTTTGCTGTGTCGAGGTGAGATTAAAGCTGAAGCTGTTGTAGGGTTCTTAAAGGTGGCGGCAGGTCATTCCAACAGTGAGTTGCAGTTATTTTGAAACTACCACGAAATGCAGCTGTTCGGTGTCTAGGCGGAACCAATAGGTAAGTAGACCCTCTCGTGTTATGTTTATTCAGATTGCTGGACCATGTGAGTTTATTGTAGAGGCATGTCGGCCTACCTGTAGACACAACACCGAAAAGAAGTGAGGCTAGGTGTAATTGCCTGCGAGATGACATCTTTAAGATCCTATTTTTATTCAGAATGGGTGTGATATGTGAGTGTTGTGGTACATTGAAACAGAATCGTGCACAGGCATTTTGCACCCGCTGTATTAACCTTTCAGTTCGGTTTAGCAGACAGGAACCATAATTCGACAGCATAATTCAACTTGGACAAGATCAATGTTTCACATAAGAGAATACGTATATCTTCACTAATGTAGGGTCGAATCTTATACAGTAGCTTTAACCTATAAAACAATTTTTCACTGCCTCCGCAATATGAGTTTCAAAGTGCAGGCACTGGTCAAATATAACACCTAGGTTCCGAGCCTCAAGTACCTGTTCTATTTCACAACCTTTGATCCTCACACCCAGTTCACACTCCTGCACTCTGCTCACCATTTCCCTAGTGCCAATGAACAAAAACTTAGACTTATTTGGATTTAGTATTAGAGAATTTCTCCTCGCCCAGTCTGATATTGTGTCTAATTCTTTATTTATTTCGCCCACAGACTCAGAGCAGCTCTTCGGCCTGCAAGAGACATACAATTGGATATCGTCAGCATACAGATGGAATCTAGCTTGCGTTATAGTTCTACCTAGGTCTGCTGTGTAAATGATGAACAGAAGTGGGCCTAAAATTGATCCCTGGGAGACACCTCTCACCACTGAACCGAGTGAAGATGTTGACTTGCTACCATCAATTTCCGTCACCTGAACAAGCTGATATCGATTACTCAGATAGCTAGCAAACCAGTATATAGAATTGTGATCACATCCATAGTATGCAAGCTTTGAAAGAAGAAGAGGTACACTGATACAATCAAATGCCCGGGAACAGTCCAGCAATGCAAGCAGCGTCCCCTTGACCTGGTCTCTGTCCTCCAGGATGTTATCCACAACATCAATTAAGGCTGTGGTCGTACTGTAACCCACCCGAAAGCCAGATTGTCTTTCAGATAGAACATTATACTCCTCAATATATTGCCTTAATTGTAGACAGACCACTTTCTCCAGTATCTTGGATATACATGGCAAAAGACTGATTGGTCGTAGATCTTTAATACTGTGTAGATTGGCCTTTTTAGGAATGGGCCTAATTATTGCAGTCTTCCATAAGTCAGGGAAGGTCGAAGATGTAATTGATCTGTTGACAATACCGGTGATAACCAAAAGTGTATGCGGAAGTGTCAAGACCAACATGTCAAGAGATATACCATCAATCCCCAGGGCACTAGATCGGAGCCCACGAATTACTTTAAGGACAGCTTCTTCAGTAGTGGGTTGAAGCTGGAAGCACCCTGAACTATAGCGGTTAAATTCGAAGTAAGTTAACACCGAAATAGTGACCTCACCACTGCCAGGGACATCAAGAAAGTGCCTATTTTTAACTTCGGGGTCATTACAATAGTAAGGTAACTGGCAATTATTTTTATTTTTATAATTTGCCACTGATTTGATACTATTCCATAATAGTGACTTGACTAGTGTCAGTTTATTTAGAAGTACTGACGAACTCTAACGACTGTGAAAGATCTTTATGATTACCGGGACCGACGACTTAACGTGCTCTCCGAGGCACGGGACAAGCGATAATTAACAATTTAATACGCACATAACTCCGAAAAGTCATTGGTGCGCACCGTGGATTCTAACCCGATAACCTCTACATTGCCACCCAGAACAGAAACCCTTAAATAACCTCTTTACACTAGTCTAAAACACACCAGCACTTAGCACCAACTTTTTTTCCGATTAGAAAACTTCTACCGAAGGGGTGAGAGTTGTGTACAGAATTAGCCGTGCACGGACCGAGCTGTCCAAAGTTTGGCGTCGGGTTCAGTCCCTCCAATTACCAACGAATTACTTTACTTATTCCCCGTTGTTTTATAAATTTGCCTTCACGGCTCGAGTGTGATATTATAAATTATAAATTATTTCTGTTTCGTAAAAAGGTTATTTGTATTTTGTTTAATTTCAAGTGTTAAAATTATTTTGAGTCCTTATTTTTTCAGCTAGTAAACTCACAGTTCAAACATTTAAATAACTTTCTTTAATGCTGCTAGTTTTTGTGAATGATAAATAAAAAAAAGGTTTTACATTGATAAGTATTTACATACATACATACATACGTAAACTCACGCCTTTTTCCCGTCGGGGTAGGCAAAGACAACGGAACGCCACTTGCTTCATCCTTACAGACCTCACGCGCTTCTTCTACACTCATTACTCTTTTCATACATGCTCGCCGGTTTCGGGTACTTCGGACCTTGCCGTTTTTTAGGACGTCCTCAATTTGGTCGAGGAATGTCCGACGAGGCCTGCCGCGACCGACTTGCCCACACACATTTGCCTTATAGATCCGATTCGTCATTCTTTCTTCACTCATTCGCTCCACGTGTCCAAACGACTTCAGCATTCCTTTTTCAATCCTAGTCATGACATCTTCTTTCAGACCGCTATTCTCTCGTATACTTACATTCGGAATTCTATCAATCAGTCTCACTCCACACATACTACGCAGTGATCGCATCTCAACTGCGTTAATTCTACTTTCATGCTTCTTCTGCCATACCCAACTCTCACTTCCATACATGAACGTGGGGACAAGCACTCCATTATGAACCGCCAATCGCGCCTCTTTTGATACAGTCTGGCCGTTCATAAAGGCATACAGAGCTCCATTTACACGATTGCCCGCAGTCACTCTCCTTTCAATATCTTCATCACATTTTCCGTCTCTTGTAAACACGCTACCCAAATATACAAATTCTCTAACTTGGTCTACTTTTTCATCTTCAATCACAATATTACACTCAGTTAAACTTTCATCTTTTTCAAACACAATCACTTTCGTCTTTCTTGCATTCATTTTCATACCTTTAGCTTTAAAGCTCTCATTAATGCAGTCCATCATTTCTTGCAACTCATTTGCCGATGATGCAAGAATTACTTGATCATCGGCGTACAACAGGCAGTTAACACGCAAATCTTCCATATCGATCCCACATTTATTTTCTCTCATATCATTCATGCAGCTATCCATGAACAAGTTGAACAACCATCGAGAAGCTTGACACCCTTGTCTGACAGCCTTGGAGATCTTAAACCAGTCCGTATAGGCACCATTAATTCGGACGCAGGCTCTAGAACCCCTATACAGGGATTTCAGACCCCTTATTATAAAGCTGTCCACCCCATACGTCCTTTCTATTCACCCTATCATAAGCCTTTTCCAAGTCTATGAACGAAGTATAAGTACAAAAAAAATATTCGGTCAGCAGAGCTGTCAAAAGTACCGCAATGAAACTCATCACTATCACTAGGTACATAGTATAAAACAAAGTCTGTCTTCTGTCTGTATGTCCTTATGTATGCTTAAATCTTTAAAACTACGCAACGGATTTTTAAGCGGTTTTTTTAATAGATAGAGTGATTTAAGAGGAAGGTTTATACGTATAATTGACGCGGGCGAAGCCACTGGCAACGTCTAGTTTCATCATAAATATAAAAAATATCTATAGGTTTGGTAACGATGCTCCATTAGTTATTTTTATTTCTTAATAATTACGCGATTACGACATGTCACAAAAATATTAGTATACATAATATTATTTATATCTATTGTGAAAATTGGTGTTAAACAAAGTGCAGTTATATTTTTTCTTTTGTGATGGAATGAGCTAATGTATCTATCCACCAAATAAAGCAATTTCCTGCGTCACAAAACGTCTTCAAATTTAAGCTGGCCTTTATGTTAAACTGATATTATTTAGCTCCGTAGAGAGTCTAGCTAATTAAGTACTAAAATATTTACATAAACGTCATATAAACAGGCGCTTTAGCTAAGAATAAATTAGTCAAACGGAAATGTTTGAAATGACGAAACGCTAAGTAGAGAAATATCACATTAAGTTTTAATCAGTTACGGGCGAGCAATGTGCCCTTTTAAAATTACAAGCCATAATGAGTCTGAATGTACTTTAAAAGAAAATTCCATTACATTTTAGAGCCGGCAACCCAAATATGAAGCTTTCAATTGGTTAAAAACGTATTCAAAATGTTTATCAGATTATTTGTGTCATATTTAGCATAATAGATGTTTATCCTAAACTCTGGTTTGTGTCCATTACACGTTTGATGTTTTATTATGCTAGGTTTTTCTCTTTTATACTTGTACTGTACTTCTCAAGTACTAGAAACGCGCTACTTACAGCATCTATAGGTTGGCCAAACCGGTGTTGTGCCATCCTCTAAAAGAATACCTATCGATACAGTGAATGTGGTGACGGATATTAAGTTATTCCGTGTGATGACGGATTAAGAATACGGAATGTCACCACCCCGTATCATCCCCTGGGTGTCGTAAGAGCCGACAGAGGGAGCATATTACTCAGAGAACAGCGTTGTAAGAGAAGGAAAACTTGATACAAACCAGCGTGGTATAGTAGGCCAATTCCTCGTTTCAAATGAGAGGCCTGTCCAGCAGTGGACTGTTTAAGGCTGATGATGATGATTGACAGTGAATGAGAGCGTCAGTATCCCGAATCCGACTTCCCATGAACTCTTCCTTACTTCTAGGTAAAATGAGAAGATGCAGATATGAGAGAAAATGGCGAGTTAATCATGTGCAGTTGGCAAATACACGGTTGATGCCTGATTGGCGCTTTTGGCGTATAAGAGCTATAATTAGCGTCCATAATACTGGCTTGTTTGAAGCCCTTACAAGCAGAGGCTTACTTGACTACTTTATAAAAATTACCTTAAAGCTCTACCCGACACAGTAACCAAACTCAATACTCGAAATTATATTACACCTAAGAAAATTTAAGGTACAAAACAGTCCAACATTAACATTTAACAGAAGGATAAACGACATTAATACCAAAGTAATGACTTGTGTTTAATATGCTATTAAAGCGAAAATTTGTCACAGAATTTTAATTTTAAAATACATCATTCCTTTTACAAGATAAAGAGGGTACCTGTCTTAAGACGTCGAGGGTCGCTTTTATTCAGTAATTCGACTGGCAACACTCTAAATGTGGGATTAAATTGCTCGGGTCTTGGGGCAGGAAAAATGTATGAGAACTAAGACAAGTAATTAATGGCAGGGGATAATTCCCGACCTCTTGGTTGCGTACTTATTTCTTGATGGGGTGCTTCGTAGGAAAAATTGTAAACAGCTTCATCTGCTAATGACTGAGTAAATTAGTTATGCTTTTACTTTAGTTTGTTTGTTTATATGTTGGGTATTTGTTGAAGACTCGACTTTTAGAAGAATGAATTATGTTTTAGATTGTATTGTTGGTTTAGATTTTTCCTTTTCCGTTTGTAATAGTATGATATATTATAAAATATGAAATGTAATATTCAGTTCTAAAAGAATTTGCTTCTGTATAAAGTTGACCTCACAAAAAGTGCTATGTTATGCACACTATGTACATAGGATACAGTTGCCTAATACGAGGTATTATTAGCTTTAAAAATTACTTTCATCTTCACATACAATAAAAAGTGTATATTATTGGAGGGGAGCTTACAACCCGCTGAACAGCATTGTGGCTAGTTGAATACAAATGGTAGTCACCGTCTCGTCTTCGACTTGCGTTTAACGGTTATTTGGCGTGGAATTTTACGAACACCTGTATGGCAGTTAACTCTGGTTTGCTTAATCAAACGGTCAGAAAAATCCACATGAGGTATTTGGGCGGGGAGGAAAGTACCATTTTGAAGGATGATATGACAAGGAATCACGTCCGCAGAGCTCCGCTGTTACGAGATTCCTTGATGACGAATTTAGGACACTCAACAGACCAGGGTAAGCATTGTTTGCGGATTTGATTAGTGCTGTTGTATGAAACCTCGCACATGTAATTACCTAACATCCTCCTGCTACTCCTGCTCGCTTTTGTTTACAACATTTCTGGTTATGCAATAGATTTAACATTACACATTAGTAACTATAAAAATAAATAATGTTTTAGTAACCTGTTTAATTTGTTTGGGTTAGTATTTTTGTACAGCGTGGTAAGTTTTCCTTCACGTTCTTATAATATTATTGCAATGCATTCTGAGAATGGAGTTCCTCCCCCTGTTTCTTGAATACATCAAAATTTTCCTATCTTCACTAATCAGATCAAATGTCAATCAACTATTGTCGGAAAGCTCTACCATCTATAAACATAAAGAGAAACTTTAAACGATTATTGCAGCGTTACTATATTTGAGGTTTCCGTTACACACCGAATACAAAAGTAATCTTTTAAATCGACCGAACAGACCTTCGTGGTTACGAAAGCAATACAATAAACTGCAATTTATTCACATGAAGCACCTTCCTTACCGATGCAAACTGTTATTGGTGAGGCCTGAAGCCAAATCTCACGGTACACAATCAAGGCTACGCCAAATAAAGTACTAGGTTGTCATAAAACCGAAGCTAGTGATACGAGCGGCCGATCTAAGCTGATGTTTGCGTACTGGCCGCTCCATTGGGCACCTTGCCAGCCTTACTATATGACACCATACTTCGGAAATGAATTGTGTATTAGATTACGCTACTTCAGGCACAATCGGAAGTGGAAAGATTTACTAAGACTGTAATAATATTATTGCAGTTCGTAAAAAATTTCAAACTTAATTGAATATTGTTTGGAGTTGCGTGCCGGATAATTTAGTTGAGTGAATTATTAAATTAGGTGTAAGGACGATAGTGTTAATGTCCAAAAGTCTTTGTAATATTTCGGTGAAACATAAAATAAGTTATTGGTATTACTAGGTATTGATATTATAATGTTTCAGTAAAACTGTCCATTGCAAGTTTAGCCGTCTTTATTATAAATTGCAAAAATAACGTAACAAGATTTAGGATGTATTGTCCGAGTTAGCAATTCCTATGTAACGATAACGAGGTATATAAAAAGCATTCAATCAGTGGAGACAGGAGATTAAATTGCTCTCATTTATGTTGTTATTAAAGAAGCGGCGAAATGAAGCGTACATTGATCCACTTGGATTGGAATGGCCTTGGCTTAAAAGGTCAAACTCAAACTCAAATATGTTTACTTCCATAAAAATGTAAAAAATTTTTGAACACGTCAGAAAGTCATACAAATATAAAAAATAAAAAAGTAACTTTAATTGCATATTAACATAGTTGAGCATTGAAAAAAATGCCTGTTCAGAAAGTAGAGCCTCGTGAGAAGAATCAGGCAAGAAACTCCGGCCATTTAGGTAACCTACGAACATTTCAGATTAATAACTCTACTGGACTGTAACAATCGTACAAGTTTCAGGTGAAACTAAATATAGCACAGGTACGATCGAAACAATTTACAAGTTTATACCTGATTTTATGGATCCTATCCGTGTATTCCTTTGATGTAACCAGCCTTGTCTGTCGTACGAAATTACTGGAATTCATTGTCGTTTTATGGTAGTTGGCATTATGTTTTAGTAAGTTCTGAAATTGGCGTCACTCTCGTGGTTTGTCAATAAAAAATATCTCAGTTATTTAATAAACCAGATAATAAACAGTCTGGCAATTTTTCAGATTTTATTGATAAATAAAAATATCTAGCATACAAGCTTTTGCATTCCTAACAATGGAAACATATGTATATATGTATAACTGTGAATATTAAATACAACACTTCGAAATTGGCCAGTCCGGCAAGCGAACCTGCATCATAGTTTTCACTGTTTAAGCCACAAATCATTTCCTGGATATTAGCACAAAGGTTCCAACACATACTGATCAGACTTGTATTCGATATTTTGAATATAATTAATCATAAGAAAAATAAAAATACGTAAATATGGTACTACTAACATAGTATGTAATGCCAAAAACTTAGTAAACATTTTGAAACCAAAAACTCGCTTGAACTTCTTCAAGATTCTTTCCATTTTATACAAAAAGAACTTTTCTAAACAGCGCTTAAAGGCTGCTTCATATAAAATATGCATCCCGTAATCACTTTCGCTTGTAATAAAACTCTTACTAAGATAATACTTGGAACATTAACGGTGTAAACATACCCGATAATTTATCTATACGACACTGTAATTCTAAACGCAGATATGAACTGAGATTTTCTGAGACCCCATTAAGGCTTTGCAGGTACGGTTTAAGTTAATGTAATTACTTTGTCTAAAGTTCTCTGAGATATTCTTAGTTGATAATAATAAAGGTAACCCCTCAGATAGTTTCGTCAGTCATAAACGCTGGTTGATACTTTCTATTGTATATGAACGTGATTGTATATTGCCTGATTTTAGAAGTGAAGGTATTTAATAACTATTTGCTGCGATCTTAGCAGATCTCCTTTATGTTATTCTAATATTGAATCAAAATGACTGCTGTCTTTAACGGCTCTCTGAGAAACGAGGCGAGCAATAATTAACAATTCAAATATAGGACAATATCGAAATAAAATACGGTGGTTTATAAGACGACGCTAGAGCTCATCCTGAGCCACTCAGATACTTTTTATCGAAATATATAAACACAACTGCAGGGCTACAAACATTTTTACTGATATTCATTTGAAACTACCTTTTTGCAATCGGTTAAAAAAGAAGTGGTATTATCCTAATCAAAAGAGAAATAAATAAGTTGGTAGTAGTAGATTCTTGCTGGAACCATCCAAGCTTTACTACTCCTAACTTATTAGTCGCATAAAATCAGTATAGTACTTCATGATTAAGTCAGACATGCAACTGAGTTTGTTGTTCATCTTACCGAGACATGAAACGTGATCCTAATTACAAATTCGTTATCACACGAAGAAATCTGCCAGACAACCAAATAAAATGCTTCTTCAAATTGTTTGACAACAAATAATTATTTCGTCGAAGTAATAAGAAAATGAGATTGGATTTTACGTCTACTTGTAATGGAATCTCCTATAATGAACAAGATGGAGATAGATACTTATTTATTTTTACGTCATGATAATTTATTATCTACTTTTTAAGTTAAAGCTTAGTTATACTGGCAGCGTATATGTAGGCAAGTGGAACATTCTGCATTCTCTATAAATATCTTTAAGTACAATTCTTCTATACGTGTTTCTAACCTAACTCCTCCCAAATGGCTTGGCCAATTTAGATAAAAAATGTGAGAATTTTAATGGGTTCATGGATGGTTCAAAAATAGATGCGATTGGTGCTGCAGCCGGTGTCACAAATCACGAAAGTTTGAGTTGCAGGATAGACAAGACGACGTCTGGTGGGTTCCCTAGAATTGACTTTAATACTTATATACTTAGTAGAAGATATTCGCAGCTACGCAAACACATTTTTCACGGTACAGTGGTAAATCTTTTCTAAATGCACCCCTGCAGCACATGAGTAGACAAACGGAACAGAGACACAGCTTCATACAACAGCGCGAATCGGTTGCACTACTACAAGCACGCAGCTTATGTGTGCGTGATCACTGGCCGCTTGTCGTGTACGCGGCGAGACTGGAAAGAACCGGTTTACGTAGACACAAGCAGTTGACAATCTTAGGGTTATTACCACGCACGTTGTTTGTTTTGTACGTTGCAAGTTTTAATATTTTAATGTAAAAACGTGGTGTTTTATTATTAATAATGGTTGTTTATTGTACTGTGTGTATGAATAATACTAGATGAAATAATACAGTCATTATAAATATTTTAACGATGGTAACGTACAATTGGGTTTTTTAATTAGGTATACCTCCTGATAATTTTGTCGCATTTGTTGAATTGCTCGAGCAAAAGTTTCGCGAATATTTCGATCTTGAAATAAATATTGTCAATGTTGGCAACGAAATACTTAACATGTTTGCATGTTGTCCACCAGGATATCCTAGCCCAATCCCCCAGAGGATCCTCATGAACTCATTAGTTGTGAAATTGTGTAAAAGCAATTAATGTTTACAAAACCAATGACTATCAGTGATCAGCCATCGATAGGGATTACAAAAAGCAGGTGCATGCAATTTTCGACCTTATTGACGTAACCCAGAATTTATAATTTTATTAACGTATCAATGTCAGAAAGCAGGAAATACAAAAAAAGGTCCGTCATGAATTGTCAATAAGGTCTAAAATCGCATGCACCTGTTTTTTTGTAAGCCCTATCGATGGTTGATCATTTTATAGTCATTTGTTTTGTAGACGTTCATTTGTCTTACACAATTTCTTTTTATACATATTTTAGGTACCTATCCCCGCGGTAAAACTAGTGGCACATAATAGCTAAAGGAGATTTCTATGTTTATTAGCAAAATAGATCATATTACCAGGAAATATTCAACACTATTAGTGGTATCGTTGGGAATGTCAAATAAATCACGTCGTCACGTCGTGTCCTTGGTAACAAATGTATATTTTTATTCCGTGCTTTTAAAAGTTTCAGGTGCATGCCTTTTTTGGTTCCACTCGCTATTTTATTTAGAACTGTATTTCTGCCGTATAGCGAATCCGTCGAGTCCAAGAATCTGCCCAATCCACGAATCTGTCGAGTTGGGAATCTGCCAAATCACGAATCTGTCCAATCCAGAATCTGTCGTATACCGAACAAGCGATTTGTCTTAAGCTATTGTGACAACCCTACCAAAATAGGTAACAAATTTACAAGCTCTTAAGAAGCTGTCTCTCTGTTCGATTTATTTACTCATGTGCCTGCAGTCCCTAAATATATGTATTTACTGTTACTTATCTCAAATTTCAGCTTCCTGCGCCCTATAGTTTTGGCTGCGCGTTGGCTGTCACTCAGTCAGTAACGCAAGACCTTCATATGTACAGTAAAAATAATAATATATTGAAATTTTAGTTTTGAATAAGATCCGCCAAAAATCATGCCTAATGCGTGAGTATGAAAACATTTTTCAAGGAATAATCGTAAGAATGGAAGGATGCCTAAAAGTGTAAGGGTTCCTAAAAGCGCTAAGAAAAATTATCATACTTTTATCCCAAGTTAGGTAGAATAATACTGATGTTTTAGGTACGTTTCTACTTGCTAACGTATGCGGAGTGCTTTATATTGTTATAACCTCTTTTAGGAGTTTTAAGAACCAATGAGGTTTTTCTGAATTAAGCAGTTGTTACATACTTTTATTTTAAACTAGCTGACCCAGCAAACTTTGCTATTATTTATTTTAATATACATACATACATACATACATAGACTCACGCCTGTTTCCCCGAAGGGGTAGGCAGAGGCATATTAAACGCCCACTTTTCGCCAGTGTTTTGATCCCACGTAATAGGTGGCGAGCCTATTGCCGCTTATCGGGATATTTTGTTTGCCAGAGCCTCGTCCGCTGATTGGCAGGTGCACCACTTGCAGGTGAGGTTGGCTTGGGACCCTAAGATCTTGGTGGGAACCCTTTGCACCCCTAAGATCTTTATTTAAATATTTTGATATATAAACATATCTTCGCCTGACAATAACGAACACATAAAAGAAAATTTATCCAATTTGGTGAGTGACCAGTCACAAAAACTATGGATACGTAAGGATCTGTGACAGTCATTACGAGGAGTTAATACCATCAGTAGCATGTCTTGGCTTGCCGACCGGCAAAGTTAGGTTGGCAAAGTTGAGCAACGCTTGCATAGGTCTCCACTTGGCTGCGTGACTGCTTTTTTATCGACATGAGCGGCACTTAGGTACATTAGAGCTATACCGTGCTTTAGGGGGCACGTAAATATGTCAGTTCCGTTTTTGTCTCTTGACAGGAATTTTCAAAATCTCGTTAGGCTACGTTGGAGGCCCTTGGGCAGTTTGAAAATTCTGATACGCACACTTACACGAAATAAAGAATACCTACAAATAACCTGACGCTGGTCTAAACTATAGACTATAATACAGGTTACTCTCTCTTTTTTTACGGTAAATGAGCAGGCGTACCATGGACACAAGCAACACCACAGGAGTCACAAGTGCGTTGGCACCCCTTGGGGTGAGGAAAAGGAATAGGATGAGGAGTGGTATGAGGGAGAAGGAATAGGGGATAGGCTCTCCGGCACTCTCACTCATCGAACGAAACGCAACAGTTTAAGTAGTGTTACTTTACGTCGATTTTTTGTGAGATGGTAGTATCTTCCCGGTCGAGCCGGCCAATTCATGCTGAAATCAGCAAGGCTATACTACCTGAAAACTACTACAACCACACACATGTGGGGCCAGGCCATCGAAAGATACGGCGAAGCAATTGCTGTTTTGCTCGATATCTCAAAGGCCTTTGACAGGGTCTGGCATGATAGTCTCATAAGAAAGCTTCCGTCTTTTGGCCTACCCACTGGTGTCTGCACTTGGATATCAGATTTCCTGAGGGACCGATCTATTCGGGTAGTCGTTGATGGCTGCTCGTCGGATCAATTGGCAATTAATGCCGGAGTCCCTCAGGGATCAGTTCTCTCCACAACCCTATTTTTGCTTCATATCAACGATCTGTTGAAACCCGGTACCTTTGGGTATGCAGATTACAGCACGATGGTAGAGAGATATATGTCCAATGCTCGAGCCAGTGGAGCGCAAATACAATCACGCAGGGAAGGAAGGATCGAGCGGATGAACTTGTCTTTAAAGGCGGTCTCCGATTGGGGTGATGCCAATCTTATGCCAATATTCTCGGCAAAACGGAGCCCATTTGATCTGGTTCCGACATTCCAAGACTTGTCCGTGCCGATAACTGACGACCTTGAGCTTCTTGGTGTCTCGTTGACCACAACCCTAAATTTTGGCCCCTATATAGAGGCCAAAGCTCAACCAGCTGGCAAAAACCTGGGAATCCTTAACAGGGTGAGGCAGTACTTCACGCCGGAACAATTGCTCAATCTATATAAAGCACAACTCCGGTCCTGCATGGAGTACTGTTCGCACCTCTGGGATGGTTCCGCCAAGTATCATTTATATACATTGGAGTCAATTGAGAGAAAAGCCAGAATCATCGGCGATGACCAATTGGTTGACGCAGGAGTCCAAAGCCTGGAGCATCGCCGTAGTGTCGCCAGTCTATCGGTATTCTATTGGATACATTTTGGAGAGTGCGCAGAGGAACTACAGAATCTGATTCCTCCTTCCTCTTTTTCCAACGAACAACCAGACTAATGAGTCAGCGTCACCGTTACATGGTGGATATCCCACTTATACGCACGAAGCGCTTTGCTTCTTCCTTTCTTAAGCGTACCGCCAAGGTGTGGAACTCTTTATCCGAGTCTGTGTTTCCTGATGAGTACAACCTGGGTGTTTTCAAGTCACGAGTGAATAGGTACCTTCTAGGTAAGCGTGCTCCATCTTAGACCATATCATTGCTTACCATCAGGAGAGATCATAGTCAAACGCTAACCTATCGGTAAAAAAAAAAATAGGTGTTGAATTCAATGCAAAATTGTCTCAAAAAGCAATTGGAGCGCTTAAATATGTCAGGAATAGCTAGTTTATCATACAATAATTTAAATTATACTGAAAGTTATGAACAATATAAGTAAATCTGTAACAAACAGATTTCAAAACTAAATGGTAGTCCTTATATACTTGAGTGTGTTACTTAAAATTCTGCTCAGCACCAAATATTGGTATCGCCCTTATTCGTTCTGATTTAAATATAGGCTATTTTTGGGTATATATATGAATACAAAACTTCACGGGTAAAAAGCACTTAATGAATGTCAAATAATACACAGTTCAGCGTAGGTTTTTTGAATCTATCGAAATGTATTAGACAAAGGCAAGTAACTCTGACACATCGGTTTAAGGTTATCGGTACTGAAACCGATCGTGTGCCATTGTTGCTACATAGGACTCTGTGCCACATCTGTTTTGTGAAGATTTATTGAAGTTAGCTGCGGTTAGTAGGTCATTAGACTATTTACTATTAAAGGCATTCTTAACAGTTACCTATGCTTTGATCGACTTCTTCTTTTGCCTGCCCTGTTCTCATATCATTTGGGGTCGGCGCAGAATGTCTTTCTCTTCCATTCTCTTCTATCAGATGTCATCTGAATATATACTCCCTTTCCTTTCATGTCATCTTTCACACAATTCATCTATCTTTTATTTGGTCTTCTTCTTGCTTTATGTCCCTCCACTCTCAAATTCTTCACTTTTCTAGTCACATAATATTCATCATCGTCTGCTATGATCAAAATGAAATGAATTTTAACACATCAGCCTATTATGTCTACACAGATTACAAAGTTAATATTCAAAGTGTATTAAGGTGTAACTGTAGTTTTAAAGTAAATATATTAGTAGTAAGATAGTGATAGTAACAATATATGTGTTGAATATTGAATGGTTATCGCTTCTTAATAGAAATAACCACAAGCAATTAAATATTGGTGATGAGAGATGCTAGTCACAACAGACTGTGAAATTATTATGCAATTGAAAAGGTTGTCGACATTTACACTTTAAAATTGTCTTTAGTAGTTTCTGATTTGGTTAAAATGTCCATAAATGAAATGTCTGCAAGGTAGCGCCATGTGGTCACCTATCCAAGTATATGACCTCTATGAACGTTTTTTAACTTTGTCGATCCATTTCGATTAGTAAGTCAAATCAGGATATGCGCACTTCTTCAAGTTCTAATGTCTCTCTTTTAAAATCAAATCACTGAACACAAATATTGTAAACATCAAATCAATGAATAACCATTAATTTGCATAGTCAAAGTCAAAGTCAAAATCAATTATTCATCTAGGCCACAAAGTGACGCTTGTGAACATCAAAATAGAAGTTGATTACTTAATGATTCTACATTTACTTCCACGTTCGCAATGCAATACGTAGAACTACGAGAAAGAACGGGCAATTAAACTCATGGCCACTCTTTTCAATCAAATATAATGATGGTGTACAAAGTAAGAGGCAATATTATCTTAGTAAGAAGTATCCACGTGCCATGCCAGATATTTCTGGTATTACACGTCTAATAACATTCACATAATTAACCTCATGTAAAGTTTCATTGAACTGTTAAGACGTGTATATTAATATATGTATATACATATTAGAAAACCACTGAGTATCAACATCATCTTCTTGCCCTGGATCTAATTGTTTGCGATCGGCGCAGTACTAATTTCATCTCGATACTTCTCTATCACTGTCAATACATCATTTACCAAACACTTTTCCTTTCACAGTCCATCCATATTTTTTCAGCCTCCCTCTCCCTTATCGTCCCTCTACCTTCATATGCATCTTGCTTACCTACATACACAGTTTCAGCTTGCAAAGATATTGCTCAACGAAAGCTGTTGATGTTTTATATTTGTATGTGTGTTTTATGATAAATCAACAAAAATCTTTTTCAGATTCAGATCAGATCAGATTTTTTCACTCAAGAAGTAGTATTTTGATACACTGTTAATATCTGTCGGATAAGTTGAAAAGTGACAACGGATCAGATATTTCCTAAAATTTTATTTATATAATAGTACAAGAAAACCTCATATTTCGACATAACACGCAAAACATCCTTTAAACAAACGCCCCAACGGATAGCTTTACACATAATCCGATCCCAAACTTTATATCGCCACTATAAAACGGCAATATTGCCAATATATCTGAAGGGGCGTTTAAAATAACAAAATACCCCTGACAATCTCCCAGTGGGCGTTTAGCAGAGTTGTGCAATCTCCTGAACAATATCCGGCTTGGAAGTTTAAGGTTCACGAGTACCAAGTTATGCAACTTGTGGGATGCCTTAGAGATACAGATGTTATAATGTTGATGAGAAGTTTTCGCTGGGAATTTTGAAGCTTAGGCAAATTTGTCTTAGAGGCAGCGATAGGCTAGTTCAGATACCAACAGATTGCCATGCAGAAGGTATCGGGTTTGTATCTACGGCGAGCACCACTGACTTTTCGGAATAATGTGCTTATTGAAATCGTTTGCCTTGAGCCTTGGAGAGTATGCTAAGCCGTCGGTTCCGGCTGTCATGAAGATCTGTGACAGTCGTTACAGGGGTCAGTACCTTTAAATAAACTGACGGTAGTTCAAACCATAGAATACAGCCAGCCCTTTGGTTGCGGCGGTCAGACAGGCAGTCGCTCTGTGGAAAATCTAATATTCAGTCAAATCTGGTTAGACTATTAAGCCGTACCGTATTGTAACTTGGATATCGCTAGGAGGATGAGGTTTTGCCTTAATATAAAAGTACCTAAATAGACTTATGCACTTTTATATTAAGATCAATTCATTCATTCAAGTCACCTGACACAGGAATCAAGAGATTGCTGTGTCAGGTAACTTGAAAATGACAGGTGACATATTACACTAACGGGCAAGATGAACATCATGACTGGGAGCAATATTTTTTAAATTATTTAGCAGTAGCAATGTGACTAATCAATCACCATTGTATACGAACAGCCTTCAAAGGCATTTGTTTATTTGCGTATATGGGTAACGTATATTATGACGAATGGATGACGAAAGACTGACCAAGCAGATATATAAGGCAAGAGTGAAAGGGACAGGAGTAAGGGGATGCCCTAGGCGGCCGTTCTCTGCCCAGATTGGAGTCATCCTAAAAAAGGACAGGTTGGAAGTATCCTTAACCGAAGAGCATGCATGAGAAATTTTATGAAAGTGAAGGAAGTAAGAGAGATATGTCAGGATCGTTGAAAATGGCGTTCCGTAGTCTCTACCTACCCCTCCGGGAAAAAGGCGTGAATCAATGTATGTATATGAGGTAGTCGAATGCTGAAGGAGAGACGGGATATCGGGTCTTGTGTCGTACCTAGGCGAAGCCTACGCTGAGCAGTGGCCTGCAATAGGCTAATGAGATGAGACGAGACTTTTGCTCCAGGCAAATGTTTAAAGTTGTATGTTTAGGTACAGCAATCATGCTATTCCGATTTATATTCCTCACTGCAATTATGATATTCCTTACTATTGGTTTTAGTGTGTTTAATGGCTGTAAAACTGTACTTTATAGCATAGAACCTAATATTATTATACATTTATTATTGTGATATAAGGGGCATTTATTATTGAGGTATAAGGGGTCCCATACACTATCTTACGGGACTCAAGCCAATCTCTCCTGTTCGTGGTATACCCTGCTAAACAACAAACGAGACAAAACTGGCGACCCACCAAGACGCACTGGACCAGCGTGGTGGGCTTAAGGTTCCTTCCTATGGATGAGCAAATCCCCGTTTAGGCCCCGAGTGCCCAGCGGCTCCGAGGCACCTGGTAATGGCGGAAGTCGGATAATAATTGGAGTTAGGGGTGCTAAGAATCCCCGGGCGTTATTAAGTACAACCCGTCAAACTGACCTGGCGCGCAAAATGGACACTGAAAATTTAAATGTTTTGACATACAATGTTCGTACTTTACTTAGAGAAGAACGACTGTTGGAACTCGAAAATGCAATAAAGAATCTCAAGTGGGATATCATCGGTCTGTCGGAGGTGAGGAGAAAGGGTGAAGATACTGTGTAAAGAGAACATACCATATTCTATCACTTTGGAGCCACCAGCGCCCAATATGGAGTTGGTTTTCTGGTGGCTAAGAAGTGGAAGGACAATGTCATAGAATTTTGCAGCTATTTCGAGAGGATCGCGGTACTAAAATTTCGAATAAAAGCCAAAAATACCTTGACTGTAATACAAGTTTATACACCGACATCAGCACACAGTGACGAAGACTTTTACAACCTTTTGAACAAGGCTTGCGATGAACATCGAGGCACGTGGAATATAGTATTAGGCGATTTCAATGCATAAATTGGTACCAGACAAAACTTGGACAACGAAGACATTATAGGGCCATACGTTGTCCTATACCATATTATGGTATAGGACAACGTAACATTCGTGGCACTCCTTTGATCCAATTTGGGTTCGGCCAAAATTTAAAAGTATGCAATAGCTTCTATCCAAAAGACCACAGCGCCGTTGGACTTGGGTTTTCTCAAACAGTAACACAAAGAACGAAATAGACTTTATTCTTACTGGAAATCAAATCATAATTAAAGATGTAGGCGTAATAAATAGGATTGCATTTAGCTCAGACCATAGACCACTTAGAACAAAACTTAGTTTCAATTTTAAAACTAATCTCAGTAAATCATTCTCAAGACATACCTATTAGACTGCCACACACTTGCATCAAATTTTGAAGATTTTAATTTAGAATTAAAAAAACAATTTGAAAATCTAAATATTGACGTCGATGATGCAGAAAATCAGTACGACAATATCATGGACAGCATAACAGCAGCTTGCCAAAAATTTACTCAAAAACGGAAGAACCAAAATAAGCTATCTTCAACAACTAAAACATTAGTAATAAATAGAAGCACTTTAAAATACGGTTCACTAGAATATAGAAAAATAGACAAAAAGTTAAGCGTAGCATTAGAAAAGATAGATAGATAGAAATTTCAACACAAATCTAATTACGGTAGCATTAAAAACAAACAAGTCACTAAGAACCGCAAGGCAGGGAATAAGTAAAGGCAAATCGTGTATCACAAATCTCAAAGACGAAAATGGGACTCTACGAAGCAATCGCGACAAAATCAATCAAATAGTCACAAAATATTTTTCTTCTCTGTACTCAGATAGTTCCAAAACCAATAACAACATTAATTACTCACATAATGATACAATTGCACCAATATCTGAAGATGAAATCAATAAAGCTCTACAAACCCTAAAGTTAGGTAAAAGTCCAGGCACCGATGGTATAAACACAGCAGCCCTAATATTCGGAAAATGTACACTCTTGCCGTATATTACGCAATTAAACAATATTATTCTACTCAAATGCCACACGCCAACCAAATTTTTTGACGTGACAACGTCTTATAAATTGGTTTGCCGGGTGACACTTCAAGAAACTGCGTTACGCTCCGCTCACGTTATGCGCTCACAATGAGAGCGAGTGAGAGGCACGCGTCCCGCCTAAGAGCGAAAGAGACAGACATAAAAAGTGAAAGGCACGCGTCTTTCATCCTTCTTCCTACTATACGAATGAATATTCACATTATAATTATTTTACCACTCAAAGTCGTTGTCACGTAAAACTTTCGCCCGTATACCGACTTTACAGGCCACCAATTTTTTTGACGTGACAACGTCTTATAAATTGGTTTGCCGGGTGACACTTCAAGAAACTGCGTTACGCTCCGCTCACGTTATGCGCTCACAATGAGAGCGAGTGAGAGGCACGCGTCCCGCCTAAGAGCGAAAGAGACAGACATAAAAAGTGAAAGGCACGCGTCTTTCATCCTTCTTCCTACTATACGAATGAATATTCACATTATAATTATTTTACCACTCAAAGTCGTTGTCACGTAAAACTTTCGCCCGTATACCGACTTTACAGGCCACCAATTTTTTTTATTCAAAAATAATCCTTCTGCACAAAAAAGGTGATAAAAGCAACATCAGCAATTACCGGCCTATAAGCTTGATCTCCCATGTGTACAAAACTTTTATCAAGGTTATAGAAAATCGTATTGCTGCGCAACTGGACCAACATCAACCCTTCGAGCAGGCGGCATTTTGAACCGGCTTCTCCACTGTCGACCACCTTCAGACCCTGAATCAAATAATAGATAAATATAAAGAATATACCAAACCCCTTTATCTAGCATTCATAGATTATTCTAAAGCATTTGACAGCATTACACATAGTGCAATAGAAGACACCTTACAGAACCAAAATATAGATCAAATCGACATCAACCTCATTAAAGCAATCTACAATAATAGTACAGCAGATGTCAAGCTTCAACGCTCTGGTCAGACATTTAAAATAGAACGAGGTGTCAAACAGGATGATCCATTGTCTCCCAAACTTTTTACCAGCGTCCTCCAACAAGTCTTTAGTAGTCTGGCAGATTTGTGGCAATCCAGAGGCATTGTGGTCGGCGGCAAAAGACTAACAAATCTTCGGTTCGCCGACGACATTGTTCTGTTTTCCTCTTCGGCCTCGGAACTCGAGCTAATGCTCAAAGACCTCAGCTCTGCAAGTCTTCAAGTTGGACTTCTGATGAACCGGACGAAAACTCAGGTAATGACCAACAGCACGAAACGTAGTGTCACGGTAGACGGGCTGACTATACATTATGTCGACGAGTATATTTATTTGGGCCAGATTGTCTCTTTTAGTAACAGGCAAGATAAAGAATTAACACGACGAGTTGAAAATGCCTGGAAGAGCTTCTGGGCAATGAAAGAGTTTTTGAAGGGCAGCCTTCCATTGTCACTAAAGCGTAAACTGGTCGATATGTGCATACTGCCCGTCCTAACCTACGGTGCCCAAACATGGTCCCTAACCGAAATCCAGAAGTCCAAATTGAAGATATGCCAAAGGGCGATGGAGCGTAGCATTCTTGGTGTAAAAATAACAGACCATGTTCGAAACACTTTGCTACGTTCCAAAACACGCATAGCTGACGTCGGATTAAAATCTGCTAGACTGAAGTGGGACTGGGCCGGACACGTTTGTCGTATGCACCCAGAAAGATGGGCTTATCTAGCTACCTCTTTGGTGCCTCATGGCAGTCGGCGACGACGTGGAAGACCCAAACGAAGATGGCGGGATGAAATGGATGCATTTTACAGTGACTGGACGAATTTAACACGAGACAGGGATGAATAGCGGTCCAAGGGAGAGACCTTTGCCCAGCAGTGGGACACACAAACACGCTTAATAATGTATTATTGTAGGAGTAGCTTTTTATAAGTACACAATTTAGATGCCATAAATCGTTCTTCTTTTCTTCTCCTCACCATGTAAATCGACGACCCACATCCTAAGACACGTTGAAACTCTGTCGTACTGTTCATAAATTTACATCACCATAAAAACGCACTTCACAATGATTACAAGCAATAAAATACTCTCATACCATACACTAAAAGCTCGAAATATGTACGCACACAAAAATATACCAAGCAATACTTAAAATGTCGCTAACAGGTATCGTTAAGCTTGCTCATTTCCTTAATGCATAGGGTACTAAGCAATTAACCTTTATGTGTCTTGAAGGCCTGCCTTTCGAATGCTAAGTAAGGTGCGCCTTGTAGATGGAAGCCGAATTTTTCAAGGATTAAGTTGTTCATAGATTCATGTGGGTATTGCTGCACGTAAAAGTTCGATAGCTATGTTTTAGGGCCCAAGGTAAACTATTTATTAACTCACAAAATCATTATCATAAATAATTTGATACGCTTTAAGGCAGCGATAACCTAGTGGAGATACCAAAACACTGCCATGCGGAGGGTATCAGTTTCGAAGCTCGGGCGCGTACCTCTGACTTTTCGGAGTTACATCATCACCATTATCATCATCAGCCTGCCGTAGTCCACTGCTGGATATAGGCCTCTCCAATGGCACGCCACTGAGCCCGATTTTCGGCTCTTCGTGTCCAGCCGCTGCCAGCCACTTTGCGTATATCGTCACTCCACCTAGCCGGAGGGCGTCCTACACTACGTTTGCCAAGGCGCGGTCTCCACTCTAGAACACGGCTACTCCATCGATTATCGGTTCTGCGACAGATGTGACCAGCCCGCTGCCACTTCAACGTGCTAATTCTCTGAGCTATGTCGATTACCTTGGTTCTCTGTCGGATCACTTCATTACAAATTCGATCCTTCAGAGAAACTCCGAGCATAGCCCTCTCCATAGCTCGCTGAGCGACCTTAAATTGGTGGACTAGTCGCACCGTCAGTGTCCACGTCTCGGCACCGTAGGTCATAACGGGTAGGACGCACTCGTTGAAGACTTTTGTCTTAAGGCTTTGCGGTAGGGATGACGAAAACACTCGACAGAGTTTCCTATATGCCGCCCAGCCAAGCTGTATTCTTCTGCAAGCCTCCCTCTCGAAGTTGTTTCTACCCAACTGCAAGGTTTGCCCAAGGTAGACGTACTCCTGAACAACATCGAGAGGGACCCCGTTTAGGATAATCGGTTCCGGAGAGACATGTTCATTGAACATTATTTTGGTTTTATCCAAGTTCATCCGGAGACCGATGCGAGCAGAAGAATCAGCTAGGCTGCTCAGCATATACTGCAAGTCTTGCACGGTTTCAGCCACGATAACGATATCGTCTGCAAATCTTAAGTGTGAGAGGTACTCGCCGTTTATGTTAATACCGCGTCCTTTCCAGTGCAGCGTCTTGAACATATCCTCCATTGCATTTGTGAACAATTTGGGGGAGATAACATCCCCTTGTCTCACACCTCGATGCAGGTGGATAGGTTCAGACTGCTGATTCTGTACTTGGACGGTCATAGTCGCGGCGTCATACAGACCTCTCAGCACTTGGACGTACCGCCAATCGATTTGTCACCGTTGCAAAGACTCCAGAACAGACCAGGTTTCGATGGAGTCAAAGGCCTTCTCATAGTCCACAAACGCTAAGCACAGGGGCTGATTATACTCCTCTGTCTTCTGTATAATCTGCCGCACTGTGTGGATGTGGTCTATGGTGCCATACCCACCTCGAAAACCGGCCTGTTCGGGCGGCTGAAACTCGTCGAGTCTACGCGCGAGACGGTTCGTGATGACCCTGGAAAACAGCTTATAGACGTGGCTCAAGAGCGAGATCGGTCGATAGTTCTTCAACAGAGTTTTGTCTCCCTTTTTGAAGAACAAAACGACTATGCTCTTGCTCCACGCCCTTGGAGTTCTCCCCGAGAACAGGACAGAATTAAATATGCGTTGGAGCTACCAGTATAGGTTTTCCACCTGCCTTTAGCAGCTCCGTCATAATTCCATCTTCCCCGGGGGCTTTTCCATTTTTAAGCTGCCTCAGGGCCACCACGATTTCGTCTTGGCTGACGTCTGGCAACTCTTCCGTGAAGTGGCGGGTTAAAGTGGCTCTTGGATCCTCGGAGTCGGGTTGGGGACGGGACACTTTCGAGGTGTTCGGAGTTACGTGCGTATTGAATTGTTAATTATCGCTTGCCCTGAGCCTCGGATAGCATGTTAAGTTTTTGGTCCAGACTACCACGAAGATCTTTGACAGTCGAAATAGGAAGTCAATACCTCTGTAAACCTTTGTAAACTGACACCATTGATCGCTACCTCTTTGGGTTGCAGAGGTCAGCCAGGCAGTCGCTCTGTAGAAAAGCTAATATTCAGTCAAATCAGGTTAGACTAGTAAGTGCACCCTGGGTTGCAACTGGCATAACGCGAGGATATAACGATTTCTAAAACCTATACTTTCGTTTAAGCAAGTCTCCGCAAATCAAAAAGGTAAAATAGTATTTAAAGATTTTGCTATGAGTATATTTTATTCCTATTTTACGAAACCATAAAATGCAAGATATTTTTTTTTAGACTCACGCCTGTATCCCCTAAGGGGTAGGCAGAGGTGTAATATTACACCCACATTTTGCCATGAATTTTTAGGTCCCACGTAATAGGGGGCGAGCGTATTGCCGCTATCGGGCACAACACCAGACTCCGTGCTACTACTGATAATTCGGAAAAACCCAGTAACATTTTTGCCCAACCCGGGAATCGAACCCGGGACCTCCGATCAGCAGTCGCATACGCTAACCGCTGGACCACCGAGGCAGTCAAAATGCAAGATAAAGAAGTTAGAAAGACATTATGTCATAGTAATATAATTAACGGGTCTATGTCGTCCTTATATTTTTGACGCGTTACATAAATATGTCTGCTAACCCGCACTTGGCCAGCGTGGTGGACTATGGCCTTACCCTTTTCATAGTGACAAGAGGCCCGTGCCCAGCAGTGGGACAGTATAGAGGGCTGACGACGACATAAATATTATTGTGTACAAATTACGAAAATTTAAATATACACATAACGTCATATCTAGCTATGGCCATCTTTATCCGATTAGCAATATTAAAAAGTAAACTTGTAGCTAAATAAGACAACGATTACTATTTTATTTCCACTGTCCTTTTACTTTATACCTAATCCAGCTGTGAGTACAATCGAATTAGACATGTAAAAAGGGTTCCAGGATTTTTCCCTTACCGTATTTAAGGTCCTAGAATAATCCACCTGCTGTGGGTTTTACTAAAAATAACGTCTTAGGTTTTTGTATATATAAAATAGAGTTCTCCAGCCGCTCTGTCTAAATCTCCGTATAAACTAAAAAACTACCGAACGAATTTTTGTTTTTAAAGGCTTTTGCAAGGTGACTACGCTAGTTTTAGACTTCTATTAAGTACATCAAATGATTTTGGTGACTGTTCATACATGAATTAGCTTGCCGAACGTAATCGGTCCGCAAAGTTAAGCAACGCGAGCACAGATAGCCACTTAGATGGGTGACCGTGTGTGGTATTTACATCAGACCGCTACCGTGTTCGAAGGGCACGTAAAAATGTCGGTTCGGGTTATTGCCTCAGGACAAGAATCGTTAGGCCATGTCGGTAGCCTTTAGATCTGAAAACTTCGACACCAGAGTTGGCCACACACGAAACAAAATAACTGAAGAAATATTCAAATCAGACAAGTAATTCCTTAGATTAGCGCGTTCAACCAAACAAACCATCATACTCCTCAGCTTTATTAAACTTACTATAGATTTGTTCATTGAATAATATCGATAAATGTCAAACTTGATTTGATAGTAGGTACAAGCATAGAGCATAGATATTCAATAATAGAGGCACATGTCTTATGGGCGCTCTGTAGACAAACTTTCTGTGACCAGTGTGACCCATATTGCCGCTTGGCGGCGTGGCAGTCGCGCTGTGACAGCTGACTCTACGAGTGCAAGAGAGACGAAAGTTTCTCCTGTGTCACTTAGCTACGAGAGCAAGAAAGACGGAGAACGACGCCAGCGCCGCCAACGGCGCCAACTACGTACTACACTGACAACCGTCAATACGCCAACTTTAATCGGCACACGACATCCTTAAGAAATACGCTTCTATTATGTAAAATTTGTATTCATTGGTACAAGTAGGTATGTACATCCGTGATCATGGCGCTTGCAATATACTGCTGAAATATCGGCTGCTCAAAACAGTACGTGTAAAATTGTATCTTGAAAGACTGTCATGTTACTACTTACTTACTGTCTTGTAAACTTTTTTCTATAATTTAAAAACAGTGAATAATGTTGAAAGTCTTGCAATCCAGTTTACTGAATTGATGTCTAGTCTGTCATAATAATTATATTGTGACGATAATGGTTTATTTACTTTGTTATACTGCGCAAATATTTGTTTAAAAGGTTTTGGATTTCAAGTCTGTTGTATCAACTTTTGCTAAAATATGTTGATTTATTTCATAACTGTACTTACACCCAGTCAAATTAATATAAACAACATCGTTAGTGAACCATATTGGGGCACAATCTGAATACTTCTACTATTATCAAAATTACAGGTAATAAAATACACTAAAGCTATTTAAATTGGGAAGATCTTAGGATAGAGCAATAATACTATAATGTATAGACAATAAACAAGTTTTATTTCATAGTAATCCTTAGGCTCTTATTCTAACACATTTATTTTAGAAAACAATGTCTTAATTCAATAGGAAACATTTCACCAAAGTAACATAACACTACTTACAATTACTAAGTGAAATCTAAGGCTAAGATTGAATGCAACAATCTTCTTTGATAACGATCGAAACTAAAAACTAGATATATTCAGAATCTAAAAAATAAACTAAATTTAAATTAATGTCATTATCTTGCTATAGGAAAATCATTGTACTTACATAAAGGCTTCATTTTACACTTTCATGTGCTACTACTCAATATACAACTAAGGAAAATCAAACTTCTAACATTAATATAAGAATCAAATTCAACAAATCAAATGTTTTACATTCGGTGCAATAATTTAAACCTACACCTTAATTAAATAATACGTGACGTATAATACAAATCAAAGTCGTCCTTATAACTTGTAACCTTAAAGTTTAAATTAACAATAAAGTACATTCTAATTATATTTCGAGACAGCCTGTCCCGAAGATGATGAAATCTCTCAGAGATGTGCGAAAGAGCTGAGCTATGTGTAAGAAAATATCTATCATCACTAAACAGGATTCGACAAAAAAGATGAACGAGGCATGGACGCAGGTCCGTCCATCTTTAACGGGTTCACAGTCTTCTAACATGTCATCAACATAAGCAAACCACAGAGGGTATACATACAGTACAACAAGAGGTACAAAACGTATGCGATAATAGATATGGTGCACCTCAGTGCAACGCTCTAGCATTGGTCACACAATTGCTCCTTTGCTCTTTGTCGCATCTATTGTACTCTGTGTCTAATTGGACCTGGATATATGTATATGTTTAAGGTGCTTGTCCGTGTGGTGACGGATTAAGAATACGGATTTTCACCGTCCCATATCATCCCATGGGCGTCGTAAAAGCCGACAGAGGGAGCATATTATGCAGAGAACAGCACTGTAAGAGAAGGAAAACTTGATACAAACCCTATACCAACACGTTTGGCCAGCGTGGTATAGTAGGCCAATTCCTCCTTTCAAAGGAGAGGCCTAGTCCAGCAGTGGACTGTTAAAGGCTGATGATGATGATGATTAAGGTGCTTTTACACCAGTCAAATTCCCAGAAACGGTTTGGCTTGGCAGTTTTCAGTAGTAGTGAAGCATTTGTAGAGGAAATTACAGCACTACCTAATTCTTTATTTAAGTACTTTTTCAATAGCATTATTTCGTCAGATAGGTTATTTAACTATATATATTAAAATGACAATTGTTAGATATGTTTGTCAAATATCATACCAGAAGCAATAAGCTACAGACTACAAGGAGCAAGAAAACATATTTTTGTTTCAATTGCTTCAGATTGCTCATTAAATATCTCCAATGGCCACTGGGAACTGCTGCCAAGCAATAGCTGGAAAATTGCCTGTGCACTTGCCTCATAACTGTCTCTAGCACTGTTATTGTGAACTTGAAGTAAAGGTTACTTATACGGCGTGTGCTAGACTCAAATAGTTCAAATAATGGCAGCATCGTCAACATATCCGAAGGCTCTAATTCTACTGAAGTCACCATTTGGGGCCATCGTTACTCTAATGTGTGTGATGGCTGCCGAATCGCAGTCGAACCAGTGCTCTTTATGGGTTGATAGCTGTAACAAAGATAGAACATTTAATACTATGTAAGTTATACGAATGTATTCAAGATAAAGATTTAGAGGGATTTGTGGTAGCGGATTTATGAAATAGATACTGAATTCACGACCTATCAAACAAAGACGAAAATAAAAGTATCATTATTTATATTACCTTACTCGGCAACAGAATGTTATGGTAGCTACAATCTGTCTCCGGGCACCAATCAGCCCGACTTAAACACGCCCCCTCAATCTTCACGCAGTCAGGATAATTGCCTTTGAAGTGCTTTGTATCAACGCAGATTTGTTTAATACGTCTACGGAAGCCGAGTTTGAAAACTGCCCATTCTTCACCTTTAAAAATTAATGTATGGTTAGTTTTAAATTATGTATGTGTGGATAGTGATTTAGAAACATGATTTTTCGAAAAATACCTACAGAAAACTCACAAGCAAAAACAAATATTTGTGTATCGTACAAATTTTTGCAACAAAACATGGTGCAGTATTAAACGGCGAATCAACCGCTTAAACCACTACGCTATCCGAGCCATGTATTAACAAAAGGGAAAAGAAAAATGTAATTTTCTTTTCAATTGGTATTGAAATACTAAAACAGCAATGCTTGGTTCCACCGAGTAGCAATATAACTACTGTTACTGCCTTCGAGTCTTGTAAGATTTTACCAAAAAGTTTTTTTATTACCTGTAACTTTCATTGTTCCATCATCATTAGCTTCTATTACTTCAGGTCTGTACAATCTTCTTGCTGTTTCCCAACCATCAGACATGCATTCACTCTTCGAAGGCTTGATAAAATTCTTTGGGTAGCCGTAATGCGCATGTGAGAATCCTAAATATAATAAAAAATATTTTTACTCGGTGTTTAAATAAAAGATATTAGTGTTGAGACCAAATTTGCTGAAGGCGTTGCACACACTCCAGGCTGAAAATTCAACTTAAATAATATTGGAGATTGCCCTGTGGAATTGCCACGGTGACAAAAAAATCATATTTACTACCATATTTGAACAATCAGTGTTCTTACCTTGACACGTAGCATCATTCAGCAAAGAAACGAGGTCTATAATTTAATTTCTTGGAGGAGCTTCTGGTCGTGCTTCTCCAAATACCCTCAGGCGAGCAATCCCTCCATCAGGATACATATTCACTCTTATATGTGTCCACGTGTCATCGCTTAACACCTGAAATAAAATATCTTGAGTAAAGTCACATGTTTCCATTTAACATTTTTGTTCGTGAATTTTAAATTTCACCAGTGTGCACTTAATTAGAAGTAGTGTGGAAAAACGCAAATTTTCAAACTTTTAATATGAAGTTATGGGTTTGTTGGCTGGATTTACATTTTGATATTTCGTAATGTATTAAAAGTTGTGGAAATATTTACGTTTATCTGTATAATAAGGGTTGGTATAATTTCTGCAGAGTCCTCATAATTTTGGGCACCTAAAAATAAAATGACTTTGAAGAGTCTTTCTAAGCAAAGATTCAAAGGTGCACACACAAAAATACAACCATTTTCTCGACTACGTAACCGTAAATTAATTTACTGAATTTCAATTTAACAAACAAAGATATCGAATTTGATTGTCAACAATATTAAGTATCAAAAAGCTACGCTACAATCAATTACTGAACTTGATTGGATTTAGTTTTAGTCTTGCAATACAGATCCAACCTACATTATGCCTTTCTTTAAGAAATTTGATCGAGACATTGTGCAATTTTGAAAAGGTTGCCATTCGAAAGCAATGCAATATTTATAGGGGATTGGCGTTTGCTCCAAAGGAGTCAATCATCGTCGCTCCGTTTTATATCTCACAGACAAGTATCTAACTCAATTTTGTTCGTATCTGTTAAGTGATTTTAAAAAGGAACCCTTTTTTATTTTTGAAGATTACAAAATTAAATATTATTTCGATATAATTATGTAAATAAAATGTTGGTGTGCGTAGCTGCCAAATTATTGAACGTCTAAAACATAAAAATATTGTTATATGTATTTTCTGTAAAGGTATCATTGTTTTAGAAATTTTATTTAGCTCATAGTCTTAATTATTTGTTTTGTTTAACATGAAATAAATAACACACGGTCCTTTTCACCTAAGGATAATAATATTCGTAAGGGAAGTGGATCTGCATCATAACCGAACGAACCAACTAAAATTACCCTTGCAGCCCTAGAAACTCATACCAAAGAGTAATAGATAATGATATCTTCAAATACTACAATACTGAAGTACGCATATTTCAAGAACAGCTTCGAATACATAATACTCTTTCAACATTTGAATGAAATGACATAAAACCTAATGCCTTGTAACCAATGGTACGTGTACAATAATTAACCGAGTCTGTCTAGAGATATTTCATGAAAGCCATTCACGATGGCATTATACATAACTTTTGACAACATAGACGAACAATAGAACACATGCTCATTGTTTTAAATACGCGAACAAGCAGAATTTTCAGGCATCATTCACGCACAGATCAGTCAAGAATACTTCGTCAATTTCAAATGTTTTCATCAGGTAGATAAGCATTTCACCTCATTAAAATTGTATGGATTTAACAATGTGTTCGTACACCGTGGGCTATTACAGATTTATATCATTAAAAAATAAGTAAGAACTCGATATAAATAAATGTGCGCGTGGGATTGGGAGGTCTCGGGTTCGATTCCCGGGTCGGGCAAAGTGTTATTGCGTTTTTCCGGTAGGAAATTCTCAGTAGCAGCACGGAGTCTGGTAATATGCCCGGTACGGCAATAGGCTCGCCCCCTATTACGTAGGACCTAAAAATTCATTGTGAAATGTGGGTGTAATATTACACATCTGCCTACCCCTGCGGGGATACAGGCGTGAGTCCATGCAATATTTGGATGCCTGCCTCACCCTGGACTCTCAAGAAAAACAGCATATCTTGGATCACCCAGGGTTATAAAGAGTGGCCACAAGTTTTGTTGCCCGTTCTTTCTCGTAGTTCAACCTATTGCTTTGCGAACGTGGCAGTAAATGTAAATGTAGAATCATTAAAAATTTAATTTCAAAAAATGACGTTCATATGCATCACTTTGTGACCTAGATGAATAAATTATTTTGACTATATAAATGTAATTATTTGACTGAAATGGAGTGTCGATATATTAATTACATGCCTAATTTAAAAATTAATAGGTGTGTTAATCGTCCGTGTGTTGGCGGATCGTCCGTGTGGTGACGGATTAAGAATAGAGTACGGATTGTCACCACCCCATATCATCCCATGGGTGACGTAAGAGCCGACAGAGGGAGCATATTATGCATAGAACAGCACTGTAAGAGAAGAAAAACTTGATACAAACCCTATACCAACCCGTTTGACCAGCGTGGTATAATAGGCCAATTCCTCCTTTCAAAGGAGAAGCTTCGTCCAGCAGTGGACTCTTAAAGGCTGATGATGATGATGAGGCGTGTTAATTAGTTTTTGACTAAACATAAAGCATGACGGAAAATCTCTCATTTATCCAGTTTTGATAACAAAAAAAATTACTTTGATATATCTTATAGTATGAAACTGAATTACAGAATCATATGTCCCTACGTACTATGATAATCTGTTAGTATTTAAAAACTTTGAAGGACAAGGAAGGACTTGAAGTTGATAGGACTTTGTCGCAAGCTTTTGACTAACAATTCACACAGAAACTAAAAACCTGTACGAAAGTAGGTAAGTCCCTATTAAAAGAAGCATCACTGGTTTTTTTTTATTGTTTATTTCACAGAAAAAAAAAACACATTTAAATATAAATACAAAAGCGCCAAACTATATATACAGTTTGTTGGCGTAAGAGGCGCTGTAATGAGTTATACATTACATACATTACATATTATTTTTATTATTACAATGTATTTTCAAACAACGAACATTTGAAACTGGATATAATGCTCTATTTCTAGTATGACCTATAAAAATTCAAACGAAAATTGCATTCGGTAATTTACAATAAAATTAGAAACAAGCTCATTCAGAAGTTCTCAGTCCAGTTTAAGTATTGTTTGTGTAGCCGCTTCCACGTCGTCTTTGTTTTAATCAGAAGTTTTATTATCACCGATAAAATGTTGTGGCTGCACTACAACTGAGCCACAATAATGATTGAAACTTTTTTCTAAAGCACGGCTGCCCTTGTCGTAAACGTCAAAGTACTTGGACGGTAAATTCCAAGAATTTTGAACATGGAATGGAAGAAGAAAATATGGCCTCTTAGTTGGTTTATAAGTACCTACGAGATCACATAGTCAGATTTCACGGTGCCTGCAATGTTTTATCATGAAAATATGTTTTATAGTCTACTTATAATGAACTACCTACATTAAATTATACTTTATTGAAGAAATGTAAATGCTCATGAACGAGGAAAATCCAGCGGGCTTTGGATATCTAGTTTCTTATCAGTTTGTGTGGCTTGGCACGAGAACTGGAACACCTCAGTCGCTATATTATTCGGATCATAATCAGCCTTTAACAGTCCACTGCTGGACCAGGCCTCTCCTTTGAAAGGAGGAATTGGCCTACTATACCACGCTGGCCAAACGGGTTGGTATAGGGTTTGTATCAGGTGTTCCTTCTCTGACAGTGCTGTTCTCTGCCTAAAATGTTCCCTTTGTCGGCTCTTACGACACCCATGGGATGATATGGGATGGTGACATTCCGTATTCTTAATCCGTCACCACACGGACACTTACACTTACTTTGACATTATTCAGATAGGACTGCCTTTATTGCGTAGATATGATATTTTTGCCAAATCTTTCGAGCGATGGTTTAAATTTAACGACATTGATAGTATAAACCTAAAAATATGACATTTTCAATAAGACGCTATCTATAAGGCCTCGCTCGGCATTCACTTTGTTCTACAAAGTGAACGCTGGGCGCACGCCGAACGGACGCCGTACGCTCGAGGAACGCTGACGCCCAATGTGAGGGCGGCCTTCGAAAGGTAGTTGTTAAAAATGGTTGAGTGATGTCTGATTCTCGAAGTACGATTGATGGATGTTACGCATACCATGTTACTAAAATTGCATAGGTTACACAGCGTATTCAACATTTTGGAAGACATCGAGAATTCATATTCCCAAGGAAGATCACGTATTATCTTTGACGCGAAAGTAGTGTCTCTTAAAAGTATTGTTCTGTAAAATTCTATGATTCTAAATGGAAAATCGTAAGTATTTCTTAAAAAAATATAATTGGGTGGAGATATTTTATAAACAATATACGAAAAACTCTTTCTTTCATACCCACCCCAATCAGCAAGGGAAATAAAAACTTTAATCGTGGATTACAACTTTCTTACAATTTTTTACATTTCGAGTTAGATGAACGACAACGGAAGAATTCCCCAAAACTCTGGCTGAGCTCCGTTTTACTATAATTATTTAGACAAAACTTTTAGCTACTTCTGCTTATCCACTTTTCTAAATTCACTGTTTGCATTTGTCAAGAAGATGGCTTTTTCAATAAGACGCTATATACGAATATATTTACAGTTTTGCTGTAATACTTCACCTTTTTGTTTCAAAATACTTTTGACACAAAGTTTTGCAATTATTTTCAAAGGAATTAAGACTGGTAAAAAAGTGAGATCCTAAAATTTTTTTTTATTTCGTTTCTGTTGAAGCTGTTTATGGAGAAACATGTCTTTCCTGGAGACTGAAAGTTTTTATCAAAAAATATTATACGAATATAACTTCGTAAAGTAAATTTATATAAGGATGCATCGCAAGAATTTTCAATGTTTCTTTGACCCATATCGATGTATCTGTTATCCATTTGATTAATATTTATATATCTACTATCTATCAATCTGAATATTCTTGTGTTACTAACTGAGGGATAACGCACAGCCAAAACTATTGCGCGCAAGACGCTGGAATTGGCATGTATATTCCTTTGGGAACGTAGGGGTGCAATAAGAAGGGATTTCCCGAAATTCAAGCGGGTTCGGGCGGAAATGCTTAAATCAAAAATAATATGTGCAAACAGCAGGCATTTTCTAGTTTAATTTATAAGACTTGTCAACTGTCTATACACATTTCTGTTTCAAAACAGTGAAAGTTCTCTTCCTCGCTTTTCGTCATTAACCCAGTGTAGCACACCCAGTTATCTTCCCACACATGTGAAACACTGAGCTATCCGTGGCTCGGATGTGTGGCGACGTTTCGTGAGAGCTTCGAGTGCGTTACAATGTTGACAAGCTGTTAAACTACTGTCTTAGATGAGCCGCCGTGTTTCTCGTTGACCCGAAGGACTTTTTTTTTTTATTCTCATTTTTTTCGTGGTTTTTATTCATAAAAATATGTCAACCACATCATGCCTTATACAATTTACATACAATAACTCACTAAACCTATAAAAAAATCATCTACCAAAAGAAAATGTTAATCGATGAAGTACACCAGTTGACATAATCTCCTTGCAACATCGGACTTTGCATTCGCTAAAATTGTTTGTATTAGACCTACTTCTAATATATTTAATTGAAACTCATCGATTTACATTTTCCTCTCACTATGGTTCCTGACACAATCCATCAGCAAATGATGTACATCCTCAATCACATTACAAGTACAGCAATTTGGTGAATCAGCTTTCTTCATTAGGAATGCAAACTTTGCTGATGGATAGTGCCCGGACCGCAGCCTTAATGCTATCTTAACATAAGTTCTACTTAGCCTACAGCCTTCAAACCAGGGTACATGTGGAAGTTCGTGTTGTATACTTTTGTACCATATACCCTTTTCTTCGGATTTAATGTTAAAATATTCCTTCCGATTGTTAAAACTTTTCATTTTAAATTTTGAAATGTATTCTACATAATCTGGTAAATAATTATATTCGAGTCCTTCCTTCGCTGCTAATCTAGATAACTGATCTACTTCCTCATTTCCTCTCAATCCCACATGCGCTGGAACCCATTGCAATTTCACTTCCATACTCTTGCTATTAAACATTGCAATGATATTTAAAATATCGTAGGCTACCGATACACCTCTGAAACCAGAGGCCCATCGAGCCACGTGTTGCAATGCACTTTTACTATCTGTAAAAATAATAATCTTATCGTAATTTTTGCTCATCGCATACAACAGAGCTTGTAAAATTGCAATGAGTTCCACCGTCATAACTGTTACATCTGAAAGTATATTAAATCCTGCTCTATGATTACAACTTTGATCATAAAATGCAGCACCCAATCCATAAGTGCTTTTAGACCCATCCGAGTATAATTTATGCCAGTTTCAATAATTTAAGTTTATTTCAGTTACCACATTATTTAACAATGTATTAGGTTCATATCTAGATTTAGCTAATGAAATACTTTTTAAATTAATATTTAAATGCTTTTGTAAATTAATCGCTGACAACCAAACATCAAAAGAAAACATTTTGAGAATATCCTCAGACACACAATTAATTTCTTTAGTATTTTCATATGTTTGTGCAAGTAAAGGTATTTTTTTTCTAGCCCAATATCTAATGTGACATAGAGTACTAATTTCCGTGATTAAAGAGATGGTTTTATTATGGGATCGAGAACAGTTTTTTAATAAATATTTATAGGCTAGATATTGTCTCCTAATAAAAAGAGGTGGTATGTGCATCTCACTCTCTATAACATGTATGGGAGTACTTCTGATGAAACCTCCTACAACTCGTAAGGCTTGATTCTGAAGTTTATCAAGCTTACTTATATGTGTTTTAGTGCTATTATCGTATAAAAAGAATGCATAGTCAATGCGACTTCTAATAAGGGACATGTATAACCTACGTAAGTGAATCATATGTATTCCCCAGGAACTGCCTGCCATCAACTTAAGAATATTCATGAATTTTGAACAATTTGCAACCACCTCGTTAATATGCTTTCCCCAGTTAAAACTCCTGCCCAGCCATACTCCCAAGTATTTTATATTTTCGCTATATGTTCTGGGACTTTCTATTTTTAACGTTGGGATATTTCTTCGCCGACCTCTGCTGAACAGACAATACTTAGTTTTGTTGGCAGATAGTGTCAATCCTAAGGCTCCTAATAACTCAACAATAACATTCAAAGCACATGTCGCACGAGTGATTGATTTCCACGGGGTAGCCGGGATCGATCACTCGCCGAGCAATTAAAGAGAGATAATTAGGTTGACTTACGGGAAATAAATAAAAAATATCACCAGGAAAGTTTAAACTCGCGTTATAATTCCAGTTATTCGATGGCTTTAATTATACAAAAAAAGAACTGACGATTAAGATTAACAGAAGAGACAATTATCCAGGGCGTGGGCGACGTTGGCACTTCACAGGTTTTCGGATGATGGTAGTACTCAACTCGGTGGTGCTGGCCGGAGGTAAGGGACGAAGCCTCCTGTCCGCTGTATTTATAGGGCCGGCGCGGAGGGGCGCGAGGGAACGGCCCATTGCTGTGCGTCACTCGTAGCGAGGCTCGCGGCGCAGGAGCGCGATGTGACGTCACACACCCCCCCGTTAGGCCGGGATTTTCCCTAAGGAAAATTCCCTAGCCCAACGGGCGTAGCAGCCCTGAAGATACTCCCTGAAATTAGAGAAAACAAGGGCAAGAGTACCTTGAACAAGTGACAACCCTATACGCTAATTAGGATACCTAAATAATAATGACCCACGCTTGCATTCTTCACGCGTACAACGGCAGTCTGAATTTGAACATAAACATTTATCATTCATAATTCATCACACATACCTACATGTAAATGCCGAGGCCAGTGTAATAGCCTAATATTAAAGATAACAATCTATGGAGAAGCGCTTAGGGTAATTATTAGGTAATAATGATTTGTAGATATAAGAAACTTGATCTAGCCCTACGACTTATAAATCTTGGGTTCGGCCTTTGCCACTAGATAAGTAAACTTTTTGAATATAGTTAGGTATAACAACAGATTTTTCGTAAAGATGAACAAAAATAATACAAGCCGCAGACACGACCGGACCGCTCAATGTCAAAGGAAAGAAATAAATAAATATTTTGCTCTAATTAATAACTAGAACACGACCAGTGACCACCTTTTGAATGTAAACAATGGTGAGTCATTAGTTAGGCATTTATTTATCGGCGCGTCGCTGAGTGAACGCGCGTGCGTCATAACGACAACTAGGTACGATCTAAATGGTAGGTACTATTCGACTGTTCCGAGCTCGCGACGCACGGTTAATCACCATGATCGTTTATAAAGTACCTATAATAACAATTTGATTATGGCATTTATACAGAATTAAGAATAACAACAGAACTTCAGAACAAGGCACGGCGAAAAACAATACGCCAATCAAGATGCATTTCAACAAATAGATTTGCGGAAAGAAAATACACATGCGAGAATCGAACTTGTATGCTCAGCTAATAGCGACCTTTTAACCACTGATCACAGGGTAAAAAAAACAATATATTTAGTTTATGGTTAGTATTTTTTAAAACAATGTTCAACATAACATTTGAGTACACAATTGCACAGCAATTTGAAAAATAGTATTGTTTACGAGAAAAAAAATATTTGCTACCCACCACAGAAAATATCAATTTATAGTAGGCACTACTACAAACGGTAATATAAATTAGAAACGTTCGTTTGAAAAAATTAAACAATGAATAGGTAGAAGGTATTCTTATTGTTGTTTTTATACTTTTATAATTCTTTGTAATTAATCAACTTTAAATCCTTGACGTGCCAATCGCCTAAAGGTTTTCCAGCCATGTCGTTAAGTTTGTATACTAGAGGTGATTTTTTTGAGGCAATCTTACATTTAATAAATTTAGGCGCCAATTTCTTGCTAAAGTATTTATCCTTATCACTAAGAAGAAACGTTCTGCGCCAAACTATATCACCGACATTGAATTCTGCCTGTTTACGGCGAAGATTATAAGATGAACAATTTCGTTGGTGGGCCGACAACAGAGCTGAATGTACCTTCTCGAAAATAGAAGATAAATAGCCTAAAGTTTCGGCATAGCCGTCCCGTGGTTCAAGCACCATATCGGAATTAAATTCCTTATCAATATACTGACAACCACATGTTATGACCTCTCTACCAAAAACAAGGAAATTAGGAGAATAACCAGTAACCTCACTAACTGCGCAGTTAAGGGCGAATTGAACTTTAGTGATTAGAGTGTCCCAGATTCGATGATCAGATTCTATGAAAGTTGAAATAGCTGTCATAATGGTTCTGTTGTAACGTTCAACTGAGTTAACGTGGGGAGTATACAACGGTGTAAAATGCAAATTTGGAATTTTATATTTTGACAACATACTTTTAAAGGTTGCGCTAATAAATTGTTTACCGTTATCCAAAACAATAGTAGATGGAATTCCATGCACCAAAAATACATTTTCCTCAAGAATTTTTGTTATCACTTCTGCAGTTGCCCGTTTAATGGGGAAAAGTAAACAATATTTAGAGAAACAACAACTGACCACAAATATAAAAGTGTTTTGTTTCCTGCTGGGAGGCAATGGACCAATCAAATCAATACTAATCGTCTGAAAGGGCTTTTGACATGATTTGGGTTTTCCCATTAGACCTAAATTTGGGTGATTTTGGTTTTTATGGGTGATACAAGGTTCACATGAACTGACGAACTTGACAACATCAGTGTACATACCAGGCCAAAAGTAATTAAGTGCGAGACGTTTGTATGTCTTAAAAATACCCAGATGTCCAGCAGTGGGCGAAGAATGATTCTCCCTTAGAATGTCATTTCTTTGGTCAGACGGAATAACCTCTTTCCATTGAAATTCTCTAGTGAGAGGGTTTAATGTTTTTTTAAAACAATACAATTTATTGTTTATTACTTGATAGTTAACAAAGGAAGTCGGAGAACTTAAACAGCCTTTATAGATATTTAAATACCAAGGATCATTAGTAGAAACTGGTAAATTCTGATTAGAATTAATATCTATATTTATATCATTAGCAATAGCAGAAACGGGTAAAGAGCGAGACAGAAAATCAGGTAAAACGTTATCGGAACCCCGACGATGACGTATTTCGAAATTATAGGAAGATAGGCGAACTCCCCATCTGGCTAACCGGCCAGTAGGGTTATTTAAGGTCAAGAACCATTTCAAAGCAGCGTGATCTGTGTAAACAATAAACTTTTTACCATTTTCAACATAACAACGCCAGTGTTCTATAGCAGATAGAACAGCCAGGGCTTCGCGCTCTGTGGCACTGTAATTTTTTTCTTGCTTAGTGAGTGATTTACTATAGTACGCTATGACTCTTTCCTCACCATTTAACCTTTGACAGAGGATCGCGCCAAGTCCAAAATCGCTAGCATCTGAGTGTATTTCAAAAGGTTGCGAGTAGTCAGGACAAGCCAACACCGATGAGGAAATCAAACAATTCTTTAGGTTATTAAACGCCTCATTAGCCTCTGTCGTCCAACAGAATGGAGGTGCGTTTTTACTTTGAGTTGTTAACTTATTTAAGGGTGCAGCAATAGAGCTAAAATTCGGTATAAAACGCCTGTACCACGAAGCTGCGCCTAAAAAACGACGTACTTCTTTTCTATTAGAAGGAGTGGGATAATTTTTCATTGAATTTACTTTATCCGGATCGGGATGCAATCCACTAGAGTCGACAACATAGCCTAAATATTTTAGTTTATCTCTAAAAAATTGACATTTTTCGAGATTAATTGTTAAATTAGCGCTTTTTAGTTTATCAAGAATGCGTAATAAAAGAGTAATATGCTCGTTGAAACTGGAAGTGATACAGATTATGTCATCGATAAAACAGAAAACCTTATTTTCAAATTCTGGACCATAAAATAAAATATCAACTAATCGTTGTTGAGTAGCTGGCGCATTCGTAAGACCGAAGGGCATTCTTTTGAATTGAAATGTGCCACGCGTAGGAATATAAAAGGCTGTTTTGCAACGGTCCTCTTCTTTAATTAATCTTTGCCAAAAAGATTTAGACAAATCTAAACTAGACAAGTATTTAGCATCTCTCAGATTATCTAAAATTTCCGAAATATAAGGCAAGCTATAAGCATCTTTTTTTGTAACGGAATTTAATTTACGACTGTCCAAACAGAAACGCAGTTCACCATTCTTCTTAGGGGTCAAAATGACTGGATTTGACCACGGGCTTTCAGATCGTTCAACAACATCCTCTGAGAGCATGTCGTCAAGATGCTTTATTAAAATTCTTTGTTTATCGGGAGACATGCGATAAAATCTTTGCCGAATAGGGGGGCAATCACCTGTATCAATTGAATGAGAAATAATATTTGTGCAACCGAGACCCCGCTTCTCGTATGAAATATCGGTAAATTTAGAAATAATGTTGTCAGCGGTAGCTCTCTGGTCGACTGTAAGATGATCATAAGAAACAAGATGTGTAGGGGGAACTGCCTACAACTCCATTACTTGAGCGTCAGACTTGTTCACAATCAAAACAGACTCTAATTTGTTAGGAAATAGGCCAAAGCTTCGCCAAAAATCCATGCCAAGGATAAGGGAATTTTGAATCCCAGGTACAACATGAACTTCTAAGTTAATCAATTTATCCTGAAACTCAAAGGGTAGAAACACCGATCCCAAAGACTCAAATCGTTCGCCGCCAGCTGTTATTAACTTTAAAGGTTTCGATTTATCCAAAACATCGTCTTTCAAAAATAAGTTATGCAAATTATTACCTAAAATTGTAACGCAAGATCCAGAATCTAAAAGACCAGTTGTAGGTATTCCTTTTAATTTTAGGGTAACGTAAGGTAAATATTCTACTTTAGAATTACGGATTGAGGATATATGATAGCTACTAAAGAGTTTTTTTAAAAAGTCCAACCAATTATTCTACTCTGTTTTATTACAATTAGTTGTATAATTTGATTTTCCATAATCCTTGTTAACTAGTTTTTTGAAACTGTAGGGGTCGACTTAGATTTACAATTAGGGCAGTCTGACACCTTGAAACCCTTTGTACCGCACTTAAAACAGATTAGGTAGTGTGGTTGCCGGCAATTACGTAATGAGTGCGAATTGCATCTACAACGCACGCAAAAAAAATTATTTATATTAGAAGTACTCGATACGGCGTTAACTTGTGGTACAGACTTGTATCTCGATGTATCAGCGACAGAGTTATATTTATTGAAGTGATTATGATTGTAAACATTTTTGTTTGAAGAAAAATTAGAAAACGGATAATTATACGCTAGATCAGGTGCTACAGTATTCTTTGAAACTTTAGGGGGTTCAGAAAATTGCTTACTGCGACTTTGGTAATTTTCGAAAAGACGACAAACTTCGACCAGACTATCAACATCAACAACCTTTGCAGTGAGCAGACAATTAGTGTAACAAGGTCTAATATTATTTAGCAAAATTTCTAGCTTCTCCGAATCAGCGATAGGAGAACTAAGTCGCGAAAACAGACCGTGCATTTTTGCCACGTAAATAGTTATTGATTCGTTTTCGCCCTGTGAGCGCTGACGAATCTCCGTCATAAGCCGATAATCGTAGTTATGCGGACTAAAATCTCGTTTCAAAAGTTCGCAAAGTTCTAACCAAGTCTTTGCATTATTTTTAACAGAACAATACCAAACTAATGCGTCACCCGAAAATATTTCAAAAGCGAAAGACAACATCTTGTCGTGAGGAATAGATCTACAGGACATAAATTCATCAATTTTTTCAATAAAGGATCTTACACATGATTTACCGTTAAATTTGAATTTACCTAATGCCGAAAAAAGCTTACGGTCGTAATTATAGGAAGTGTTTCCCTCTGCCACTGAGCAATCCGACCGCGAATTACGTCTCGTGATTAATTGTAATTTCGCATATAAGTCATTAAATTTATTCCACACAGACTCAATTTTTTTAATATCAAGACTGCCGGTATCCACCCTATTCAGTCGATGAAAACAATGGTGCAGCACGGTTTCGACCTTCTGTTGAAGCTCGGAAGTATAGTTTGCTTCCAACATAGATAAGTGTTTAGTTGATCTTAATAGCGACTTTTCCACTTCTGCCACATCCTCCTCTGGTGGGAAGGGTGAAGATAATATATCCTCTGAGGGAGTTTTAACTGAAAGTTTAGCGATTTGTTTGCGGGGATCGTCAGGCTTTGAAACGCCGCGTATTGTGGTCTCATATTCTAATTCCGCTTTAGTTAATAATGAGAAATTTATAATGTAAGCCATTATTACAAAACAATAATAGAAAATCTAAGTATTTACGCCGGCACTAGAAAAAAAAATTAAATATCGCCAGAAAATCGAATACCATGCTAAAAAAAGCTGAAGTACACTAAATTATACAATGGTGTGATGATTGGTCAAGGAAGAAAAAATTTCTTAAAGGTCACTCAAAGGTTGAATCACAATATTCTTTCGCGAACTCGTGGCTCGTTAGTTCAACGGCTAAGCGGTTAGAACCGGTTGGCGGCTCAACACGCTGCCCGCGGTGGAAACGTGATTTTAGACAGACGTTAATTAAATCACCGTTATGTTATTTACACAGTTAAATTGCTTATGGCCCACAAAAATAGATAGAAACTGTACCTGTACGCAATTCACCACACCAGAATATATGCACACACAGGAGAAAAATATACAAGAGAAAAAGAAATTATTTCACTCACCTGTAAAGTGCCAACTTACGTTTTAAAAATTATATATATAATATAATTAAAAATTCTATTGGGCGCCAATGTCGCACGAGTGATTGATTTCCACGGGGTAGCTGGGATCGATCACTCGCCGAGCAATTAAAGAGAGATAATTAGGTTGACTTCCGGGAAATAAATAAAAAATATCACCAGGAAAGTTTAAACTCGCGTTATAATTCCAGTTATTTGATGGCTTTAATTATACAAAAAAAGAACTGACGATTAAGATTAACAGAAGAGACAATTATCAAGGGCGTGGGCGACGTTGGCACTTCACAGGTCTTCGGATGATGGTAGTACTCAACTCGGTGGTGCTGGCCGGAGGAAAGGGACGAAGCCTCCTGTCCGCTGTATTCATAGGGCCGGCGCGGAGGGGCGCGAGGGAACGGCCCATTGCTGTACGTCACTCGTAGCGAGGCTCGCGGCGCAGGAGCGCGATGTGACGTCACATCTTGTACATATCCTTCAGCAGCTTTAACGTCCTTATTACTGATATACACGACAAAATCATCAGCATACTGCAATACTAATACATTTTGAAGTGTGTGACATATGTTGTAAGTAATTAAATTGAAAAGTAACGGAGAGAGGGGGTCCCCCTGCGCAAAGCCTTTGTTTGTATACCTGGTTATAATACTACCGTCGCTAATTCGCATTCTTAAATGTCGCTCGCTTAAGAACCACCAGAGATAACGACAAAGTTTCGAACCGATATTTATGTTATCAAGCACCCTTCACGCAACATCAATAGAAACGTTGTTATAGGCGTTTTCGATATCAAAAGAACAAGCCAAGGTTGGCATATTTTTGGAGAAGCCAATCTGCGTATAAGTCACTAAGCGTGTTAAACAATCCAAACAAGATAGTGATTTTCTAAACCCTATAGTAGACGATGAGAGTATTTTTTCTTTCTCTGTAAACCATTCTAATCGCTTGAAAATTAATAAATGGAATGTTTTACATATACATCATAGCAAGGATATGGGTCTTAATTTAAGGTCACCATTATTAGTTTTGGGGATAGGCAATAATTGGATATCTCGCCACTAAAAAGGTATAACACTATATTTCAGAATACTATTATATAAATTGAGCAGATACTTTTTAGCTATATGTGGTAAATAATAAAGCATTGTATAAGAAATACCGTCATCCCCAGGCGATGTATCCCTCTTTTTTAAAACATGTTGTAGTTCCTGCATAGAAAATTCTGATTCTAGTAGATTATTTGTAGAAGTGAATGTTGGTTCTAAATTTGAAACATAGTCAGCTGTAAGAGAATTTAACAATTTATGAGACTTTTCAAGGGAGGGATAAACCCTTGGTTGTTTACCCCCTTCGTCCATTTCATGCGCTGCCAAATGTGGGAAGGCGAAGCTTTTTCATCAAACGAGTCACAAAACTTATGCCAACTCTCTGCTCTTGCCCTTCGAATTAGTAACTGAGACTTCTTCGTGACATTCTCTAATCTAGTTCGATTATCAGGCGTTGGGTTACGTCTGAAGGTAGCTAGAGCTAATCTTCTTTGCGCGACCACCTTAGATAGCTCTGGATTCCAATAATCCTTCGGCTTAAATTTTTTATCCGGTTTATTACATATTTTAACTAACTGTATATGCATATCCGCCGCCGTGTTAATTGCAACTAATAAATTGTCATACATTTCTTGAATATTCTCGGAAGGGCAGTTTACAAATATATTATTTTCAGAAATGGTTTGTGAATATTTGAACCAATTTGCACGTTTATAATTGCGTTTTTTTATATATCTGAGCTCATCAGTGATATTAAGTGACAATTTAATTATAATGTGATCACTTCCTAAATTTTCATTACTGACTTTTCAGCTAAAATTAATGGCTATGTCGGCAGACACAAACGAAATATCGGGTGAAGTCTGCTGTAGACATCCGTTTACCAATTTTACCCGTGTAAAATCTCCATTATTTATAGATATGAAGTCATTTTCTAAAGCGGCATCCATAATTTGGGATCCCCGTGTATCCGTTTTCACCGACCAGTTGGTATGGTGACCATTGAAATCCCCAGCTATCAAGGCTTTGTTCGAAAACTGTGAGTAAACGTCATCCCAGTCCGCATTCTGTGTATGAACGCTGGAGGGACAGTATACTGACGTTACATATTCTAAATCTTTGCAATTGACTAACCTAATACAAAGTATCTCTATACCAGAATTACTAATATTGTATGACTGTAAATATGACTGAATGGACTTGTGCACCATAATAGCAACCCTGTCACCTCTATCTTTTCTATAAATATTATAGCCATTAATATTTATACAGGAGTCAATATCTAGCCAAGTCTCACTAATAATCGCTATGTGGATAGATTCTCGTGTTAACAGATTAGAAAACGTTACTAATTTCGGCCGCAAACTTTGAGCATTCCTCTTAATAACTTATTGATAACAAAATTCTTTAGTTCATCTTATATGATTTTAATCTCTGACAGTGCTTTTTCTTCTATGCTACCCTCAGCCAATATTTTTATTTTATTTTATTTTATTTTATTTGGGGAGCTTACGGCTATATTTACAGAGCAGTTATGAAGTTAAGTTGATACATGCCAATTACAAGCTTCCACATATAGAAAAGAAATAGTGAAGCTATACAATACATTTGACATAATATGGTATAAAATAAAGAGAAAAAGTACACAATAAAAAGAAAAACAATAAAGTATCCAGTTACAATAATATCAAATAGTTATGATCCTATAGAAATATTGTTGGTAAGTATTTTTTTACACTCTGAGTGCTACTACAGAATAAATCAATTTGCGGTTTATGATTTACTTTATTAAATATTCGAAGGACTCTTGGTAAATAGCTGTTATACCGATAATTAGTATGGCATAATGGAACATGAAGTAGATTGTTAGAACGTAATCTTCTGGTGGGAAGTAGGAGAGGGCAATCTAAATTACTTTGTGCTAAATTAAGGAGAAGACAGATGTCAGCAATATTTCTGCGGGTGTATAGAGGCAGGAGATGAAGTTTTGTGCATAGCTGATCATAATCAAGGTTTGGTAGTTTAAATTTAAAACCTAAATACCTTATGAAGCGTTTCTGGATTTTCTCAATATTGTCAATATACACATGGTAACTAGGATTCCAAATTTGACTCGAGAACTTGAGACGAGAACTCGAGGTGGCTTCGCACATAAGCACAATAAAGAATTTTTATACTTTTCATTTCTTTGAAAGGTCTAGAAGCACGAATTACAAAACCGAGTGCTTTATTTGCTTTGTCAGTTATGTGGTTAACATGTTTGTCGAAGATTAATTTGCTATCATGGAAAATACCAAGATCTCTGATCACACTAGTTGCCTGAAGATAAGTACCTTTAAGTTTGTAGGTAAAGGGAAAAATATTACGTTTCCTAGTGAAGGTGATAGAAAAACATTTGGACACATTTAAATCTAATTTATTGCGTTGACAGTAGAGATGGAGTCTATTTAGATCGTCTTGAAGAAGTAGTGCGTCAACATCATTATTGACAACACGAAAAATTTTCATGTCGTCAGCAAACAAAAGAAATTTTGAATTAAGGAAGCAAGACGATATATCGTTGATGAATATAATAAAAAGAAGAGGTCCTAACAAAGATCCTTGTGGGACACCAGATGGTATGTCTACCCAGCAAGAAGTACACCCGTTAAGTACAACAGCTTGTGTCCTATTTGTGAGATAGGATGTAAACCATTTATGTACATCGCCACGAATACCCAAACCTGTCATTTTGTTCAATAACATTCTATGGTCTATTCTATCAAATGCCTTTGTATAATCAGTATAAATTGCATTAATTTGATTATTTTTATCCATATTATTACTTATATATTCGTTAAACATAACTAGATTAGTTGTGGTTGACCTAGCTTTGACAAACCCATGCTGCTGAGTAATAAATTCGTTTTTTAGGCAATCATATGTTTGATCAAAGACTAATCTTTCAAAAATCTTAGCCAAATGACAGAGTTTGGAAATGGGTCTATAGTTAGCGACATCCATCTTAGGACCCTTCTTGTGGATTGGGGTTATAAATGCTGCTTTCCATATTTTTGGCACTATTCCCTCTTTAATAGAGCGCTGAAAGAGAATGGAAACAGGTAATGTTAGTTCCTTACCACATTTAACGAGGAATAGCGCAGGAAGAGTATCAGGGCCCGCTGATTTATTGAGGTCTAGAGAGGTAAGTAAATTATGTATTCGCTGAGTACTTATTTCAATCGTAGATAGATCACAACGAGAGTTGGCTAGCTCTGTTGACGGGTCTATCGTTGATGGGTACGTATAGTCTGCTAAAAAGGTAGTACTGAAGTACGAGGAGAATAACTGGCTTATACCTTCACTCGAGCTGCTAGTGCGAGATAAATAAGTCATAGTAGACGGATAACTACTGCTACGTCGCATGTTTTTTACGTAGGACCAAAATAGTTTAGGGGTTTGAGAAATTGATTTTTCTATAGTGCCTATGTACTCCTTGTAACATGTTTCCTCAAGTTTCTTAGCCCTATCACGCAGCAACCGAAAAGAGGAGACATCCGATAGATTGCCATAAGTTCTTATTTTTTTGAAATATTTGAACTTCTCTTTAATTAATTTAATAAGCGATGGTTTGTACCATGGCGGATATTTACGACTAAGTGTAGCATTCATTGGTACAAATTTATCCCTTATGCTATGGATAATGTCATAAAATATTTGTACAGCATCCTCGACTGACTTAGCGTTTGACAACACGGACCAGTCGGTTTCTGAGAAATGCTTGCAAATATTATCATAATCAGCTCGACCGTAACTGTAAATAAGCCGTTTGGGTATTTTTAATGTGTCCAATTCCGTTAGAGGTGAACTTATAACCAATGATTTATGGTAAGGATCTTCAGGCACCAGAGGATCAGTACATGTCGAGACCGATATAGTATTGTTACACAAAACTAAGTCTAATATACCACCGGCATAGTTTTTATGGTCATTAAATTGTTTTAAGTTGCACTCATAAAGGACATTAACAAAACTGTCCGCGAGCGCATGACTGATATTAGAGGGCTGAAGGCCTTGGTCAGTCGGGATCCAGTGAATATAACTCATATTGAAATCGCCAAGTATAAGGAATTCGTCTTGTTGAAAGTTGTTACTAATTTTAGTTAAGTTACATAAAAATAATTCTAATTGAACATTAAAAGTATTGCCCATATTTTGGTTACATAAATATAAAGTGCAAATGTGAAGCATTATTACTTTTTTAGTACAAGGATTTCGTAATGTTAATGTGACCCATATATCTTCAGCGGAGGAACACCAACCACTGTTGTGGGTACTTATAATATCACGGCAAACAGCTATCAAAACGCCTCCACCTTTAGATTGCTGGGTTAAGTCGTAATTCCTATCACGGCGATATAATACTTTTAATTTTAAACCAAAATTGCTTAAACTCAAACTTATCTTTCAAATGCTCCCTTCGTTTTCTTTTGTCTTCTGTATCCTGCTGTGATTCTTGTTGTTGACTTTCCATATTTACTTTTAAACAGCTCTCACTGCTCCCCAACATTGTAGACAGATTCCTTTGTTACTTTTCTGGCTTATGATTTGACTTCTGACTCACACTGGTGACACTTTCTCTGAAACTTCCGCTCAATTCGTTTTCTAACCCTTGATTTACCGCTACCACTTGTTTGTGCACCGGTTCCTTGCTGAGTATGCTGCTGTAGGTCTCCCCCTCTCTTAGTGTGTATAATAGAGTGATGTTAGCTGATATTATGTTTTGTCCTTGAGTATCTATATGCTTGTTCTTCCTTATTTCAGTATATAATTCTAGGGCTTTTCTATACGTAACTAGTTTTGTGCTCATAATCCTTCGTATTTCTTTTTCTCTTACAAAATATGGGCATGTTCTATCTAGCACAAAGTGATCACCTTTACAATTCAAACATTTGAATACCTTTTTATCGCAGTTATCATGATCTGGGTTACCGCATTTAGGGCATAACACCTTCTTAATAGAGCAATACCTCGTTATGTGTCCATATTCCCAACAACCTGTACACTGTGGACATGGGAAAGCTGTATGAGTCCACTTTAAAACGGCATTCGTACGCATATATATATTGTGGTAAAATACTGCCCTTAAAATATATCTTTATAGCTTCGCTCGCTACCCATTCACCGTCTGAATTAATCCTATTCAGTCTTTTTAAGGACAAGATTTGTATATCACTTTCAATGATTTTCATCAGTTCTTCCTCGCTCAAATCAAGGTCAATACCTTTCACTACCCCGTAAATCACATTTAATGCATGTGTATATTGACTACGGTATGTAACCTAACTCTTTTATCTTTTCGCATTTTAAAAGATTTTCAGCATCCTCTTTCCTAAGAAAAGTTATTATGACTTTGTTTGTATTTTTATACTTGATACGATCAATCCCTGTAATATTTTGCGATCTCAATAATTTTGCCATAGCAATCTGTTTTGGTAAAGATTCTAAAGCAGTGATGCATACTTCGCGACATTCCAATCCTTCATTTTTTTTGTTCTAAATCTACCCTCATATTTGATTGTGTGTCTAACGAATCACTCCTGATTAATCGCTTGGGTTTTCTTCGGGTAATTGTGCTAAAGCCCTCTTCTTCATTATTTGAAACATCTTCTGCGCTGTTTTTATCTATTTCTTTTCTCTTTACCGCATTCTTCTCAATATTTTCATAAATATTGTTTTTACGATTTCCATGAACCGATATTCCTAACTCTCGCTCAACATTCACTAAAAACTCTGAGTCACTTGTGTCCTCGTCACTTTTACTCTCGTCCATCTTGCAAAAAGAATCGCGAATAAACTAAAATAAAATACACTGCACGTAGCAAAGATTTTTTGAGATTTACTGTATGACAGCTCGCGCGACACTAGCCCGAAGGACTTATGGAGGGAAATGCTTTTAGTTAAAGTTTAGGTGTAATTGTTTTGATGGAACTTTTGAAGTTTGACTACTTTATGTTAACGGACGCTAGTTCTAAGCATATGGAATATGAAGGTATAAAACATTTTATTACGTGTATGTTAAAGTATATTTACTTAAAAACTATTCAAATTGAGAAATTCTACATCCTGTTCTGTTATAAAAAGTATTTTCCTTAAATAACACACGGAGACTTAACCCCGTCGCATCGCTCCAAAATGCATTTTCTCCGGTAGTGTCCAGCCAATTTGAGGATGTAATGTTTATAAGATCCTAGGTTATAAAACTTTAATTTTCTCGCGTTTGGTGTATGTAATTATATGACGTAAATTGTAAGCCGTATACAGTACATAAGTTACTCTATATGAAAATTACAATAAAATAGTTTACCTTTGACCTTTTCATGTCGAAAAAAATTTATAAATGCAGGTCACTTTGTTTTTTCTTACACCATGTGAAGCATTTTTCCACAATACACATAAATTATTCACGAAATTCACTTTCTCATTGCACTAATATTGACTCGGGTAGACGATGCGACGGTTATATACATTAATTTAGCACAGGTAACCGATATCACTTCACAATAACCATTTATTTATAGCAGCGAAAAATTTGCGCCATTTTGACGATCCGACGAAAAACATTTCTCACTCACAAAACATATTTATACCAATTTATAGCAAAAACAATACGAAACGTCTAATTAACAATGGATTCTAAGACAACTTTGTGAGAAACTTATCTATATTTAGTAATCATCATCATCATATCAGCCAAACGACGTCCACTGCTGGACATAGGCCTACCCCAAGGTTCTCCACACATACCGGTCTTGAGCCGCCCGCATCCAACCGCCTCCCGCGATATGACGAGATCGTCGGTCGGTCGATATTTAGTAAAGTAACTAATAAATACTTACATATAAACATTTAAAATATGGAGGACGGCTAGCGGCCAACGCCCGAAAATTGCATGACAAAAATTACTAACACTTTTTTTATAAATGTTATTATACTTGGCAAAAAAATTTATTTAAAACATATACTTCACTAAATTGTCAATAATTCGATATATAATACTAATACAATCACTTAGCGTTTGCGTTAAGATTACATTTTTGAAACATCACAAATTCAACTTAGTTGATCGCCACAGCGCAATATGGCGGCACGGAGCAAACTGAGCACCGAAATCAGCAATTTTATTATTTTTCTCGGTTGCAAGCTTGTAATGGTCAAAATTGGTGGTATTATGTTACTTAATCAGTAACTAGTCGATGTACGTTTTCATTATTGTAACCAATCACACAACACCGGAGTGAAGTTCACACAAATCCTTATAGGCACACCGTGCCCGTAGGACACTACCGGCCTATTTCTCTTAAGGGCACACCGTGACCGTAGGACACTCAAGGGGTTAAGCAAGTACTGTCTGAAGATGCAACATCTATATAAAACAAGTTTTCATGAATGAAATTAAAGTGTTATGTCGTGTAGGGATCGAACCCACAACACACGGGGCGATGCTAAACAACAAGGCGACCGCTTAAACCACTACAGCATCGGTGCCCAAAAACGTGGGTATTCTACAAAAATAAATAAAGTTAGGCTATATTTAGAACATCTGTACTAAAACTGCCACCCAAAACAGAAACCCTTAAAATAACGTCTTTACACGTGTCTAAAACACACCAGCACTTAGCACCAACTTTTTTCCGATTAGAAAACTTCTACCGAACGGGTGAAAGTTGTGTACAGAATTAGCCGTGCACGGACCGAGCTGTCCAAAGTTTGGCATCGGGTTCAGTCTCTCCAATTACCAACGAAAATTCAAGGCTTGAGTGTGATATTATAAATTATTTCTGTTTCGTAAAAAGGTTATTTGTATTTTGTTTAAATTTAAAGTTTTAAACATTTTTGCGTCCTTATTTTTTCAGCTAGTAAACTCACAGTTCAAACATTTAAGTAACTTTCTTTAAAGCTACTAGTGTTTGTGAATGATAAATAAAAAAAAGGTTATACATTGACAAGTATTAGTACAAAAAAATATTCGGTCAGATAGTAGAGCTGTCAAAAGAACCGCAATGAAACTCATCACTATCTCGACATAGTATAAAACAAAGTCTGTCTTCTGTCTGTCTGTCCTTATGTATGCTTAAATCTTTAAAACTACAACATTGCAACGGATTTAGAAGCGGTTGTTTTTAATAGATAGAGTGATTTAAGAGGAAGTTTTATATGTATAATTGACGCGGGCGAAGCCGCTGTCGACGTCTAGTTTTATTATAAAGTTAAAAAAATATCTTAAGTTTGGTAACGGTGCTCCATTAGTTATTTTAATTTTTAATAACTACGCGAATACGACCTGTCACATAAATATTAGTATACATGATATTATTTATAACGTAAAATTTGTTGTTAAAGATAGTGAATATATTTTGCATTATATTTTGTTGTTTTGTGGTGGAATGAGCTAATGTATCTATCCACCAAACAAAGCGATTTTCTGCGTCACAAAACGTCTTCAAATTTAAGCTGGCCTATATGTTAAACTGATATTATTTAGCTGCATATAGAGTTTAGCTAATTTAGTACTAAAATATTTACATAAACGTCGTATGAACGCTTTAGCTAAGAATAAATTAGTCAAACGGTAATGTTTTGACGAAATGCTAAGTAGAGAAATATCACATTAAGTTTTAATCAGTTACGGGCGAGCAATGTACCCTTATAACATTACAAGCCATAATGCGTCTGAATGTACTTTAAAAGAAAATTCCATAACATTTTAGAGCCGGCAACCCAAATATGAAGCTTTGAATTGGTTGTAAACGTATTCAAAATGTTAGTCAGATTATTTGTGTCATATTAAGCATAACAGATGTTTGTCCTAAAGTCTGGTTTGTGTCCATTACACATTTGATTTTTTATTATACTAGGTTTTGCGCTTTTATATTTGTACCGTACTTCTCAAGTACTAGAAACGCGCTACTTACAGTATCTATAGGTTGACCAAACCGGTGTTGTGCCATCCTCTAAAAGAAGACCCTATCGATACAGTGAATGTGGTGACGGATATTACATTATTCCGTGTGGTAATGGATTAAGAATACGGAATGTCACCACCCCATATCATCCCATGGGTGTCGTAAGAGCCAACAAAGGGAGCATATTATGCAGTAAACAGCACTGTAAGAGAAGGAAAACTTGATACAAACCCTATACCAACCCGTTTGGCCAGCGTGGTGTAGTAGGCCAATTCCTCCTTTCAAAGGAGAGGCCTGCAGTGGACTGTTAAAGGCTGATGATGATAACAGTGAATGAGAGTGTCACTATCCCGAATCCGACTTCCCATAAACTTTTCCTTACTTGTAGGTAAAATGAGAAGATGCAAATATGGGAGAAAATGGTGAGTTAAGCATGTGCAGTTGGCAACACACGGTCGATGCCTGATTGGCACTACTGGCTTATAAAAGCTATAATTAGCGGCTGTGCCAAAATACTGGCTTGTTTGAAGCCCTTACAAGCAGAGGCTTACTTGACTACTTTATAAAAATTACCTTAAAGCTCTACCCGACACAGTAACCAAACTCAATACTCGAAATTATATTACACCTAAGAAAATTTAAGGTACAAAACAGTCCAACATTAACATTTAACAGAAGGATAAACGACATTAATACCAAAGTAATGACTTGTGTTTAATATGCTATTAAAGCGAAAATTTGTCACAGAATTTTAATTTTAAAATACATCATTCCTTTTACAAGATAAAGAGGGTACCTGTCTTAAGACGTCGAGGGTCGCTTTTATTCAGTAATTCGACTGGCAACACTCTAAATGTGGGATTAAATTGCTCGGGTCTTGGGGCAGGAAAAATGTATGAGAACTAAGACAAGTAATTAATGGCAGGGGATAATTCCCGACCTCTTGGTTGCGTACTTATTTCTTGATGGGGTGCTTCGTAGGAAAAATTGTAAACAGCTTCATCTGCTAATGACTGAGTAAATTAGTTATGCTTTTACTTTAGTTTGTTTGTTTATGTGTTGGGTATTTGTCGAAGACTCGACTTTTAGAAGAATGAATTATGTTTTAGATTGTATTGTTGGTTTAGATTTTTCCTTTTCCGTTTGTAATAGTATGATATATTATAAAATATGAAATGTAATATTCAGTTCTAAAAGAATTTGCTTCTATATAAAGTTGACCTCACAAAAAGTGCTATGTTATGCACACTATGTACATAGGATACAGTTGCCTAATACGAGGTATTATTAGCTTTAAAAATTACTTTCATCTTCACATACAATAAAAAGTGTATATTATTGGAGGGGAGCTTACAACCCGCTGAGCAGCATTGTGGCTAGTTGAATACAAATGGTAGTCACCGTCTCGTCTTCGACTTGCGTTTAACGGTTATTTGGCGTGGAATTTCACGAACACCTGTATGGCTGTTAACTCTGGTTTGCTTAATCAAACGGTCAGAAAAATCCGCATGAGGTATTTGGGCGGGGAGAAAAGTACCATTTTGAAGGGTGTTATGACAAGGAATCACGTCCGCAGAGCTCCGCTGTTACGAGATTCCTTGATGACGAATTTAGGACACTCAACAGACCAAGGTAAGCATTGTTTGCGGATTTGATTAGTGCTGTTGTATGAAACCTCGCACATGTAATAACCTAACATCCTCCTGCTACTCCTGCTCGCTTTTGTTGACAACATTTCTGATTATGCAATAGATTTAACATTGCACATTAGTAACTATAAAAATAAATAATGTTTTAGTAACCTGTTTAATTTGTTTGGGTTAGTATTTTTGTATAGCGTGGTAAGTTTTCCTTCACGTTCTATAATCTTATTGCAATGCATTCTGAGAATGGAGTTCCTCCCCCTGTTACTTGAATACATCAAAATTTTCCTATCTTCACTAATCAGATCAAATTTCAATCAACTATTGTCGAAAAGCTCTACCATCTATAAACATAACGAGAAACTTTAAACGAATATTGCAGTGTTACTATATTAGAGGTTTCCGTTACACACCGAATACAAAAGTAATCTTTTAAATCGACCGAACAGACCTTGGTGGTTACGAAAGCAATACAATAAACCGCAATTTATTCACATGAAGCACCTTCCTTACCGATGCAAACTGTTATTGGTGAGGCCTGAAGCCAAATCTCACGGTACACAATCAAGGCTACGCCAAATAAAGTACTAGGTTGTCTGTTTTTTTTTCTGTGTGGGTAGTTGTAGCCATGGACTCTTAGGGAGAGCGAAAAGAAAAAGATCGACGCCTTGGAAATGTGGTGCTGGAGGAAGATGCTGAAAATATCGTGGACAGAATTTCGGACCAACAAATCCATACTGGAAGAACTGAACATCCGACAGCGTCTATCCTCCATTGTCAAAGGCCGCATCCTAACTTTCTTCGGCCACATATCGCGGCGTAGCGACGATTCTATCGAGCGTCTTGTGGTGCAGGGCGGGGTTGAAGGTAAAAGAGCGCGCGGCAGATCCCCCACAAGATGGACTGACCAAATCAAGGCAGCAGTGGATGCACCCCTGCATCTGTGCACAAGAAAGGCTGCCATGAGGGACGAGTGGAGACGGATTGTCAAGCTTGCCACCAGACCGGACATGACGACCACGACGACTCTGTCAAGAGTCTAACGACTAAGAAGAAGAAAGTTGTAGCCATAGCAGTAAAAATTTTAGTCCTCGCTTTTTAATTAATTATAATTTAATTCATATATATAAACAGTTATTTTATGATTTCATTTAGTCTATTACATTACGCTACCTGCCAGTGAGTGTTATCTCCTTTCTAAATTCACGGTACACACATAACACAAATACAAAATATTATGGAGTCATTGCAGAGCACAATTCAAAACTTGAATAGCATGTTGAATCAAAAGATGTCTCAGTTTGAGGACAAGCTGCAAAACACAACCCATCCTCCTTCAAGCATGGCTGGTCTGGCATCAGATTTTACATTGTTCCAGGCGTTTGTCACTGAAGCATTAAAGGGTCTGCAGCAGCAAGTCCAGTTACTAATGCACCGTGTGGACAACTTAGAAATGCAGGGTCGCCGTAAGATTCTTCTGTTCCATGGTGTTAAGGAAGATAAGAAGGAGACCTTGTGCAGACCGTTGTTGATGTTTTAAAAACACACCTGAAGCTTGACGATATCACTCCAAATAGCATTAAGCGCTGTCATCGTATGGGTAGACTCGCAGCTCCCAACAGACACCGTCCAATATTGGTAAAATTTCAGAGTGTCTTGGTCCGGGATAAAGTTTGGTTTACCAAACCTAAACTGAAGGGCTCAGGTATCACAGCCTCGGAATTCTTGACGAAGGCCCGACATGACATATTTGTAGCTGCACGGGCGAAGTTTGGAGTGTCCAAGTGCTGGACTAAGGAAGGGCAGATTTTTGTCCTCGGGGAAAAGGGTGAGCGACATCGCGTCAATTCCCTGATGGATGTTGAAAACCTTTGCCACGTTGTCGCCGTGGATCAGCAGCAACGAGAGCCCCCTGCTTCGAAGAATGAGCCAGCAAAAACAAGGCGAACTGCAGCTACTAAAAAATAGTCCTGCTTTTGTTTTCGTGCTATTATTTCAATCCCGGGTAGGTGGCCAAATATTACTTTTACTTTACTTTTGTGCAAAGACGGTACTTATAAATCTTTTGTATTTATTTCCATTATAAATTCAGATGTATGTTTCGTATGTTACAACGTTTTTTCCAACTATTTTTACGATTTTGTTTACATATACCGACTTGATAAATTTTACTACTCAAGTGTCAAATATGACAGTGACAGCCATTATAATGTTTAGTTCAGAAACAATATTAATTGGGGCCATTCTTACATGCCATAGTAATAAAAAGAAACTTTTCTAACGTCTCGTTGATAATAATATGTTTATGTATAGTGTTTAAGTTTATTTCAACTTTTGTACCTGGGATTGTACTGTACTGTATTTTATTAGTTATAATGTTGATTATTGCTTTTTTTTTGTTTTGTATAAAAATATTGGTTATATTGGAGTACCTACTTAACATTAATTTAACTGGCAGGTGCACTCTGTCGAATAGTGTTGTTATTTTGTGCATTGCGCTTATTATTTAGATATATATTTTTTTATTTTATTTATATATTTTATTATTGTATTTTATTTATATTATATATTTTATTTTATAATATAAACTTTATATGTCGTCTATGGATTTAGATAGTGATAATGATGACTTTTTTTCAGTGAGTACCGACAATGACAGTTACGTTAGTATCCCTTCTCTGGCAGATAATCTGCAATCTTTATTTTCAGATGTTCCCAGGAACTTGAACGTTGTCCATATCAATGCACAGAGTATTCCGGCCCATTTCCCAGATATGCTGGCAACCTTTGACTGTAAGAACATCCATGCTATTCTTGTATCCGAATCATGGCTTAAGCCATGCTTTTCTTCTGCCTCTTATTCTTTACCTGGCTTCGAACTGATTAGGAATGACCGAATTGGTAGTGGTGGCGGTGGTGTTGCCATTTATCTCCGCTCTTACATTGACTATTCAGTGGTTAGTACGTCTTCACAGCCGCCTCCACCCAATGCTGGTGAGCATCTCTTCCTTGAGGTTAAGCTGCACCACACCAAAATCCTTCTTGGTGTTTATTACTGTCCTTCTTTGCGTATAGATTTCTTTTCCTCCTTTGAAACTCTTTTGCTTAATCTATCCCCTTCTTACAGTCAAACTATTACCATGGGTGACTTTAACACTTGTCTTCTTAAGAACGACTCTCGTTCCTTATCTCTACATTCCATTTCAATTTCAAGTAATCTTCATATTCTTCCCCTGAATGCCACCCATCATTTTCCTAATTCTACTCCCTCTCTTCTAGACCTCATCTTCGTCTCATCGCTTGGTCATGTTGCTAAGCATGGCCAACTTGATGCAGATGAATTTTCTTATCATGATCTTATTTTTCTCTCTTTCAACGTCCGTCCTCCCAAGGCTAAGTCTAGAATTCTCTTGCTTCGCAATTTTAGTAGTATGGATAGTGATCTTTTACGTGATGATGCCAAAACCATCAACTGGCAACCGCTGCTTGACGCAGAATCTATGGATTCCAAAATTCAATTGTTCGAGAGGAATCTTATTAACTTGTATGACGTTCATGCACCTTTCCGAGCCATAAAAGTAAAACATGCACCTTCACCTTGGCTTACTAAAGATATAAGTTTACTTATACAGAAAAAAGCAGCTGCCAAATCAAAGTACAAGTCAAAGCCCACTGAGGTTAATAAAGAAAAGTATATCAAGGTTAGAAACCATTGCAATAGGGTGTGTAGGGATGCACAACGCCGGCATATCCATAATTCTGTTCAAAACGGAGATCCAGCTAAAGTCTGGCAATTCCTGAGATCATTGGGGGTTGGAAAGCAAAGTCAGAATACAAAATCCCTCAATATTGATATCAATTTGCTTAACCAGCACTTCTCTGCTTCGTCCAATTTTGATAGGACAACAAAAATTAATACATTAAATCACCTTTCGTCGCTTTCAACCCCTGATCACCCGCCTTTTGTCTTTAGTCAGTTTACTGCATGTGATGTTAAGAAGAGCATTTTATCCATAACATCCAACGCAGTGGGCAGCGATGGTATCACCCGTAATATGTTGCTCCCCATCCTTGATGAAATCCTTCCTATTATTTCCCACCTACTTAATTACTCAATTTCAAGTGGCATTTTTCCAACATCTTGGAAAGAGGCCCACGTAGTCCCTCTACCTAAGAAATCTAATCCTGAATCCTTCAATGAATATCGTCCTACATCTATTTTAACCTTTCTTTCCAAAGTCCTTGAACGTCTTGTCTATAACCAGCTTAACTCTTTCCTTTCTCGAAATGACATCCTCAATCCTTTTCAATCAGTTTTCCGTACAGGTCATAGTACCACTACTGCGCTTATCAACATAACGGATGATATCAGGTCAGGTATGGAGAATGGCAAGCTCACAATTCTCTGTTTGCTTGACTAGACTTGACTAGCAATGCGTTCAATACTGTCGACTTCGATGTTCTTCTCGCCATTATAAGCTCTCTTAACATATCTCCATCAGTAATCGACTGGTTTCATAGTTACCTGTTTGACCGCCGGATGCGTGTCCATCTGGATGAAACTTATTCTTCCTGGTGCGATAATTCTGCTGGTGTTCCACAGGGCGGCGTCTTATCTCCTCTACTCTTCTCAATTTTTATTAATTCTATATCCAATCATATTTCTTGTTCCTACCACCTTTATGCTGATGATTTGCAAATTTACACTCAAGCAAAATATGAAAATTTGTCGTCAGCTATCTCCACGATTAATAGTGATCTGGCTAAAATATCAGATTGGACCAATAGGTACGGACTTAGATAAATCCAAAGAAAACCCAGATAACAATTATCGGCAGTTCTAGAATGATGTCAAAGGTTCCTTGGTCTTTGCTTCCCCAGATATCTTTTGTTGGCGTTTCAATTCCTGTGAGTAAAGAAGTGAGGAATCTGGGGATTACCTTTGACAAAACGTTATCCTGGTCTGTGCAGCTACAAAATATCAGTCGACGTCTTTTTGCTGCCGCTGCGTCACTGAGAAGATTACGTAATTGTCTTCCCATACCTACTAAAATTGCACTTGTGCAATCTATTCTTCTTCCCATTCTTGACTATGCCGATGCCAGCTATCTAGATCTCAATGAGGACCAGCTAGATAAACTTGAGCGCCTCCAAAACTTCTGCATAAGGTTTATATATGGCTTACGTAAATATGACCACATTTCTGAATTTCGTAACAAGCTCAAATGGCTGCCTATCCGACTTCGACGGAATACTCACATCCTTTGCCTTCTTTATAATATATTATTCAATCCATCATTTCCCTTTTATCTTAAACGACGGTTCGAATATCTTCATGACACACATTCAAGGTGCTTGAGATCATCAGAAAATCTTAAATTGAAAGTCCCGACGCATTCTACAGTTTTCTTTTAAAAGTCCTTCACAGTTCAAGCTGTACGATTGTGGAATGCGTTGCCTGAAACTATCAGACGGGCTCAATGTCTTCCAACATATAAAAATCTAGTCAGGAATCATTATTTGTCACAATTATCATGACTGTATATATATTATATGTATATTATATAGGTATATATTATAGTTTATTTACATTTTTTTTTGTTTTTAAAAAGACAACTCCCGCATTAGGACTAAATCCTGTGTCGCGGGGTACTTTACAAACATACAACTAACGAGGACAATTAACACCCAGACTCGAAACAACAATTTATGGATTGCACAAAGTGTTGTCTCGTGTGGGAATCGAACCCACAACACTCGGCGCAGTGTCAATCGGCGAGGTGGCCGCTTAAACCAATACGCCAACCGTGCAGTCGTACGTACGTCGTAGTACATATTTAAGTATATAAATATTATGTAAAATGTATAGTTTATTTATTTATTGTTTAAAAGTATTGGTTTATCATAAATAATTATTTTGTATTGTATGTAAAATATTATACGTATTATATGTTTTATACTCATATAATTATATAATTGTATTAATGTAATATGTCCGATTCTTTTTATCCACCCATTAAGACACTGTTCCACTAGGTACACCGTTACCCACACAATTATACTTTTATAAAATACCTTTTCCAAACTAGGTTATCTGGAAGAGATCGCATTTTGCGATAAGACCACCCTATTGTGCAACTAGTTTTAAGTTAATTTTACCATTGTAATTTTGTTTGTATGCTGGTGTACACTAAAGTGTTAATCTATCTAATCTAGGTTGTCATAAAACCGAAGCTAGTGATACGAGCGGCCGATCTTAGCTGATGTTTGCGTACTGGCCGCTCCATTGGGCACTTTGCCAGCCTTACTATATGACACCATACTTCGGAAATGAACGTGGGTAAAGTTGACCAATTTTGTGTATTAGATTACGCTACTACAGGCACAATCGGAAGTGGACAGATTTACTAAGACTGTAATAATATTATTGCAGTTCGTAAAAATTTTCAAACTTAATAGAATATTGTTTGGAGTTGCGTGCCGGATAATTTAGTTGAGTGAATTATTAAATTAGGTGTAGGGACGATAGTGCTAATGTCCAAAAGTCTTTGTAATATTTCGGTGAAACATAAAATAAGTTATTGGTATTACTAGGTACTGGTATTATAATGTTTCAGTAAAACTGTCCATTGCAAGTTTAGCCGTCTTTATTATAAATTGCAAAAATAACGTAACAGGATTTAGGATGTATTTCCCGAGTTAGCAATTCCTATGTAACGATAACGAGGTATATAAAAAGCATTCAATCAGTGGAGACAGGAGATTAAATTGCTCTCATTTATGTTGTTATTAAAGAAGCGGCGAAATGAAACGTACATTGATCCACTTGGATTGGAATGGCCTTGGCTTAAAAGGTCACACTCAAACTCAAATATGTTTACTTCCATATAAATGTTTAAATTTTTTGAACACGTCAGAAAGTCATACAAATAAAAAAAATAAAAAAGTAACTTTAATTGCATATTAACATAGTTGAGCATTGAAAAAAATGCCTGTTCAGAAAGTAGAGCCTCGTGAGAAGAATCAGGCAAGAAACTCCGGCCATTTAGGTAACCTACGAACATTTCAGATTAATAACTCGGACTGTAACAATCTTACAAGTTTCAGGTGAAACTAAATATAGCACAGGTACGATCGAAATAATTTACAAGTTTATACCTGATTTTATGGATCCTATCCGTGTATTCCTTTGATGTAACCAGCCTTGTCTGTCGTATGAAATTACTGGAATTCATTGTCGTTTTATGGTAGTTGGCATTATGTTTTACTAAGTTCTGAAATTGGCGTCACTCTCGTGGTTTGTCAATAAAAAATATCTCAGTTAATTAATAAACCAGATAATATACAGTCTGGCAATTTTTTAGATTTTATTGATAAATAAAAATATCTAGCATACAAGCTTTTGCATTCCTAACAATGGAAACATATGTATATATGTATAACTGTGAATATTAAATACAACACTTCGAAATTGGCCAGTCCGGCAAGCGAACCTGCATCATAGTTTTCACTGTTAAAGCCACAAATCATTTCCTGGATATTAACACATACTGATCCGACTTGTATCCGATATTTTGAATATAATTAATCATAAGAAAAAAAAAGTACGTAAGTATGGTACTTACTAACATAGTATGTAATGCCAAAAACTTAGTAAACATTTTGAAACCAAAAACTCGCTTGAATTTCTTCAAGATTCTTTCCATTTTATACAAAAAGAACTTTTCTAAACAGCGCTTAAAGGCTGTTCATATAAAATATGCATCCCGTAATCACTTTCGCTTGTAATAAAACTCTAACTAAGATAATACTTGGAACATTAACGGTGTAAACACACCCGATAATTTATCTATACGACACTGTAATTCTAAACGCAGATATGAACTGAGATTTTTTGAGACCCTATTAAGGCTTTGCAGGTACGGTTTAAGTTATTGTAATTACTTTGTCTAAAGTTCTCTGAGATATTCTTAGTTGATAATAATAAAGGTAACCCCTCAGATAGTTTCGTCAGTCATAAACGCTGGTTGATAGTTTCTATTGTATATGAACGTGATTGTATATTGCCTGATTTTAGAAGTGAAGGTATTTAATAACTATTTGCTGCGATCTTAACAGATCCCCTTTATTTTATTCTAATATTGAATCAAAATGACTGCTGTCTTTAACGGCTCTCTGAGAAACGAGGCGAGCAATAATTAAAAATTCAAAACATAGGACAATATCTAAATAAAATACGGTGGTTTATAAGACGACGCTAGAGCTCATCCTGAGCCGCTCAGATACTTTTTATCGAAATATATAAACACAACTGCAGGGCTACAAACATTTTTACTGATGTTCATTTGAAACTACCTTTTTGCAATCGGTTAAAAAAGAAGTGGTATTATCCTAATCAAAAGAGAAATAAATAAGTTGGTAGTAGTAGATTCTTGCTGGAACCATGCAAGCTTTACTACTCCTTACTTATTAGTCGCATAAAATCAGTATAGTACTTCATGATTAAGTCAGACATCCAACTGAGTTTGTTGTTCATCTTACCGAGACATGAAACGTGATCCTAATTACGAATTCGTTATCACACGAAGAAATCTGCCAGACAACCAAATAAAATGCTTCTTCAAATTGTTTGACAACAAATAATTATTTCGTCGAAGTAATAAGAAAATGAAATTGGATTTTACGTCTACTTGTAATGGAATCTTCTATAATGAACAAGATGGAGATAGATACTTATTTATTTTTACGTAATGATAATTTAACGTATCTACTTTTTAAGTTAAAGCTTATTTATACTGGCAGCGTATGTGTAGGCAAGTGGCAAATTCTGCATTCTCTATAAATATCTTTAAGTACAATTCTTCTATACGTGTTTCTAACCTAACTCCTCCCAAATGGCTGGGCCAATTTAGATAAAAAAATGTAAGAATTTTAATGGGTTCATGGATGGTTCAAAAATAGATGCGATTGGTGCTGCAGCCGGTGTCACAAATCACCAAAGTTTGAGTTGCAGTTGAGTTGAGTTTTGTATAGACAAGACGACGTCTGGTGAGTTCCCTAGAATTGACTTTAATACTTATATACTTAGTAGAAGATATTCGCAGCTACGCCAACACATTTTTCACGGTACAGTGGTAAATCTTTTCTAAATGCACCCCTGCAGTCCCTAAATATATGTATTTACTGTTACTTATCTCAAATTTCAGTTGCCTGCGCCCTATAGTTTTGGCTGCGCGTTGGCTGTCACTCAGTCAGTAACGCAAGACCTTCATATGTACGGTAAAAATAATAATATATTGAAATTTTAGTTTTGAATATGATTCGCCAAAAATCATGCCTAATGCGTGAGTTTGAAAACATTTTTCAAGGGATAATCGTAAGAATGGAAGGATGCCTAAAAGTGTAAGGGTTCCTGAAAGCGCTAAGAAAAATTATCATACTTTTATCCCAAACGTTTAAGGTACGTTTTTACTAGCTAACGTATGCGGAGTGCTTTATATTATTATAACCTCTTTTAGGAGTTTCAAGAACTAATAAGGTTTTTCTGAATTTAGCAGTTGTTACATACTTTTATTTTAAACTAGCTGACCCAGCAAACTTTGCTATTATTTATTTTAATATTTTGATATATAAACATATCTTCGCCTGACAATAACGAACACATAAAAGAAAATTTATCCAATTTGGTGAGTTGGTCACTCACCAAATTGGATAAATTTTCACAAAAACTAAGGATACGTAAGGATCTGTGACAGTCATTACGAGGAGTTAATACCATCAGTAGCATGACTTGGCTTGCCGACCGGCAAAGTTAGGTTGGCAAAGTTGAGCAACGCTTGCATAGGTCTCCACTTGGCTGCGTGACTGCTTTTTTATCGACATGAGCGGCACTTAGGTACATTAGAGCTATACCGTGCTTTAGGGGGCACGTAAATATGTCAGTTCCGTTTTTGTCTCTTGACAGGAATTTTCAAAATCTCGTTAGGCTACGTTGGAGGTCCTTGGGCAGTTTGAAAATTCTGATACGCACACTTACACGAAATAAAGAATACCTACAAATAACCTGACGCTGGTCTAAACAATAGACTATAATACAGGTTACTCTCTCTTTTTTTACGGTAAATGAGCAGGCGTATCGCCTGATGGTAAACAATTCGCTGCCCATGTACACAAGCAACACCACAGGAGTCACAAGTGCGTTGGCACCCCTTGGGGTGAGGAAAAGGAATAGGATGAGGAGTGGTATGAGGGAGAAGGAATAGGGGATAGGCTCTCCGGCACTCTCACTCATCGAACGAAACGCAACAGTTTAAGTAGTGTTACTTTACGTCGATTTTTTGTGAGATGGTAGTATCTTCCCGGTCGAGCCGGCCAATTCATGCTGAAATCAGCAAGGCTATACTACTTGAAAACTACTACGACCACACACATGTGGGGCGAGGCCATCGAAAGATACGGCGAAGCAATTGCTGTTTCGCTCGATATCTCAAAGGCCTTTGACAGGGTCTGGCATGATAGTCTCATAAAAAAGCTTCCGTCTTTTGGCCTACCCACTGGTCTCTGCACTTGGATATCAGATTTCCTGAGGGACCGATCTATTCGGGTAGTCGTTGATGGCTGCTCGTCGGATCAATTGGCAATTAATGCCGGAGTCCCTCAGGGATCAGTTCTCTCCGCAACCCTATTTTTGCTGCATATCAACGATCTGTTGAAACCCGGTACCTTTGGGTATGCAGATTACAGCACAATGGTAGAGAGATATATGTCCAATCCTCGAGCCAGTGGAGCGCAAATACAATCACGCAGGGAAGAAATGATCGAGCGGATGAACTTGTCTTTAAAGGCGGTCTCCGATTGGGGTGATGCAAAACGGAGCCAATTTGATCTGGTTCCAACATTCCAAGACTTGTCCGTGCCGATAACTGACGACCTTGAGCTTCTTGGTGTCTCGTTGACCTCAACCCTAAATTTTGGCCCCTATATAGAGGCCAAAGCTCAACCAGCTGGCAAAAACCTGGGAATCCTTAACAGGGTGAGGCAGTACTTCACGCCGGAACAATTGCTCAATCTATATAAAGCACAACTCCGGTCCTGCATGGAGTACTGTTCGCACCTCTGGGATGGTTCTGCCAAGTATCATTTATATACATTGGAGTCAATTGAGAGAAAAGCCAGAAGAATCATCGGCGATGACCAATTGGTTGACGCAGGAGTCCAAAGCCTGGAGCATCGCCGTAGTGTCGCCAGTCTATCGGTATTCTATTGGATACATTTTGGAGAGTGCGCAGAGGAACTACAGAATCTGATTCCTCCTTCCCCTTTTTCCAACGGACAACCAGACTAACGAGTCAGCGTCACCGTTACATGGTGGATATCCCGCTTATACGCACGAAGCGCTTTGCTTCTTCCTTTCTTAAGCGTACCGCCAAGGTGTGGAACTCTTTATCCGAGTCTGTGTTTCCTGATGAGTACAACCTGGGTATTTTCAAGTCGCGAGTGAATAGGTACCTTCTAGGTAAGCGTGCTCCATCTTAGAACATATCATCCCTTAACATCAGGTGAGATCATGGTCAAACGCTAGCCTATTAGTAATAAAAATAAAAATAAAATTGTTGAATTCAATGCAAAATTGTCTCAAAAAGCAATTGGAGCGGTTAAATACGTCACGAATAGCCAGTTTATCATACAATCATTAAAATTATACTGATAATTATAAACAATATAAGTAAATCTGTAACAAACAAATTTCAAAATTAAATGGTAGTCCTTATCTACTTGAGTGTGTTACTTGAAATTCTGATCTGCACCAAATATTGGTATCGTTTATTCGTTCTGATTTAAATATAGGCTATTTTTGAGTATATGAATACAAAACTTCACGGTTAAAAAGCACTTAATGAATCTTAAATAATATACTGTTCAGCGTAGGTTTTTGAATCTATCGAAAGTAGACTTAATTATATAATATGTATTAGATAAAGAGAGTCTATTAGAATCCTTCATTAATTTCACATTATTATTTGATCGATCCACTACAAATCATGCCCTAACTAGAGTAAAGATACACAGTCCAGTCCAAAGTAATCAAATATCATCGTATCCATTTTCTACTAAATACCGGTTATTGTTAGATCTGCTGTGAACTAACTTAACACGCTACACGTGGACTCTGATATCTCGGTTTAAGGTTATCGGTACTGGACCTGATCGTGTGCCAATGTTGTTACATACGACTCTGTGCCACGTCTGTTCTGTGAATATTTATTGAAGTAAGCTACGGTTAGTAGGTCATTACACTATTCACTATTAAAAGATTTTTTAACAGGTTTTTAACAGGGACGTACCTATGCTATGACCGATATGAAGTGATAATTCCAACTCATTGGCTCCAGTATCTGTACATAGATTGCAAGGCCAACTTTCAAAGTATTAGCAAAAATAGTTTTATAGTTCACAAGAATAGTAAATAGATATTGATAGCAGTTATAAGCAGCTCAACTTATGACATAGGTACCTAACAAAAAAACAAATCTGTGCAAGTGAATGATGTCACCTGTTATAATATATGTTGGAAATGTCTTTAGTAGTTTCTTATTTGATTGAGATCTCCATATAAATAAACAAATTTATTTTTCGGCTGACATGATGAACACAAATATTGTAAACAACAAATTAAGCAATGCCCATTAATTTGCTTATAAAAAGTAAGAGGCATTAGTAAAAAGTATACACGTGTCACGCCAGCTATTTCTGATATAACCCGGGTAAGAACATTCACATAATTATCCTCATGTAACGTGTACATGTGTATAATATCTTAATATATAAAATCCTTGCGTTACTGACTGACTGACAGACACGCTACAGCCGAAACTATTGGGCGCAGGAAGCTGAAATTTAACATGTATATTCCTTGGGGACCGTAGGGGTGCACTAAGAAGGGATTTCCCGAAATTGCCACGGGATCGGCCAACACGGGTAAATTAAAAAAAAAATGCAGGCGAACACAGAGTATCAGCATCAGCCTTTGCCCTGGTTCATTTCTTTGCGATCGGCGCAGTATTAATTTCATCTCCATACTTCTCTTTTATCCGTCAATACATCATTTATCTAAAACTTTTTCTTTCACAGTCCATCCATATTTTCTCATCCTCCCTCTCCCTTTTTGAACTGAAGAATTAGTATTTTGATCCACTGTAAATCTCTGGTTCTGTCGGATAATATAAGTTGAACACGGCCCTAGTAACCGCAATCAATGGATCAGAATTTTTCTAAAACTTTATTTATTTAATAGTACAAGTAAAACTCATATTTATATAACTTTATATCGCCACTATAAAACGGCAATATTGCCGATATGTCAGAAGGGGCGTCTAAAATAACAAAATACCCTTGACAATCCCCCAGTGGGCGTTTAGCAGAGTTGTGCAATCTCCTGAACAATATCCGGCTTGGAAGTTTAAGGTTCACGAGTACCAAGTTATGCAACTTGGGATGCCTTAGAGTTACAGATGTTAAGAAACAACGTTAGAAAAACAACGTACAATATGTTGTTATGATGTTGATGAGAAGTTTTTCGCTGGGAATTTTGAAGCATAGGCATATTTATCTTAGAGGCAGCAATAGAACAGACTGCCATGCAGAAGGTATAGGGTTTGTATCTACGGCGCGCAGCACTGACATTTCAGAGTAATGTTCGTATTGAAATGGTAGTTATCGCTTGCCTTGAGCCTCGGAGAGCATGCTAAGCCGTCGGTTCCGGCTGTCTTGAAGATTTGTGACAGTCGTTATAGGGTACCTTTAAATAAACTGACGGTAGTCCAAACCATGGAATACAGCCAGCGCTTTGGCTGCGGAGGCCAGACAGGCAGTTGCTCTATGGAAAATCTAATATTCAGTCAAATTTGGTTAAACTATAAAGCGAACCCCGTATTGTAACTAGGATATCGCTAAGAGGATGAGGTTTTGTCTTAATATAAAAGTACCTAGGTAGGCACTTTTATATTAAGATCAATTCATTCATTCAAGTCACCTGACACAGGAATCAAGAGATTGCTGTGTCAGGTAACTTGAAAAAGACAGGTGACATTACACTAACGGGCAAAATGAACATCATGACTAGGAGCAATATTTTTTAAATTATTTAGCAGTAGCAATGTGACTAATCAATCACCATTGTATATGTACAGCGTTCAAATGCATTTGTTTATTTGCGTATATGGGTGACGCATATGGTGACGAATGGATGACGAAAGACTGACCACGGATTTATATAAGGCAAGACTGAATGGGACAGGAGGAAGGGGATGACCTATGCGCCCGTACTCTGCCCAGATTGAAGTCATCCTAAAAAAAGACAGGTTAGAAGTGTAGTCTCTACTTACCCCTCCAGGAAATAGACGTGACTTAATGTATGTATATCAGGTAGTCGGATGCTGAAGAAGAGACAGGATATCGGGTCTTGTGTCGTACCTATGCGTAGCCTACGCCAAGCAGTGGCCTAGAATAGGCTAATGAGATGAGACGAGACTTTTGGCTCTAGCCAAATTTTTAAAGTTTTATATTTATATACTGCAATCATGTTTTCCGATTTATTATCACTATTGGTTAGTTGTGCTAATGGGTGTTAATCTGTCTATTATTGCAAAGAACCTTATAATATTATATATTTATTCTGGGAGTAGCTTTTTTAAGTACATAATTTTGATGCCATAAATCGTTTTTCTTTTTGCCCTATAAATGGTCTACTATACGACTTCTTACATAACTACGTCTCAACAACCCTCACCTTGTAAATCGACAACCCATATTCTAAGACACGTTGAAACTCGTACTGTTCATCAATTTACATCACCATAAAAACGCACTCCACAATGATTACAAGCAATAAAATACTCTTATACCATACACTAAAAGCTCGAAATATGTTCGCACACAAAAATATACCTAGCAGCACTTAAAATGTCGCTAACTTTATACAGGTATCGTTAAGCTTGCTCATTGCCTTAATGCATAGGGTACTAAGCAATTAAGCTTTATGTGTCTTGAAGGCCTGCCTTTCGAAGGCGAAAAAAGGTGGGCCTTGTAGATGGAAGCCAAAGCTTTTAAGGATTAAGTTGTTCCTATAATCATGTGGGTATTGCTCCACGTAAAAGTTCGATAGCTATGTTTTAAGGTACAAAGTAAAATGTTTTATTATTTACAAACATTATTATATAATATGATCCGATTTAAGGTATCTTGACTAGGGTATCACACCCTAGTTGAGATACCAACAGGCTACCATGCGGAGGGCATCACGTTCGAATCCACGGCGCGCACCACTGGCTTTTGAAAGTTGACGTGCGTATTGAATTCTTAATTATCGCTTGCCCCGAGCCTCAGAGAGCATGTAAAGCCTTCGATCCCGGCTATCATGAAGATCTTTGACAGTCGTTATAGGAAGTCAATACCTCTGTAAACCTCTGTAGACTGATACTATTGTTATTAAATATCGCCTACCCCTTTGGGTTGCGGAGGTCAGACAGGCAGTCGCTCTGTGGAAAAGTTAATACTCAGTCGAATCAGGTAAGACTAGTGAGCGGATCCCGGGTTGCAACTAGGATAACATTAAGAGGATACATTGATATTGATTGATAATTGATAAATTATTAATCAGTAAAAACATAGATACAAAATATACTTGTACATAATTAAACTTAAGGCTATAGTTTTTATATTGATTGGGAAGAACACCAATCTCCTGTACTAATAATAAAACTAAATCACAGGAGGTTGGGTCCCTCTTACAAAATGATTTGTAGGTATTTATGTTAAATAAATACGATATACTTACAGTATTCAAAATTAAAGAAATATAATTAAATTAAGATAAAAAATGAAGCTTAGTTTCTAATTATTCACAAATACAATAAAAATTATCTTATGATACATTATTTACGCTTGCTAATCATTTTATAGAAGAAGCATGCGTAACTTATTTAGGAATTGCTTATAGTGTCATTATGTTACTATGATTTTATTTACGTAGCAATTATTAATAACGTTCATAAAATCTATGTATGCCTTGTATAAAATTAGAAGTACTCTCAATATTATAATGTTAGTAGGTCACTATGCTAATGAAAATAAATTACTAATATTATAAAGAAAGATGACTAAATTAAAAGTAAGTTGATTACTTATGATGAATAAATCACATTTTTTGCTTAAACAAAAATTTGGTATGTAACAGGCTTACTTAAACAGGACTTAAGCATCTCCGTAATAAATGGTATGATGATCATGGTGATATAGCTATAATGCGGCACTCTTAGGCGCTTTCATAGTCTATCGTATTACTATACCTGATTTCGACAGCCTTTCTGGCCGGGCAGTCGACATCGCCCGTTGAATGATTGCTCGGTTTGTTAGGCGTTAGCGTTTTTTATTGCAGTCCTGAATCGTATGTCCTTCTTCGCCACAATGTCCGCATGTAGAGGTCATATTCCTGCAATTCTTAGCCGCATGGCCGTACTGCTGACATTTATACCACCTGGTCACAAGTGTGAAGTCCCTTACCGGACAGGAGGTCGAGTTGATGAATATTCTATTCTCGTGTGATCAGGGTCTCTTTTGCCAGATTTGTGACTCAGTTATATTGCAGACAAAAAGGTATCTTGGGTCATACCTGGTAATTTATCAGCAATGTTCTGCTCAAAAATACATTTGTAGACCTCATTTTCGCGCATTGTTGTCGGGACTCTTACTATAATAATGCGTGGTTTGCACTTGTATGGTTCATCAATCTTTAGATCTGATGCAGCTAGTTGTACAGATTGCTTCAATTTTTCAATGTCTGTTTTCGTTTCTGTGCTAATTATTACTCCTCAATTCCTGGTCTTTCGTACTCGACAAACTTGTAGTTTCATTTCTTCGAGCTTTATGATTTTCTGAACCATACTTTTCGGGTCCTTGCTTGTTTTGGAAGAATCGCCAGGGTAAATAGCTACCGAGCTCAGATTATTTGGTCGAATGTAGTTGTTGGCTCCCTGTTTCACCATATCTGCAAACGAGGTACTAGTTGGAACTTGTTTGGTGTTCGATTCCTGGATGGTCTGCTTGATCTGGGCTAGCTCCGTCAGAGCTGTAAAGGCTTGGTGGTTTTGTAAGGCTTTTAGCTTCAATGACTGGTATTGAATGATCATTCGGGACACACCCTGTGCAATATTGGTATTGATCTTCAACTTTTGTTCAACCTAAACTCGGTGTTCAGCTTCCCTTTAGAGGCAATAGCACAAACATCATTCAGACTCTGCTCAATAGTTTACAACCAGTTCTGTAACTCCGGTGTTGCGATCATTTCTTTTTTCTCTACATGGTCTTGTCTCTGATGTTGAGAGGTCTTCGGTGTTGGGGTCGGTGGTGGAGAGCGGCGTGTTCTATCACTCCTAGTAAAGGGACTATTGATATTGATGTAGTTACTTCTATTCTATTTGTAATTTCATTATGTAAACACACTGATTTACTTGTAATGACAATGCTTCCACATCAAAAACGTAAAAATCTAGGTCAACGTTAGTTAATATTATTTTTATTGAGTGCACGTCTGTACGCAACGGTAACGTAATAATAAATATAACATTTTCCGTAACCTATACTTTTATTCAAGCAGCTATCCGCATTTCAAAAAGGTATAATAGCATTGAAAGATAGAGTATATTGTATCCCTATCTTACGAAACCATAGGTATAATGCCAGAGAAAGAAGTTAGGAAGACATAACCACAGAATAGATAGTGCTAACGTAACATAACATCATAGTCATATTTACTTAACGCTTAGAATTAACGGGTCTACGTCATTCTTATATTTTTGAAGTGTTATATAAATATTAATATATGTACAAAAAAAAATTACGAAAATTGTAAGTAAGTATAAATAACGTCATATCAAGCTATAGGCATCTCTATCTAATTAGCAATATTAAAAAGTAAGCTTGTAGCTGAACATAAAAACGATTATTATTTTCTGTTCACTATTTTGTCACCGTAAATAAACCTATCCTCTTTATACCTTATCCAGCTGTTAGTACAATCGAATTAGACACGTAAAAAGGATTCCATGAATTTTCTCTTACCGTACTTAAGGTCTTAGAGTGGTCTACCTGCTGTGGGATTTCCTAAAAATAACGTCTTAGGTTTATGTAAGTTTTTATAAAGTCTTTTGCAAGGTTAGTTAGTTAGTTAGTAGTTTTAGACTTGTATAAGGTAAATACATAAAAAAGTTGTTGGTGACTGTTCATTGCGTCAATTGGCATGCCGATCATAATAGGTCCGTAAAGTTAAGCAATGCACGCATAGGTAGCCACTTGGATGGGTGACCGTGTGTGGTATTGAAATCAGACTACTACCGTGTTCAAAGGGCACGTCAAACTGTCGGTCCCGTTCATTGTAGAATCATCTAGTAATTAATTTAAAATTTTTGACGTTTGTAAGCGTCCCTTTGTGACCTAAATGAATAAATGATTTTGACTTTGACATTATCTCAAGATAAAAATCGTTAGGCCATATCGGTAGCTATTAGGTCAAACATCTTCGACACTAGAGTTGGCCACACACGAAACAAACAAAGTAACTGAAGAATCATTCAAATCAGATCAGTAATTCCTTAGATAAGAGCGTTACACCAACCAAAAAAACAAACTTCTCAGCTTTATTAGTTTAGTATAGATTTGTTCAATAAATAATATCGACGAATGTCTAACTTGATTTTTTAATAGGTACATGTAGGTACAATGCATACGTGATCATTGCGCTTGCAATATACTGCTGAAATATCGGCTGCTCAAAACAGTACGTAACAAAATTGTATCTTGAAAGACTGTCATGTTAATGGCAGCCAAACTTTTTTCTATACACCGATAATATTGTTGTAAATCTTGCAAACCAGTTTACTGAATTGATGACTAGTCTGTCAAAATAATTGTATTGTGACAATAATGATTTATTTAACTGCAGGAATATCTGAAGGCCAATTCTCGTATTTTATATAAAATTAAAACTATATTTTGAACGAAATGAGATTAGATTTTGAATTGACTCAGAATCGGTATTCTGTTAATGTAATATCAATATTGTCTAATTTGACTTCTATATTTGTAAAAACATTGTTCAATTTACGATCTAGTTACGGTAACATTCCAATAGTATTCAAATATCAGTTGATTTAAGCAAAATACCATTTTTGACATGAGTATGACACTGCATATTCTGGTTCCCGCCAAGAACTGAGGGTCCCAAGCCAACCTCACCTGCAAGTGGTGCACCTGCCGATCAACGGACGAGGCTCTGGTAAACAAAATATCCCGATAAGCGGCAATAGGCTCCCCACCTATTACGTGGGATCAAAACACTGGCGAAAAGTGGGCGTTTAATATGCCTCTGCCTACCCCTTCGGAGAAACAGGCGTGAGTCTATGTATGTATGTATGACACTGACATTAAATCGAAACTGCATTTGAACAAATACTACTACTAAATACTTAACTGTTTAAAAGTTTTCATATTTCAGTTCTGTTGTATCAACTGTTTTATAATTACCTTGTCTTCTTCTACGATTATGTCCATCATAGTCTGGTTGCCTGGAAGAAATTGCTGTTTGCGATAAGGCTGCCAATTATGCATCTATTGTCATATTTTTTTTCTTGTATTTGCATTTTTGTGGTGTACAATAAAGAATTACTTACTTACTTATATGTATCTTTATTTTATATCGGTACTTACATCGAGTCAAATAAATACCTATAAACGATATCTTCAGTGAACCATATTGGGGCACAATCTGAATTCTTCTACTATTATCAAAATTACCAGTAATAAAATACACTAAAGCTATTTATATTGGGAAGATCTTAGGATAAAGCAATAACACTATAATGTATGGGCAATAAACAAGTTTTATTTCATAGTAATACTTAGGCTTTTATTCTAACACATTTCTATACAAGGTCTTAATTCAATAGGAAACATTTCGCCAAAGTAACATAGCACTACTTACAGCTACTAAGTGAAATCGAAGGCTAAGATTGAATGTTACAATCTTCTTTGGTAACGAATAAAACTAAAAACTTTATTCAGAACCTAAGAAATAAACTAAATTTAAATTATTGTCATTATCTTGCTATAGGAAAATCATTATCCTACTAATATTATAAATGTGAAAGTTTGTAAAGATGTATAGATGGATGGATGGATGGATGAATGGATGTTTGTTACTCTTTCACGCAAAAACTACTGAACGGATTTGGATGAAACTTTACAGTAATATAGTTTATACATCAGAATAACACATAGGCTACAATTTATAAAGATTTTGTATAATGTTGCCATAATATAAGGAAAATTATCAACTAAGTCAGGAAAAATCCTGAGCTCTGAAAGCTGTCTTCGCGTGCGTTGCCTAAACCGTTAAAGTTACTTGAAGATAATGCACGGTGAAATTGTTTATCATAGAAAGTTCACTATGAAAAATTCAAGATGGCCGCCGTCACAAAATGGCGGCTTACTTATTTTCCACAAATACCTCAATATGGTTATCAAATGAAAGGGCTTGATTCGTAGAATAGAGCTCACTATAAAAAATCCAAGATGGCTGTCGCCGCAAAATGGCGGATTACATATTTGCCAAAAATACCTCAATATGCGTATCGAATGAAAGGGCTTGATTGGTAAAATAGGCTTACTATGAAAAATCCGAGACGGCTGCCGCCACAAAATGTCTGATTACATATTTTCCACAAATACCTCAATATGGGTATCAAATGAAAGAGCTTGATTGGTAGAATATACCTCACTATGAAAAATCCAAAATGTCCGCCGCCACAAAATGGCGGATCACTTATTTTCCACAAATACCTCAATATGGGTATCAAATGAACGGGCTTGATTGGTAGAATAGACCTCACTATTAAAAAAACCAAGATGGCTACCGCCACAAAATGCCGGATTACTTATTTTTCAGAAATACCTCAATATGGGTATCAGATGAAAAGGCTTGATTGGTAGAATAGAGCTCACCACGAAAAATCCAAGATGGCCGCCGCCACAAAATGGCGGATTACTTATTTTCTACAAATACCTCAATATGGGTACCAAATGAATGGGCTTGATTCGTAGAATAGAGCTCACTATGAAAAATCCAAGATGGCTGTCACTGCAAAATGGCGGATGACGTATTTTCCACAAATACCTCAATATAGGTATCAAATGAAAAGGCTTGATTCGTAAAATAGAGCTCACTATGAAAAATCCAAGATGGCTGTCGCCACAAAATGGCGGATTACATATTTTCCACAAATACCTCAATATGGGTATCAAATGAAAAGGCTTGATTGGTAGAATAGAGCTCACCACGAAAAATCCAAGATGGCCGCCGCCACAAAATGGCGGATTACTTATTATCTACAAATACCTCAATATGGGTATAGAATGAAAGGGCTTGATTGGTAGAATAAGGCTCACTATGAAAAATCCAAGATGGCTGCCGCCACAAAATGGCGGATTACATATTTTCCACAAATACCTCAATATAGGTATCAAATGAAAAGGCTTGATTCGTAGAATAGAGGTCACTATGAAAAATCCAAGATGGCTGTCGCCGCAAAATGGCGGATTACATATTTTCCACAAATACCACAATATGGATATCAAATGAATGGGCTTGATTAGAAGAATAGACCTCATTATAAAAAAAAACAAGATGGCTACCGCCACAAAATGGCGGATTACATATTTTCCACAAATACCTCAATATGGGTATCGAATGAAAGGGCTTGATTGGTAGAATAGAGCTCACTATGAAAAATCTAAGATGGCTGCCGCCAAAAAATGGCGGCTTACTTATTTTCCACAAATACCTCAATATGGTTATCAAATGAAAGGGCTTGATTCGTAGAATAGAGCTCACTATGAAAAATCCAAGATGGCTGACGTTGCAAAATGGCGGATTACCTATTTTCCACAAATACCTCAATATGGGTATCGAATGACAGGGCTTGATTGGCAGAAAAGGGCTCACTATGAAAATAGAATGAGAAGTACCAACTAACAACAAAACTAAAAACATGAAAAAATTATTAACTGAAAAAAATAATTTTGGGCGTAGCGTGTCCAGAGTAAACATTATGATAGAAATTTCACTTGCCTAACGATTTTATATTTGACTGATCAACACCCCAGATTGATGAGAAGATTGGTGCGATCTGCTGCTTTTAGTACATACTCGTAACGTAACTACATCATTTTTATTGTAATAAAACAGTATAAGATCAAAAAAAAAATATATATTTTTTTACAATGCTCATTCTAGAGTAGTTACAAAATTGATTACAAAATTGATAGATTTATTGCCTTCAGTATTTAATGTAGATTAACTTTGTCTTTTACAGTAAATAGTTTGGACGAATAGTTAAAAGTTATCACGATATATCTGGCCTAAGCGTAGCGTCATTAAAAGAGCTTTCTATGAATTAGTGCGCTTAAGCACAGCGAGGCGGAGGGACGGTCTGATTGTCTGATATGTACTTTGAGGTACCTAATGCTTTCAGATTTTATTTATGCTGCTGTTATATTCAGTAGGTATATAAGCTCTTCATAACTTTAATAATATACCTACGTACTAATCTTTACCTGAAGTTCGTTTGTGAAAACAAAAGTATTTTTTCAGAATAATCTGTTTACCTATATGTATGCTACATGGCTAATCTACAGAGCCGTTTGTGATGAAATTTGACATGGATAGTCTGAAACCCGGGGAAGTACATGGGCCACTTTTTATTAAAATATTATGCTGGCGAAGCCGCGGGCGAAAGCTAGTACTTAGATAAAGGCTTCATTTTACACAATCATGTGCTACTACTCAATAAACAACAAAGCAAAATCAAACTTCTATTATTGATAATAAGAATCAAATTCAACAAATCAAACGTTTTACATTCGATGCAGTAATTTAAACCAACATCTTTATTAAATAATACAAGACGTATAATACAAATCAAACTCGTCTTTATAACCTGTAACCTAAAGTTCAAATTAACAATAAAGTGCATTCTTATTATATTTCGAGAAAGCCTGTCTCGAAGATGATGAAATCTCTCAGAGATTTGTGAAAGAGCTGAGCTGTGTGTAAGAAAATATCTATCATCACTAAACAGGATTCGACAAAAAAGATGAACAAGGCATGGACGCAGGTCCGTCCATCTTTAACGGATTCACAGTCTTCTAACATGTCATCAACATTAAGCGTACCACAGAGGGTATACATACAGTACAACAAGAGGTACAAAACGTATGCGATAATAGATATGGTGCACCTCAGTGCAACGCTCTAGCATTGGTCACACAATTGCTACTTTGTCCTTTGTCGCATCTATTGTACTCTGTAACTATATGGACCTGGATATATGTGTTAAAGGTGCTTTTACACCATTCGAATTCCCAGAAACCGTTTGGCTCAGCAGTTGTCAGTTCTAGTGAAACATTCGTAGAGGTAATTACAGCAATACATTATTCTTCAATTAGCTACTTTTTCAATAGCATTCGTCAGATAGGTTATTTAACTATTTAAAAATGTCAATTTTTAGATATGTTTGTCAAATATCACCATCAACCAGAAGCAATAAAGCTACAGACTACAATGAGCAAGAAAACATTTTGGTTTCCATGCCTTCAGATTGCTCATTAAATATCTCCAATGGCCACTGGCAACTGCTGCCAAGCAATTGCTGGAAAATTGCCTGAGTACTTGCTCCATAACTGTCTCTAGCACTGTCATTGTTAACTTGAAGTAAAGGTTACTTATACGGCGTGTGCTTGACTCAAATAGTTCAAATAATGGCATGGCAGCATCGTCAACATATCCGAAGGGTCTAATAGGCTAGTTGACGAAAAAAAATTTATAAGTCCGTCCTTTAGATTATTCAAAAATAAGCGATACGTATTTTTTTATTTGTAAAATAAACCAAAAATGACCAAGGTATAGCTCATTAAAGTTACGTATAACGTCACGCCGTGCTGCATTTTTTCGCACGGGGTGACTTCACACGTAACTTTAATGGGCTATATCTTTGTTATTTTTTATTTAATCGAAAAAAGAAAAAATACATGTCTAATATTTTTTTATAATCTAAGATACGGACCAAATAAAATTAATTATTTTGACCCTGGAAACTACCCTATCCTACTGAAGCCACCATCTGGGGCCATCGTTACTCTAATGTGTGTGACGGCTGCCGAATCGCAGTCGAACCAGTGCTCTTTATGGGCTGATATCTGTAACAAAGATAGAACATCTAATACTATGTAAGTTATTACGAATGTATTTCAGATAACGATTTAGAAGGATTTTTCGTAATGGATTTATTAAATAGATACTGAATTCACGGCATTTGAAACGATGTCCTAAGCATCGGTGTAACACTGCACCTTTTGGCATAATTTGATTACAACTTAATTACAATTTATTTTAAATTAAAATTCATTGGTAAAAATATATGTGATACAACGTGGGTTTATATAGTAATATATAAGTCCCTGAATTTAAATTACAAAGTTCGCTAGGAACAAAGAGGAAAATAAAAGTATCATCATTTATCTTACCTTGCTCGGCAACTGAATGTTATGCCAGCTACAATGTGTCTCCGGGCACCAACCAGCCCGACTTAAACACGCCCCCTTAATCTTCACGCAGTCAGGATAATTGCCTTTGAAGTGCTTTGTATCAACGCAGACTTGCTTAATTCGCCCAATGAAGCCGAGTTTCAATACTGTCCATTCTTAACCTTTAATAAAAAGTTTGGTTAGTTTAATCACTAAATAGTATAAAACAAAGTCTGTCTTCTGTCTGTCTGTCCCTATGTATGCTTAAATCTTTAAAACGCGGTTAGAAGCGGTTTTTTTATTAGATAGAATGATTAAAGAGGAAGGTTTATATGCACCCGTGCGAAGCCGGGGCGGGTTGCTAGTATTTTATAAATCAAGGACGAGTGTATTGTGATTTAGCAATCCTAATCGATAAATACAGAAAACATCCAGGCACAGAACCTTTATGTATCATATAAAATAAGGTGTAGTAGTAGTATACGGTGAATCGAACACATAAACCACTACGTAACCCGAGCCATGTATAGGAAAACGAATATCTCGTAAATTCATATTAAATTATATTGAAATGCTAATGCAGCAATAACAGGTAGCAATATAAATATTACTACTGGCTACGGGTTTTGTTAGATTTTACCAAAAAGTTTCTTTTTTATTACCTATAACTTGCATTGTTCCATCATCATTAGCATCAATTACTTCAGGTCTGTCTAACCTTCTTGCTGTTTCCCAACCATCAGCCATACATTCACTCTTCGAAGGCTTGATTACATTCTTTGGGTGGCCGTAGTGCGCATTTGAGAATCCTAAAAGGAATAAAAGGAAATAATATTAATTATCTTTCTTTTCATTGAAAGCTACAAATAAAATGGTCTTCAATTTAAATTATCAGATGTCATGTGCCTGCAGCTATCGATATGGAAGGTCGAGGACACCTCCGTAGTTTAAGTGCCTAGGCAGAAATGCCTAAGAGTGACACATATTTCCTCCACCAGGCTCAAAATTCAACATTGAACACTGGAGAGCCACTAACCAAAGAGCTTTTTAAAAATATATTTATTTACGAGTATGTTTAAACAATCAGTATTCTTATTTTGACACGTAGCACCATTCAGCAAAGAAACGAGGACTATAATTTGATTTCTTGGAGGCGCTTCGGGACGCGCTTCTCCAAACACCCTCAGGCGAGCCATCTATCCATTAGGATACATATTCACCCTTATACGTGTCCACGCGTCATCGCTTAACACCTGAAATAAAATATCTTGAGTAAAGTCACATGTTTCCATTTAACAATTTTGTTCGCTAGTTATTAATTTGAGTAACAGTATATGGTGTGTAACAAACCTGATACACAGGAACCTCCTCTCATTATAGATGGGCAACAAGTCGCAAGATGTGACGTATATAAATATCTTGGTACCTTGTTACACACTTCAGGTGATATTGAGGTCAACATACAGCACAGGATTGCCGCTGCCTGGTTAAAATGGCGGGAAATAACTGGCGTCATCTGCGATCACAGGATGCCCGTGAAAGTTAAAGGTCTTGTGTACAAGAGCATCATCAGACCGGTGCTTACTTACGGGAGTGAGACCTGGATCATGACACAAAAACATGTACATACCATGCAAGTGGCGGAAATGAAGATGCTGCGGTGGATGTGCGGAGTAACGAGGCTCGACAAAATACGCAACGAATACGTTCGCGGTAGCCTTGGCGTGCGCGACATCGCTGATAAGCTCAAAGAGAGTAGGCTGCGATGGTATGGACACATAAAACGGCGACCTCCTGACTATATAGGAAATACTGTGATCGATATTCACACCACAGGACCCAGAAAAAGAGGGCGGCCGAAAATGAGGTGGACGGATATGATCACAAAAGATATGACCAGCTGCAATGTTTCTGACACTGACACGTCCAACCGAGCAAAGTGGAAGGAGAAAACAAAGAAAGCAGACCCCACAATCAGATGGGAATAATAATGCTTAGGAGAGAGAGAGAGAGAGAGTTCGCTAGTTATTAATTTCGCCAGTGTGCACTAAATTAGTATAAGTGTGAAAATACGCAAATTTTTCAAACAACAAGGGTTGGTGTAATTTCAGCAGTGCTTAAAAATAAAACGACTTTGAAGAGTCAATCTAAGCAAAAGTTAAAAGGTTAAACCAACAAATACGCAACCATTTTCTCGACTACGTAACCGTAAATTAATTTACTGAATTTCAATTTAACAAACAAAGGTATCGAATATTTGTTTGTCAACAATATTATTTATTAAAAAGCTACGCAACAGTCAATTACTGAACTTGATTGGATTTAGTTTTAGTCTTACATCACAGATACAACCAATTCGTCTTTCTTTAAGAAATTCGATCGAGACGTGGTGCAATTCCGAAAAAGCTGCCATTCGAAAGCAATGCAATATTTATAGGGGATTTATATAAATTGGCATTTGCTCCAAAGGAGTCAATCAACGTCGCTCCGTTTTATATCTCACAGACAAGGATCTAACTCAATTTTGTTCGTATCTGTAAAGCTATTTTAAAAATGAACCCTTTTGTATTTTTGAAGATTACAAAATTAAATTTTGTTTCGATATAATATTGTGAATACAATGTTGGTGTGCGTAGCTGCTAAAATATTCAACGTCTAAAACATAAAAATCTTAATATATAAAATCCTTGCGTTACTGACTGACTGACAGACACGCTACAGCCGAAACTATTGGGCGCAGGAAGCTGAAATTTGGCATGTATGTTCCTTGGGGACCGTAGGGGTGCACTAAGAAGGGATTTCCCAAAATTCCTACGGGATCGGCCAAAACGGGTAAATTTAAAAAATTGCAGGCGTAGCTGCGGGCGTCCTCTAGTATTGTTATATGTATTTTCTGTAAAGGTATCATTGTTTTAGACATTTTGTTTACCTTATAGTCTTATTTATTTGTTTTGTTTAACATGAAATAAATACCATACTGTCCTTTTTACCTAAGGCTAATATTCGAAAGGGAGTCGGATCTGCATCAGAACCGAACGAACCAACTCAAATTACCATAGCAGCCCTAGAAACTTATACTAGTAACAGATAATGATATCATCAAATACTACAATACTGAATGAAGTACGCATATTTCAAGAACAGCTTCGAATACATAATACGCTTTCAACATTTGAATGAAATGACATAAAACATAACGCCTTGTCAAAAATGGTACGTGTATGTCGGCGATACGCCAGGGTTATCGTGTCCAGACTCCATTATAATAAAAACACTCACGTAATATTACTTGGTTTATTTTCAGACGATTTCTAGCACAGAATTGAAATAAAATGTGATTCACAGTCCTTTTTATACACTAACCGTCATTACACTTAATGTTTAACAACTGCCACTTCCTTTACAACATATAATTGAAATTACTTTACAATTAATTATAAAATATAGTTCAAAAATCAACATTAATATAACAAATTTATTTTATTAACCAATCGCTGCTTTACAATATTCACCAACAGATGGCGCTATCAACAGGATGTAAATATAATCGCATGTTATTTATTACCATAAACATAAAAATAAGTGTCAGAATAATGTTATATAATACTAATTGATTTTATTTTGAAAGTTTCTGGAGTTATCATAATAACTAAGCGATAAATTAAATACCCAATCATTATAAAACAGTTAAGCAGCCAATACAGTTTTTAATATTGTAAAGTAGTGAACTTCTCAGTTCTGTGTTCATAAATAGTTATTTAAATATCAATATTAAATATTATTAACATTTTTGTATCAATATAATCATTATATATAAATTTGCGCCCATATGTACAATAATTAACCGAGTCTGTCAGGAGGTATTTCATGAAAGGCCATTCACGATGGCATTATCAATAACATTTGACAACATAGAAGAACAATAGAACACATGTTCATTGTTTTGAATACGCGAACAGGCAGAATTGTCAGTCATCATTCACGCACAGATCTGTCAAGAATACTTCGTCATATTCAAGGGTTTTCATCAGGTAGATAATCATTTCACCTCATTAAAACTGTATGAATCTAAAAACGTGTTCGTGTACCGTAGGCTATTACAGATTAATATCATTAAAAAATAAGTAACAACTCGATATAAATATACTTTGTACGATTTCGACGCCTACGACAGTTTTTTGTCTCGACTCGGCAAAGGGTCACGGTCAAAATGGGCGTAAAACCAACAGCTTTAAAATATATTTTATGTGAAAGCTAATGATCATTACTTAATTTTATACTATGACGGCAATCACCCAAACAAACGGTGAGCAGAGATATTCAGTGATGTTCAAACGTATTTTTTATAGAATCCAAAACAATCGCTAATACAACGGAGATAACACGATGTTGTGCAGAGCTAGGCCAAAGAAACCAATCTATTGGTTGGTAACCTAACGAAATTACTACATTCTATCCCTTTCTAACTTCATTCTTACTCAGGCGCCGACCAACAAACAAGCGTGCGAGCAGGCCGGGCAATGCGCGTCAGTCGTTATTCATATTTAATTGAATTATATAGAGAGGAGTCATTAGATGATTTAAGGCGAGGACAGGTGAATGGGGCGTCATTAGGGGTAAATTAAAACATTTTGTCTCCGTTATTGTTATCCAAAAAATATGTCTTAATCCACATCATATAAAGCATTTTCTCTTCGGTACCAAATCAAAAAAAAAAAGTATTTTAAATATCTGAATAAAATATGCAAAGTAACCTCTGTTTTTGTAGTTATTACCTTTTTCCTCCTAATCTATCAATCATAAAATTGAATCAGCCTCTTATATATTAGAACACCAAGGGAACCTTCAGCTTATTTTTGCAAATAACTTTACTTATTATTTTCTAAGGATTTTTTACGTCACCGATACTCGCAAATCGCGCGTGGACAACTAACCAGTAGTACGAGCAAGGTCAACGGCGTTTACACACCTTTAAAACAGATGTAATATTCTGCAAACTAATAGATAGATTACACTTTATTGAACACCAAAACAAACAAAGTATTTACATAAGAATATAACATAAAACTAGTGTGCAATTGGCGGCCTTATCGCTAATAGAGCGATCTCTTCCAGGCAACCGCGGATGGACAGAAATGATGTAGGTTAATAGTCATGTTCATTGATGGTGTAGCGTCGGTAATCTATAATATTCATAAATAAGTACTTAAATATATACACATTGTAATGTACACATATGTATATATACATATATATATAAATATATATATATATATATATATATATATATATATATATATATATATATATATATATATAATACCTTACATACTATATTATACTACCATAATATACATAAGTATAGGTACTATGATACAATTCATTAGATAAAATGTGATTTTATATAAAGAAGCAGTGAACAGAACACTTGTAGAACGACAGCTATACAATATATGATAAATTAACTATATTTATTATGATTCGCGTTAGATTGACGGGTAGTGTTTTTTTAACATACACTTAAATATGTTAAGCGATTTGGTTGACTAATGTGTGGTTTCTTCGAATTAAAAGTCAACAGTCGCGGCATGTCCGATCGCGCACATATAATACTTAAATTTTGATCGATAGGGACCAAATCGGTAGAAATGCGATAGTTGAGCATTACTGTACTTGCTAAACAGGCAGAAGAACAGTAGGAAGTTGTGCCCACATAGTTTCAGTTTTGTGGTTTTTAGGGCTAGGACGGCACGAGCCTTTCATTGCACCCGCAGAACATTTATTAGATGTTATAGTTGATGATAGCCATTGATATCAATATATAGTAGATTTTAACAAATATGTGTGCTTTATTTAACCAATCTTTGGGATCTTTTTGCAGTGATACCCGGTTGATATTGGGGTTAGCAAGTATATAGGGGATATTTAGAAGTACAATAAAGTAAATTACAACACATTTTATTTCTGTTGGTTTTACGCCCAGCTCTCATACAAAAATGCCCATGATACTTTCCGATCGTACTTATACAAATATCTTCTATTCAATAAAACTTGCTGTGCTTTTGTCACAGGTCAGACGAATTTGAATTCTCAAGCGATACTTAAAATGAGATTTCTCACCTTCACGGTCAAAATAAAGATCTTTTTTTCGTGTCGATGGAAACACTTTTCATACGGTTTTAGCCCAGTACTCGGTAAGGCGTATCACATTTGGCCTTTCTTGATATGTATCAAGCAAGGCCAAATGTCCATGTTTCAAGGTCAAATGTCGTCAAGTGTGCACGAGTCTGGGTTTGTGGTGCACGTCAGTGTATGGCTCATTGTCTGTGGTGATACGCCAAAATAAAGATATTCAAGAATCATCTTCAATAATTTCATTTGCAGATAAAACAGTTTTATGTTAAACCTACCTTCTGGAAATCGAGCTTGGTTTCCTCATAGCCCGGCCGTAGGGCAGTAACAGGCACTATCTCATCCCATTTGTCAGAGTTAACTCGTTCGATCTGTTCCAAGTCGAATTTGTTGCACGCCGTTCCCATTTCGGATGTCATCTCTGGCGAAAAGTCTTCCTATGTAACAACAAAAATAACATTGATATTGGGACTTTCAAATTAACGTTTGTAATAAATTGATATGGGTGAAGTTTTGAATAGTGTAAAATATTCAGAACAAGAATGGGTGGAACGAAAATTCACAATTTTTTAATGCCTTTTATACAATTTACAGCCAGAAATCATTCCGCAATACCCTATATTTTGGAATAATTGTGCTTTTCCGATCTGTGGTCCATGTATTGATGTGTACCAGATTACTGTGACTTTCTTAATTCACTAGTTTGATAGTAAAACTAAATAGCATTTTGATTGAAGTATCAAAATTAACACGTAACACTAGATGATGATATAATCTGTTAATTGCAATCAAAGAAGCTCTCTTAAAAAATAAAGTAATATAGAACCACTCGTATAGTGGTTGCTATAGTTACGTAAGTCATCTTTTTAATCCAACCTTTAAAAATAAACCAAACAGAAATAATGCAAAAGAAATATTTCCACTTCAGCTTGAAATATCTCGAGTCTCAATGATTGATTAGGTTTCTGGGATAAAGAATCTCAGTTTCCAGACCTTTCTTGGGCAAAAATAACGAGTGTCCGGTAAATAGCGTTGGCGGATTGCCAGACCTCACCTCATTGGACTGGTACTAAGTGCTTTGTGACTTCTACCTCAATATTTGTGGCAAACGAACCATGTACGGTTCTCGAATAGCTTTTGATTTACTACCAACGTGTAATGATTCTGTTAGAAATGTGAGATTATAAGTACCTATGTAAAAGTTATAGCAGTAATCAAAATTACTTTGGTTTTATATAAATATAGCATGTAAAGGGGTTTTGATATCTAATTTCAAATCTAAGCAGGATTCAGACTTGTCAGACGGTATCAAATAAATGACAATAATGCTACGATTACTTACTCTTTTTTCCTTAAGTATTATAAGACCATAAGCTATACATTTTACTAACTTGACACATCAACGTGATCCACTGATAAAACGTTTGGAAACATAATACTATTCTGAATACGGTACTTATACGTAGTTAATTATTTGGTAGGTTCCCTTCATCAATAAAATATTCAATTGTAAAGTATTCTTGTTAATTCAGGGCTATTCCAATATCTGGATGACTGCCTCACCCTGGACGCTCAAGAAAAACAGCATATCTTGGATCACCCAGGGTTATAAAGAGTGGCCATGAGTTTTGTTGCCCCTTCTTTTTCGTGGTTCTACCTATTGCTTTGCGAACCAGGCAGTTAATGTAAATGTAGAAGCAATTTCAAAAAATGACGTTCATATGCGTCACTCTGTGACCTAGATGAATAAATTATTTTGACTTTATAAATGTAATTATTTGACTGAAATGGTGTGTCGATATGTTAATTACATGCCTAATTTAAAAATAATAGGCGTGTTAATTATTTTTTGACTAAACATAAAGCATGACGGAAAATCTCTCATTTATCCAGTTTTGATAAAATAATATTGACTCTGATAGTATTATATCTTATAGTATTAAACTGAATTACAGAATCATATGTCACAACAGTGTGGTTGACGGCATAGAATACAAGTGTCACCACCCCCTATCTTCCCATGGGTGTCGTAAGAGGTGACTAAGGGATAACACGATGCAAATACCATCTTTGGGTAGAGACGGAAAACTCGACATCAAACCCTATACGACAGCCTCTTTGGTCTCGCGGCATAAATGTGCGCGTGGAATCGGGAGGTCCCGGGTTCGATTCCTGGGTCGGGCAGTGTTATTGGGTTTTTCTGTCACGAAATTCTCAGTAGCAGCACGGAGTCTGGAAATGTGCCCGGTACGGCAATAGGCTCGCCCCTTATTAGTGGGTGTAGAAATACACCTTTGCCTACCCCTTCGGGGATAAAAGGCGTGACGATATGTATGTAGGTATGTCACTACTCACAAGGACAAGGAAGGACTTATCGTTGATAGGACTTTGTCACAGGCTTTTAACTAACAATACATACAGAAACTAAAAGCCAGTACGAAAGTAAGTCCCTATTAAAATAAGTATCACTAAAATTGACGGCCGGTTGGCGTAGCGGGAGTGTAAGCGACTGCTACGCCGAAGGTCGCGGGTTCGATTCCCGCTCAAGTCAAACATTTGTGTGCATGAACATGGATGTTTGTCTTGGTCTGCGTGTTTCTATGTATAATTTATGTATGTATTTACAAAAAAAAAGTATATAATATGTATGTTTATCCATTATCTAGTATCCATAGTACAAGCTCTGCTTAGTTTGGGACTAGATGGTGCTGTGTGAATGTAGTAGAATATTATTATTATTAATTTTTCTTTTAAATTGTTTATTTCACAGAAATAAAACCACTTGTAAATACAAATACAAAAGCGCCAAACTATATATACCTACAGGGTTATACATTGCATACATTACATAGTATTTTTATTATTACAATGTATTTTCAAACAACGAACACTTGAAACCGGATATAAGGCTCTATTTCATTGCGAAAAGATACATTCCACCAATAGTATGACCTATAAAAATTCAAACGAAAATTGCATTCAGCAATTTACAAACAAAAATAGTAAAAACAAGCTCATTTGGAAGTTCTCAATCGGGTTTATGTATTGTTTGTGTAACCGTTTCCACATCGTCTTTGTTTTAATCAGAAGTTTTATTATCACCGATTAAATGTTGTGGCTGCACTACAACTGAGCCACAATAACGATTGAAACTTTTTTTCTAAAGGACAGCTTCCCGTGCCCTAAACGTCAATTAAAAAGTAGTAAATCAAAAAGTATTTGGACGGCAAATTCCAAGAATTTTAAACACGGAATGGAATAAAGCAATATGGGCTCTTCATAGGTTTTATTCTCTATACCTACGTCATTCCGCTCTGCAAGCTTGAACGGTTAATTTAATAATTTGTCATTAAAATTATTTTTAGAGTTTGTTATGGTAACGTGATCCTAACAGTTTATTTATAAAAAGCTTTACAAAGTAATTTGAATTAAAAACATATTTAGAACGAAGGAATTCCAGTGTGATCGTAGACTATAATCGAATACGCAATTGTAGTTCGTGTGATTTGAATATCTAGTTTCTTCTCAGGCTGTGTGGCTTGGCACGAGAACTGGAAGACCTCAGTCGCTATATTCAGATAAGTCTGCCTTTATTGCATCGTTATGACATTTTTGCCAAATCTTTCGAGCGATAGCTTTAATTTAACATTGATAGTGGACACTAAAAATATGACATTTTCGATAAGACGCTATATTTATAAGAAAGGTAGTTGTTAAAAACGAGTGAGTGAAGTCTAATTTTCGAAGTAAGATTATTCCATATTCCTAAAATTGCAAAGGTTACACAGTGTATTCAGCATTGTGGAAGGTGTCGATAATTCATTTTCCCAATGAACATATTATTTTTCACGTGGAAAATCGTTTTTTTTTGCCGACTGTTCTGTAAAATTCATTGATTCTACGTAGAAAATCGTAAGTATTTTATTTATTTAAATTTATGCACAAACAATGTACAAAGGTGGACATAATGCCATAAGGCATTCTCTACCTGTCAACCTTAAGGTGGTGCAGAGATAAAAGCGGTAGGTGCAATTAGACTGTAAACTAGAGTAGTAGTTATAACTTAATACTAATAATTATTGTGTAACTTAATAATTATTTTATACATAATAGGATATAATACATACACAATAAATAGTTCTATATAAACTTACTTATACATAAATATATATAGGAGTATATATATACATATATAAACCTAAATATATATACATACTACATATACATAAATTCTTATAATAATGGATGAGAGTGATATGCTGATTCCTCTAATCTCTTGAAAAGAAGCTCTCGTACTTTGATTATGAATGTTAAACGGTTAGTGGACATTCTGACTTCAGGAGGGAGTGTATTCCATAAGAGAATAGACTGCACAACAAAGGAAGAGTTGACGAACCCAGTAGTGTGACTAGGGCAAGAAAGAAGAAGATTATGAGAAGAACGGAGATTTCTATCATTTATGGAAGATAGATATTGGAAGTATGGCGTGAGATAAGTTGGGGGGGGGGAAGGAGACTTGAGAATAGAGAAGAGAGTAGTGAGAGCACGCAAACACTGGCGCTGGCGAATTGGTAACCATTTAAGTTCGGAACGATAAGTAGAGACGTGGTCATACTTACGAAGATTGTAAATAAATCGAATGCAGTTATTGAGAAGTCGGTCGTACTTATTGAGATGTTCTGCATTCAGGTCATAATAGCACATATCACCATAGTCGATTATGGGAAATATTAAGGCCTGCGCAAGCATTGTCTTGGTCTTGGAAGGAAGGAAATTCTTGAACCGGTAAAGTGCTCTAAGAGTTCCAGTGACCCTCTGACTGACTTTCGTCACCTGCGCTTGCCAATTGAGAGTAGTATCCATGTGTATACCTAAGTTTTTTACCTCTGAACAGTTTGGAATAACCAAGCCATTAAACATGATTGGTGGTAACGTTTTTAAGTCTATGCTGGGTATTAAGCGGCGACTGCCTATAATAATGGCCTGGCACTTTGCTGGGTTCACGGCTAAGCCAAATTTATTACACCAGGCCATCATTGACTCAAGGTCCCTATTCATATCAGCAATGGCCACTGTTATATCATCCACTCTCGCTTGGGAGTATAACTGCAAGTCATCAGCATAAAGGTGATACGAACAGCGAAGATTAGGAGTTAAGAAGTTAATAAAAATAGAGGATAGTAAAGGAGAGAGAATGCCACCATGAGGAACACCAGATCTAATGTCGCGCCAACTAGATGACCTTTCATCACAGCGAACAGACTGCTGGCGTTCCTGAAGATACAATGAGAACCATTCCAGTGCATCAGGAGAGATCATGATATAGGAGAGGATAGATAGAAGGACATCGTGACTGACGGTGTTAAAGGCGTTCGAGAAGTCAACCAAAGTCAGTACAGTGACTTTAGTGTCCTCCATGCCTGCCCTAATATCGCCAGTCACTTTGAGGAGTGCAGAAGTCGTGCTGTGGCCTGGCCTGAATCCGGATTGCAGAGGACTAAGCAAGTTATTTTGATACACGAATTCAGACAACTGCTTATGTACACAGGCTTCCAGCACTTTAGATAGGAAAGGCAGGATAGAGATAGGACGGAAATGGTTAGGGAGAGAAGGGTTCGTGATCTTAGGCAGCGGAATAACAAAGGCTTTACGCCACAGGGAGGGGAAAGAGCCACTGTCAATTGAAAAATTCACAATGTGGGATATAGGAAGGATAAGATGGTCAAGGATCGGGATTATCATGCGGCGGCTGATAGAATCAAAGCCCACAGCATTGGATTTAATAGACAGGATAATCTTCTTGATGTCACCCAATGCAATTGGAGAAAAATGAAATGCTGCAACATTAGGACGGGGAAGCCCAGCAATATAGTCAACTGTATTACGCCTGGTTTGAAGATCCAGTTGAGAAGACGATGTGAAATGATTATTTAAATCATCCAAACCAGTCGTAATTTGAGGAGTTGTCCGTTGCTGTTTGCCAATACCTATGGTCCTAAGGAACTTCCAGATACTAGCAGAGGAAGAAGAATTAATATTGTCGAAAATATGGCGGCGTTTAGCGTTTCGTATCATCTGGTTACACCGATTCCTTGCAGTTTTGTACAGACTCCAGTTCTCGTCAGATCGCTCCTTTTTAAACTTCCGAAAAGCTCGATCTCGGCGCCTCATAGCCATTTGAACGCCCCTAGTGAGCCAAGGAGCGGGGGGACGTTTTAATTTAATTCTCCTGATAGGAGCATGTTTATCAAAGAGGCCGATTACAGTATTGTTGAAGATCAAAACCATTGCATCTACGGTGTTGGCTGCTAACCAATAAGACCAATCCAGTAGAGCAGCATCCTTTTGCAGCTTCTCGCTATCCATACGTCCAAAACAACGCATGTGCGGAACCTTAGGGCGAGGTTTAGGAGGTTTAAGGAGATAGGATAGGTAAATGAGGTCATGGTAAGAAAAACAGGGAGCAAGGTATTGGCCATGGGAATGTACACAGGATGGGGCAGAGGTAATAATCAAGTCTAACCAAGTGTCTTCACCTCCGATGTTGTGGTGAGTGGGTTCGAGAGGAAGAGTGTGTAGACTGGCAGACTCAATCAATTTTAGAAGGTTCTGGGAACGAGAGGAATTGATGGCTAGGAGGTCCGTGTTGAAATCTCCCATGATAATATGGTGTGCATATTCCGACCCTAAAGATTCCAGAATCGATCCGAGACTGGAGAAATAATTAACGGAGGGTGGACAATATACTACTCCTAGAACGGTTTTCGTTCCACTGACTGAAACCTCAAGAAAAAGATACTCAGAGGAAGCAGAATGTTTAGGCGGTGAAGATAAAAGAATTTTGTACGAGAGTGTACTACGGAGATATATGGCTACGCCACCACTTCTCCTATCCACCCTATCGTTGCGTAGAAGAACAAAACCGGGGAGAGAGTAAGCAGTAGAAAGTAAATGAGGTTTCAGCCAGCTCTCTGAAATCAGAATGGCATGAAAGTTAGCATCACGAAAAGCTTCAAACAGGTCGTTGTAATGGCTAGGGATACTTTGGGCATTAGTATGACAGACATTCAGCATGTGCTTTGAAGTTTCATCAAATGTTCGCCTGACAAAGTCACCCAGGGAATCAGTAACGGAACAAAAGCTGTCATTGTAAGAAGAGTTTGAGGAATCATAAGCAGAATGAAACGAATCATCATCAACATCCGATAACATAAACTAATTAGATAAAATTGATAACTAAAATATATAAACTTAAATCTAAATATATATAAATTTGTATTGTATCATTAACTACAATTATATAAATGTGCTTACGCACCACCTGCCAGCAGACACACATACAAAAGAAATAAACAAAAATATACAGGGAAAACGAAACACATTGTAACTGGATACAAAAATATCATGGGTACTAACTTCCGAACGCAACCGATAACTGTCAGTTGTCACTACATTATTTTGACGGGTTAGGTTATAAAGAAATTGTCATTGAAATTGTAAACAAAACATTCGAATAACGAATTTGTTAAATATTTCAATGAGTGTGCGAGAAAAAAAGCGATGTTTGAGTTAATAAGTTTCGAAACAAAGTAATAAGAAATGACAAAAAGGTATATACATAATAAGATTGACGCGTAAACAGAAAGGCGATAAATACATACATAAAGTGAAGAAACGAAAAGACTACTATTTACGTATCACAGTTTTGGTGTTGGCGGTTGCATCAGAAAGACTGGCGGCTTCACTTCTAGCGCCAGAGGTGCTGCTCGACGCTTCGGGAAACCTTTTAATCAGCCCGCAGAGTTCATCCTCGGCAACAAACTTGTGGCGGCTTCCATCCGGTGCTTTGACTACAATATAGCCGTCTAGAGTCCAACAAGATCCCAAAGTGAATACGGGCCTTCCCGAATACAGCCTGTCGTGCCCTGGTTAGAAACTCCCTCACTGAGGTGGTGGAGCCCTTAAGGGAGGTCTTGGCATGCCAAACAGCAGACCTGGCATCCACTCCAGCGAACCATACAAGTATTGGCCGCTTGGTGTTCTTTTTTGAGACACCAATTCTATAACACCTCCTTAGATGTGAGGCAGAGATGTCTTTCAGCCCAAGCTTGTTTTGTATGATGTTCAGGATAGTTACAGAACAATTCTCTTTGTCAGACTCTGGTACACCTAAGAAGAGGAGTGACTTACGTCGGTGATGGGTCTCCATGATATCCAGTTGTTTGTGGCATTCACCTATTTGTTGACGGAGTAATCCAAGGATATTAAAAACAAGCTCCCGGAATGTGCGGAATTCCTCAGCGACCTTTGCCACGGTGTCCTTGGCTGAGTTCCCGGTGATTAACTGTGCTTCGAGTGCTGCCATCCTGCTTGCGAAGTTCTCTTCCAGGCTTTTCTGTGCCGACTCAATCGCTTGTAACTGAGACATAGCGATGTTTTGTGTAGAGTTGATTATGTGAGTGATATGTTCAGATGTAGTGCTATTATATTTCTAAGAATGAAAAAAATAAAATGTGATATTTTGCATAAAATATATTAACAACCCTTTCTTTAATACCCATTCTATTTAAATCAATAAAAAAATTCCCCGATCGTGGCTGACAACTTTCTTTTATTTCTTACATTCCAAGTAAGATGAAGGACAATGGAAGAATTCTCCAAAACTCTGGCTGAGCTCCGTTTCACTGAATTTAGACAAAACTTTTAGCTACTGCTGCCTGCCCACTTTCTAAATTCACTGTTTGCATTTGACAAGACGATTTATGAACATATTTACATTTTTCCTTTAAAACCTTCCCCTTTGTGTTCTGAAATACTTTTGACACAAAGTTTTGCAATTATTTTCAAAGATTTGAGACTTGTAAAAAAGGGAGTTCTTAATTTTTTTTTAATTTCTCGTTTTTTTTGAAGCTGGTTGTTGATAAACATGTCTTTCCTGGAGACTGAAAATCTTTCCTTAAAAATAGTTTACAAACTAAACCTCGTTACGTGGTTTAGACTAGTGTCAGTTTATTTAGAAGTACTGACGAACTCTAACGACTATCAAAGATCTATATGATTACCGCGACCGACGACTTAACGTGCTCTCTGAGCCACGGGACAAGCGATAATTAACAATTTAATACGCACATAACTCCGAAAAGTCATTGGTGCGCGCTGTGGATTCTAACCCGATAACCTCTACATATAGTACATCTGTACTAAAACTGCCACCCAGAACAGAAACCCTTAAAATAACCTCTTTACACTAGTCTAAAACACACCAGCACTTAGCACCAACTTTTTTCCGATTAGGAAACTTCTACCGAAGGGGTGAGAGTTGTGTACAGAATTAGCCGTGCACGGAACGAGCTGTCCAAAGTTTGGCGTCGGGTTCAGTCTCTCCAATTACCAACGAATGACTTTACTTATGCCCCGTTGTTTTATAAATTTGCCTTCACAGCTCGAGTGTGATATTATAAATTATAAATTATTTCTGTTTCGTAAAAAGGTTATTTGTATTTTGTTTAATTTCGAGTGTTAAAATTATTTTGAGCCCTTATTTTTTCAGCTAGTAAACTCACAGTTCAAACATTTAAATAACTTTCTTTAAAGCTGCTTGTTTTTGTGAATGATAAATAAAAAAAAGGTTTTACATTGATAAGTATTTACATACATACATACATAAACTCACGCCTTTTTTCCCGTCGGGGTAGGCAGAGACAACGGAACGCCACTTGCTTCATCCTTACAGACCTCACGCGCTTCCTCTACACTCATTACTCTTTTCATACATGCTCGCCGGTTTCGGGGTACTGCGGACCTTGCCGTTTTTTAGGACGTCCCCAATTTGGTCGAGGAATGTCCGACGAGGCCTGCCGCGACCGACTTGCCCACACACATTTGCCTTATAGATCCAATTCGTCATTCTTTCTTCACTCATTCGCTCCACGTGTCCAAACCACTTCAGCATTCCTTTTTCAATCCTAGTCATGACATCTTCTTTCAGACCGCTATTCTCTCGTATAGTTACATTCGGAATTCTATCAATCATCCTCACACCACACATACTACGCAGTGATCGCATCTCAACTGCGTTAATTCTACTTTCATGCTTCTTCTGCCATACCCAACTCTCACTTTCATACATCAACGTGGCGACAAGCACTCTATTATGAACCGCCAATCGCGCCTCTTTTGATACAGTCTGGCCATTCATAAAGGCATACAGTGCTCCATTTACACGATTGCCCGCAGTCACTCTCCTTTCAATATCTTCATCACATTTTCCGTCTCTTGTAAACACGCTACCCAAATATACAAATTCTCTTACTTGGTATACTTTTTCATCTTCAATCACAATATGACACTCAGTCAAACTTTCATCTTTTTCAAACACAATCACTTTCGTCTTTATTGCATTCATTTTCATACCTTTAGCTTTAAAGCTCTCATTTATGCAGTCCATCATTTCTTGCAACTCATTCGCCGATGATGCAAGAATTACTTGATCACCGGCGTACAACAGGCAGTTAACACGCAAATCTTCCATATCGATCCCACATTCATTTTCTCTCATATCATTCACGCAGCTATCCATGAACAAGTTGAACAACCACGGAGAAGCTTGACTTTGTCTGACAGCTTTGGAGATCTTAAACCAGTCCGTATAGGCACCATTAATTCGGACGCAGGCTCTAGAACCCCTATACAGGGATTTCAGAGCCCTAATTATAAAGCTGTCCACCCCATACATGGATAACACCTTTCATAAGTCCTTTCTATTAACCCTATCATAAGCCTTTTCCAAGTCTATGAACGAAGTATTAGTACAAAAAAAAAATATTCGGTCAGATAGCAGAGCTGTCAAAAGTACCGCAATGAAACTCATCACTATCACTACATAGTATAAAACAAAGTCTGTCTTATGTGTGTATGTCCTTATGTATGCTTAAATCTTTAAAACTACGCAACGGATTTTAAGCGGTTTTTTTAATAGATAGAGTGATTTAAGAGGAAGGTTTATATGTATAATTGACGCGGGCGAAGCCACTGGCGACGTCTAGTTTCATCATAAATATAAAAATATCTGTAGGTTTGGTAACGATGCTCCATTAGTTATTTTTATTTCTTAATAATTACGCGATTACGACCTGTCACAAAAATATTAGTATACATAATATTATTTATATTGTGAAAATTGGTGCTAAACAACGTGCAGTTATATTTTTTTGTTTTGTGATGTCATGAGCTAATGTATCTATCCACCAAATAAAGCAATTTCGTACGTCACAAACCGTCTTCAAATTTAAGCTGGCGTTTATGTTAAACTGATATTATTTAGCTCCGTAGAGAGTCTAGCTAATTAAGTACTCAAATATTTACATAAACGTCATATAAACAGGCGCTTTAGCAAAGAATAAATTAGTCAAACGGAAATGTTTGAAATGACGAAACGCTAAGTAGAGAAATATCACATTAAGTTTTAATCAGTTACGGGCGAGCAATGTACCCTTTTAAAATTACAAGCCATAATGCGTCTGAATGTACTTTAAAAGAAAATTCCATTACATTTTAGAGCCGGCAACCCAAATATGAAGCTTTTAATTGGTTAAAAACGTATTCAAAATGTTTATCAGATTATTTGTGTCATATTTAGCATAATAGATGTTTATCCTAAAGTCTGGTTTGTGTCCATTACACGTTAAATTTTTTATTATGCCAGGTTTTTCTCTTTTATACTTGTACTTTACTTCTCAAGTACTAGAAACGCGCTACTTACAGCATCTATAGGTTGGCCAAACAAGTGTTGTGCCATCCTCTAAAAGAATACCTATCGATACAGTGAATGTGGTGACGGATATTAAGTTATTCCGTGTGATGACGGATTAAGAATACGGAATGTCACCACCCCGTATCATCCCATGGGTGTCGTAAGAGCCGACAGAGGGAGCATATTACGCAGAGAACAGCGCTGTAAGAGAAGGAAAACTTGATACAAACCAGCGTGGTATAGTAGGCCAATTCCTCGTTTCAAATGAGAGGTCTGTCCAGCAGTGGACTGTTTAAGGCTGATGATGATGACTGTGAATGAGAGCGTCAGCATCCCGAATCCGACTTCCCATGAACTCTTCCTAACTTCTAGGTAAAATGAGAAGATGCAGATATGAGAGAAAATGGCGAGTTAATCATGTGCAGTTGGCAAAGACACGGTTGATGCCTGATTGGCGCTTTTGGTGTATAAAAGCTATAATTAGCGTCCATAATACTGGCTTGTTTGAAGCCCTAACAAGCAGAGGCTTACTTGACTACTTTATAAAAATTACCTTAAAGCTCTACCCGACCCAGTAACCAAACTCAATACTCGAAATTATCGTACACCTAAGAAAATTGAAGGTACAAAACAGTCCAACATTAACATTTAACAGAAGGATAAACGACATTAATACTAAAGTAATTCCTTGTGTTAAATTCTTTTAAAACGAAAATTTGTCACAGAATTTTAATTTTAAAATACATAATACCTTTTACGAGATAAACAGGGTACCTGTCTTAAGACGTCAAGGGGCCGCTTTTATTCAGTAATTCGACTGGCTCCATTCTAAATGTGGGATTAAATTGCTTGGGTCTTGGGGCAGGAAAAATGTATGAGAACTAAGACAGGGGACAGGCGAGAGGGAGAAAAGTAATTAGTGGCAGGGGCATAATTCCCGACCTGTCAGATGCGTCCTTATTTCTTGATGGGGTGCTTCGTAGAAAAAATTGTAACCAGCTTCATCTGTTAATGACTGAGTAAATTAGTTATGCTTTTACTTTAGATTATTTTTTATTTATAACTTAATTTTAGGGACATAATAATAAAACATAATTTTGTATCTGAAGCTTAACTTTAGATTGTTTGTTTATGTGCTGGGTATTTGTTGAGAACTCGACTTTTAGAAGTATGAATTGTGTTTTAGACTGTATTATACTATTTTTTGTGATTCCGTGACACCACTCAATGGACCTACCAGAATACCAGCGCTGCGGCAAAGTTTGTCGCAGCATTAGCTGAGGCAGGCTCCAATTTTGGCCCCACTAATGCTGTTTTTTCTAATTTCTTAATAAACTTTAGTAACATTTTATCTTGATTGTGTTTTCTGTCATTTATTGTTGTGATGCACAAAATAAACATTTTATTTTCTTTTCGTATTGTTGGTCTGGATTATATTTTTTTTAGTGAAGTCAAGTTTCTAAACCTGGGTCCTTGAGTGTTGACTATGCCGGTAAAAGGTAAACTATGTTTGATTCTGGTGTAATTATGTGCTATAAATAATGCAACGTTTAATCAAAATTCTTTAGGTAGATTTTACATATGGTAATGGTGATAATGGTGTTACAAAACCATTCATTATCCATACATCTATCTATCCTCATTATTTATTTATTTATTTATTTATTTTATACTTTATTGTACACTTATATAAAACATTTTAAGGAATTATAAATGAAATACAGTACAATGGGCGGCCTTATCGCTAAAAGCGATTTCTACCAGGCAACCTTGGGATGGAGATATTATTGGTAGGAAATAAATGGTAGTTGTAGAAGTGTACCAGTACCTATGTAAAAATTTGCATAGACTTAATAATATATATATATAAATAAATATAATATTGTGATATTTATACAATAATAATATGCTTAAATACATGTATATAAATATATATACATACATATACCTACAGAAATACTTATACATACATACACATATATAATACACAAATACATAATAGTATATAGTAGTGAAACAGGAAATTTTATAATGTTAGATAGTAGTCCTTGACTAAAGTTTTGAACCTGCTTACCGTCTGAGCCTGTCTTATATTTAATGGTAACGCATTCCATAGGTGGACAGCAGTGACAGAGAAAGATTTATCGAGAAATGACGTGGAATGTACCGGCATTTTTAGTTTCAAATTTTCTGATGACCTCAAATAACGATTATGCGTATCATGAAGGAATTCGAATCTTCCTTTAAGATAGGAGGGAGTTGAAGGGTTGAACAGTATATTGTACAGCAAAGAGAGAATATGAGCATTACGGCGATGTCGTATGGGTAACCACTTGAGCTGTGTTCGAAATTGTGAAACATGATCGTATTTGCGTAATCCAAATATGAATCTTATACAGAGATTTTGAAGGCGCTCAAGTTTGTCTAGCTGGTTTTCGGTGAGATCTAGATAGCTGACATCTGCATAATTAATAATGGGTAGAAGAAGAGAGTTATCAAGCGCAATTTTGGTGGCAGTGGGTAGAAGGTTTCTTAATCTTCGTAGTGATCCTGCTGAAGCAAACACCTTTCGACTCACTTCCTGTATTTGCGACCGCCAAGTAAAAGAAGAGTCAATAGTTATACCCAGGTTCTTTACTTTATCCTATATGGGGATTACAGTGCCATCGAAAGTAACGTGAGGAAGCTGGGACCAGTCGATCTTCGATATCATTCGTGAACTACCAATAACAATGACCTGGGTTTTCGAGGGATTGACTTTAAGTCCAAAGGATTTGCTCCAATTACTGATCAGTACCAAGTCACTGTTAATAGTACTCACAGAAGATGACATCTGTGTCAATGGCGACTGTGTATAAATTTGGAGATCATCTGCATATAGGTGATAGGAGGAGCGAAGATTATTTGATATAGAATTTATAAAAATTGCGAAGAGTAATGGAGACAGCACGCCACCCTGGGGCACACCGACAGTTGTATCACACCAGAATGAAAGTGAGTCTTCAATGCGTATACGCTGTCGGCGGCCACACAGGTAACTTCGAAACCAATCAATCACCGTAGGAGATATGTTAAGAGATTTTTTGATTGTAAACTTTTCCCTTTGTAATAATATAATATCATCATCATATCAGTCAAACGACGTCCACAGCTGGACATAGGCCTCCCCCAAGGTTCTCCACACAGACCGTTCTTGAGCCGCCCGCATCCAACCGCCTCCCGCGATCTTGACGAGATCGTCGGTCCACCTTGCGGGAGGCCTACCTCTGCTGCGTCGTCCGGTACGTGGCCGCCACTCCAGAACCTTTCTGCCCCAACGGCCATCGGTTCTTCGAGCTATGTGCCCTGCCCACTGCCACTTCAGCTTGGCTATCCGGAGAGCTATGTCGGCGACTTTGGTTCTACTTCGGATCTCCTCATTTCTGATTTGATCTCGCAGGGAAACACCAAGCATAGCTCTCTGCATCGCCCTCTGAGTGACCTTGAGCCTTCTGATAAGGCCCATTAGCCTATAATAGCCTATAATAATATAATATATAAAATATGAAAGGTAAAATTCAGTTCTAAAAGAATTTGCTCCTATAAAAAGTGCAATGTTTTGCACACTATGTAGTACATAGGGTACAGTTGCCTAATACGAGTTATTATCAGCTTTAAATATTACCTTCAAGTTCATAAACAATAAAAAAATGTGTATGAGCGGAGCTTACAACCCGCTGAACCGTATTGTGGCTAGTTGAATATAAATAGGGGTCAGCGTCTTGCTTCCGACTTGCTTTTAACGGTTATTTGGCGTGAAATTTCACTAACACGTGTATGGCTGTTATAGTATTTTCGCTGTATCATGATATGCATGATAGTTCATGACTGACAATTATAGTGATGTAACCTTAGGAAATTTAATCGATTATTTATAAATATCGAATTAATTGGCAAACGACATGGAATCGTACGTAGTTACCGATTTTACATCTTCGAAATAAAATTCATTTTAAAAGAGTTTTGGCAAATATATTTACAAATAAAACGCAGTAATTTTATAATATATTTTTTTATTATTAGTCACTGTCACTCGAACTAAAACCTCATATCTGAATCTTCTCCAACAGAGAAAATTATTTGCTGATCTCAAATTCGGTCGAGGTCGAGGACATATTTATCCCAGTCTGTAAATATTGTCGGATTGGGTTTCGAAACGAGTCGCCCGAACTTGAGGGTATTGGTGGTGTAGGTGGTCAATTTCCAACAATTCTTCATTCAAATATGCAAAACGGAACGTAATTTTAGGTTTTATGTGAAAGTAACTAAATAGGTGTCTTCGGTTCTCTTTTGACCCTTAACCACAGTCAACCTCACTTTATTAAACTAGTGGAATCAATAAAAGCGATATTTAGATTTTATGTGAAAAAATGTGATACGAAACGCAACCGCAATCTTGTGTTAATGATATTGACAGGTAACGTCAAATTTGTGCGTCATTGCCCTCATTGCTTTCGAGTACTTAGGGTTCTGTAATAAGTAACTAAATAGGTTATAGTAGGTTCTCTTTTGACCCTTAATCCGATAATAGGAGCCCTGCGAAGCAAGGCTCCGTCAACCTTAGTTTATTAAACTAGTGTGAATAATGTGGAAGTTGGCAGTGCCATACACACCGATGTTTGGAGATTTTTTTTTCCAGAGGAAACCAAGTATCTCCGGCAAGTGAAAATGGTGGAGGGGGTTGCGAGACCTACCCCCGTCCCCTCTCAATCACTCACAACCCCTAAAAACGGCGACGTATTTCGAAACCTTTACCATATTGTCGATTGTGTTATTTCTACGACTGATTAATTTTATCAATGTAGGGATTTCGTATTGCCACCACATCGGAACTGTCTATTTCAGTTATTGAAGCTTTACGCTCACGTTTCTTCGGAGTGGACAGCTTCTTGTCTTCGAAACTAGTTACTTACTCCAAATTTTTCATTGGATATTCGAGAAACTGAAGCCTTGCCGATGTCCAGAGCAGAGCTGCCGCAACTCTGTAATCAACGCTGTCGATCGGTATTACCGGGCCTCCGTTTGCACGCTCTCGTTCAAACGAAGCACTAACTCACGGCTTTGAGAGTTTAAAACTATATTTTTTGTTATTTTTGGCATTGTACCTACCAAATAAAACACAACAAAAAAATAACACGCCAAACAGGCAGAATCACAAACCGCATACAAGGCGCTCGTACTGACGTATTCGATCACAATATGGCCGCTCCTATTCATCGATTTTATGCCGATTCAATGGTGTCAATCTCTACTGACAGAGGGTTCGTTTCATGCATCTGACATTTTGAGGATTATATTTTATTATATTTAAATAATTTATTTACACTTAATAATAATTATAAAAATAGAGAGAGACATACTAGTATCAATTTACTTTGTAATTTATAGATATTTTTTTTAATAATTGTTTTCTTTTGCCAATTTATTTAGTAAAGCCAAAATATAAGTTGAAAGTAGTATGCGTGATACGTAAAATGAGAACCTTCATGCATATCATCATACAGCGAAAATACTATAACACTGGTTTGCTTAATCAAACGGTCAGAAAAATCCGCATGAGGTATTTGGGCGGGGAGGAAAGTACCATTTTGAAGGGTGTTATGACAAGGAATCACGTCCGTAGAGCTCCGCTGTTACGAGATTCCTTGATGACGAATTTAGGACACTCAACAGACCAAGGTAAGCATTGTTTGCGGATTTGATTAGTGCTGTTGTATGAAACCTCGCACATGTAATAACCTAACATCCTCCTGCTACTCCTGCTCGCTTTTGTTGACAACATTTCTGATTATGCAATAGATTTAACATTACACATTAGTAACTATAAAAATAAATAATGTTTTAGTAACCTGATTAATTTGTTTGGGTTAGTATTTTTATATAGCGTGGTAAGTTTTCCTTCACGTTCTATAATCTTATTGCAATGCATTCTGAGAATGGAGTTCCTCCCCCTGTTACTTGAATACATCAACATTTTCCTATCTTCACTAATCAGATCAAATTTCAATAAACTATTGTCGGAAAGCTCTACCATCTATAAACATAACGAGAAACTTTAAACGATTATTGCAGCGTTACTATATTAGAGGTTTCCGTTACACACCGAATACAAAAGTAACCTTTTAAATCGACCGAACCGACCTTCGTGGTAACGAAAGCAATACAATAAACCGCAATTTATTCACATGAAGCACCTTCCTTACCGATGCAAACTGTTATTGGTGAGGCCTGAAGCCAAATCTCACGGTACACAATCAAGGTTACGCAAAATAAAGTACTAGGTTGTCATAAAACCGAAGCTAGTAATATGAGCGGCCGATCTTAGCTGATGTTTGCGTACTGGCCGCTCCATTGGGCACCTTGCCAGCCTTACTTGACACCATACTTCGGAAATGAACGTGGGTAAAGTTGATCAATTTTGTGTATTAGATTACGCTACTACAGGCACAATCGGAAGTGGACAGATTTACTAAGACTGTAATAATATTATTGCAGTTCGTAAACATTTTCAAACTTAATTGAATATTGTTTGGAGTTGCGTGCCGGATAATTTAGTTGAGTGAATTATTAAATTAGGTGTAAGGACGATAGTGCTAGTGTCCAAAAGTCTTTGTAATATTTCGGTGAAACATAAAATAAGTTATTGGTATTACTAGGTATTGGTATTATAATGTTTTAGTAAAACTGTCCATTGCAAGTTTAGCCGTCTTTATTATAAATTGCAAAAATAACGTAACAGGATTTAGGATGTATTTCCCGATTTAGCAGTAACGATAACGAGGTATATAAAAAGCATTCAATCAGTGGAGACAGGAGATTAAATTGCTCTCATTTATGTTGTTATTAAAGAAGCGGCGAAATGAAGCGTACATTGATCCACTTGGATTGGAATGGCCTTGGCTTAAAAGGTCAAACTCAAATATGTTTACTTCCATATAAATGTTTAAATTTTTTGAACACGTCAGAAAGTCATACAAATATAAAAAATAAAAAAGTAACTTTAATTGCATATTAACATAGTTGAGCATTGAAAAAATGCCTGTTCAGAAAGTAGAGCCTCGTGAGAAGAATCAGGCAAGAAACTCCGGCCATTTAGGTAACCTACGAACATTTCAGATTAATAACTCTACTGGACTGTAACAATGGTACAAGTTTCAGGTGAAACTAAATATAGCACAGGTACGACCGAAACAAGTTACAAGTTTATACCTGATTTAATGGATCCTATCCGTGTATTCCTTTGATGTAACCAGCCTTGTCTGACGTACGAAATTACTGGAATTCTAATTCGAATTCGAAATAATTGAAATTATTGATAAATAAAAATATCTAGCATACAAGCTTTTGCATTCCTAACAATAAAAACATATGTATATATATGTATAACTGTGAATATTAAATACAACACTTCGAAATTGGCCAGTCCGGCAAGCGAACCTGCATCATAGTTTTCACTGTTTAAGCCACAAATCATTTCCTGGATATTAGCACAAAGATTCCCACACATACTGATCCGACTTCTATCCGATATTTTGAATATAATTAATCATAAGAAAAATAAAAGTACGTAAATATGGTACATACTAACATAGTATGAAATGCCAAAAACTTAGTTAACATTTTGAAACCAAAAACTCGCTTGAATTTCTTCAAGATTCTTTCTATTTTATACAAAAAGAACTTTTCTAAACAGCGCTTAAAGGCTGCTTCATATAAAATATGCACTTTCGCTTGTAATAAAACTTTTACTAAGATAATACTTGGAACATTAACGGTGTAAACACACCCGATAATTTATCTATACGACACTGTAATTCTAAACGCAGATATGAACTGTGATTTTCTGAGACCCTATTAAGGCTTTGCAGGTACGGTTTAAGTTATTGTAATTACTTTGTCTAAAGTTCTCTGAGATATTCTTAGTTGATAATAATAAAGGTAACCCCTCAGATAGTTTCATTAGTCATAAACGCTGATTGATAGTTTCTATTGTATATGAACGTGATTGTATATTGCCTGATTTTAGAAGTGAAGGTATTTAATAACTATTTGCTGCGATCTTAGCAGATCTCTTTTATGTTATTCTAATATTGAATCAAAATGACTGCTGTCTTTAACGGCTCTCTGAGAAACGAGGCGAGCAATAATTAACTATTCAAAACATAGGACAATATCGAAATAAAATACGGTGGTTTATAAGACGACGCTAGAGCTCATCCTGAGCCACTCAGATACTTTTTATCGAAATATATAAACACAACTGCAGGGCTACAAACATTTTTACTGATTTTCATTTGAAACTACCTTTTTGCAATCGGTTAAAAAAGAAGTGGTATTATCCTAATCAAAAGAGAAATAAATAAGTTGGTAGTAGTAGATTCTTGCTGGAACCATCCAAGCTTTACTACTCCTAACTTATTAGTCGCATAAAATCAGTATAGTACTTCATGATTAAATCAGACATCCAACTGAGTTTGTTGTTCATCTTACCGAGACATGAAACGTGATCCTAATTACGAATTCGTTATCTCACGAAGAAATCTGCCAGACAACCAAATAAAATGCTTCTTCAAATTGTTTGACAACAAATAATTATTTCGTCGAAGTAATAAGAAAATGAAATTGGATTTTACGTCTACTTGTAATGGAATCTCGTATAATGAACAAGATGGAGATAGATACTTATTTATTTTTACGTAATGATAATTTAACGTATCTACTTTTTAAGTTCAAGCTTAGTTATACTGGCAGCGTATGTGTAGGCAAGTGGAACATTCTGCATTCTCTATAAATATCTTTTAGTACAATTCTTCTATACGTGTTTCTTACCGAACTCCTCCCAAATGGCTGGGCCAATTTAGATAAAAAAATGTGAGAATTTTAATGGGTTCATGGATGGTTCAAAAATAGATGCGATTGGTGCTGCAGCCGGTGTCACAAATCACCAAAGTTTGAGTTGCAGGATAGACAAGACGACGTCTGGTGGGTTCCCTAGAATTGACTTTTATACTTTTATACATAGTAGAAGATATTCGCAGCTACGCCCACACATTTTTCACGGTCCAGTGGTAAATCTCTTATAAATGCACCCTTGCAGTCCCTAAATATATGTATCTACTGTTACTTATCTCAAATTTCAGCTTCCTGCGCCCTATAGTTTTGGCTGCGCGTTGGCTGTCACGCAGTCAGTAGCGCAGGACCTTCATATATACAGTAAACATAATAATATATTGAAATTTTAGTTTTGAATACGATTCGCCAAAAATCATGCCTAATGCGTGAGTATGAAAACATTTTTCAAGGGATAATGGAATTTTTTGGGCATGGAAGGATGCCTAAAAGTGTAAGGGTTCCTAAAAGCGCTAAGAAAAAATATCATACTTTTATCCCAAGTTAGGTGGATGAATACTGATGTTTTAGGTACGTTTTTACTAGCTAACGTATGTGGAGTGCTTTTTGTTATTATAACCTCTTTTAGGAGTTTCAAGAACTAATGAGGTTTTTCTGAATTTAGCAGTTGTTACATACTTTTATTTTAAACTAGCTGACCCAGCAAACTTTGCTATTATTTATTTTAATATTTTGATATATAAACATATCTTCGCCTGACAATAACGAACACATAAAAGAAAATTTATCCAATTTGGTGAGTGACCAGTCACAAAAACTAAGGATACGTAAGGATCTGTGACAGTCATTACGAGGAGTTTATACCATCAGTAGCATGACTTGGCTTGCCGACCGGCAAAGTTAGGTTGGCAAAGTTGAGCAACGCTTGCATAGGTCTCTACTTGGCTGCGTGTATGCTTTTTTATCGACATGAGCGGCACTTAGGTACATTAGAGCTATACCGTGCTTTAGGGGGCACGTAAATATGTCAGTTCCGTTTTTGTCTCTTGACAGGAATTTTCAAAATATCGTTAGGCTACGTTGGAGACCCTTGGGCAGTTTGAAAATTCTGACACGCACACTTACACGAAATAAAGAATACCTACACATAACCTGACGCTGGTCTAAACAATAGACTATTATACAGGTTACTCTCTCTTTTTTTACGGTAAATGAGCAGGCGTATCGCCTGATGGTAAACAATTACCGCCGCCCATGGACACAAGCAACACCACAGGAGTCACAAGTGCGTTGGCACCCCTTGGGGTGAGGAAAAGGAATAGGATGAGGAGTGGTATGAGGGAGAAGGAATAGGGGATAGGCTGTCCGGCACTCTCACTCATCGAACGAAACGCAACAGTTTAAGTAGTGTTACTTTACGTCGATTTTTTGTGAGATGGTAGTATCTTTCCGGTCGAGCCGGCCAATTCATGCTGAAATCAGCAAGGCTATACTATCTGAAAACTACTACGACCACACACATGAGGGGCGAGGCCATCGAAAGATACGGCGAAGCAATTGCTGTTTCGCTCGATATCTCAAAGGCCTTTGACAGGGTCTGGCATGATAGTCTCATAAGAAAGCTTCCGTCTTTTGGCCTACCCACTGGTCTCTGCATTTGGATATCAGATTTCCTGAGGGACCGATCCATTCGGGTAGTCGTTGATGGCTGCTCGTCGGATCAATTGGCAATTAATGCCGGAGTCCCTCAGGGATCAGTTCTCTCCGCAACCCTATTTTTGCTGCATATCAACGATCTGTTGAAACCCGGTACCTTTAGGTATGCAGATTACAGCACAATGGTAGAGAGATATATGTCCAATGCTCGAGCCAGTGGAGCGCAAATACAATCACGCAGGGAAGGAATGATCGAACGGATGAACTTGTCTTTAAAGGCGGTCTCCGATTGGGGTGATGCCAATCTTATGCCAATATTCTCGGCAAAACGGAGCCAATTTGATCTGGTTCCGACATTCCAAGACTTGTCCGTGCCGATAACTGACGACCTTGAGCTTCTTGGTGTCTCGTTGACCTCAACCCTAAATTATGGCCCCTATATAGAGGCCAAAGCTCAACCAGCTGGCAAAAACCTGGGAATCCTTAACAGGGTGAGGCAGTACTTCACGCCGGAACAATTGCTCAATCTATATAAAGCACAACTCCGGTCCTGCATGGAGTACTGTTCGCACCTCTGGGATGGTTCTGCCAAGTATCATTTATATACATTGGAGTCAATTGAGAGAAAAGCCAGAAGAATCATCGGCGATGACCAATTGGTTGACGCAGGAGTCCAAAGCCTGGAGCATCGCCGTAGTGTCGCCAGTCTATCGGTATTCTATTGGATACATTTTGGAGAGTGCGCAGAGGAACTACAGAATCTGATTCCTCCTTCCCCTTTTTCCAACGGACAACCAGACTAACGAGTCAGCGTCACCGTTACATGGTGGATATCCCGCTTATACGCACGAAGCGCTTTGCTTCTTCCTTTCTTAAGCGTACCGCCAAGGTGTGGAACTCTTTATCCGAGTCTGTGTTTCCTGATGAGTACAACCTGGGTGTTTTCAAGTCGCGAGTGAATAGGTACCTTCTAGGTAAGCGTGCTGCATCTTAGACCATATCATCGCTTACCATCAGGAGAAATCATAGTCAAACGCTAACCTATCGGTAATAAAAAAAAAATAGGTGTTGAATTCAATGCAAAATTGTCTCAAAAAGCAATTGGAGCGCTTAAATGTGTCAGGAATAGCTAGTTTATCATACAATCATTTAAATTATACTGGTAGTTATAAACAATATAAGTAAATCTGTAACAAACAGATTTCAAAACTAAATGGTAGTCCTTATCTACTTGAGTGTGTTACTTGAAATTCTGCTCAGCACCAAATATTGGTATCGCCCTTATTCGTTCTGATTTAAATATAGGCTATTTTTGGGTATATGAATACAAAACTTCACGGGTAAAAAGCACTTAATGAATGTCAAATAATACACAGTTCAGCGTAGGTTTTTTGAATCTATCGAAAGAACAATGGCAGGATTATACCTGTGAAGTGTTAGAAGCGTCTATAAACGTAACTTATGAAAAACTTATTAATATAATTATTTTGTATTTTGTACCTTTTTAGTTTCAAGTATAAAAGCGTACGTTAAATTATCTAAATTGATAAACTATTTATTGAATACATTCATTTCCGGTGCTTGTTTAATGTCATTTTCAGAGTTACCATTTACAAAACAATCGTATTTGTTTAATAGAAAGAAGGTAAGTAATCTTTTTAACCTACATCTAGAAACAATTCACGATAATGTTAAAAAAATATTTTATGTATATTATATTATATAAAAAGAAGATTTTATTTATGATATAAATAAATATATTTTTTTACTTGATCTGAGATATCATTTAATTAGAGGTATCAGTAGGCAATTGAAAGATAATTAATAACCTTACTCCTTGCCCTTGTCTATGATCCCTATAGACCGTGCCACGAGAACATACATTAGACTTTTTAAAACAAAGAATTTCTACTTAGTAACTTAGCGACAGATCTGTCAAAAACAAATAATGTCAAATCCAATGAGCGCAACGGTACACAAATATGTGTCATAGCAAAGTAATATGTCAATTTATCGGGTTTTTATCGATATATGCGCTGCCAACAGTGCTTTGTGGTACTGGAATATGTCAGACGCCTGGAATGTCAACATTTTGCGTTAATCCATAATTTTTTTTTTCATTTTTAGGCATTTATCAGAGGATAAAACATATTTTTTGAATGTTAAAAATATGTTTGGTGTCGCAATGCTCGTCCTATGGTCGGCGTCTCGGAAAAGCGGGTGCAGTATTGCAGATGGCAAACTATTATATAACGATTTTGTTTAAGTTTATTGTGACGTTTTCATTCATACACAATGTAAAATCTCTATGCCCAGACATTTTAATGTAATGTACTAGCTAGTGGTCTGTAATATTATTCATTAGTGGTTTTTATATTTTACGATAGCTTAGCTATTGACTATACGATCGAGTACCATGTTCGTACTCTATTATTGACATACATGGCTCTCTTTTGTTGTCTTGCATTTACAGAATTACTTACGTGTAAAAACTAAAAAAAAATCGGCAAATTCATGAAAATACTTCCGGGAAATTCGAATATTCAAACACAAAATAAAATATGTTTATTTTTGTACAATTAGAAAAAAATAGTCACGACAAGAAGTCATAGATAATAAATTATAAATTCGAATACTTAGTAGAATAATTGAGCATTGAAACAAAAAAAAATACTGTTCAAAAAGCATAAAAGTTCACTAATGCATAAAATCTCAAAAACAACTGTTAGAAACAAAAGTTGTGAAACCCTGAATGTGTGTTTGCAAAAAGTCTATCTTCTCGTGACACCAACTATATACCTAGTCTGTGACATTCATAGAGTACCTTTTTATAGTGACATTGTCAACGTTCTTTTCTTTCTGAAAAGCTTGTTTGGTAGTGTTCTCGTTGTTTTAGCAGTTTTTTGTTTAATTATCCTTATTTTTGATTCTTGCTTACCCCCTGGACTTGATTCGCTGCCCCATACGACGACTTGTGCTTTCTTACGGACTATCTGCGCTCAAAATATCTGGACCTATAGCTTTTTCTACACGGACTTCGATTGTGCCTTAAGATTTTGTTATGATGCGAAGTAGCAGGCCTACACTTACTGAATTGTAACATTTGCGTCAATACTCTCAGGCGATATCGCATCTTAGATCAGAACACAAGAGTTTGTACTTTGCTCTGCAACTGGGTTTATCCACAAATCGTAAGTTTTTAAACATTATTATACTTACTTACCAATTTAGCGTAAGTAAGTTTCAGTGAATTTTCAAAGCAGTTTAAAATATTACAAAATTCGGTAACATTAGTCTATCTAGATGTAGTGTGATGCATTTTCTTTGCCTGTAGTAATAATTGCTTTTCTTAATTTTTAGGTTACTGATGATGATTATGTTTGTGAAGAATGTTTGTTGGGAACTCGCTATGGATTGAGTAAATCAGAGTTTGCAGCAAGATGCTAATGAAGGTGAACAAGCTGGACCGTGTCCACGAGGCCATAGAAATGTGTGCTTCTGTGTGGATGTTCATTAGTACGAAGGCAAAGTGACAAAATATTAAAAGATAACCCGACCAAACTACAACATAACATGATTAATATTATCCAAATGAAAATAGAACTACGTCAGGTCCATTCATCTTTAATTAGTATTTATTAAATAAAAAATCCTTTTGCAGTGTTTTATTACTAAAGAGTTTTATAAGTCTGTTGGTGTCTCTTTTAAAGCAATCTAATACAAATTGACTAATTTTTATCAATTATGGAGTAAGTATTTGATTATAAAAACATTCCTTTATTTCATTTGCAGCTGTCACCTTCAGATAAGGTTTGTCATGCCTGTTGGTGGCGAACTAAGAGAGATCCCATATCCTTATCCTTACTGGAATAGGATATAGTATACTTTTATCCTAGTATTGAGTTCCTGTGGGATAATTTTCGACTTCCACGCGGGCAAAAGCTAGTTCCTTATAAAAGCAAGTGACTTGTACCTATTTATTAGAGAGATCTAACATCATGCCATGACGTCTAAACTTAAGAGCCCTGCCTCACTTGTACGCCATGGTGACGTCGCCGGCTGCGTATCCAAACAGTTTATATTGAAATGTACCTATGGCTGCCAAACCGTGGCTAAGTGAGTTAGGTAGGTACCATACATTTCAATATAATTTGTACGGTAGCTGGCGACGTCGCCGAGGCCTCATAGTGAGGTGGGGCTCTAATACTCAAGAAAATTGTGAAAGATAAAGGATTACATAAATCCTACATAGTCTATATCCCTATTTCGTGATGGAACTTTGATATTTTAATATTAGGTACTTATCAAGTCTAGACACTGATCTTGAATCAGTCTAGGTATATCCTATCAATGCTTTTTGCACATCACCACCCCTTATCTAAATGTATTTAATGCATTTGTGTAGTTACAAAGTTGTTTTCTATTAACATAACCTTAAAATATAAACAATGTTCATATCTTTTTTTACGGCCTCCTAAAATAAAAACTCTTGATGATTATGTTTAAGTAATAGAACCCCTTTGGTTTTAACATTTTTTCATACATAGACGCTTCGAATGGATTTCAAATAAAGTGTTGTATGGGAACTTGCCATTGTTCTTTATTAGATAAAGGCAAGTAAGAGTCTATTAGATTCTTTTATTCATATCATTATTATTATTTGATCGATCCACTACAAATCATGCCCTAACTAGAGTAAAGATACACAGTCCAGTCCACAGTAATCAAATAGGATCGTATCCATTTTCTACCAATTACCGGTTATTGTTAGATCTGCTATGAAGTAACTTATCACGATACACGTGGACTCTGATACATCGGTTATCGGTACTGAAACCGATCGTGTGCCAATGTTGCTACATAGGACTCTGTGCCACATCTGTTTTGTGAAGATTTATTGAAGTAACCTGCGGTTAGTAGGTCATTAGACTATTTACTATTAAAGGCATTCTTAACAGTTACGTATGCTTTGATCGACTTCTTCTTTTGCCTGCCCTGTTCTCATATCATTTGGGGTCGGCGCAGAATGTCTTTCTCTTCCATTCTCTTCTATCAGATGTCATCTGAATATTCACTCCCTTTCCTTTCATGTCATCTTTCACACAATTCATCTATCTTTTATTTGGTCTCCTTCTTGCTTTATGTCCCTCCACTCTCAAATTCTTCACTTTTCTAGTCACATAATATTTATCATCGTCTGCTATGATCAAAATGAAATGAATTTTAACACATCAGCCTATTATGTCTACACAGATTACAAAGTTAATATTCAATGTGTATTAAGGTGTAACTGTAGTTTTAAAGTAAATATATTAGTAGTAAGATATTAATAGTAACAATATATGTGTTGAATATTGAATGGTTATCGCTTCTTAATAGAAATAGCCACAAGCAATTAAATATTGGTGATGAGAGATGCTAGTCACAACAGACTGTGAAATTATTATGCAATTGAAAAGGTTGTCGACATTTACACTTTAAAATTGTCTTTAGTAGTTTCTGATTTGGTTAAAATGTCCATAAATGAAATGCCTGCAAGATAGCGCCATGTGGTCACCCATCCAAGTATATGACCTCTATGAACGTTGCTTAACTTTGTCGATCTATTTCGATTAGTAAGTCAAATCAGGCTATGCGCACTTCTTCAAGTTCTAATGTCTCTCTTTTAAAATCAAATCACTGAACACAAATATCGTAAACATCAAATCAATGAATAACCATTAATTTGCATAGTCAAAGTCAAAGTCAAAATCATTTATTCATCTAGGCCACAAAGTAACGCTTGTGAACATCAAAATTGAAGTTGATTACTTAATGATTCTACATTTACTTCCACGTTCGCAATGCAATACGTAGAACCACGAGAAAGAACGGGCAATAAAACTCATGGCCACTCTTTTCAATCAAATATAATGATGGTGTACAAAGTAAGAGGCAATATTATCTTAGTAAGAAGTATCCACGTGCCATGCCAGATATTTGTGGTATTACACGTCTAATAACATTCACATAATTATCCTCATGTAAAGTTTCATTGAACTGTTAATACGTGTATATTAATATAAGTATATACATATTAGAAAACCACTGAGTATCAACATCATCTTCTTGCCCTGGATCTAATTGTTTGCGATCGGCGCAGTACTAATTTCATCTCGATACTTCTCTATCACCGTCAATACATCATTTACCAAACACTTTTCCTTTCACAGTCCATCCATATTTTTTCAGCCTCCCGCTCCCTTATCATCCCTCTACCTTCATATGCATCTTGCTTACCTACATACACAGTTTCAGCTTGCAAAGATATTGCTCAACGAAAGCTGTTGATGTTTTATATTTGTATGTGTGTTTTATGATAAATCAACAAAAATCTTTTTCAGATTCAGATCAGATCAGATTTTTTCACTCAAGAATTAGTATTTTGATACACTGTTAATATCTGTCGGATAAGTTGAAAAGTGACAACGGATCAGATATTTCCTAAAATTTTATTTATATAATAGTACAAGAAAACCTCATATTTCGACATAACACGCAAAACATCCTTTAAACAAACGCCCCAACGGATAGCTTTACACATAATCCGATCCCAAACTTTATATCGCCACTATAAAACGGCAATATTGCCAATATATCTGAAGGGGCGCGTTTAAAATAACAAAATACCCCTGACAATCTCCCAGTGGGCGTTTAGCAGAGTTGTGCAATCTCCTGAACAATATCCGGCTTGGAAGTTTAAGGTTCACGAGTACCAAGTTATGCAACTTGTGGGATGCCTTAGAGATACAGATGTTATAATGTTGATGAGAAGTTTTCGCTGGGAATTTTGAAGCATAGGCAAATTTGTCTTAGAGGCAGCGATAGGTTAGTTCAGATACCAACAGATTGCCATGCAGAAGGTATCGGGTTTGTATCTACGGCGAGCACCACTGACTTTTCGGAATAATGTGCTTATTGAAATCGTTTGCCTTGAGCCTTGGAGAGTATGCTAAGCCATCGGTTCCGGCTGTCATGAAGATCTGTGACAGTCGTTACAGGGGTCAGTACCTTTAAATAAACTGACGGTAGTCCAAACCATAGAATACAGCCAGCCCTTTGGTTGCGGCGGTCAGACAGGCAGTCGCTCTGTGGAAAATCTAATATTCAGTCAAATCTGGTTAGACTATTAAGCCGTACCGTATTGTAACTTGGATATCGCTAGGAGGATGAGGTTTTGTCTTAATATAAAAGTACCTAAATATACTTATGCACTTTTATATTAAGATCAATTCATTCATTCAAGTCACCTGACACAGGAATCAAGAGATTGCTGTGTCAGGTAACTTGAAAATGACAGGAGACATATTACACTAACGGGCAAGATGAACATCATGACTGGGAGCAATATTTTTTTAATTATTTAGCAGTAGCAATGTGACTAATCAATCACCATTGTATACGAACAGCCTTCAAAGGCATTTGTTTATTTGCGTATATGGGTAACATATATTATGACGAATGGATGACGAAAGACTGACCAAGCAGATATATAAGGCAAGAGTGAAAGGGACAGGAGTAAGAGGATGCCCTAGGCGGCCGTTCTCTGCCCAGATTGGAGTCATCCTAAAAAAGGACAGGTTGGAAGTATCCTTAACCGAAGAGCATGCATGAGAAATTTTATGAAAGTGAAGGAAGTAAGAGAGATATGTCAGGATCGTTGAAAATGGCGTACCGTAGTCTCTACCTACCCCTCCGGGAAAAAGGCGCGAATCAATGTATGTATATGAAGTAGTCGGATGCTGAAGGAGAGACGGGATATCGGGTCTTGTGTCGTACCTAGGCGAAGCCTACGCTGAGCAGTGGCCTGCAATAGGCGAATGAGATGAGATGAGACTATTGCTCCAGGCAAATGTTTAAAGTTGTATGTTTAGGTACTGCAATCATGCTATTCCGATTTATATTCCTCACTGCAATTATGATATTCCTTACTATTGGTTTTAGTGTGTTTAATGGCTGTAAAACTGTATTTTATAGCATAGAACCTAATATTATTATACATTTATTATTGTGGTATAAGGGGTATTTATTATTGAGGTATAAGGGGTCCCATACACCATCTTACGGGACTCAAGCCAATCTCTCCTGTTCGTGGTATACCCTGCTAAACAACAAACGAGACAAAACTGGCGACCCACCAAGACGCACTGGACCAGCGTGGTGGGCTTAAGGTTCCTTCCTATGGATGAGCAAATCCCCGTCTAGGCCCCGAGTGCCCAGCGGCTCCGAGGCACCTGGTAATGGCGGAAATCGGATAATAATTGGAGTTAGGGGTGCTAAGAATCCCCGGGCGTTATTAAGTACAACCCGTCAAACTGACCTGGTGCGCAAAATGGACACTGAAAATTTAAATGTTTTGACATACAATGTTCGTACTTTACTTAGAGAAGAACGACTGTTGGAACTCGAAAATGCAATAAAGAATCTCAAGTGGGATATCATCGGTCTGTCGGAGGTGAGGAGAAAGGGTGAAGATACTGTGGAAAGAGAACATACCATATTCTATCACTTTGGAGCCACCAGCGCCCAATATGGAGTTGGTTTTCTGGTGGCTAAGAAGTGGAAGGACAATGTCATAGAATTTTGCAGCTATTCCGAGAGGATCGCGGTACTAAAATTTCGAATAACAGCCAAAAATACCTTGACTGTAATACAAGTTTATACACCGACATCAGCACACAGTGACGAAGACTTTTACGACCTGTTGAACAAGGCTTGCGATGAACATCGAGGCACGTGGAATATAGTATTAGGCGATTTCAATGCATAAATTGGTACCAGACAAAACATGGACAACGAAGACATTATAATGTCCGTAGTATAACGCCCACGTTGGGCGCCAATGTTACACGAGTGATTGATTTCCACGGGGTAGCCGGGATCGATCACTCGCCGAGCAATTAAAGAGAGATAATTAGGTTGACTTACGGGAAATAAATAAAAAATATCACCAGGAAAGTTTAAACTCGCGTTATAATTCCAGTTATACACATACAAAAGAAGAGACTATTATCCAGGGCGTGAGCGACGTTGTTGGCACTTCACAGGTCTTCAGATGGTGTACTCAGACTTTGGTGGTGTTGACCGGAGCAAAAAGGGCCAAACCTCGTGTGTCCCCTGTATTTATAGGACCGACGTGGAGGGGCGCGAAGGAACGGCCCACTGCTGTGCATCACTCGTAGCGAGGCTCGCGGCGCCGGGGCGCGACGTGATGTCACAAGTGCCATACGTTGTCCTATACCATATTATGGTATAGGACAACGTAACATTCGTGGCACTCCTTTGATCCAATTTGGGTTCGGCCAAAATCTAAAAGTATGCAATAGCTTCTATCCAAAAGACCACAGCGCCGTTGGACTTGGGTATCCCCAAACAGTAACACAAAGAACGAAATAGACTTTATTCTTACTGGAAATCAAATCATAATTAAAGATGTAGGCGTAATAAATAGGATTGCATTTAGCTCAGACCATAGACCACTTAGAACAAAACTTAGTTTCAATTTTAAAATTAATCTCAGTAAATCATTCTCAAGACATACCTATTAGACTGCCACACACTTGCATCAAATTTTGAAGATTTTAATTTAGAATTATAAAAACAATTTGGAAATCTAAATATTGACGTCGATGATGCAGAAAATCAGTACGACAATATCATGGACAGCATAACAGCAGCTTGCCAAAAATTTACTCAAAAACGGAAGAACCAAAATAAGCTATCTTCAACAACTAAAACATTAGTAATAAATAGAAGCACTTTAAAATACGGTTCACTAGAATATAGAAAAATAGACAAAAAGTTAAGCGTAGCATTAGAAAAGATATTAGAAATTTCAACACAAATCTAATTACGGTAGCATTAAAAACAAACAAGTCACTTAGAACCGCAAGGCAGGGAATAAGTAAAGGCAAATCGTGGATCACAAATCTCAAAGACGAAAATGGGACTCTACGAAGCAATCGCGACAAAATCAATCAAATAGTCACAAAATATTTTTCTTCTCTATACTCAGATAGTTCCAAAACCAATAACAACATTAATTACTCACATAATGATACAATTGCACCAATATCTGAAGACGAAATCAATAAAGCTCTACAAACCCTAAAGTTAGGTAAAAGTCCAGGCACCGATGGTATAAACACAGCAGCCCTAATATTCGGAAAATGTACACTCTTGCCGTATATTACGCAATTAAACAATATTATTCTTTCTACTCAAATGCCACACGCCAACCAAATTTTTTTATTCAAAAATAATCCTTCTGCACAAAAAAGGTGATAAAAGCAACATCAGCAATTACCGGCCTATAAGCTTGATCTCCCATGTGTACAAAACTTTTATCAAGGTTATAGAAAATCGTATTGCTGCGCAACTGGACCAACATCAACCCTTCGAGCAGGCGGCATTTCGACCCGGCTTCTCCACTGTCGACCACCTTCAGACCCTGAATCAAATAATAGAAAAATATCAAGAATATACCAAACCCCTTTATCTAGCATTCGTAGATTATTCTAAAGCATTTGACAGCATTACACATAGTGCAATAGAAGACACCTTACAGAACCAAAATATAGATCAAATCGACATCAACCTCATTAAAGCAATCTACAATAATAGTACAGCAGATGTCAAGCTTCAACGCTCTGGTCAGACATTTAAAATAGAACGAGGTGTCAAACAGGATGATCCATTGTCTCCCAAACTTTTTACCAGCGTCCTCCAACAAGACTTTAGTAGTCTGGCAGATTTGTGGCAACCCAGAGGCATTGTGGTCGGCGGCAAAAGACTAACAAATCTTCGGTTCGCCGACGACTTTGTTCTGTTTTCCTCTTCGGCCTCGGAACTCGAGCTAATGCTCAAAGACCTCAGCTCTGCAAGTCTTCAAGTTGGACTTCTGATGAACCGGACGAAAACTCAGGTAATGACCAACAGCACGAAACGTAGTGTCACGGTAGACGGGCTGACTATACATTATGTCGACGAGTATATTTACTTGGGCCAGATTGTCTCTTTTAGTAACAGGCAAGATAAAGAATTAACACGACGAGTTGAAAATGCCTGGAAGAGCTTCTGGGCAATGAAAGAGTTTTTGAAGGGCAGCCTTCCATTGTCACTAAAGCGTAAACTGGTCGACATGTGCATACTGCCCGTCCTAACCTACGGTGCCCAAACATGGTCCCTAACCGAAATCCAGAAGTCCAAATTGAAGATTTGCCAAAGGGCGATGGAGCGTAGCATTCTTGGTGTAAAAATAACAGACCATGTTCGAAACACTTTGCTACGTTCCAAAACACGCATAGCTGACGTCGGATTAAAATCTGCTAGACTGAAGTGGGACTGGGCCGGACACGTTTGTCGTATGCACCCAGAAAGATGGGCTTATCTAGCTACCTCTTTGGTGCCTCATGGCAGTCGGCGACGACGTGGAAGACCCAAACGAAGATGGCGGGATGAAATGGATGCATTTTACAGTGACTGGACGAATTTTACACGAGACAGGGATGAATAGCGGTCCAAGGGAGAGACCTTTGCCCAGCAGTGGGACACACAAACACGCTTAATAATTTATTATTGTAGGAGTAGCTTTTTATAAGTACACAATTTAGATGCCATAAATCGTTCTGCTTTTCTTCTCCTCACCGTGTAAATCGACGACCCACATCCTAAGACACGTTGAAACTCTGTCGTACTGTTCATAAATTTACATCACCATAAAAACGCACTTCACAATGATTACAAGCAATAAAATACTCTCATACCATACACTAAAAGCTCGAAATATGTACGCACACAAAAATATACCAAGCAATACTTAAAATGTCGCTAACAGGTATCGTTAAGCTTGCTCATTTCCTTAATGCATAGGGTACTAAGCAATTAACCTTTATGTGTCTTGAAGGCCTGCCTTTCGAAGGCTAAGTAAGGTGCGCCTTGTAGATGGAAGCCGAATTTTTCAAGGATTAAGTTGTTCATAGATTCATGTGGGTATTGCTGCACGTAAAAGTTCGATAGCTATGTTTTAGGGCCCAAGGTAAACTATTTATTAACTCACAAAATCATTATCATAAATAATTTGATACGCTTTAAGGCAGCGATAACCTAGTGGAGATACCAAAACACTGCCATGCGGAGGGTATCAGTTTCGAAGCCCGGGCGCGTACCTCTGACTTTTTGGAGTTACATCATCATCATCATCAGCCTGCCGTAGTCCACTGCTGGAGATAGGCCTCTCCAATGGCACGCCACTGAGCCCGATTTTCGGCTCTTCGTGTCCAGCCGCTGCCAGCCACTTTGCGTATATCGTCACTCCACCTAGCCGGAGGGCGTCCTACACTACGTTTGCCAAGGCGCGGTCTCCACTCTAGAACACGGCTACTCCATCGATTATCGGTTCTGCGACAGATGTGACTAGCCCACCGCCACTTCAACGTGCTAATTCTCTGAGCTATGTCGATTACCTTGGTTCTCTGTCGGATCACTTCATTACAAATTCGATCCTTCAGAGAAACTCCGAGCATAGCCCTCTCCATAGCTCGCTGAGCGACCTTAAATTGGTGGACTAGTCGCACCGTCAGTGTCCACGTCTCGGCACCGTAGGTCATAACGGGTAGGACGCACTCGTTGAAGACTTTTGTCTTAAGGCTTTGCGGTAGGGATGACGAAAACACTCGACAGAGTTTCCTATATGCCGCCCAGCCAAGCTGTATTCTTCTGCAAGCCTCCCTCTCGAAGTTGTTTCTACCCAACTGCAAGGTTTGCCCAAGGTAGACGTACTCCTGAACAACTTCGAGAGGTACCCCGTTTAGGATAATCGGTTCCGGAGAGACATGTTCATTGAACATTATTTTGGTTTTATCCAAGTTCATCCGGAGACCGATGCGAGCAGAAGAATCAGCTAGGCTGCTCAGCATATACATACTGCAAGTCTTGCATGGTTTCAGCCACGATAACGATATCGTCTGCAAATCTTAAGTGTGAGAGGTACTCGCCGTTTATGTTAATACCGCGTCCTTTCCAGTGCAGCGTCTTGAACATATCCTCCATTGCATTTGTGAACAATTTGGGGGAGATAACATCCCCTTGTCTCACACCTCGATGCAGGTGGATAGGTTCAGACTGCTGATTCTGTACTTGGACAGTCATAGTCGCGGCGTCATACAGACCTCTCAGCACTTGGACGTACCGCCAATCGATTTGGCACCGTTGCAAAGACTCCAAAACAGACCAGGTTTCTCATAGCCAAGGCCTTCTCATAGACCATAAACGCTAAGCACAGGGGCTGATTATACTCCTCTGTCTTCTGTATAATCTGCCGCACTGTGTGGATGTGGTCTATGGTGCCATACCCACCTCGAAAACCGGCCTGTTCGGGCGGCTGAAACTCGTCGAGTCTACGCGCGAGACGGTTCGTGATGACCCTGGAAAACAGCTTATAGACGTGGCTCAAGAGCGAGATCGGTCGATAGTTCTTCAACAGAGTTTTGTCTCCCTTTTTGAAGAACAAAACGACTATGCTCTTGCTCCACGCCCTTGGAGTTCTCCCCGAGAACAGGACAGAATTAAATATGCGTTGGAGCTGCACCAGTATAGGTTTTCCACCTGCCTTTAGCAGCTCCGTCATAATTCCATCTTCCCCGGGGGCTTTTCCATTTTTAAGCTGCCTCAGGGCCACCACGATTTCGTCTTGGCTGACGTCTGGCAACTCTTCCGTGAAGTGGCGGGTTAAAGTGGCTCTTGGATCCTCGGAGTCGGGTTGGGGACGGGACACTTTCGAGGTGTTCGGAGTTACGTGCTTATTGAATTGTTAATGACGCTTGCCCTGAGCCTCGGATACCATGTTAAGTCTTTGGTCCCGACTACCACGAAGATCTTTGACAGTCGATATAGGAAGTCAATACCTCTGTAAACCTTTGTAAACTGACACCATTGATCGCTACCTCTTTGGGTTGCAGAGGTCAGCCAGGCAGTCGCTCTGTAGAAAAGCTAATATTCAGTCAAATCAGGTTAGACTAGTAAGTGCACCCTGGGTTGCAACTGGCATAACGCGAGGATATAACGATTTCTAAAACCTATACTTTCGTTTAAGCAAGTCTCCGCAAATCAAAAAGATAAAATAGTATTTAAAGATTTTGCTATGAGTATATTTTATTCCTATTTTACGAAACCATAAAATACAAGATATTTTTTTTTAGACTCACGCCTGTATCCCCTAAGGGGTAGGCAGAGGTGTAATATTACACCCACATTTTGCCATGAATTTTTAGGTCCCACGTAATAGGGGGCGAGCGTATTGCCGCTACCGGGCACAACACCAGACTCCGTGCTACTACTGATAATTCGGAAAAACCCAGTAACATTTTTGCCCAACCCGGGAATCGAACCCGGGACCTCCGATCAGCAGTCGCATACGCTAACCGCTGGACCACCGAGGCAGTCAAAATGCAAGATAAAGAAGTTAGAAAGACATTATGTCATAGTAATATAATTAACGGGTCTATGTCGTCCTTATATTTTTGACGCGTTACATAAATATGTCTGCTAACCCGCACTTGGCCAGCGTGGTGGACTATGGCCTTACCCTTTTCATAGTGACAAGAGGCCCGTGCCCAGCAGTGGGACAGTATAAAGGGCTGACGACGACATAAATATTATTGTGTACAAATTACGAAAATTAACACATAACGTCATATCTAGCTATGGCCATCTTTATCCGATTAGCAATATTAAAAAGTAAACTTGTAGCTAAATAAGACAACGATTACTATTTTATTTCCACTGTCCTTTTACTTTATACCTAATCCAGCTGTGAGTACAATCGAATTAGACATGTAAAAAGGGTTCCAGGATTTTTCCCTTACCGTATTTGAGGTCCTAGAATGATCCACCTGCTGTGGGTTTTACTAAAAATAACGTCTTAGGTTTTTGTATATATAAAATAGAGTTCTCCGGCCGCTCTGTCTAAATCTCTGTATAAACTAAAAAACTAACGAACGAATTTTTGTTTTTAAAGGCTTTTGCAAGGTGACTACGCTAGTTTTAGACTTGTATTAAGTACATCAAATGATTTTGGTGACTGTTCATACATGAATTAGCTTGCCGATCGTAATCGGTCCGCAAAGTCAAGCAACGCGAGCACAGATAGCCACTTCGATGGGTGACCATGTGTGGTATTTACATCAGACCGCTACCGTGTTCGAAGGGCACGTAAAAATGTCGGTTCGGGTTATTGCCTCAGGACAAGAATCGTTAGGCCATGTCGGTAGCCTTTAGATCTAAAAACTTCGACACCAGATTTGGCCACACACGAAACAAAATAACTGAAGAAATATTCAAATCAGACAAGTAATTCCTTAGATTAGCGCGTTCAACCAAACAAACCATCATACTCCTCAGCTTTATTATACTTACTATAGATTTGTTCATTGAATAATATCGATAAATGTCAAACTTGATTTTATAGTAGGTACAAGCATAGACCATAGATATTTAATAATAGAGGCACATTTCTTATGCCCATCATGCTCTGTAGACAAACTTTCTGTGACCAGTGTGACCCATATTGCCGCTTGGCGGCGTGGCAGTCGCGCTGTGACAGCTAACTCTACGAGTACAAGAGAGACGAAAGTTTCTCCTGTGTGACTTAGCAACGAGAGCAAGAAAGACGGAGAACGACGCCAGCGCCGCCAACGGCGCCAACTACGTACTACACTGACAACCGTCAATATGCCAACTTTAATCGGCACACGACATCCTTAAGAAATACGCTTCTATTATGTAAAATTTGTATTCATTGGTACAAGTAGGTAGGTACATCCGTGATCATGGCGCTTGCAATATACTGCTGAAATATCGGCTTCTCAAAACAGTACGTGATAAAATTGTATCTTGAAAGACTGTCATGTTAATGGTAGCGAAACTTTTTTCTATAATTTAAAAACAGTGAATAATGTTGAAAGTCTTGCAATCCAGTTTACTGAATTGATGTCTAGTCTGTCAAAATAATTATATTGTGACGATGATGGTTTATTTACTTTGTTATACTGCGCAAATATCTGTTTAAAAGGTTTTGGATTTCAAGTCTGTTGTATCAACTTTTGCTAAAATATGTTGATATATTTCATAACTGTACTTACACCCAGTCAAATAAATATAAACGACATCGTTAGTGAACCATATTGGGGCACAATCTGAATACTTCTACTATTATCAAAATTACAGGTAATAAAATACACTAAAGCTATTTAAATTGGGAAGATCTTAGGATAGAGCAATAACACTATAATGTATAGACAATAAACAAGTTTTATTTCATAGTAATCCTTAGGCTCTTATTCTAACACATTTATTTTAGAATACAATGTCTTAATTCAATAGGAAACATTTCACCAAAGTAACATAACACTACTTACAACTACTAAGTGAAATCTAAGGCTAAGATTGAATGCAACAATTTTCTTTGATAACGATCGAAACTAAAAACTAGATAAATTCAGAATCTAAAAAATAAACTAAATTTAAATGAATGTCATTATCTTGCTATAGGAAAATCATTGTACTTACATAAAAGCTTCATTTTACACTTTCATGTGCTACTACTCAATATACAACTAAGGAAAATCAAACTTCTTACATTAATATAAGAATCAAATTCAACAAATCAAATGTTTTACATTCGATGCAATAATTTAAACTTACACATTAATTAAATAATACGTGACGTATAATACAAATCATAGTCGTCCTTATAACTTGTAACCTTAAAGTTTAAATTAACAATAATAATAATAATAATAATAATAATAATAATAATAATAAATTTTTATTCACAGTAATACAGAGAGCATAAAATACAAACAAAAATGTTCTAATATAATAATAATATAAATGCTGTGGATTTTCAATTGATTGGAAAGAACACCATACCCCTGTACTAGTAAGAAACTGTATCACAGGCGGTTGGGTCTCTCTTTACAAATTTGAGATTTGTATTTTACAATACAGCAATAATATTACGTATTTAACAAAAGACAGTGGTCAATATAAAACTTAGTTAATAATTAATAGCTACATGAAGATAATTAAGATGATCATGTAATATACGATATAATTGCCTGACGAGCATTTTAGAGAATTCACGAACGTAACTTATAAAGCTGTGGGTCAGCATAATCGTAAATGATGTCAATGTTAATTAAACCTTTATTATTTAGTATGACGTAAATAACTCATGTGTGCATTTTATTAAACTAGATGTTTGATGTTAGTAGGTCAATATTCTAATGAGGTGTGTTAGGTGAATCACAAAATGAAATATCAAGTCTTAAAATTAAATAATAAATATGAAAAAAATAGTAGATAAAAGGTCGAAAATACGATATTACGTCGCTCCTAGGCGCCTTCATAATCCACGGAGTTTATGTACCTCTTTTCCGCCATTGTTCTTGCTGGGCAGTCATTAGAACCGGTGTTGTGGTTGCTGGGCTTCTTGAAGTGTAAGCAGGTCGCGCATTTTGGGTCTTCGGATTTCCTAGTGCAGTCCTTTATCGTGTGTCCTTGGTTGCCGCAATGACCGCATGTATATTGAGACTCTCTGCAAGACTTAGCCGCATGACCATACTGCTGACACTTATAACAGCGAGTAACTAGGGTGAAATCCTTCACCGGGCAAGATGACCAATTTATAAAGATCCTGTCTTGGATTATCAGTGCTTTACGAATGGCTGCAGATACTTCTATTACGTAGTTACAGGTCTCAGCATCTTTACGGCCCGATTTATGACTCAGTTTGATTTCATTGAGAAAGGTCTCTAGGTTGCAGCTCTGAAGTTTCAATAAAATACATTCTAATTATATTTCGAGACAGCCTGTCCCGAAGATGATGAAATCTCTCAGAGATGTGCGAAAGAGCTGAGCTATGTGTAAGAAAATATCTATCATCACTAAACAGGATTCGACAAAAGAATGAACGAGGCATGGACGCAGGTCCGTTCATCTTTAACGGATTCACAGTCTTCTAACATGTCATCAACATAAGCATACCACAGAGGGAAAACATACAGTACAACAAGAGGTACAAAACGTATGCGATAATAGATATGGTGCACCTCAGTGCAACGCTCTAGCATTGGTAACACAATTGCTCCTTTGCTCTTTGTCGCATCTATTGTACTCTGTGTCTAATTGGACCTGGATATATGTATATGTTTAAGGTGCTTGTCCGTGTGGTGACGGATTAAGAATACGGATTGTCACCGCCCCATATCATCCCATGGGCGTCGTAAAAGCCGACAGAGGGAGCATATTATGCAGAGAACAGCACTGTAAGAGAAGGAAAACTTGATACAAACCCTATACCAACCCGTTTGGCCAGCGTGGTGTAGTAGGCCAATTCCTCCTTTCAAAGGAGAGGCCTAGTCCAGCAGTGGACTGTTAAAGGCTGATGAGGATGATGATGATGATTAAGGTGCTTTTACACCAGTTAAATTCCCAGAAACGGTTTGGCTTGGCAGTTTTCCGTAGTAGTGAAGCATTTGTAGAGGAAATTACAGCACTACCTAATTCTTTATTTAAATACCTTTTCAATAGCATAATTTCGTCAGATAGGTTATTTAACTATATATTAAAATGACAATTGTTAGATATGTTTGTCAAATATCATACCAGAAGCAATAAGCTACAGACTACAAGGAGCAAGAAAACATATTTTTGTTTCAATTGCTTCAGATTGCTCATTAAATATCTCCAATGGCCACTGGGAACTGCTGCCAAGCAATAGCTGGAAAATTGCCTGTGCACTTGCCTCACAACTGTCTCTAGCACTGTTATTGTGAACTTGAAGTAAAGGTTACTTATACGGCGTGTGCTAGACTCAAATAGTTCAAATAATGGCAGCATCGTCAACATATCCGAAGGCTCTAATTCTACTGAAGTCACCATTTGGGGCCATCGTTACTCTAATGTGTGTGATGGCTGCCGAATCGCAGTCGAACCAGTGCTCTTTATGGGTTGATAGCTGTAACAAAGATAGAACATCTAATACTATGTAAGTTATACGAATGTATTCAAGATAAAGATTTAGAGGGATTTGTGGTAGCGGATTTATGAAATAGATACTGAATTCACGACCTATCAAACAAAGACGAAAATAAAAGTATCATTATTTATATTACCTTACTCGGCAACAGAATGTTATGGTAGCTACAATCTGTCTCCGGGCACCAATCAGCCCGACTTAAACACGCCCCCTCAATCTTCACGCAGTCAGGATAATTGCCTTTGAAGTGCTTTGTATCAACGCAGATTTGTTTAATACGTCTACGGAAGCCGAGTTTGAAAACTGCCCATTCTTCACCTTTAAAAATTAATGTATGGTTAGTTTTAAATTATGTATGTGTGGATAGTGATTTAGAAACATGATTTTTCGAAAAATACCTACAGAAAACTCACAAGCAAAAACAAATATTTGTGTATCGTACAAATTTTTGCAACAAAACATGGTGCAGTATTAAACGGCGAATCAACCGCTTAAACCACTACGCTATCCGAGCCATGTATTAACAAAAGGGAAAAGAAAAATGTAATTTTCTTTTCAATTGGTATTGAAATACTAAAACAGCAATGCTTGGTTCCACCGAGTAGCAATATAACTACTGTTACTGCCTTCGAGTCTTGTAAGATTTTACCAAAAAGTTTTTTTATTACCTGTAACTTTCATTGTTCCATCATCATTAGCTTCTATTACTTCAGGTCTGTACAATCTTCTTGCTGTTTCCCAACCATCAGACATGCATTCACTCTTCGAAGGCTTGATAAAATTCTTTGGGTAGCCGTAATGCGCATGTGAGAATCCTAAATATAATAAAAAATATTTTTACTCGGTGTTTAAATAAAAGATATTAGTGTTGAGACCAAATTTGCTGAAGGCGTTGCACACACTCCAGGCTGAAAATTCAACTTAAATAATATTGGAGATTGCCCTGTGGAATTGCCACGGTGACATAAAAAAATCATATTTACTACTATATTTGAACAATCAGTGTTCTTACCTTGACACGTAGCATCATTCAGCAAAGAAACGAGGTCTATAATTTAATTTCTTGGAGGAGCTTCGGGTCGTGCTTCTCCAAATACCCTCAGGCGAGCAATCCCTCCATCAGGATACATATTCACTCTTATATGTGTCCACGTGTCATCGCTTAACACCTGAAATAAAATATCTTGAGTAAAGTCACATGTTTCCATTTAACATTTTTGTTCGTGAATTTTAAATTTCACCAGTGTGCACTAAATTAGAAGAAGTGTGGAAAAACGCAAATTTTCAAACTTTTAATATGAAGTTATGGGTTTGTTGGCTGGATTTACATTTTGATATTTCGTAATGTATTAAAAGTTGTGGAAATATTTACGTTTATCTGTATAATAAGGGTTGGTATAATTTCTGCAGAGTCCTCATAATTTTGGGCACCTAAAAATAAAATGACTTTGAAGAGTCTTTCTAAGCAAAGATTAAAAGGTTCACACACAAAAATACAACCATTTTCTCGACTACGTAACCGTAAATTAATTTACTGAATTTCAATTTAACAAACAAAGATATCGAATTTGATTGTCAACAATATTAAGTATCAAAAAGCTACGCTACAATCAATTACTGAACTTGATTGGATTTAGTTTTAGTCTTGCAATACAGATCCAACCTACATTATGCCTTTCTTTAAGAAATTTGATCGAGATATTGTGCAATTTTGAAAAGGTTGCCATTCGAAAGCAATGCAATATTTATAGGGGATTGGCGTTTGCTCCAAAGGAGTCAATCATCGTCGCTCCGTTTTATATCTCACAGACAAGTATCTAACTCAATTTTGTTCGTATCTGTTAAGTGATTTTAAAAAGGAACCCTTTTTTATTTTTGAAGATTACAAAATTAAATATTATTTCGATATAATTATGTAAATAAAATGTTGGTGTGCGTAGCTGCCAAATTATTGAACGTCTAAAACATAAAAATATTGTTATATGTATTTTCTGTAAAGGTATCATTGTTTTAGAAATTTTATTTAGCTCATAGTCTTAATTATTTGTTTTGTTTAACATGAAATAAATAACACACGGTCCTTTTCACCTAAGGATAATAATATTCGTAAGGGAAGTGGATCTGCGTCATAACCGAACGAACCAACTAAAATTACCCTTGCAGCCCTAGAAAGTCATACCAAAGAGTAATAGATAATGATATCTTCAAATACTACAATACTGAAGTACGCATATTTCAAGAACAGCTTCGAATACATAATACTCTTTCAACATTTGAATGAAATGACATAAAACCTAATGCCTTGTAACCAATGGTACGTGTACAATAATTAACCGAGTCTGTCTAGAGATATTTCATGAAAGCCATTCACGATGGCATTATACATAACTTTTGACAACATAGACGAACAATAGAACACATGCTCATTGTTTTGAATACGCGAACAAGCAGAATTTTCAGGCATCATTCACGCACAGATCAGTCAAGAATACTTCGTCAATTTCAAATGTTTTCATCAGGTAGATAAGCATTTCACCTCATTAAAATTGTATGGATTTAACAATGTGTTCGTACACCGTGGGCTATTACAGATTTATATCATTAAAAAATAAGTAAGAACTCGATATAAATAAATGTGCGCGTGGGATTGGGAGGTCTCGGGTTCGATTCCCGGGTCGGGCAAAGTGTTATTGCGTTTTTCCGGTAGGAAATTCTCAGTAGCAGCACGGAGTCTGGTAATATGCCCGGTACGGCAATAGGCTCGCCCCCTATTACGTAGGACCTAAAAATTCATTGTGAAATGTGGGTGTAATATTACACATATGCCTACCCCTGCGGGGATACAGGCGTGAGTCCATGCAATATTTGGATGACTGCCTCACCCTGGACTCTCAAGAAAAACAGCATATCTTGGATCACCCAGGGTTATAAAGAGTGGCCACAAGTTTTGTTGCCCGTTCTTTCTCGTAGTTCAACCTATTGCTTTGCGAACGTGGCAGTAAATGTAAATGTAGAATCATTAAAAATTTAATTTCAAAAAATGACGTTCATATGCATCACTTTGTGACCTAGATGAATAAATTATTTTGACTATATAAATGTAATTATTTGACTGAAATGGTGTGTCGATATATTAATTACATGCCTAATTTAAAAATTAATAGGTGTGTTAATCGTCCGTGTGTTGGCGGATCGTCCGCGTGGTGACGGATTAAGAATAGAGTACGGATTGTCACCACCCCATATCATCCCATGGGTGACGTAAGAGCCGATAGAGGGAGCATATTATGCATAGAACAGCACTGTAAGAGAAGAAAAACTTGATACAAACCCTATACCAACCCGTTTGACCAGCGTGGTATAATAGGCCAATTCCTCCTTTCAAAGGAGAAGCTTCGTCCAGCAGTGGACTCTTAAAGGCTGATGATGATGATGATGATGAGGCGTGTTAATTAGTTTTTGACTAAACATAAAGCATGACGGAAAATCTCTCATTTATCCAGTTTTGATAACAAAAAAATTTACTTTGATATATCTTATAGTATGAAACTGAATTACAGAATCATATGTCCCTACGTACTATGATAATCTGTTAGTATTTAAAACTTTGAAGGACAAGGAAGGACTTGAAGTTGATAGGACTTTGTCGCAAGCTTTTGACTAACAATTCACACAGAACCTAAAAACCTGTACGAAAGTAGGTAAGTCCCTATTAAAATAAGCATCACTGGTTTTTTTTTATTGTTTATTTCACAGAAAAAAAAACACATTTAAATATAAATACAAAAGCGCCAAACTATATATACAGTTTGTTGGCGGAAGAGGCGCTGTAATGAGTTATACATTACATACATTACATATTATTTTTATTATTACAATGTATTTTCAAACAACGAACATTTGAAACTGGATATAATGCTCTATTTCTAGTATGACCTATAAAAATTCAAACGAAAATTGCATTCGGTAATTTACAATAAAATTAGAAACAAGCTCATTCAGAAGTTCTCAGTCCAGTTTAAGTATTGTTTGTGTAGCCGCTTCCACGTCGTCTTTGTTTTAATCAGAAGTTTTATTATCACCGATAAAATGTTGTGGCTGCACTACAACTGAGCCACAATAATGATTGAAACTTTTTTCTAAAGCACGGCTGCCCTTGTCGTAAACGTCAAAGTACTTGGACGGTAAATTCCAAGAATTTTGAACATGGAATGGAAGAAGAAAATATGGCCTCTTAGTTGGTTTATAAGTACCTACGAGATCACATAGTCAGATTTCACGGTGCCTGCAATGTTTTATCATGAAAATATGTTTTATAGTCTACTTATAATGAACTACCTACATTAAATTATACTTTATTGAAGAAATGTAAATGCTCATGAACGAGGAAAATCCAGCGGGCTTTGGATATCTAGTTTCTTATCAGTTTGTGTGGCTTGGCACGAGAACTGGAACACCTCAGTCGCTATATTATTCAGATCATAATCAGCCTTTAACAGTCCACTGCTGGACCAGGCCTCTCCTTTGAAAGGAGGAATTGGCCTACTATACCACGCTGGCCAAACGGGTTGGTATAGGGTTTGTATCTAGTGTTCCTTCTCTGACAGTGCTGTTCTCTGCCTAAAATGTTCCCTTTGTCGGCTCTTACGACACCCATGGGATGATATGGGACGGTGACATTCCGTATTCTTAATCCGTCACCACACGGACACTTACACTTACTTTGACATTATTCAGATAGGACTGCCTTTATTGCGTAGATATGATATTTTTGCCAAATCTTTCGAGCGATGGTTTAAATTTAACGACATTGATAGTATAAACCTAAAAATATGACATTTTCAATAAGACGCTATCTATAAGGCCTCGCTCGGCATTCACTTTGTTCTACAAAGTGAACGCTGGGCGCACGCCGAACGGACGCCGTACGCTCGAGGAACGCTGACGCCCAATGTGAGGGCGGCCTTCGAAAGGTAGTTGTTAAAAATGGTTGAGTGATGTCTGATTCTCGAAGTACGATTGATGGATGTTACGCATACCATGTTACTAAAATTGCATAGGTTACACAGCGTATTCAACATTTTGGAAGACATCGAGAATTCATATTCCCAAGGAAGATCACGTATTATCTTTGACGCGAAAGTAGTGTCTCTTAAAAGTATTGTTCTGTAAAATTCTATGATTCTAAATGGAAAATCGTAAGTATTTCTTAAAAAAATATAATTGGATGAAGATATTTTATAAACAATATACGAAAAACTCTTTCTTTCATACCCACCCCAATCAGCAAGGGAAATAAAAACTTTAATCGTGGATTACAACTTTCTTACAATTTTTTACATTTCGAGTTAGATGAACGACAACGGAAGAATTCCCCAAAACTCTGGCTGAGCTCCGTTTTACTATAATTATTTAGACAAAACTTTTAGCTACTTCTGCTTATCCACTTTTCTAAATTCACTGTTTGCATTTGTCAAGAAGATGACTTTTTCAATAAGACGCTATATACGAATATATTTACAGTTTTGCTGTAATACTTCACCTTTTTGTTTCAAAATACTTTTGACACAAAGTTTTGCAATTATTTTCAAAGGAATTAAGACTGGTAAAAAAGTGAGATCCTAAAATTTTTTTTTATTTCGTTTCTGTTGAAGCTGTTTATGGAGAAACATGTCTTTCCTGGAGACTAAAAGTTTTTATCAAAAAATATTATACGAATATAACTTCGTAAAGTAAATTTATATAAGGATGCATCGCAAGAATTTTCAATGTTTCTTTGACCCATATCGATGTATCTGTTATCCATTTGATTAATATTTATATATCTACTATCTATCAATCTGAATATTCTTGTGTTACTAACTGAGGGATAACGCACAGCCAAAACTATTGCGCGCAAGACGCTGGAATTGGCATGTATATTCCTTTGGGAACGTAGGGGTGCAATAAGAAGGGATTTCCCGAAATTCAAGCGGGTTCGGGCGGAAATGCTTAAATCAAAAATAATATGTGCAAACAGCAGGCATTTTCTAGTTTAATTTATAAGACTTGTCAACTGTCTATACACATTTCTGTTTCAAAACAGTGAAAGTTCTCTTCCTCGCTTTTCGTCATTAACCCAGTGTAGCACACCCAGTTATCTTCCCACACATGTGAAACACTGAGCTATCCGTGGCTCGGATGTGTGGCGACGTTTCGTGAGAGCTTCGAGTGCGTTACAATGTTGACAAGCTGTTAAACTACTGTCTTAGATGAGCCGCCGTGTTTCTCGTTGACCCGAAGGACTTTTTTTTTTATTCTCATTTGTTTCGTGATTTTTATTCATAAAAATATGTCAACCACATCATGCCTTATACAATTTACATACAATAACTCACTAAACCTATAAAAAAAATCATCTACCAAAAGAAAATGTTAATCGATGAAGTACACCAGTTGACATAATCTCCTTGCAACATCGGACTTTGCATTCGCTAAAATTGTTTGTATTAGACCTACTTCTAATATATTTAATTGAAACTCATCGATTTACATTTTCCTCTCACTATGGTTCCTGACACAATCCATCAGCAAATGATGTACATCCTCAATCACATTACAAGTACAGCAATTTGGTGAATCAGCTTTCTTCATTAGGAATGCAAACTTTGCTGATGGATAGTGCCCGGACCGCAGCCTTAATGCTATCTTAACATAAGTTCTACTTAGCCTACAGCCTTCAAACCAGGGTACATGTGGAAGTTCGTGTTGTATACTTTTGTACCATATACCCTTTTCTTCGGATTTAATGTTAAAATATTCCTTCCGATTGTTAAAACTTTTCATTTTAAATTTTGAAATGTATTCTACATAATCTGGTAAATAATTATATTCGAGTCCTTCCTTCGCTGCTAATCTAGATAACTGATCTACTTCCTCATTTCCTCTCAATCCCACATGCGCTGGAACCCATTGCAATTTCACTTCCATACTCTTGCTATTAAACATTGCAATGATATTTAAAATATCGTAGGCTACCGATACACCTCTGAAACCAGAGGCCCATCGAGCCACGTGTTGCAATGCACTTTTACTATCTGTAAAAATAATAATCTTATCGTAATTTTTGCTCATCGCATACAACAGAGCTTGTAAAATTGCAATGAGTTCCACCGTCATAACTGTTACATCTGAAAGTATATTAAATCCTGCTCTATGATTACAACTTTGATCATAAAATGCAGCACCCAATCCATAAGTGCTTTTAGACCCATCCGAGTATAATTTATGCCAGTTTCAATAATTTAAGTTTATTTCAGTTACCACATTATTTAACAATGTATTAGGTTCATATCTAGATTTAGCTAATGAAATACTTTTTAAATTAATATTTAAATGCTTTTGTAAATTAATCGCTGACAACCAAACATCAAAAGAAAACATTTTGAGAATATCCTCAGACACACAAATAATTTCTTTAGTATCTTCATATGTTTGTGCAAGTAAAGGTATTTTTTTTCTAGCCCAATATCTAATGTGACATAGAGTACTAATTTCCGTGATTAAAGAGATGGTTTTATTATGGGATCGAGAACAGTTTTTTAATAAATATTTATAGGCTAGATCAATATCTAGCCTATAAATATTTATTAAAAAACTGTAGGAGACAATTCTCCTAATAAAAAGAGGTGGTATGTGCATCTCACTCTCTATAACATGTATGGGAGTACTTCTGATGAAACCTCCTACAACTCGTAAGGCTTGATTCTGAAGTTTATCAAGCTTACTTATATGTGTTTTAGTGCTATTATCGTATAAAAAGAATGCATAGTCAATACGACTTCTAATAAGGGACATGTATAACCTACGTAAGTGATTCATATGTATTCCCCAGGAACTGCCTGCCATCAACTTAAGAATATTCATGAATTTTGAACAATTTGCAACCACCTCGTTAATATGCTTTCCCCAGTTAAAACTCCTGCCCAGCCATACTCCCAAGTATTTTATATTTTCGCTATATGTTCTGGGACTTTCTATTTTTAACGTTGGGATATTTCTTCGCCGACCTCTGCTGAACAGACAATACTTAGTTTTGTTGGCAGATAGTGTCAATCCTAAGGCTCCTAATAACTCAACAATAACATTCAAAGCACATGTCGCACGAGTGATTGATTTCCACGGGGTAGCCGGGATCGATCACTCGCCGAGCAATTAAAGAGAGATAATTAGGTTGACTTACGGGAAATAAATAAAAAATATCACCAGGAAAGTTTAAACTCGCGTTATAATTCCAGTTATTCGATGGCTTTAATTATACAAAAAAAGAACTGACGATTAAGATTAACAGAAGAGACAATTATCCAGGGCGTGGGCGACGTTGGCACTTCACAGGTCTTCGGATGATGGTAGTACTCAACTCGGTGGTGCTGGCCGGAGGTAAGGGACGAAGCCTCCTGTCCGCTGTATTTATAGGGCCGGCGCGGAGGGGCGCGAGGGAACGGCCCATTGCTGTGCGTCACTCGTAGCGAGGCTCGCGGCGCAGGAGCGCGATGTGACGTCACACACCCCCCCGTTAGGCCGGGATTTTCCCTAAGGAAAATTCCCTAGCCCAACGGGCGTAGCAGCCCTGAAGATACTCCCTGAAATTAGAGAAAACAAGGGCAAGAGTACCTTGAACAAGTGACAACCCTATACGCTAATTAGGATACCTAAATAATAATGACCCACGCTTGCATTCTTCACGCGTACAACGGCAGTCTGAATTTGAACATAAACATTTATCATTCATAATTCATCACACATACCTACATGTAAATGCCGAGGCCAGTGTAATAGCCTAATATTAAAGATAACAATCTATGGAGAAGCGCTTAGGGTAATTTTTAGGTAATAATGATTTGTAGATATAAGAAACTTGATCTAGCCCTACGACTTATAAATCTTGGGTTCGGCCTTTGCCACTAGATAAGTAAACTTTTTGAATATAGTTAGGTATAACAACAGATTTTTCGTAAAGATGAACAAAAATAATACAAGCCGCAGACACGACCGGACCGCTCAATGTCAAAGGAAATAAATTAATAAATATTTTGCTCTAATTAATAACTAGAACACGACCAGTGACCACCTTTTGAATGTAAACAATGGTGAGTCATTAGTTAGGCATTTATTTATCGGCGCGTCGCTGAGTGAACGCGCGTGCGTCATAACGACAACTAGGTACGATCTAAATGGTAGGTACTATTCGACTGTTCCGAGCTCGCGACGCACGGTTAATCACCATGATCGTTTATAAAGTACCTATAATAACAATTTGATTATGGCATTTATACAGAATTAAGAATAACAACAGAACTTCAGAACAAGGCACGGCGAAAAACAATACGCCAATCAAGATGCATTTCAACAAATAGATTTGCGGAAAGAAAATACACATGCGAGAATCGAACTTGTATGCTCAGCTAATAGCGACCTTTTAACCACTGATCACAGGGTAAAAAAAACAATATATTTAGTTTATGGTTAGTATTTTTTAAAACAATGTTCAACATAACATTTGAGTACACAATTGCACAGCAATTTGAAAAATAGTATTGTTTACGAGAAAAAAAATATTTGCTACCCACCACAGAAAATATCAATTTATAGTAGGCACTACTACAAACGGTAATATAAATTAGAAACGTTCGTTTGAAAAAATTAAACAATGAATAGGTAGAAGGTATTCTTATTGTTGTTTTTATACTTTTATTATTCTTTGTAATTAATCAACTTTAAATCCTTGACGTGCCAATCGCCTAAAGGTTTTCCAGCCATGTCGTTAAGTTTGTATACTAGAGGTGATTTTTTTGAGGCAATCTTACATTTAATAAATTTAGGCGCCAATTTCTTGCTAAAGTATTTATCCTTATCACTAAGAAGAAACGTTCTGCGCCAAACTATATCACTGACATTGAATTCTGCCTGTTTACGGCGAAGATTATAAGATGAACAATTTCGTTGGTGGGCCGACAACAGAGCTGAATGTACCTTCTCGAAAATAGAAGATAAATAGCCTAAAGTTTCGGCATAGCCGTCCCGTGGTTCAAGCACCATATCGGAATTAAATTCCTTATCAATATACTGACAACCACATGTTATGACCTCTCTACCAAAAACAAGGAAATTAGGAGAATAACCAGTAACCTCACTAACTGCGCAGTTAAGGGCGAATTGAACTTTAGTGATTAGAGTGTCCCAGATTCGATGATCAGATTCTATGAAAGTTGAAATAGCTGTCATAATGGTTCTGTTGTAACGTTCAACTGAGTTAACGTGGGGAGTATACAACGGTGTAAAATGCAAATTTGGAATTTTATATTTTGACAACATACTTTTAAAGGTTGCGCTAATAAATTGTTTACCGCTATCCAAAACAATAGTAGATGGAATTCCATGCACCAAAAATACATTTTCCTCAAGAATTTTTGTTATCACTTCTGCAGTTGCCCGTTTAATGGGGAAAAGTAAACAATATTTAGAGAAACAACAACTGACCACAAATATAAAAGTGTTTTGTTTCCTGCTGGGAGGCAATGGACCAATCAAATCAATACTAATCGTCTGAAAGGGCTTTTGACATGATTTGGGTTTTCCCATTAGACCTAAATTTGGGTGATTTTGGTTTTTATGGGTGATACAAGGTTCACATGAACTGACGAACTTGACAACATCAGTGTACATACCAGGCCAAAAGTAATTAAGTGCGAGACGTTTGTATGTCTTAAAAATACCCAGATGTCCAGCAGTGGGCGAAGAATGATTCTCCCTTAGAATGTCATTTCTTTGGTCAGACGGAATAACCTCTTTCCATTGAAATTCTCTAGTGAGAGGGTTTAATGTTTTTTTAAAACAATACAATTTATTATTTATTACTTGATAGTTAACAAAGGAAGGCGGAGAACTTAAACAGCCTTTATAGATATTTAAATACCAAGGATCATTAGTAGAAACTGGTAAATTCTGATTAGAATTAATATCTATATTTATATCATTAGCAATAGCAGAAACGGGTAAAGAGCGAGACAGAAAATCTGGTAAAACGTTATCGGAACCCCGACGATGACGTATTTCGAAATTATAGGAAGATAGGCGAACTCCCCATCTGGCTAACCGGCCAGTAGGGTTATTTAAGGTCAAGAACCATTTCAAAGCAGCGTGATCTGTGTAAACAATAAACTTTTTACCATTTTCAACATAACAACGCCAGTGTTCTATAGCAGATAGAACAGCCAGGGCTTCGCGCTCTGTGGCACTGTAATTTTTTTCTTGCTTAGTGAGTGATTTGCTATAGTACGCTATGACTCTTTCCTCACCATTTAACCTTTGACAGAGGATCGCGCCAAGTCCAAAATCGCTAGCATCTGAGTGTATTTCAAAAGGTTGCGAGTAGTCAGGACAAGCCAACACCGATGAGGAAATCAAACAATTCTTTAGGTTATTAAACGCCTCATTAGCCTCTGTCGTCCAACAGAATGGAGGTGCGTTTTTACTTTGAGTTGTTAACTTATTTAAGGGTGCAGCAATAGAGCTAAAATTCGGTATAAAACGCCTGTACCACGAAGCTGCGCCTAAAAAACGACGTACTTCTTTTCTATTAGAAGGAGTGGGATAATTTTTCATTGAATTTACTTTATCCGGATCGGGATGCAATCCACTAGAGTCGACAACATAGCCTAAATATTTTAGTTCATCTCTAAAAAATTGTCATTTTTCGAGATTAATTGTTAAATTAGCGCTTTTTAGTTTATCAAGAATGCGTAATAAAAGAGTAATATGCTCGTTGAAACTGGAAGTGATACAGATTATGTCATCGATAAAACAGAAAACCTTATTTTCAAATTCTGGACCATAAAATAAAATATCAACTAATCGTTGTTGAGTAGCTGGCGCATTCGTAAGATCGAAGGGCATTCTTTTGAATTGAAATGTGCCACGCGTAGGAATATAAAAGGCTGTTTTGCAACGGTCCTCTTCTTTAATTAATCTTTGCCAAAAAGATTTAGACAAATCTAAACTAGACAAGTATTTAGCATCTCTCAGATTATCTAAAATTTCCGAAATATAAGGCAAGCTATAAGCATCTTTTTTTGTAACGGAATTTAATTTACGACTGTCCAAACAGAAACGCAGTTCACCATTCTTCTTAGGGGTCAAAATGACTGGATTTGACCACGGGCTTTCAGATCGTTCAACAACATCCTCTGAGAGCATGTCGTCAAGATGCTTTATTAAAATTCTTTGTTTATCGGGAGACATGCGATAAAATCTTTGCCGAATAGGGGGGCAATCACCTGTATCAATTGAATGAGAAATAATATTTGTGCAACCGAGACCCCGCTTCTCGTATGAAATATCGGTAAATTTAGAAATAATGTTGTCAGCGGTAGCTCTCTGGTCGACTGTAAGATGATCATAAGATACAAGATGTGTAGGGGGAACTGCCTACAACTCCATTACTTGAGCGTCAGACTTGTTAACAATCAAAACAGACTCTAATTTGTTAGGAAATAGGCCAAAGCTTCGCCAAAAATCCATGCCAAGGATAAGGGAATTTTGAATCCCAGGTACAACATGAACTTCTAAGTTAATCAATTTATCCTGAAACTCAAAGGGTAGAAACACCGATCCCAAAGACTCAAATCGTTCGCCGCCAGCTGTTATTAACTTTAAAGGTTTCGATTTATCCAAAACATCGTCTTTCAAAAATAAGTTATGCAAATTATTACCTAAAATTGTAACGCAAGATCCAGAATCTAAAAGACCAGTTGTAGGTATTCCTTTTAATTTTAGGGTAACGTAAGGTAAATATTCTACTTTAGAATTACGGATTGAGGATATATGATAGCTACTAAAGAGTTTTTTTAAAAAGTCCAACCAATTATTCTACTCTGTTTTATTACAATTAGTTGTATAATTTGATTTTCCATAATCCTTGTTAACTAGTTTTTTGAAACTGTAGGGGTCGACTTAGATTTACAATTAGGGCAGTCTGACACCTTGAAACCCTTTGTACCGCACTTAAAACAGATTAGGTAGTGTGGTTGCCGGCAATTACGTAATGAGTGCGAATTGCATCTACAACGCACGCAAAAAAAATTATTTATATTAGAAGTACTCGATACGGCGTTAACTTGTGGTACAGACTTGTATCTCGATGTATCAGCGACAGAGTTATATTTATTGAAGTGATTATGATTGTAAACATTTTTGTTTGAAGAAAAATTAGAAAACGGATAATTATACGCTAGATCAGTTGCTACAGTATTCTTTGAAACTTTAGGGGGTTCAGAAAATTGCTTACTGCGACTTTGGTAATTTTCAAAAAGACGACAAACTTCGACCAGACTATCAACATCAACAACCTTTGCAGTGAGCAGACAATTAGTGTAACAAGGTCTAATATTATTTAGCAAAATTTCTAGCTTCTCCGAATCAGCGATAGGAGAACTAAGTCGCGAAAACAGACCGTGCATTTTTGCCACGTAGATAGTTATTGATTCGTTTTCGCCCTGTGAGCGCTGACGAATCTCCATCATAAGCCGATAATCGTAGTTATGCGGACTAAAATCTCGTTTCAAAAGTTCGCAAAGTTCTAACCAAGTCTTTACATTATTTTTAACAGAACGATACCAAACTAATGCGTCACCCGAAAATATTTCAAAAGCGAAAGACAACATCTTGTCGTGAGGAATAGATCTACAGGACATAAATTCATCAATTTTTTCAATAAAGGATCTTACACATGATTTACCGTTAAATTTGAATTTACCTAATGCCGAAAAAAGCTTACGGTCGTAATTATAGGAAGTGTTTCCCTCTTCCACTGATCAATCCGACCGCGAATTACGGCTCGTGATTAATTGTAATTTCGCATATAAGTCATTAAATTTATTCCACACAGACTCAATTTTTTTAATATCAAGACTGCCGGTATCCACCCTATTCAGTCGATGAAAACAATGGTGTAGCACGGTTTCGACCTTCTGTTGAAGCTCGGAAGTATAGTTTGCTTCCAACATAGATAAGTGTTTATTTGATCTTAATAACGACTTTTCCACTTCTGCCACATCCTCCTCTGGTGGGAAGGGTGAAGATAATATATCCTCTGAGGGAGTTTTAACTGAAAGTTTAGCGATTTGTTTGCGGGGATCGTCAGGCTTTGAAACGCCGCGTATTGTGGTCTCATATTCTAATTCCGCTTTAGTTAATAATGAGAAATTTATAATGTAAGCCATTATTACAAAACAATAATAGAAAATCTAAGTATTTACGCCGGCACTAGAAAAAAAAATTTAATATCGCCAGAAAATCGAATACCATGCTAAAAAAAGCTGAAGTACACTAAATTATACAATGGTGTGATGATTGGTCAAGGAAGAAAAAATTTCTTAAAGGTCACTCAAAGGTTGAATCACAATATTCTTTCGCGAACTCGTGGCTCGTTAGTTCAACGGCTAAGCGGTTAGAACCGGTTGGCGGCTCAACACGCTGCCCGCGGTGGAAACGTGATTTTAGACAGACGTTAATTAAATCACCGTTATGTTATTTACACAGTTAAATTGCTTATGGCCCACAAAAATAGATAGAAACTGTACCTGTACGCAATTCACCACACCAGAATATATGCACACACAGGAGAAAAATATACAAGAGAAAAAGAAATTATTTCACTCACCTGTAAAGTGCCAACTTACGTTTTAAAAATTATATATATAATATAATTAAAAATTCTATTGGGCGCCAATGTCGCACGAGTGATTGATTTCCACGGGGTAGCTGGGATCGATCACTCGCCGAGCAATTAAAGAGAGATAATTAGGTTGACTTACGGGAAATAAATAAAAAATATCACCAGGAAAGTTTAAACTCGCGTTATAATTCCAGTTATTTGATGGCTTTAATTATACAAAAAAAGAACTGACGATTAAGATTAACAGAAGAGACAATTATCAAGGGCGTGGGCGACGTTGGCACTTCACAGGTCTTCGGATGATGGTAGTACTCAACTCGGTGGTGCTGGCCGGAGGAAAGGGACGAAGCCTCCTGTCCGCTGTATTCATAGGGCCGGCGCGGAGGGGCGCGAGGGAACGGCCCATTGCTGTGCGTCACTCGTAGCGAGGCTCGCGGCGCAGGAGCGCGATGTGACGTCACATCTTGTACATATCCTTCAGCAGCTTTAACGTCCTTATTACTGATATACACGACAAAATCATCAGCATACTGCAATACTAATACATTTTGAAGTGTGTGACATATGTTGTAAGTAATTAAATTGAAAAGTAACGGAGAGAGGGGGTCCCCCTGCGCAAGGCCTTTGTTTGTATACCTGGTTATAATACTACCGTCGCTAATTCGCATTCTTAAATGTCGCTCGCTTAAGAACCGCCAGAGATAACGACAAAGTTTCGAACCGATATTTATGTTATCAAGCACCCTTCACGCAACATCAATAGAAACTTTGTTATAGGCGTTTTCGATATCAAAAGAACAAGCCAAGGTTGGCATATTTTTGGAGAAGCCAATCTGCGTATAAGTCACTAAGCGTGTTAAACAATCCAAACAAGATAGTGATTTTCTAAAACCTATAGTAGACGATGAGAGTATTTTTTCTTTCTCTGTAAACCATTCTAATCGCTTGAAAATTAATAAATGGAATGTTTTACATATACATCATAGCAAGGATATGGGTCTTAATTTAAGGTCACCATTATTAGTTTTGGGGATAGGCAATAATTGGATATCTCGCCACTAAAAAGGTATAACACTATATTTCAGAATACTATTATATAAATTGAGCAGATACTTTTTAGCTATATGTGGTAAATAATAAAGCATTGTATAAGAAATACCGTCATCCCCAGGCGATGTATCCCTCTTTTTTAAAACATGTTGTAGTTCCTGCATAGAAAATTCTGATTCTAGTAGATTATTTGTAGAAGTGAATGTTGGTTCTAAATTTGAAACATAGTCAGCTGTAAGAGAATTTAACAATTTATGAGACTTTTCAAGGGAGGGATAAACCCTTGGTTGTTTACCCCCCTTCACCCATTTCATGCGCTGCCAAATGTGGGAAGGCGAAGCTTTTTCATCAAACGAGTTACAAAACTTATGCCAACTCTCTGCTCTTGCCCTTCGAATTAGTAACTGAGACTTCTTCGTGACATTCTCTAATCTAGTTCGATTATCAGGCGTTGGGTTACGTCTGAAGGTAGCTAGAGCTAATCTTCTTTGCGCGACCACCTTAGATAGCTCTGGATTCCAATAATCCTTCGGCTTAAATTTTTTATCCGGTTTATTACATATTTTAACTAACTGTATATGCATATCCGCCGCCGTGTTAATTGCAACTAATAAATTGTCATACATTTCTTGAATATTCTCGGAAGGGCAGTTTACAAATATATTATTTTCAGAAATGGTTTGTGAATATTTGAACCAATTTGCACGTTTATAATTGCGTTTTTTGACGTGACAACGTCTTATAAATTGGTTTGCCGGGTGACACTTCAAGAAACTGCGTTACGCTCCGCTCACGTTATGCGCTCACAATGAGAGCGAGTGAGAGGCACGCGTCCCGCCTAAGAGCGAGAGAGACAGACATAAAAAGTTAAAGGCACGCGTCTTTCATCCTTCTTCCTACTATACGAATGAATATTCACATTAAAATTATTTTACCACTCAAAGTCGTTGTCACGTAAAACTTTCGCCCGTATACCGACTTTACAGGCAACCAATTTTTTATATATCTGAGCTCATCAGTGATATTAAGTGACAATTTAATTATAATGTGATCACTTCCTAAATTTTCATTACTGACTTTTCAGCTAAAATTAATGGCTATGTCGGCAGACACAAACGAAATATCGGGTGAAGTCTGCTGTAGACATCCGTTTACCAATTTTACCCGTGTAAAATCTCCATTATTTATAGATATGAAGCCATTTTCTAAAGCGGCATCCATAATTTGGGATCCCCGTGTATCCGTTTTCACCGACCAGTTGGTATGGTGACCATTGAAATCCCCAGCTATCAAGGCTTTGTTCGAAAACTGTGAGTAAACGTCATCCCAGTCCGCATTCTGTGTATGAACGCTGGAGGGACAGTATACTGACGTTACATATTCTAAATCTTTGCAATTGACTAACCTAATACAAAGTATCTCTATACCAGAATTACTAATATTGTATGACTGTAAATATGACTGAATGGACTTGTGCACCATAATAGCAACCCTGTCACCTCTATCTTTTCTATAAATATTATAGCCATTAATATTTATACAGGAGTCAATATCTAGCCAAGTCTCACTAATAATCGCTATGTGGATAGATTCTCGTGTTAACAGATCAGAAAACGTTACTAATTTCGGCCGCAAACTTTGAGCATTCCACTGGATTATATTAAGCCTTATGTGGTGAATACTATCCATTACAAATATCAATAAAACTCCCTAATAAATCACCTCTTAATAACTTATTGATAACAAAATTCTTTAGTTCATCCCATATGATTTTAATCTCTGACAGTGCTTTTTCTTCTATGCTACCCTCAGCCAATATTTTTATTTTATTTTATTTTATTTTATTTGGGGAGCTTACGGCTATATTTACAGAGCAGTTATGAAGTTAAGTTGATACATGCCAATTACAAGCTTCCACATATAGAAAAGAAATAGTGAAGCTATACAATACATTTGACATAATATGGTATAAAATAAAGAGAAAAAGTACACAATAAAAAGAAAAACAATAAAGTAGCCAGTTACAATAATATCAAATAGTTATGATCGTATAGAAATATTGTTGGTAAGTATTTTTTTACACTCTGAGTGCTACTACAGAATAAATCAATTTGCGGTTTATGATTTACTTTATTAAATATTCGAAGGACTCTTGGTAAATAGCTGTTATACCGATAATTAGTATGGCATAATGGAACATGAAGTAGATTGTTAGAACGTAATCTTCTGGTGGGAATATAAAGCTTAATACTTTTAAGTAGGAGAGGGCAATCTAAATTACTTTGTGCTAAATTAAGGAGAAGACAGATGTCAGCAATATTTCTGCGGGTGTATAGAGGCAGGAGATGAAGTTTTGTGCATAGCTGATCATAATCAAGGTTTGGTAGTTTAAATTTAAAACCTAAATACCTTATGAAGCGTTTCTGGATTTTCTCAATATTGTCAATATACACATGGTGACTAGGATTCCAAATTTGACTCGAGAACTCAAGGTGGCTTCGCACATAAGCACAATAAAGAATTTTTATACTTTTCATTTCTTTGAAAGGTCTAGAAGCACGAATTACAAAACCGAGTGCTTTATTTGCTTTGTCAGTTATGTGGTTAACATGTTTGTCGAAGATTAATTTGCTATCATGGAAAATACCAAGATCTCTGATCACACTAGTTGCCTGAAGATAAGTACCTTTAAGTATGTAGGTAAAGGGAAAAATATTACGTTTCCTAGTGAAGGTGATAGAAAAACATTTGGACACATTTAAATCTAATTTATTGCGTTGACAGTAGAGATGGAGTCTATTTAGATCGTCTTGAAGAAGTAGTGCGTCAACATCATTATTGACAACACGAAAAATTTTCATGTCGTCAGCAAACAAAAGAAATTTTGAATTAAGGAAGCAAGACGATATATCGTTGATGAATATAATAAAAAGAAGAGGTCCTAACAAAGATCCTTGTGGGACACCAGATGGTATGTCTACCCAGCAAGAAGTACACCCGTTAAGTACAACAGCTTGTGTCCTATTTGTGAGATAGGATGTAAACCATTTATGTACATCGCCACGAATACCCAAACCTGTCATTTTGTTCAATAACATTCTATGGTCTATTCTATCAAATGCCTTTGTATAATCAGTATAAATTGCATTAATTTGATTATTTTTATCCATATTATTACTTATATATTCGTTAAACATAACTAGATTAGTTGTGGTCGACCTAGCTTTGACAAACCCATGCTGCTGAGTAATAAATTCGTTTTTTAGGCAATCATATGTTTGATCAAAGACTAATCTTTCAAAAATCTTAGCCAAATGACAGAGTTTGGAAATGGGTCTATAGTTAGCGACATCCATCTTAGGACCCTTCTTGTGGATTGGGGTTATAAATGCTGCTTTCCATATTTTTGGCACTATTCCCACTTCACACTATTCACTTTAATAGAGCGCTGAAAGAGAATGGAAACAGGTAATGTTAGTTCCTTACCACATTTAACGAGGAATAGCGCAGGAAGAGTATCAGGGCCCGCTGATTTATTGAGGTCTAGAGAGGTAAGTAAATTATGTATTCGCTGAGTACTTATTTCAATCGTAGATAGATCACAACGAGAGTTGGCTAGCTCTGTTGACGGGTCTGTCGTTGATGGGTACGTATAGTCTGCTAAAAAGGTAGTACTGAAGTACGAGGAGAATAACTGGCTTATACCTTCACTCGAGCTGCTAGTGCGAGATAAATAAGTCATAGTAGACGGATAACTACTGCTACGTCGCATGTTTTTTACGTAGGACCAAAATAGTTTAGGGTTTTGAGAAATTGATTTTTCTATAGTGCCTATGTACTCCTTGTTACATGTTTCCTCAAGTTTCTTAGCCCTATCACGCAGCAACCGAAAAGAGGAGACATCCGATAGATTGCCATAAGTTCTTATTTTTTTGAAATATTTGAACTTCTCTTTAATTAATTTAATAAGCGATGGTTTGTACCATGGCGGATATTTACGACTAAGTGTAGCATTCATTGGTACAAATTTATCCCTTATGCTATAGATAATGTCATAAAATATTTGTACAGCATCCTCGACTGACTTAGCGTTTGACAACACGGACCAGTCGGTTTCTGAGAAATGCTTGCAAATATTATCATAATCAGCTCGACCGTAACTGTAAATAAGCCGTTTGGGTATTTTTAATGTGTCCAATTCCGTTAGAGGTGAACTTATAACCAATGATTTATGGTAAGGATCTTCAGGCACCAGAGGATCAGTACATGTCGAGACCGATATAGTATTGTTACACAAAACTAAGTCTAATATACCACCGGCATAGTTTTTATGGTCATTAAATTGTTTTAAGTTGCACTCATAAAGGACATTAACAAAACTGTTCGCGAGCGCATGACTGATATTAGAGGGCTGAAGGCCTTGGTCAGTCGGGATCCAGTGAATATAACTCATATTGAAATCGCCAAGTATAAGGAATTCGTCTTGTTGAAAGTTGTTACTAATTTTAGTTAAGTTACATAAAAATAATTCTAATTGAACATTAAAAGTATTGCCCATATTTTGGTTACATAAATATAAAGTGCAAATGTGAAGCATTATTACTTTTTTAGTACAAGGATTTCGTAATATTAATGTGACCCATATATCTTCAGCGGAGGAACACCAACCACTGTTGTGGGTACTTATAATATCACGGCAAACAGCTATCAAAACGCCTCCACCTTTAGATTGCTGGGTTAAGTCGTAATTCCTATCACGGCGATATAATACTTTTAATTTTAAACCAAAATTGCTTAAACTCAAACTTATCTTTCAAATGCTCCCTTCGTTTTCTTTTGTCTTCTGTATCCTGCTGTGATTCTTGTTGTTGACTTTCCATATTTACTTTTATACAGCTCTCACTGCTCCCCAACATTGTAGACAGATTCCTTTGTTACTTTTCTGGCTTATGATTTGACTTCTGACTCACACTGGTGACACTTTCTCTGAAACTTCCGCTCAATTCGTTTTCAAACCCTTGATTTACCGCTACCACTTGTTTGTGCACCGGTTCCTTGCTGAGTATGCTGCTGTAGGTCTCCCCCTCTCTTAGTGTGTATAATAGAGTGATGTTAGCTGATATTATGTTTTGTCCTTGAGTATCTATATGCTTGTTCTTCCTTATTTCAGTATATAATTCTAGGGCTTTTCTATACGTAACTAGTTTTGTGCTCATAATCCTTCGTATTTCTTTTTCTCTTACAAAATATGGGCATGTTCTATCTAGCACAAAGTGATCACCTTTACAATTCAAACATTTGAATACCTTTTTATCGCAATTATCATGATCTGGGTTACCGCATTTAGGGCATAACACCTTCTTAATAGAGCAATACCTCGTTATGTGTTCATATTCCCAACAACCTGTACACTGTGGACATGGGAAAGCTGTATGAGTCCACTTTAAAACGGCATTCGTACGCATATATATATTGTGGTAAAATACTGCCCTTAAAACATATCTTTATAGCTTCGCTCGCTACCCATTCACCGTCTGAATTAATCCTATTCAGTCTTTTTAAGGACAAAATTTGTATATCACTTTCAATGATTTTCATCAGTTCTTCCTCGCTCAAATCAAGGTCAATACCTTTCACTACCCCGTAAATCACATTTAATGCATGTGTATATTGACTACGGTATGTAACCTAACTCTTTTATCTTTTCGCATTTTAAAAGATTTTCAGCATCCTCTTTCCTAAGAAAAGTTATTATGACTTTGTTTGTATTTTTATACTTGATACGATCAATCCCTGTAATATTTTGCGATCTCAATAATTTTGCCATAGCAATCTGTTTTGGTAAAGATTCTAAAGCAGTGATGCATACTTCGCGACATTCCAATCCTTCATTTTTTTTGTTCTAAATCTACCCTCATATTTGATTGTGTGTCTAACGAATCACTCCTGATTAATCGCTTGGGTTTTCTTCGGGTAATTGTGCTAAAGCCCTCTTCTTCATTATTTGAAACATCTTCTGCGCTGTTTTTATCTATTTCTTTTCTCTTTACCGCATTCTTCTCAATATTTTCATAAATATTGTTTTTACGATTTCCATGAACCGATATTCCTAACTCTCGCTCAACATTCACTAAAAACTCTGAGTCACTTGTGTCCTCGTCACTTTTACTCTCGTCCATCTTGCAAAAAGAATCGCGAATAAACTAAAATAAAATACACTGCAGGTAGCAAAGATTTTTTGAGATTTACTGTATGACAGCTCGCGCGACACTAGCCCGAAGGACTTATGGAGGGAAATGCTTTTAGTTAAAGTTTAGGTGTAATTGTTTTGATGGAACTTTTGAAGTTTGACTACTTTATGTTAACGGACGCTAGTTCTAAGCATATGGAATATGAAGGTATAAAACATTTTATTACGTGTATGTTAAAGTATATTTACTTAAAAACTATTCAAATTGAGAAATTCTACATCCTGTTCTGTTATAAAAAGTATTTTCCTTAAATAACACACGGAGACTTAACCCCGTCGCATCGCTCCAAAATGCATTTTCTCCGGTAGTGTCCAGCCAATTTGAGGATGTAATGTTTATAAGATCCTAGGTTATAAAACTTTAATTTTCTCGCGTTTGGTGTATGTAATTATATGACGTAAATTGTAAGCCGTATACAGTACATAAGTTACTCTATATGAAAATTACAATAAAATAGTTTACCTTTGACCTTTTCATGTCGAAAAAAATTTATAAATGCAGGTCACTTTGTTTTTTCTTACACCATGTGAAGCATTTTTCCACAATACACATAAATTATTCACGAAATTCACTTTCTCATTGCACTAATATTGACTCGGGTAGACGATGCGACGGTTATATACATTAATTTAGCACAGGTAACCGATATCACTTCACAATAACCATTTATTTATAGCAGCGAAAAATTTGCGCCATTTTGACGATCCGACGAAAAACATTTCTCACTCACAAAACATATTTATACCAATTTATAGCAAAAACAATACGAAACGTCTAATTAACAATGGATTCTAAGACAACTTTGTGAGAAACTTATCTATATTTAGTAATCATCATCATCATATCAGCCAAACGACGTCCACTGCTGGACATAGGCCTACCCCAAGGTTCTCCACACATACCGGTCTTGAGCCGCCCGCATCCAACCGCCTCCCGCGATATGACGAGATCGTCGGTCGGTCGATATTTAGTAAAGTAACTAATAAATACTTACATATAAACATTTAAAATATGGAGGACGGCTAGCGGCCAACGCCCGAAAATTGCATGACAAAAATTACTAACACTTTTTTTATAAATGTTATTATACTTGGCAAAAAAATTTATTTAAAACATATACTTCACTAAATTGTCAATAATTCGATATATAATACTAATACAATCACTTAGCGTTTGCGTTAAGATTACATTTTTGAAACATCACAAATTCAACTTAGTTGATCGCCACAGCGCAATATGGCGGCACGGAGCAAACTGAGCACCGAAATCAGCAATTTTATTATTTTTCTCGGTTGCAAGCTTGTAATGGTCAAAATTGGTGGTATTATGTTACTTAATCAGTAACTAGTCGATGTACGTTTTCATTATTGTAACCAATCACACAACACCGGAGTGAAGTTCACACAAATCCTTATAGGCACACCGTGCCCGTAGGACACTACCGGCCTATTTCTCTTAAGGGCACACCGTGACCGTAGGACACTCAAGGGGTTAAGCAAGTACTGTCTGAAGATGCAACATCTATATAAAACAAGTTTTCATGAATGAAATTAAAGTGTTATGTCGTGTAGGGATCGAACCCACAACACACGGGGCGATGCTAAACAACAAGGCGACCGCTTAAACCACTACAGCATCGGTGCCCAAAAACGTGGGTATTCTACAAAAATAAATAAAGTTAGGCTATATTTAGAACATCTGTACTAAAACTGCCACCCAAAACAGAAACCCTTAAAATAACGTCTTTACACGTGTCTAAAACACACCAGCACTTAGCACCAACTTTTTTCCGATTAGAAAACTTCTACCGAACGGGTGAAAGTTGTGTACAGAATTAGCCGTGCACGGACCGAGCTGTCCAAAGTTTGGCATCGGGTTCAGTCTCTCCAATTACCAACGAAAATTCAAGGCTTGAGTGTGATATTATAAATTATTTCTGTTTCGTAAAAAGGTTATTTGTATTTTGTTTAAATTTAAAGTTTTAAAAATTTTTGCGTCCTTATTTTTTCAGCTAGTAAACTCACAGTTCAAACATTTAAGTAACTTTCTTTAAAGCTACTAGTGTTTGTGAATGATAAATAAAAAAAAGGTTATACATTGACAAGTATTAGTACAAAAAAATATTCGGTCAGATAGTAGAGCTGTCAAAAGAACCGCAATGAAACTCATCACTATCTCGACATAGTATAAAACAAAGTCTGTCTTCTGTCTGTCTGTCCTTATGTATGCTTAAATCTTTAAAACTACAACATTGCAACGGATTTAGAAGCGGTTGTTTTTAATAGATAGAGTGATTTAAGAGGAAGTTTTATATGTATAATTGACGCGGGCGAAGCCGCTGTCGACGTCTAGTTTTATTATAAAGTTAAAAAAATATCTTAAGTTTGGTAACGGTGCTCCATTAGTTATTTTAATTTTTAATAACTACGCGAATACGACCTGTCACATAAATATTAGTATACATGATATTATTTATAACGTAAAATTTGTTGTTAAAGATAGTGAATATATTTTGCATTATATTTTGTTGTTTTGTGGTGGAATGAGCTAATGTATCTATCCACCAAACAAAGCGATTTTCTGCGTCACAAAACGTCTTCAAATTTAAGCTGGCCTATATGTTAAACTGATATTATTTAGCTCCATATAGAGTTTAGCTAATTTAGTACTAAAATATTTACATAAACGTCGTATGAACGCTTTAGCTAAGAATAAATTAGTCAAACGGTAATGTTTTGACGAAATGCTAAGTAGAGAAATATCACATTAAGTTTTAATCAGTTACGGGCGAGCAATGTACCCTTATAACATTACAAGCCATAATGCGTCTGAATGTACTTTAAAAGAAAATTCCATAACATTTTAGAGCCGGCAACCCAAATATGAAGCTTTGAATTGGTTGTAAACGTATTCAAAATGTTAGTCAGATTATTTGTGTCATATTAAGCATAACAGATGTTTGTCCTAAAGTCTGGTTTGTGTCCATTACACATTTGATTTTTTATTATACTAGGTTTTGCGCTTTTATATTTGTACCGTACTTCTCAAGTACTAGAAACGCGCTACTTACAGTATCTATAGGTTGACCAAACCGGTGTTGTGCCATCCTCTAAAAGAAGACCCTATCGATACAGTGAATGTGGTGACGGATATTACATTATTCCGTGTGGTAATGGATTAAGAATACGGAATGTCACCACCCCATATCATCCCATGGGTGTCGTAAGAGCCAACAAAGGGAGCATATTATGCAGTAAACAGCACTGTAAGAGAGGGAAAACTTGATACAAACCCTATACCAACCCGTTTGGCCAGCGTGGTGTAGTAGGCCAATTCCTCCTTTCAAAGGAGAGGCCTGCAGTGGACTGTTAAAGGCTGATGATGATAACAGTGAATGAGAGTGTCACTATCCCGAATCCGACTTCCCATAAACTTTTCCTTACTTGTAGGTAAAATGAGAAGATGCAAATATGGGAGAAAATGGTGAGTTAAGCATGTGCAGTTGGCAACACACGGTCGATGCCTGATTGGCACTACTGGCTTATAAAAGCTATAATTAGCGGCTGTGCCAAAATACTGGCTTGTTTGAAGCCCTTACAAGCAGAGGCTTACTTGACTACTTTATAAAAATTACCTTAAAGCTCTACCCGACACAGTAACCAAACTCAATACTCCAAATTATATTACACCTAAGAAAATTTAAGGTACAAAACAGTCCAACATTAACATTTAACAGAAGGATAAACGACATTAATACCAAAGTAATGACTTGTGTTTAATATGCTATTAAAGCGAAAATTTGTCACAGAATTTTAATTTTAAAATACATCATTCCTTTTACAAGATAAAGAGGGTACCTGTCTTAAGACGTCGAGGGTCGCTTTTATTCAGTAATTCGACTGGCAACACTCTAAATGTGGGATTAAATTGCTCGGGTCTTGGGGCAGGAAAAATGTATGAGAACTAAGACAAGTAATTAATGGCAGGGGATAATTCCCGACCTCTTGGTTGCGTACTTATTTCTTGATGGGGTGCTTCGTAGGAAAAATTGTAAACAGCTTCATCTGCTAATGACTGAGTAAATTAGTTATGCTTTTACTTTAGTTTGTTTGTTTATGTGTTGGGTATTTGTCGAAGACTCGACTTTTAGAAGAATGAATTATGTTTTAGATTGTATTGTTGGTTTAGATTTTTCCTTTTCCGTTTGTAATAGTATGATATATTATAAAATATGAAATGTAATATTCAGTTCTAAAAGAATTTGCTTCTATATAAAGTTGACCTCACAAAAAGTGCTATGTTATGCACACTATGTACATAGGATACAGTTGCCTAATACGAGGTATTATTAGCTTTAAAAATTACTTTCATCTTCACATACAATAAAAAGTGTATATTATTGGAGGGGAGCTTACAACCCGCTGAGCAGCATTGTGGCTAGTTGAATACAAATGGTAGTCACTGTCTCGTCTTCGACTTGCGTTTAACGGTTATTTGGCGTGGAATTTCACGAACACCTGTATGGCTGTTAACTCTGGTTTGCTTAATCAAACGGTCAGAAAAATCCGCATGAGGTATTTGGGTGGGGAGAAAAGTACCATTTTGAAGGGTGTTATGACAAGGAATCACGTCCGCAGAGCTCCGCTGTTACGAGATTCCTTGATGACGAATTTAGGACACTCAACAGACCAAGGTAAGCATTGTTTGCGGATTTGATTAGTGCTGTTGTATGAAACCTCGCACATGTAATAACCTAACATCCTCCTGCTACTCCTGCTCGCTTTTGTTGACAACATTTCTGATTATGCAATAGATTTAACATTACACATTAGTAACTATAAAAATAAATAATGTTTTAGTAACCTGTTTAATTTGTTTGGGTTAGTATTTTTGTATAGCGTGGTAAGTTTTCCTTCACGTTCTATAATCTTATTGCAATGCATTCTGAGAATGGAGTTCCTCCCCCTGTTACTTGAATACATCAAAATTTTCCTATCTTCACTAATCAGATCAAATTTCAATCAACTATTGTCGAAAAGCTCTACCATCTATAAACATAACGAGAAACTTTAAACGAATATTGCAGTGTTACTATATTAGAGGTTTCCGTTACACACCGAATACAAAAGTAATCTTTTAAATCGACCGAACAGACCTTGGTGGTTACGAAAGCAATACAATAAACCGCAATTTATTCACATGAAGCACCTTCCTTACCGATGCAAACTGTTATTGGTGAGGCCTGAAGCCAAATCTCACGGTACACAATCAAGGCTACGCCAAATAAAGTACTAGGTTGTCTGTTTTTTTTTCTGTGTGGGTAGTTGTAGCCATGGACTCTTAGGGAGAGCGAAAAGAAAAAGATCGACGCCTTGGAAATGTGGTGCTGGAGGAAGATACTGAAAATATCGTGGACAGAATTTCGGACCAACAAATCCATACTGGAAGAACTGAACATCCGACAGCGTCTATCCTCCATTGTCAAAGGCCGCATCCTAACTTTCTTCGGCCACATATCGCGGCGTAGCGACGATTCTATCGAGCGTCTTGTGGTGCAGGGCGGGGTTGAAGGTAAAAGAGCGCGCGGCAGATCCCCCACAAGATGGACTGACCAAATCAAGGCAGCAGTGGACGCACCCCTGCATCTGTGCACAAGAAAGGCTGCCATGAGGGACGAGTGGAGACGGATTGTCAAGCTTGCCACCAGACCGGACATGACGACCACGACGACTCTGTCAAGAGTCTAACGACTAAGAAGAAGAAAGTTGTAGCCATAGCAGTAAAAATTTTAGTCCTCGCTTTTTAATTAATTATAATTTAATTCATATATATAAACAGTTATTTTATGATTTCATTTAGTCTATTACATTACGCTACCTGCCAGTGAGTGTTATCTCCTTTCTAAATTCACGGTACACACATAACACAAATACAAAATATTATGGAGTCATTGCAGAGCACAATTCAAAACTTGAATAGCATGTTGAATCAAAAGATGTCTCAGTTTGAGGACAAGCTGCAAAACACAACCCATCCTCCTTCAAGCATGGCTGGTCTGGCATCAGATTTTACATTGTTCCAGGCGTTTGTCACTGAAGCATTAAAGGGTCTGCAGCAGCAAGTCCAGTTACTAATGCACCGTGTGGACAACTTAGAAATGCAGGGTCGCCGTAAGATTCTTCTGTTCCATGGTGTTAAGGAAGATAAGAAGGAGACCTTGTGCAGACCGTTGTTGATGTTTTAAAAACACACCTGAAGCTTGACGATATCACTCCAAATAGCATTAAGCGCTGTCATCGTATGGGTAGACTCGCAGCTCCCAACAGACACCGTCCAATATTGGTAAAATTTCAGAGTGTCTTGGTCCGGGATAAAGTTTGGTTTACCAAACCTAAACTGAAGGGCTCAGGTATCACAGCCTCGGAATTCTTGACGAAGGCCCGACATGACATATTTGTAGCTGCACGGGCGAAGTTTGGAGTGTCCAAGTGCTGGACTAAGGAAGGGCAGATTTTTGTCCTCGGGGAAAAGGGTGAGCGACATCGCGTCAATTCCCTGATGGATGTTGAAAACCTTTGCCACGTTGTCGCCGTGGATCAGCAGCAACGAGAGCCCCCTGCTTCGAAGAATGAGCCAGCAAAAACAAGGCGAACTGCAGCTACTAAAAAATAGTCCTGCTTTTGTTTTCGTGCTATTATTTCAATCCCGGGTAGGTGGCCAAATATTACTTTTACTTTACTTTTGTGCAAAGACGGTACTTATAAATCTTTTGTATTTATTTCCATTATAAATTCAGATGTATGTTTCGTATGTTAGAACGTTTTTTCCAACTATTTTTACGATTTTGTTTACATATACTGACTTGATAAATTTTACTACTCAAGTGTCAAATATGACAGTGACAGCCATTATAATGTTTAGTTCAGAAACAATATTAATTGGGGCCATTCTTACATGCCATAGTAATAATAAATTTTTTTTAACAAAAAATAACCGCCTCCAAAAATCTGAAACATGTGTGAAAATAGCACTAAAAAGTAAAAAATAAATTCCGTTATTTTTACTTTAATTTACTTATAAACATCACCTATTCAACTGAATATTATATACTTATACGAATTATACGTATCTACCACTTAATTCACATACCTGACACAATACATATTTTTTTATAACTAACGAACTAAATTAAATACCTATCACCAGAAATCAGATAAGTATATTATATTTTTGGACTAAGTACTTAGAAAAAAATATTTTATTAGGACTATAATATACAATTATACTTTTTTTTGGAGTCGGTGCCAGCTGAGATTTTAACAATTAAAGATATTATTAAGTGACCGACCCGAACGCGGGCAGGGCAGACGCGTGAGGGGAGACGTGGTTGACGGTTGTCTCCGATATCCATTTTTTCTATGCGCTTGTATGTAGGTAATTATTGTATTGCAGTGGATTGTGGTTCTTAACAGTTATTTTACACGAAATCTGTGTTCATTGAAATAGGTTTGATTTGGTATTGCTGCATTTTAGTATTGCATCTTTACATAATTATATTTTTCTTGTTTTTCACATTTTGAGATCTTTTTGTTAAAACTTCTCAGAATTTGATTTGTTCCAAGAATCGCTTTAAGTTCTTGTTTTGGTTAGATTGGTAATTGTAATTAGGTATTTAGGTTAATAATGTAACTGGGCTGTCGCGCCTGTTGCTAGGTTGCGTTGTTTTCTTTATTTGCAAAATAGGTTTGGTTAGATCCTACATTGTGGTATTAATGTAACTTTAGGTAGGTACATATATTTTGTGTTATAGAAAACTTCTCAAAATTTGATTTATATTTGTTGATTTCATTTCTCGTCATTTGTAAATTAGTTACAAGTTTGATGAAGTTTTGCTAAATTATCGTATCAGTACAGCTTTGCATATATTTTGTACATTATCAAGAAATTATTTACTAAAATGTTTGGCTGGCACCGACTCCAAAAAAAAGTATAATTGTATATTATAGTCCTAATAAAATATTTTTTTCTAAGTACTTAGTCCAAAAATATAATATACTTATCTGATTTCTGGTGATAGGTATTTAATTTAGTTCGTTAGTTATAAAAAAATATGTATTGTGTCAGGTATGTGAATTAAGTGGTAGATACGTATAATTCGTATAAGTATATAATATTCAGTTGAATAGGTGATGTTTATAAGTAAATTAAAGTAAAAATAACGGAATTTATTTTTTACTTTTTAGTGCTATTTTCACACATGTTTCAGATTTTTGGAGGCGGTTATTTTTTGTTAAAAAAAATTTATTTCCTGTTTTTTAGTGAATTTTCCTTTCTGTAGTTATCTGATTTATTAAAATTAAAGATGGGTAGACGTTTTTTTTTACTGGAAAATCTCTTTTGCCGAGTGCCTCTCCGCGTGGCGGGCAAAGAATGGGACACAGGGAACGCGGGTGTGCTGCTCCTGGGTCCCGTTACGCTTGTCCCGTAAGTAGGGCTCAGTGTCTGGAAGTGTCCTCCCCACTCGCACAGTACGAGGTAGCGCCTCGTACTGTGCGAGTACAGTGGTCCCTCGGCTATCCGAGACCGCTGTCTTCTCGGGGTCGTTCGTGGTCGGGCAGCCAGATTGCCATCTCTGATTGCCCACCGGCCTAAGGAAGATCTTGGGTTAGCGGCCATTGTCACCGCCACGACGCCGCCTGCGTCTGCGAGCGGTATCGGCTTTCTCGCAATCCCGCTCGGTGGCCTCCTTCTGGAGCATGACCGCTTCGCAGAAGGAGACCACAGCATCCCACCGGATGTCTTCCACCAACATGGCTTGGACGACGGCCTGCGGAGAAAGATCGCCTCCGATAACAGAGACCAAGTCTCGCCGCTCGGATTCCCATGCAGGACACTCAGAAAGCGTATGCTGGGCAGAGTCCAGGTCACTGCCGCAGTGGTGGCATGCCGGCGTCGCCTCGCGGCCGATTCGGTTCAAATACTCGCCAAAACATCCGTGTCCGGTGAGTATCTGAGTCAACCTAAACGTAACGCAGGCACTTCTCCTCTCGATCAAAGATGAGTAGACCTACTAAACGCGCTGCCCATATGAGACAGCGCCGTTTAAATAAAACAATTTTTTTTTATTGCTGCTAGTGGCAGACAAGCAAACGGCCCATCTCATGGTAAATGGTAACCACTGCTCATAGACTTCGCTAATATCAGGGTATACACAGCAAAGCCGCTGCCTACCGTGAAAGTAATGCTCTCTTTAAACCTCGTTTGAAGAAGGACAAGTCATAGCGCTCGGGAAACACCGCAGCAGGTAGTTCTTTCCAGAGCCTACACGTACGTGGTAAAAAAGATCGCTGGAAACGCACCGTACCAGATGAGAACGCTTCCAGGTAGTACGGGTGAACTCTACTGCGTCGGCGAGTGGTACGTTGGTAGAAGGGTGACCCTGGTACCAAATTAAACAATTATTCGGAGCACTCTCCGTGAAAGAGTCGGTAAAATATGCAGAGAAAACTAAAGTCTCTCCACTGCTCCAGCTACTCTAGTCTAGCCGTGAGATCGGGATCATCGACGATTCGAACAGCTCGTCTGTGTAGGGAGTCAAGTAGATCAAGCTGATATTTTGGCGCTCCGGCCCAGAGATGTGAGCAGTAAAGGTCAAAGTAGGGAATCTCAGTCCAAGGCCATTTCAAGAGAAAGTAGTGAACTGCGTGAAAAGAGGTTATCACAAATGCGGGCTAACAGTGAAGAATATTAAATCGTGTAAACACTGAAGAACGTACTCATCGTCTGCTCTTTGAATTAAACAGTACTACTACTATTAGTTATTCTGTGATTTATAATCAAAGTTATTATATGTATAAGCTAGCAGTTGGTGGCTTCGCTCGCGCGTAATGACGGACTTTCCATATAAAAATACAACCCCTATTTCCAAAAACGCGTAAATACATGATCACTTATTTCTATCAGAAGCTAGTTTATGAAATTTCACTTCGCATAAAAACTTTCAACCCCTATTTCACCCTTTTAAACGGTAGATTTTAGAAATCGCTAAAACACGTATCTGTTTGTTTTATTTCTAAACAGAAGTTTGCACACAAAATTACACGCTATCGTTTTAAATATGACGGACCTCCCATACAAACTTTCTACCCCTATTTCACCCTCTTAGTTGTTAGATTAAAAAAAAGTCTAAATTGCGTGTTTATTTTTTCTAACCAAAAATATGTATAAAAATCCTTCCTTAGTGGGTGCTTACGTCATAAAATGCATCGACTGTCAAAATTTCAAGTCTCAAGGCCCTGTGGATTTGGCTCTGCGTTGATGAATCAGTCAGCCCAAGCAATTTTAAATATATAGATTTACTCTCCAACCTTTCTTCCTCCCGGTTTCATCAATACCTGGTAATGAAGCCCGAAGTAGGCTCATTGATCGCGACTATTCTAGTGTCCACTGAAGAAAAGTCACAGTAAATGCTTAATTTCGTTTACTTGGATGACTTAATTTTTGAAGTTTTTAATGAAACTATTGAATTTATTTTCATAAAATTTGAGTTTTTAATGAAACTATTGGATTGATTTTGATAAAATTTAAATGGGACCCACCTGAAAGTATATGTTTTCAAACAAAAAAAGAATTTTGGAAATCGGTCGATAAATAACGGAGTTATGAGGTAACAAACATAAAAAAAAAAAAAAATACAGCCGAATTGAGAACCTCCTCCTCTTTTTGGAGTCGGTTAAAAAGAAACTTTTCTAACGTCTCGCTGATAATAATATGTTTATGTATAGTGTTTAAGTTTATTTCAACTTTTGTACCTGGGATTGTACTGTACTGTATTTTATTAGTTATAATGTTGATTATTGCTTTTTTTTGTTTTGTATAAAAATATTGGTTATATTGGAGTACCTACTTAACATTAATTTAACTGGCAGGTGCACTCTGTCGAATAGTGTTGTTATTTTGTGCATTGCGCTTATTATTTAGATATATATTTTTTTATTTTATTTATATATTTTATTATTGTATTTTATTTATATTATATATTTTATTTTATAATATAAACTTTATATGTCGTCTATGGATTTAGATAGTGATAATGATGACTTTTTTCAGTGAGTACCGACAATGACAGTTACGTTAGTATCCCTTCTCTGGCAGATAATCTGCAATCTTTATTTTCAGATGTTCCCAGGAACTTGAACGTTGTCCATATCAATGCACAGAGTATTCCGGCCCATTTCCCAGATATGCTGGCAACCTTTGACTGTAAGAACATCCATGCTATTCTTGTATCCGAATCATGGCTTAAGCCATGCTTTTCTTCTGCCTCTTATTCTTTACCTGGCTTCGAACTAATTAGGAATGACCGAATTGGTAGTGGTGGCGGTGGTGTTGCCATTTATCTCCGCTCTTACATTGACTATTCAGTGGTTAGTACGTCTTCACAGCCGCCTCCACCCAATGCTGGTGAGCATCTCTTCCTTGAGGTTAAGCTGCACCACACCAAAATCCTTCTTGGTGTTTATTACTGTCCTTCTTTGCGTATAGATTTCTTTTCCTCCTTTGAAACTCTTTTGCTTAATCTATCCCCTTCTTACAGTCAAACTATTACCTTTAACATTTAACACTTGTCTTCTTAAGAACGACTCTCGTTCCTTATCTCTACATTCCATTTCAATTTCAAGTAATCTTCATATTCTTCCCCTGAATGCCACCCATCATTTTCCTAATTCTACTCCCTCTCTTCTAGACCTCATCTTCGTCTCATCGCTTGGTCATGTTGCTAAGCATGGCCAACTTGATGCAGATGAATTTTCTTATCATGATCTTATTTTTCTCTCTTTCAACGTCCGTCCTCCCAAGGCTAAGTCTAGAATTCTCTTGCTTCGCAATTTTAGTAGTATGGATAGTGATCTTTTACGTGATGATGCCAAAACCATCAACTGGCAACCGCTGCTTGACGCAGAATCTATGGATTCCAAAATTCAATTGTTCGAGAGGAATCTTATTAACTTGTATGACGTTCATGCACCTTTCCGAGCCATAAAAGTAAAACATGCACCTTCACCTTGGCTTACTAAAGATATAAGTTTACTTATACAGAAAAAAGCAGCTGCCAAATCAAAGTACAAGTCAAAGCCCACTGAGGTTAATAAAGAAAAGTATATCAAGGTTAGAAACCATTGCAATAGGGTGTGTAGGGATGCACAACGCCGGCATATCCATAATTCTGTTCAAAACGGAGATCCAGCTAAAGTCTGGAAATTCCTGAGATCATTGGGGGTTGGAAAGCAAAGTCAGAATACAAAATCCCTCAATATTGATATCAATTTGCTTAACCAGCACTTCTCTGCTTCGTCCAATTTTGATAGGACAACAAAAATTAATACATTAAATCACCTTTCGTCGCTTTCAACCCCTGATCACCCGCCTTTTGTCTTTAGTCAGTTTACTGCATGTGATGTTAAGAAGAGCATTTTATCCATAACATCCAACGCAGTGGGCAGTGATGGTATCACCCGTAATATGTTGCTCCCCATCCTTGATGAAATCCTTCCTATTATTTCCCACCTACTTAATTACTCAATTTCAAGTGGCATTTTTCCAACATCTTGGAAAGAGGCCCACGTAGTCCCTCTACCTAAGAAATCTAATCCTGAATCCTTCAATGAATATCGTCCTACATCTATTTTACCCTTTCTTTCCAAAGTCCTTGAACGTCTTGTCTATAACCAGCTTAACTCTTTCCTTTCTCGAAATGACATCCTCAATCCTTTTCAATCAGTTTTCCGTACAGGTCATAGTACCACTACTGCGCTTATCAACATAACGGATGATATCAGGTCAGGTATGGAGAATGGCAAGCTCACAATTCTCTGTTTGCTTGACTAGACTTGACTAGCAATGCGTTCAATACTGTCGACTTCGATGTTCTTCTCGCCATTATAAGCTCTCTTAACATATCTCCATCAGTAATCGACTGGTTTCATAGTTACCTGTTTGACCGCCGGATGCGTGTCCATCTGGATGAAACTTATTCTTCCTGGTGCGATAATTCTGCTGGTGTTCCACAGGGCGGCGTCTTATCTCCTCTACTCTTCTCAATTTTTATTAATTCTATATCCAATCATATTTCTTGTTCCTACCACCTTTATGCTGATGATTTGCAAATTTACACTCAAGCAAAATATGAAAATTTGTCGTCAGCTATCTCCACGATTAATAGTGATCTGGCTAAAATATCAGATTGGACCAATAGGTACGGACTTAGATAAATCCAAAGAAAACCCAGATAACAATTATCGGCAGTTCTAGAATGATGTCAAAGGTTCCTTGGTCTTTGCTTCCCCAGATATCTTTTGTTGGCGTTTCAATTCCTGTGAGTAAAGAAGTGAGGAATCTGGGGATTACCTTTGACAAAACGTTATCCTGGTCTGTGCAGCTACAAAATATCAGTCGACGTCTTTTTGCTGCCGCTGCGTCACTGAGAAGATTACGTAATTGTCTTCCCATACCTACTAAAATTGCACTTGTGCAATCTATTCTTCTTCCCATTCTTGACTATGCCGATGCCAGCTATCTAGATCTCAATGAGGACCAGCTAGATAAACTTGAGCGCCTCCAAAACTTCTGCATAAGGTTTATATATGGCTTACGTAAATATGACCACATTTCTGAATTTCGTAACAAGCTCAAATGGCTGCCTATCCGACTTCGACGGAATACTCACATCCTTTGCCTTCTTTATAATATATTATTCAATCCATCATTTCCCTTTTATCTTAAACGACGGTTCGAATATCTTCATGACACACATTCAAGGTACTTGAGATCATCAGAAAATCTTAAATTGAAAGTCCCGACGCATTCTACAGTTTTCTTTCAAAAGTCCTTCACAGTTCAAGCTGTACGATTGTGGAATGCGTTGCCTGAAACTATCAGACGGGCTCAATGTCTTCCAACATATAAAAATCTAGTCAGGAATCATTATTTGTCACAATTATCATGACTGTATATATATTATATGTATATTATATAGGTATATATTATAGTTTATTTACATTTCTTTTTGTTTTTAAAAAGACAACTCCCGCATTAGGACTAAATCCTGTGTCGCGGGGGACTTTACAAACATACAACTAACGAGGACAATTAACACCCAGACTCGAAACAACAATTTATGGATTGCACAAAGTGTTGTCTCGTGTGGGAATCGAACCCACAACACTCGGCGCAGTGTCAATCTGCGAGGTGGCCGCTTAAACCAATACGCCAACCGTGCAGTCGTACGTACGTCGTAGTACATATTTAAGTATATAAATATTATGTAAAATGTATAGTTTATTTATTTATTGTTTAAAAGTATTGGTTTATCATAAATAATTATTTTGTATTGTGTGTAAAATATTATACGTATTATATGTTTTATACTCATATAATTATATAATTGTATTAATGTAATATGTCCGATTCTTTTTATCCACCCATTAAGACACTGTTCCACTAGGTACACCGTTACCCACACAATTATACTTTTATAAAATACCTTTTCCAAACTAGGTTGTCTGGAAGAGATCGCATTTTGCGATAAGACCACCCTATTGTGCAACTAGTTTTAAGTTAATTTTACCATTGTAATTTTGTTTGTATGCTGGTGTACACTAAAGTGTTAATCTATCTAATCTAGGTTGTCATAAAACCGAAGCTAGTGATACGAGCGGCCGATCTTAGCTGATGTTTGCGTACTGGCCGCTCCATTGGGCACTTTGCCAGCCTTACTATATGACACCATACTTCGGAAATGAACGTGGGTAAAGTTGACCAATTTTGTGTATTAGATTACGCTACTACAGGCACAATCGGAAGTGGACAGATTTACTAAGACTGTAATAATATTATTGCAGTTCGTAAAAATTTTCAAACTTAATAGAATATTGTTTGGAGTTGCGTGCCGGATAATTTAGTTGAGTGAATTATTAAATTAGGTGTAGGGACGATAGTGCTAATGTCCAAAAGTCTTTGTAATATTTCGGTGAAACATAAAATAAGTTATTGGTATTACTAGGTACTGGTATTATAATGTTTCAGTAAAACTGTCCATTGCAAGTTTAGCCGTCTTTATTATAAATTGCAAAAATAACGTAACAGGATTTAGGATGTATTTCCCGAGTTAGCAATTCCTATGTAACGATAACGAGGTATATAAAAAGCATTCAATCAGTGGAGACAGGAGATTAAATTGCTCTCATTTATGTTGTTATTAAAGAAGCGGCGAAATGAAATGTACATTGATCCACTTGGATTGGAATGGCCTTGGCTTAAAAGGTCACACTCAAACTCAAATATGTTTACTTCCATATAAATGTTTAAATTTTTTGAACACGTCAGAAAGTCATACAAATATAAAAAATAAAAAAGTAACTTTAATTGCATATTAACATAGTTGAGCATTGAAAAAAATGCCTGTTCAGAAAGTAGAGCCTCGTGAGAAGAATCAGGCAAGAAACTCCGGCCATTTAGGTAACCTACGAACATTTCAGATTAATAACTCGGACTGTAACAATCTTACAAGTTTCAGGTGAAACTAAATATAGCACAGGTACGATCAAAACAATTTACAAGTTTATACCTGATTTTATGGATCCTATCCGTGTATTCCTTTGATGTAACCAGCCTTGTCTGTCGTACGAAATTACTGGAATTCATTGTCGTTTTATGGTAGTTGGCATTATGTTTTACTAAGTTCTGAAATTGGCGTCACTCTCGTGGTTTTTCAATAAAAAATATCTCAGTTATTTAATAAACCAGATAATAAACAGTCTGGCAATTTTTCAGATTTTATTGATAAATAAAAATATCTAGCATACAAGCTTTTGCATTCCTAACAATGGAAACATATGTATATATGTATAACTGTGAATATTAAATACAACACTTCGAAATTGGCCAGTCCGGCAAGCGAACCTGCATCATAGTTTTCACTGTTTAAGCCACAAATCATTTCCTGGATATTAGCACAAAGGTTCCCACACATACTGATCCGACTTGTATTCGATATTTTGAATATAATTAATCATAAGAAAAATAAAAATACGTAAATATGGTACTTACTAACTTAGTATGTAATGCCAAAAACTTAGTAAACATTTTGAAACCAAAAACTCGCTTGAATTTCTTCAAGATTCTTTCCATTTTATACAAAAAGAACTTTTCTAAACAGCGCTTAAAGGCTGCTTCATATAAAATATGCATCCCGTAATCACTTTCGCTTGTAATAAAACTCTTACTAAGATAATACTTGGAACATTAACGGTGTAAACATACCCGATAATTTATCTATACGACACTGTAATTCTAAACGCAGATATGAACTGAGATTTTCTGCAACCCTATTAAGGCTTTGCAGGTACGGTTTAAGTTAATGTAATTACTTTGTCTAAAGTTCTCTGAGATATTCTTAGTTGATAATAAAAAAGGTAACCCCTCAGATAGTTTCGTCAGTCATAAACGCTGGTTGATAGTTTCTATTGTATATGAACGTGATTGTATATTGCCTGATTTTAGAAGTGAAGGTATTTAATAACTATTTGCTGCGATCTTAGCAGATCTCCTTTATGTTATTCTAATATTGAATCAAAATGACTGCTGTTTTTAACGGCTCTCTGAGAAACGAGGCGAGCAATAATTAACAATTCAAATATAGGACAATATCGAAATAAAATACGGTGGTTTATAAGACGACGCTAGAGCTCATCTCGAGCCACTCAGATACTTTTTATCGAAATATATAAACACAACTGCAGGGCTACAAACATTTTTACTGATATTCATTTGAAACTACCTTTTTGCAATCGGTTAAAAAAGAAGTGGTATTATCCTAATCAAAAGAGAAATAAATAAGTTGGTAGTAGTAGATTCTTGCTGGAACCATCCAAGCTTTACTACTCCTAACTTATTAGTCGCATAAAATCAGTATAGTACTTCATAATTAAGTCAGACATGCAACTGAGTTTGTTGTTCATCTTACCGAGACATGAAACGTGATCCTAATTACGAATTAGTTATCACACGAAGATATCTGCCAGACAACCAAATAAAATGCTTCTTCAAATTGTTTGACAACAAATAATTATTTCGTCGAAGTAATAAGAAAATGAAATTGGATTTTACGTCTACTTGTAATGGAATCTCGTATAATGGACAAGATGGAGATGAATACTAATTTATTTTTATGTAATGATAATTTAACGTACCTTCTTTTTAAGTTAAAGCTTAGTTATACTGGCAGCGTTTGTGTAGGCAAGTGGAAAATTCTGCATTCTCTATTTTCAATAGAATACATATATTAGAATATATTATAAAAAGAATTTCAATGGGTTCATGGATGGTTCAAAAATACAGATAGATGCGATTGGTGCTGCAGCCGGTGTCACCAGACACCAAAGTTTGAGTTGCAGGATAGATAAGACGACTTCTGCTGGGTTCTTCTGAATTGACTTTAATACTTATATACTTAGTAGAAGATATTCGCAGCTACGCCCACACATTTTCCTAGTCCAGTGGAAAGTCTCTTCTTAATGCACCCCTGCATTCCCTAAATACATATACTTATCTAAAATTTCAGCTTCCTGCGCCCTATAGTTTTGGCTGTGCGTTGGCTGTCACTCAGTCAGTAACGCAATACCTTCATATATACAGTAAAAACAAAATTTATTGAATGACATATAAGGAATATAATTTTAGTTTTGAACTAGATTCGCCAAAAATATTGCCTAATGCGTGAGAATGAAAACATTTATCACAGGATAATCGTAAGAATGGAAGGATGCCTAAAAGTGTAAGGGTTCCTTAAAGCACTAAGAAAAATTATCATATTTTTATCCCAAGTTAGGTGGATGAATACTGATGTTTTAGGTACGTTTTTTCTAGCAAACGTATGCGTGCTTTATGTTATTATAACCTCTTACATACATACATTACATACATAGACTCACGCCTGTATCCCGGAGGGGTAGGCAGAGACTACGGAACGCCATTTGCAACGATCCTGACATACCTCACTTGCTTCACTCACTCCCATCAAGTTTCTCATGCATGCTCTTCTGTTAAGGGTACTTCTGACTTGTCTTTTTTCAAGATGTCTCCAGTCTGGTCAGAGAACGTCCGCCTAGGTCTTCCCCTTTGTCCTGTTCCATTCACACTTGCCTTATATATCTTCTTTGTCAGTCTATCGTCATCCATCCTCTCCATGTGCCCAAACCATCTTAACATGCCTTTCTCAATGCTTGTCACTATATCTTCTTTTACCCCACACCACTCTGTCGGTCAAAGACACACCACACATACTTCTCAGTGCTCTCATTTCTACAGCATTTATTTTACTTTCAAATCTCTTCTGCCATACCCAACTTTCACTACCATACATAAGGGTAGGCACTAACACACCTCTATGTACAGCCAAACGTGCGTTTTTGGACACGTTTTGACTGTTCATAAACGCTTTCAGAGCTCCATTCCCACTTTTACCTGCATTAACTCTCCTTTCAATATCTTCTTCATTCTTACCATCTCTTGTAAACAACGTACCTAAGTAAACAAACTCATTCACTTGTTCCACTCGCTGTCCATCGATCAAAACATTACAAGCCGTAACGCATTCCTCTTTTTCAAAAACCATAACTTTCGTTTTTCTTACATTCACTTTCATTCCTTTCCTCTCTAACGCACCATGCATGATTGCTACCATCTCCTGCAACTCCTCCGCTGAAGATGCAAGTATTACCTGATCATCAGCATAAAGGAGGCATTTGACGAGTAAACCATTCATCCTTAATCCGCAGTCACTATGTTTTAAACCTTGCAAACAACTGTCCATGAAGAGGTTAAACAGCCACGGCGACGCTACACATCCCTGTCTAACACCTTTCTCGATGGTAAACCAGTCAGTGTATGCCTCGCTTATCCTCACACAAGCTCTAGAATCCTCATAAAGTCATTTCAGAGCTCGAATGAGGCTGCTGTGCACCCCATTCATTGACAGCACCGACCACATTTCATTCCTCACCACTTTATCGTAAGCCTTTTCCAAATCCACGAATGCGCAATAGACCTTTTGACCTTTGGCCAAAAACTTTTCGGCTATGCTTCGCAAGGAAAAAAGGTATAACCTCTTAAGTTTTTTAAACTCGTAAGTTTCAAGAACTAACGAGATTTCTCTGAATTTAGTATTTTTTACATACTTTTATTTTAAACTAGCTGACCCAGCAAACTTTGCTATTATTTATTTTAATACTTTTATCAAGCATACTTTTGCCTGACAATAACGATAACGACACATAAAATAAAATATCCAATTTAGCGAGTGACCAGTCACAAAAACTGAAGAGTCTGACATTATTCCGTGGTACATCAGTGAGTTAGCACGCTCGTCGGTCCCTAGTATGATAAGGATCTGTGATAGTTATTACGAGGAGTTAATACCATCAGTAGCATGACTTGGCTTGCTGACCGGTAAAGTTAGGTCGGCAAAGTTAGGCAACGCTTGCATAGGTCTCCACTTGGCTGCGTGACTGCGTTTTTATCAACATGAGCGGCACTTACATTAGAGCTATACCGTACTTTAGAGGGCACGTAAATCTGTCAGTTCCGTTTTTGTCTCTGGACAGGTTTTTTTTTTAAATTCAACGTTAGGCCACGTTGGAGGCCCTTGGGCAGTTTGAAAATTCTGATACGCACACTCACACGAAATTAAAATAAAGAATACCTACAAATAACCTGACACTAGTCTAAACAATAGACAATACAGGTTACTCTCTCTGGCGTGTAGACATTCTGAAGGTCAAACGACAGTCGCTCTATAACAAAACTTAAACTTATTAGTTTAGAAAGCGGTCCCCAAGTACTAGGGTGAAAATCTAGGACGAAATCGTGAAAACCTTAAGATAGTATTTCATGCGTACTTAACTATATCAATTGTGAATATTGATTAGGTAGTTTATGCTTCTAATAAGTAAGTAAAGTCAGCGTTTACTAAGTACTTAAGTAAATTGTTACTTTGAACTTTTATACGTCTAGCCTACATGAATAAATAATGCGCTTAAATTAGGCGTTTAACTAAAAGTACAGCTATAAATGTAAAACTCATCTAGAAGATAAGAAAACAGTAACATTTGAGAAAAGAGTTATTATGATGGTTTTGTATTTATGTGACTTTTATTCGTTTAAATGTATCTTTATTCTTTAATACACTTTAAAACAACTTAAATACCCTTAATATCTTATAAAGCTACTAAGCTTGTTAAAATACAACGAAATTACATTTTTATTCGGTATTCTACTAGATATGCAATGGAAACTTTATTGCAAGCTATCATTTGTGCCACTCCTCGAAACGATGATTTGAATTAGGGCTAGTGGAGGTGCGAAGAGATCAATACCCCAAAGATTTTGACACTAGTCTGTAATCTGTGGTAGAACGCCGTTTAAATTTGTCCATTATCAAATGGCTGTCATTTTGTGAAAAATCCTACTTTTTTAAATTTGTTTAGAAAATGGACCTCATGTTTCCCGGAAGAAAGTATTGAGTGCAACTGGGATACATAAAAGAGTTATTTTGTGGCAAATATAATTCAAAACTTGAATCTATTATTTATTTTGTTAGCATCCTAACAATTCAGATAGGTATATTATAAGATACCAAACCCCACCATCGTACTTTCGTGTTCCATTCCAGAATACAGAATTGCCCCAATTATTTCCCACATCGGCATATTTTCTTTCCGAGCAAATAAAACGTAGCAGCATATCTCTAAATACATCCCCCACAATAAGACAGGAAGGGATAAGTCAGCCTATTTTTCCCTACAACCGCGACAAACTACACCATGAGAGGGTCATATATTCATGTGACTTTACCCATTTACCCATTCATTTGTATTTGCCCATTCGCCTCGGCAGTTCACTGATTTGAATAGCAAGGACGACAATAGATTATACTGTTTATTATTCGACTTAGTCATAAGTAAAGTGTATGAAGAGATACAACTACGCTTATATGAATTGCGGGATGCGCAAAAACTGGGACACCTATTCGTTTGGTCGTGCCAAGAATACGATTCCATGGTTTTGATTTAGTGAGCGGTTGGTATGGACAATGTTGTCTGAGATAACATAACATCTATGTTACCACTGTAATATTTTGGTTTAGACGATACAGTTTGGTATATATTCGAATTGTGGTGTTTAAATATACAACTGACAGCGCTAATTGAAATTGTCTTAATTTCGCATAGTAGGTAATTTTGTCGGCCGGGGCTAGTTGACATGCTATTTTTCGTAAATATGTGCTTTGTATGTTTTAGCAGTTTTGCCAGAGATTATTTAGTAATTAATACAAACAATAAAAAAGTACAAACACCAAAGGCACCTGTTACACCGGTAAGTAACATACTTAAGCAGTCAAAGGTTGTGGTTAATTGGCTAGATAAAAAAAAAGAAAAAGAAAAAACCCTTGGGATCTCCACCTTGTCGTGGTGGGGGGGCTCAGTAACCGTGGGTTTGAGGTACGACCACGGTGAAGCTAAGCGGGATCCCAAAGAGTCTAAAAGAATGGGGGATCCAAAAGAATCGTAATACTTGAGACATTAACGGTGATCTGAACTTTCTGAATAGATAATATTTCAAACTATTCTAAGATAAACCATAATAATTTTGTAATGTCTTATCCAACTGCACTGCGGAATCTTCGCATCTAGACACTGCAAATGAAACTCCTCCAACATTACCTGTTTGCGAAACCCTTATGTCTGTCATACGCATTCGGCAAACCGAGGTTCGTAAAACGCTGCGGAATCTAGACGTGAATAAGGCCAGCGGTCCAAATGGCATTCCAGCCATAGTACTAAAAACCTGTGCCCCTGAGTTGTCCCCCGAACTGACACGTCTTATCCGCCTATCCCTGACGACAGGACAAGTACCTAAGTCTTGGAAGCTTGCCAATGTTAAGCCTGTACCGAAGAAAGGCAGCCGTGCCGACCCTAATAATTATAGACCCATTTCAGTCACTTCCATACTCTGTAAGAGTATGGAACGTGTACTGAATAATAGGCTTCTGGCATACCTAGAAACTAACAGTCTTCTCAGCGACCGACAATACGGCTTTCGCCGGAATCGGTCCACTGGTGACCGTCTAGTGTATGCCACACACATGTGGGGCGAGGCCATCGAAAGATACGGCGAAGCACTTGCTGTTTCGCTCGATATCTCAAAGGTCTTTGACAGGGTCTGGCATGATAGTCTCATAAGCAAGCTTCCGTCATTTGGCCTACCCACTGGTCCCTGCACTTGGATATCAGATTTCCTGAGGGACCGATCTATTCAGGTAGTCGTTGATGGCTGCTCGTCGGATCAATTCGCAATTAATGCCGGAGTCCCTCAGGGATAAGTTCTCTCCTTTCTCCCTATTTATGCTGCATATCAACGATCTGTTGAAACCCGGTACCTTTGGGTATGCAGATGACAGCACGGTGGTAGAGAGATATATGTCCAATGCACGAGCCAGTGGAGCGCAAATACTATCACTCAGGGAAGGAATGATCGAGCGGATGAACTTATCTCTAAAGGCGGTCTCCGATTGGGGTGTTGCCAATCTTATCAAGTTCAATGCTTCGAAGAGCCAGGCGTGTCTATTCTCGGCAAAACGGAGCATATTCGATCTGGTTCCGACATTCCAAGACTTGTCCGTGCCGATAACTGATGACCTTGAGCTTCTTGGTGTCTCGTTGACTTCAACCCTAAATTTTGGCCCCTATATAGAGGCCAAAGCTCAATTAGCTGGCGAAAACCTGGGAATCCTCAACCGGGTGTGGCAGTACTTCACGCCGGAACAATTGCACAATCTATATAAAGCACAAATCCGGTCCTGCATGGAGTACTGTTCGCACCTCTGGGATGGTTCTGCCAAATATAATTTATATACATTGGAGTCAATTGAGAGAAAAGCTAGAAAAATCATCGGCAATGACCAATTGGTTGACGCAGGACTCCAAAGCCTGGAGCATCGCCGTAGTGTCACCAGTCTATCGGTATTCTATTGGATACATTTTGGAGAGTGCGCAGAGGAACTACACAATCTGACTCCTCCTTCCCCATTCTTCCATCGGACGACAGACTTACGAGTCAGCGTCACCGTTACATAGTAGATATCCCGCATATACGCACGAAGCGCTTTGCTTCTTCCTTTCTTATGCGTCCCGCCAAGTTGTGGAACTCTTTATCCGAGTCTGTGTTTCCTGATGAGTACAACCTGGGTGTTTTCAAGTCACGAGTGAATAAGTACCTTCTAGGTAAGCGTGCTCCATCTTAGACCATATCATCCCTTAACATCAGGTGAAATCATGGTCAAACGCAAGCCTATTAGTAATAAAAATAAAATAAAAAGTTGTTGAATTCAATGTAAAATCGTCTCAAAAAGCAATTGGAGCGGTTAAATACGTCACGAATAGCTAGTTTATCATACAATCATTAAAATTACACTGTTAGTTATAAACAATATAAGTAAATCTGTAACAAACAGATTTCAAAATTAAATGGTAGTCCTTGTCTACTTGAGTGTGTTACTTGAAATTCTGATCAGCACCAAATATTGGTATCGTTTATTCGTTCTGATTTAAATATAGGCTATTTTTGAGTATATGAATACAAAACTTCACGGTTAAAAAGCACTTAATGAATCTTAAATAATATACTGTTCAGCGTAGGTTTTTGAATCTATCGAAAGTAGACTTAATTATATAATATGTATTAGATAAAGAGAGTCTATTAGAATCCTTTATTAATTTCACATTATTATTTGATCGATCCACTACAAATCATGCCCTAACTAGAGTAAAGATACATAGTCCAGTCCAAAGTAATCAAATATCATCGTATCCATTTTCTACTAAATACCGGTTATTGTTAGATCTGCTGTGAACTAACTTAACACGCTACACGTGGACTCTGATATCTCGGTTTAAGGTTATCGGTACTGGACCTGATCGTGTGCCAATGTTGTTACATACGACTCTGTGCCACGTCTGTTCTGTGAATATTTATTGAAGTAAGCTACGGTTAGTAGGTCATTACACTATTCACTATTAAATGATTTTTTAACAGGTTTTTAACAGGTTTTTAATAGGTTTTTAACAGGGACGTACCTATGCTATGACCGATATGAAGTGATAATTCCAACTCATTGGCTCCAGTATCTGTACATAGATTGCAAGGCCAACATTCAAAGTATTAGCAAAAATAGTTTTATAGTTCATAAGAATAGTAAATAGATATTGATAGCAGTTATAAGCAGCTCAACTTATGACATAGGTACCTAACAAAAAAACAAATCTATGCAAGTGAATGATGTCACCTGTTATAATATATGTTGAAAATGTCTTTAGTAGTTTCTTATTTGGTTGAGATCTCTATATAAATAAACAATTTTATTTTTCCGCTGACTTGATGAACACAAATATTGTTAACATCAAATAAAGTAATACCCATTAATTTGCTTCTAAAAAGTAAGAGGCATTATTTATTATCTTAGTAAAAAGTATCCACGTGTCACGCCAGCTATTTCTGATACTACCCGGGTAAGAACATTCACATAATTACATAATAATATAATATATACCTATAAACACAGAGTATCAACATCAGCTTTTGCCCTGGTTCATTTCTTTGCGATCGCGCGCAGTATTAATTTCATCCCCATACTTCTCTTTCACCCGTCAATAAATCATTTACCTAAAAGTTTTCCCCTCTCCCTTTTTGAACTGAAGAATTAGTATTTTGATACACTGTAAATCTCTGGTTCTGTGGGATAAGTTGAAGATGGCCCTAGTGACAGCAATCAATGGATCAGAATTTTTCTAATACTTTATTTGTATAATAGTACAAGTAAAACTCACATTTCGACACGCAAAACATCCTTTAAATAAACGCCTCAATACAGCTTTACACGTAATCCGATCCCAAACTTTATATCGCCACTATAAAACGGCAATATTGCCAATATATCTGAAGGGGCGTTTAAAATAACAAAATACCCTTGACAATCCCCCAGTGGGTGTTTAGCAGAGTTGTGCAATCTCCTGAACAATATCCGGCTTGGAAGTTTAAGGTTCACGTGTACCAAGTTATGCAACTTGTGGGATGCCTTAGAGATACAGATGTTGGGAAACAACGTACAATATATTGTTATGATGTTGTTGAGAAGTTTTTCGCTGGGAATTTTGAAGCATAGGCAAATTTGTCTTAGAGGCAGCAATAGGCTAGTTGAGATACCAACGGACTGCCATGCAGAAGGTATTTGGTTTGTATCTACGGAGCGCACCACTGACTTTTCTGAGTAATGTGTTTATTGAAATGGTACTTATCGCTTGCCTTGAGCCTTGGAGAGCATGCTAAGCCGTCGGTTGCGGCTGTCATGAAGATCTGTGACAGTCGTTACAGGGGGACCTTTAAATAAACTGACGGTAGGCCGGACCATGGAATGCAGCCCAGCCCTTTGGTTGCGGCGGTCAGACAAGCAGTCACTCTGTGGAAAATCTAATATTCAGCCAAATCTGGTTAGACTATTAAGCCAACCCCGTATTGTAATTAGGATATCGCTGGGAGGATGAGGTTTTGTCTTAATATAGAACTACCTAGGGTGCATAGGGTTCCCACCTAGAACTTAGGGTCCCAAGCCAACCTCACCTGCAAGTGGTGCACCTGCCGATCAACGGACGAGGCTCTGGCAAACGAAATATCCCGATAAGCGGCAATAGGCTCGCCACCTATTACGTGGGATCGAAACACTGGCGAAGGGTGGGCGTTTAATATGCCTCTGCCTACCCCTTCGGGGAAACAGGCGTGAGTCTATGTATATATGTATGTAGAAGTACCTTTGTAGAGTTATGCACTTTTATATTAAGATCAATTCATTCATTCAAGTCACCTGACACAGGAAAAGAGATTGCTGTGTCAGGTAACTTGAAAATGACAGGTGACATATTACACTAACGGGCAAAATGAACGTCATGACTAGGAGCAATATTTTTTAAATTATTAAGCAGTAGCAATGTGACTTATCAATCACCACTGTATACGTACAGCCTTCAAAGGCATTTGTTTATTTGCGTATATGCGGTGACGTATATGGTGACGAATGGATGACGAAAGAATGACCAAGCAGTTATATTATGCAAGTGTGAATGGGAGAGGAGTAAGGGGATGACCTACGCGGCCGTTCTTTGCCCAGATTGGAGTCATCCTAAAAAAAGGACAGGTTAGAAGTATCCTTAACCGAAGAGCATGCATGAGAAATTTTATGAGAGTGAAGGAAGCAAGAGAGATATAACAAGATCGTTGCAAATGGCGTTCCGTAGTCTCTACCTACCCCTCCGGGAAATAGGCGTGAGTCTATGTATGTATATGAGGTAGTCGGATGCTGAAGGAGAGATGGGAAATCGGGTCTTGTGCCGTGCCTAGGCGTAGGTTACGCCGAGCACACTGCTCGGCGTAGGCTAGGCTAATGAGATGAGACGAGACTTTTGGCTCCATGCAAAGTTTTAAGTTTAGTTACTGCAATCATGCTATTCCGATTTATATTCCTCACTGCAATTATAATATTCCTCACTATTAGTTTTAGTCTATTTAATGGCTGTAAAACTTTCTTTTATTGCATAGAAACTAATATTGTTATACATTTATTATTGTAGGAGTAACTTTTTTTAAGTACACAATTTAGATGCTATAAATCGTTCTTTATTTCTTCTCCTCACGGTGTAAGTCGACGACCCACATCCTAAGACACGTTGAAACTCTGTCGTACTGTTCATCAATTTACATCACCATTAAAGTGCACTCCACAATGATCACAAGCAATAAAATACTCTTATACCATACACTAAAAGCTCAAAATATGTACGCACACAAAAATATACCTAGCAGTACTTAAAATGTCGCTAACTTTATACTGGTATCGTTATGCTTGCTCATTTCCTTAATGCATAGGGTACTAAGCAATTAACCTTTATGTGTCTTTGAAGGCCTGTTTTTCGAAGGCAAAATAACGTGGGTCTTGTAGATGGAAGCCAAAGCTTTTAAGGATTACCTTGTTCATAGAATCATGTAGGTATTGCTCCACGTAAAAAATCGATAGCTATGTTTTAGGGTACAAAGTAAAATGTTTTTTAATTCACAAACATTATTATATAATATGATATGATTTAAGGTAGTGATACCCTAGTTGAGATACCAATAGGCTGCCATGCGGAGGGCATCACGTTCGAATCCACGGCGCGCACCACTGACTTTTGAAAGTTGATGTGCGTATTGAATTGTTAATTCTCGCTTGTCCCGAGCCTCAGAGAGCATGTTAAGCCTTCGATCCCGGCTATCATGAAGATCTTTGACAGTCGTTGTAGGAAGTCAATACCTCTGTAAACCTCTGTAGACTGATACTATTGTTATTAAATATCGCCTACCCCTTTGGGTTGCGGAGGTCAGACAGGCAGTCGCTCTGTGGAAAAGTTAATACTCAGTCGAATCAGGTTAGACTAGTAAGCGGATCCCGGGTTGCAACTAGGATAACACTAAGAGGATACATTGATATTGATTGATAATTGATAATTTATTGATCAGTAAAAACATAGATACAAATTATACTTGTACGTAATTAAACTTAAGGCTATAGTTTTCTATTGATTGGGAAGAACACCAATCTCCTGTACTAGTAAGAAAACTGAATCACAGGAGGTTGGGTCCCTCTTCAAAATGATTTGTAGGTATTTATGTTAAATAGATACGATATACTTACAGTATTCAAAATTAAAGAAATATAATTAAATTAAGATATAAAATTAAGCTTAGTTTCTAATTATTTACATTATTTACGCTTGCAAATAATTTTATAGAAGAAGCATGCGTAGCTTATTTATAAAGCCGTGAACAGCGGAATTGCTAATAGTGTCATTATGTTACTATGATTTGATTTAGCAGTTATTAATAACATCCATAAAATCTATGTATGGATTGTATAAAATTAAAAGTATTCTCAATATTATAATGTTAGTAGGTCACTATGCTAATGAAAATAAAATAACTAATATTGCGGCACTCGCTTTCAGAGTCTATCGTATTACTATACCTAATTTCGGCAGCCTTTCTGGCCGGGCAGTCGACGTCGCCCGTTGAGTGATTGCTCGGTTTGTTGAAGCACGGGCACGTCGCACATTTAGGCGTTTGCGTTTTTTATTGCAGTCCTGAATCGTATGTCCTTCTTCGCCACAATGTCCGCACGTAGAGGTCATATTCCTGCAAGTCTTAGCCGCATGGCCGTACTGCTGACATTTATACCACCTGGTGCCAAGTGTGAAGTCCCTTACGGGACAGGAGGTCCAGTTGATGAATATTCTATTCTGTGTGATCAGGGTCTCTTTTGCCAGATTTGTGACTCAGTTATATTGCAGACAAAAAGGTATCTTGCGTCATACCTGGTAATTTATCAGCGATGTTCTGCTCAAAATTACATTTGTAGACCTCATTTTCGCGCATTGTTGTCGGGACTCCTACTATAATAATGCGTGGTTTGCACTTGTATGGTTCATCAATCTTTAGATCTGATGCAGCTAGTTATACAGATTGCTTCAATTTTTCAATGTCTGTTTTCGTTTCTGTGCTAATTATTACTCCTCAATTTCTGGTCTTTCGTACTCGACAAACTTGTAGTTTCATTTTTCTTCGAGCTTTATGATTTTCTGAAACATACTTTTCGGGTCGTCGCTTGTTTTGGAAGAATCGCCAGGGTAAATAGCTACCGAGCTCAAATTATTTGGTCGAATGTAGTTGTTGGCTCCCTGTTTCACCATATCTGCAAACGAGGTACTAGTTGGAACTTGTTTGGTGCTCGATTCCTGGATGGTCTGCTTGATCTGGGCTAGCTCCTTCATAAGGTCTTGCTATTCCGTCAGAGCTGTAAAGGCTTGGTGGTTTTGTAAGGCTTTTAGCTTCAATGACTGGTATTGAATGATCATTCGGGACACACCCTGCTCAACATTGCGGCAGTTGGTATTGATCTTCAACTTTAGTTCAACCTAAATTCGGTGTTCAGCTTCCCTTTAGAAGCAATAGCACAAACATCATTCAGACTCTGCTCAACAGTTTCCAACCAGTTCTGTAACTCCGGTGTTGCGATCATTTCTTTTTTCTCTACATGGCCTTGTCTCTGATGTTGAGAGGTCTTCGGTGTTGGGGTCGGTGGTGGAGAGCGGCATGTTCTATCACTCCTTGTAAAGGGACTATTGATATTGATGTAGTTACTTCTATTCTATTTGTAATTTCATTATGTAAACACACTGATTTACTTGTAATGGCAATGCTTCCACATCAAAAACGCAAAAATCTAGGTCAACGTTAGTTAATACTATTTTTATTGAGTGCACGTCTGTACGCAACGGTAACGTAATAATAAATATTACATTTTCCATAACCTATACTTTTATATAAGCAGCTCTCCGCATTTCGAAAAGGTATTATAGCATTGAAAGATAGAGTTTATTGTATCCCTATCTTACAAAACCATAGGTATGATGCCAGAGAAAGAAGTTAGGAAGACATAACCGCAGAATAGATAGTGCTAACGTAACATAACATCATAGTCATATTTACTTAACGCTTAGACTTAACGGGTCTACGTCATTCTTATATTTTTGAAGTGTTATATAAATATTACTATATGTACATAATAAAATTACGAAAATTTTAAGTAAGTATAAATAACGTCATATCAAGCTATTGGCATCTGTATCCAATAAGCAATATTAAAAAGTAAGCTTGTAGCTGAACATTAAAACGATTACTATTTTCTTTCACTATTTTGTTACCGTAAATAAAGCTATCCTCTTTATACCTAATCCAGCTGTAAGTACAATCGAATTAGACACGTAAAAAGGGTTCCATGAATTTTCTCTTACCGCACTTAAGGTCTTAGAATGGTCTACCTGCTGTGGAATTTCCTAAAAATAACGTCTTAGGTTTATGTAAGTTTTTATAAAGGCTTTTGCAAGGTGGCAACGCTAGTTTTAGACTTGTATTAGGTAAATACATTAAAAAGTTTTTGGTGACTGTTCATTGCGTCAATTGGCATGCCGATCATAATAGGTCCGCAAAGTTAAGCAATGCACGCACAGGTAGCCACTTGGATGGGTGACCGTGTGTGGCATCTAAATCAGACTACTACCGTATTCGAAGGGCACGTAAAACTGTCGGTCCCGGTCATTGTAGAATCATCTAGTAATTAATATAAAATTTTTGACATTCATAAGCGTCCCTTTGTGGCGTAAATTAATAAATGATTTTGACTTTGACATTATCTCAAGACAAAAATCCTTAGGCCATGTCGGTAGCCTTTAGGTCAAAAATCTTCGACACTAGAGTTGGCCACACACGAAACAAACAAAATAACTGAAGAATCATTCAAATCAGATCAGTAATTCCTTAGATAAGAGCGTTTAACCAACCAAACAAACAAACTTCTCAGGTTTATTAGTTTAGTATAGATTTGTTCAACTAATAATATCGACGAATGTCTAACTTGATTTTTAATAGGTACATTTAGGTACATACATACGTGATCATTGCGCTTGCAATATACTGTTGAAATATCGGCTGCTCAAAACAGTACGTGTCAAAATTGTATCTTGAAAGACTGTCATGTTAATGGTAGCGAAACTTTTTTCTATACAGTGATAATATTCTTGTAAATCCTGCAAACCAGTTTACTGAATTGACGTCTAGTATGTCAAAATAATTGTATTGTGACAGTAATAATTTATTTAGCTGCAGGAATATCTGGAGGCCAATTCTCGTATTTTATATAAAATTGAAACTATATTTTGAACGAAATGAGATTAGATTTTGATTTGACTCAGAATCGGTATTCTGTTAGTTTAATATCATTATCGTCTAATTTGACTTCTATAGTTATTAAAGCATTGTTAAATTTACGATCTACTTTCATATAACATGATAACATTCCAATAGTATTCAAATATCAGTTGATTTAAGAGAATACCATTTTTGACATGAGTTTGACACTGACATTAGATCGAAACTGCATTTGAACAAATACTACTACTAAACACTTAACTGTTTAAAAGTTTTCATATTTCAAGTCTGTTGTATCAACTATTTTATAATTACCTTGTGTTCTTCTACGATTATATCCATCATAGTCTGGTTGTCTGGAAAAAATTGCTGTTTGCGATAAGGCCGCCAATTGTGCATCTATTGTAATAATTAGTTTTTTCCTTGTATTTGCATTTTTGTGGTGTACAATAAAGAATTACTTACTTACTTATATGTATCTTTATTTTATATCGGTACTTACTTCGAGTCAAATAAATACCTATAAACGATATCGTCAGTGAACCATATTGGTGCACAATCTGAATTCTTCTACTATTATCAAAATTGCCAGTAATTAAATACACTAAAGCTATTTATATTGCGAAGATCTTAGGATAGAGCAATAACACTATAATGTATAGCCAATAAACAAGTTTTATTTCATAGTAATACTTAGGCTCTTATTCTAACACATTTCCATACAAGATATTAATTCAATAGGAAACATTTCGCCAAAGTAACATAGCACTACTTACAATTACTAAGTGAAATCTAAGGCTAAGATTGAATGTTACAATCTTCTTTGGTAACGAATAAAACTAAAAACTTTATTCAGAATCTAAGAAATAAACTAAATTTAAATTATTGTCATTATCTTGTTATAGGAAAATCATTATACTTACATAAAGGCTTCATTTTACACAATCATGTGCTACTACTCAATATACAACAAAGCAAAATCAAACTTCTATCATTAATAATAAGAATCAAATTCAACAAATCAAACGTTTAACATTCGATGCAGTAATTTAAACCAACATCTTAATTAAATAATACAAGACGTATAATACAAATCAAACTCGTCCTTATAACTTGTAACCCAAAGTTCAAATTAACAATAAAGTGCATTCTTATTATATTTCGAGAAAGCCTGTCTCGAAGATGATGAAATCTCTCAGAGATGTGCGAAAGAGCTGAGCTGTGTGTAAGAAAATATCTATCATCACTAAACAGGATTCGACAAAAAAGATGAACGAGGCATGGACGCAGGTCCGTCCATCTTTAACGGGTTCACAGTCTTCTAACATGTCATCAACATTAAGCGTACCACAGAGGGTATACATACAGTACAACAAGAGGTACAAAACGTATGCGATAATAGATATGGTGCACCTCAGTGCAACGCTCTAGCATTGGTCACACAATTGCTACTTTGCCCTTTGTCGCATCTATTGTACTCTGTATCTATATGGACCTGGATATATGTGTTAAAGGTTCTTTTACACCATTCGAATTCCCAGAAACCGTTTGGCTCAGCAGTTGTCAGTTGTAGTGAAGCATTCGTGAGGTAATTAGAGCAATACATTATTCTTCAATTAGCTACTTTTTCAATAGCATTATTTCGTCAGATTTAACTATTTAAAAATGTCAATTTTTAGATATGTTTGTCAAATATCACCATCAACCAGAAGCAATAAAGCTACAGACTACAATGAGCAAGAAAACATTTTGGTTTCCATGGCTTCAGATTGCTCATTAAATATCTCCAATGGCCACTGGCAACTGCTGCCAAGCAATTGCTGGAAAATTGCCTGTGTACTTGCACTTGCTCCATAACTGTCTCTAGCACTGTTATTTATACGGCGTGTGCTTGACTCAAATAGTTCAAATAATGGCAGCATCGTCAACATATCCGAAGGCTCTAATAGGCTAGTTGACGACAAAAAACTTATAAGTCCGTCTTTTATATTATTTAAAAACAAGCGATAAGTATTTTTTTATAAACACAATAATAGAAATAAAATCATGGACATAGCAACTAATTTCTATAAAACACTATACTCTGACAGCTTACCAGATGATGCAAGTACAGAATACCACCTGCCAGACTCCATTCCGCTTATTGACAGCACCGAAGTGCAAAGAGCACTAAACACTATGCACTATGACAAAAGCCCAGGAGAGGATGGAGTTACCACCGAAGCTCTCAAAATCGGCGCCACGTCTTGGCTGCCTCACCTCACAAACTTATTTAACACCATTTTACGTTCAGGCAAAGTTCCTTGTACGATGTGTCACGCAAACATAATCCTTCTGCATAAAAAAGGCGAAAAAACTGACATTAACAACTACCGTCCTATTAGCTTGACATCACACATATACAAGACTTTTATAAAAGTATTGCACAATCGCATCGACGGTAAGTTGGATAAAAATCAGCCTCCAGAACAAGCCGGATTTCGTCCTAGCTTTTCAACAACCGACCACCTCCAGACGCTAAACCAACTCTTGGAAAAATACACAGAATGTAACAAACCACTATATTTAGCTTTCGTAGATTATACAAAAGCATTCGATAGCGTTAAACATATAGATATATTCAGGGCACTAGAAAATCAGGGACTTGAAACACAGTACATCCAATTAATAAAAAACATTTACCAAAATAGCTCTGCTAATATCAAGCTTGACTCAACTGGACAATCTTTTAAAATACAAAAGGGTGTCAAGCAGGGCGACCCACTCTCCCCCAAACTATTCACTAGCACACTTGAGGAGATATTCAAAGCATTGGCAGCCTCATGGGAGACCAAGGGCATTGTGGTCGGCAATAAGAGGCTTACAAACCTCCGCTTTGCCGACGATATTGTCCTTTTCGCTAACACGGCTCTAGAACTCCAAACCATGCTCCAAGAACTGAGCACAGCGGGCTTCAGGGTGGGACTTGCGATGAACCGATCAAAAACTAAGATCATGACCAACAGTGCCGCTTACAGAGTCGAGGTGGATGGGCAGGCAATACAATACGTCGATGAGTACATCTATTTGGGCCAGTTAGTTTCTTTCGAAAACAGGCAGGAAAAGGAAATCGATCATCGTATCGAAAACGCCTGGAAAAGCTACTGGTCCATGAAGACGCTAATGAAGGGAGATCTGCCAATCGCCCTGAAGCGAAAACTCGTCGATATGTGTATCCTGCCCATTCTCACCTACGGTGCTCAGACCTGGTCACTTACCGACTCGCAAAGGACTCGCCTTGGAGTCTGCCAAAGAGCGATGGAGCGCAGCATCCTGGGTGTCACACTAAAAGATAAGATACAGAACAGTATACTGCGCTCTAAAACAGGGCTAAAAGACGTGGGTCAAAAGGTTGCCAGCCTTAAATGGAATTGGGCGGGTCACGTCAGCCGCATGCAGAAAGACCGCTGGGCAAAAGTTACTACACTATGGGAACCGACGGATGAACAACGCCGCAGAGGCCGGCCCAGAAAAAGGTGGCGAGACGAGCTGGATGCCTACCACGAGAGCTGGCTGGAGGTTGCGCATGACCACAAAATGTGGAAAGACTTAGGGGAGGCCTTTGCCCTGCAGTGGGACAGTATAGGCTAAATAAAAAAATAAAAAAATAAAAAAGTATTTTTTTATTTGTAAATTAAACCAAAAATGACCAAGATATAGCTCATTAAAGTTACGTATAACGTCACGCCGTGCTGCATTTTTTCGCACGGGGTGACGTCACACGTAACTTTAATGGGCTATATATTTGTTATTTTTTATTTAATCGAAAAAAGAAAAATACGTGTCTAATATTTTTTATAATCTAAAATTCGGACTAAATAAAATGTAATTATTTTGACCCTGGAAACTACCCTATTCTACTGAAGCCACTTTCTGGGGCCATCGTTACTCTTATGAGTGTGACGGCTGCCGAATCGCAGTCGAACCAGTGATCTTTATGGGCTGATATCTGTAACAAAGATAGAACATCAAATACTATGTAAGTTATTACGAATGTATTTCAGATGACGATTGAGAGGGATTTTTGGTAACGGATTTATTAAATAGATACTGAATTCACGACATTTGAAACGAAGTCCTAAGCATCAGTGTAACACTGCACCTTTTGGCATAATTTGATTAGGTACAACTTAATTAAAATTTATTTTAAATTAAAATTCATTGGTAAAAATATTAGTGATACAACGTGAGTTTATATAATAATATATAAGTCCCTGAATTTAAATTACAAAGTTCGCTAGGAACGAAGAGGAAAATAAAAGTATCATCATTTATCTTACCTTGCTCGGCAACTGAATGTTATGCCAGCTACAATGTGTCTCCGGGCACCAACCAGCCCGACTTAAACACGCCCGCTCAATCTTCACGCAGTCAGGATAATTGCCTTTGAAGTGCTTTGTATCAACACAGACTTGCTTAATTCGTCCAATGAAGCCGAGTTTGAATACTGCCCATTCTTCACCTTTAATAAAATATTTGGTTAGTTTAATCTCTAAATTGTATAAAACAAAGTCTGTCTTCTGTCTGTCTGTCCCTATGTATGCTTAAATCTTTAAAACGTGGTTAAAAGCGGTTTTATTTATTAGATAGAATGATTCAAGAGGAAGGTTTATATGCACCCGTGTGAAGCCGGGGCGGGTTGCTAGTATTTTATAAATCAAGGACGTGTGTATTGTGATTTATCAATCCTAATCGATAAATACAGAAAACATCCAGGCACAGAACCTTTATGTATCATACAAAATACGGTGAGGCGAACACATAAAGCACTACGTAACCCGAGCTGTATAGGAAAACGAATGTCTCGTAAATTCATATTAAATTATATTGAAATGCTAATGCAGCAATAACAGGTAGCAATATAAATATTACTACTGGCTACGTTTGACCAAAAAGTTTCTTTTTTTATTACCTGTAACTTGCATTGTTCCATCATCATTAGCTTCAATTACTTCAGGTCCGTCTAACCTTCTTGCTGTTTTTCTTGCCAACCATCAGCCATACATTCACTCTTCGAAGACTTGATAACATTCTTTGGGTGGCCGTAGTGCGCATTTGAGAATCCTAAAAGGAATAAAAAGAAATAATATTATTCAAAATTCAAAATTCAATTCAAAATTCAAAATCGTTTATTCATTTGGGTCACAATGTGACGCTTATGAACGTCAAAATAATAAATTTATAAAATAATTACTTAAAGACTCTACATTTACAATTACTGCCATGTTCGCAAAGCAATAGGTAGAACCATGAGAAAGAACGGGCAATAACACTCACGGTCACTCTTTTTCTTCGCCAGGTTTTGCATAATATACATAATTTACATTTTGTAAGGTGCTGCAACTGTTTTTTTTTTACAATTAATTATCTTTCTTTTAATTGAAAGCTTACAATAAACTGTTCTTCAATTTAAATTATCAGATTTCATGTGCCTGCAGCTATCGATATGGAAGGTCGAGGAAACCGCGGTAGTTTAAGTGCCTAGACAGAAATGCCTTAAAGAGTGACACATATTTCCTCCACCAGGCTCCAAATTCAACTTTGAATACTGGAGAGCCACCAACCAAAGAGCTTTGTTAAAAATATATTTATTTACGAGTATGTTTAAACAATCAGTATTCTTACCTTGACACGTAGCACCATTCAGCAAAGAAACCAGGTCTATAATTTGATTTCTTGGAGGCGCTTCGGGACGCGCTTCTCCAAACACCCTCAGGCGAGCCATTCCTCCATCAGGATTCATATTCACCCTTATACGTGTCCACGCGTCATCGCTTAACACCTGAAATAAAATATTTTGAGTAAAGTCACATGTTTCCATTTAACAATTTTGTTCGAAAAATTTGAATTTCGCCTGTGTGCATTAAAGTAGTATTAGTGTGAAAATACGCAAATTTTTAAAACAACAAGGGTTGGTATAATTTCTGCAGTGCTTAAAAATAAAACGACTTTGAAGAGTCAATCTAAACAAAAGCTTAAAGGTAAAACCAACAAATACGCAACCATTTTCTTTACTACGTAACCGTAAATTAATTTACTGAATTTCAATTTAACAAACAAAGGTATCGAATATTTGTTTGTCAACAATATTATTTATCAAAAAGCCACGCAACAGTCAATTACTGAACTTGATTGGATTTAGTTTTAGTCTTACATTACAGATACAACCAATTCGTCTTTCTTTAAGAAATTCGATCGAGACGTGGTGCAATTCCGAAAAAGCTGCCATTCGAAAGCAATACAATATTTATAGGGAATTTATATAAATTGGCGTTTGCTCCAAAGGAGTCAATCATCGTCGCTCCGTTTTATATCTCACAGACAAGGATCTAACTCAATTTTGTTCGTATCTGTAAAGTTATTTTAAAAATGAACCCTTTTGTATTTTTGAAGATTACAAAATTAAATTTTGTTTCGATATAATATTGTAAATAAAATGTTGGTGTGCGAAGCTGCCAAAATATTCAACGTCTTAAACATAAAAATATTGTCATATGTTTTTTCTGTAAAGGTATCATTGTTGTAGACATTTTGTTTAGCTTATAGTCTTATTTATTTGTTTTGTTTTTTTGTTTAACATGAAATAAATACCATACTTTTCACCTAAGGCTAATATTCGAAAGGGAGTCGGATCTGCATCAGAACCGAACGAACCAACTAAAATTACCCTAGAAGCCCTAGAAACTCATACTCTCACTATGATATCATCAAATACTACAATACAGAAGTACGCATATTTCAAGAACAGCTTCGAATACATAATACGCTTTCAACATTTGAATGAAATGACATAAAACATAACGCCTAGTCAAAAATGGTACGTGTTAACCGACTCTGTCAGGAGACATCATGAAAGGCCATTCACGATGGCATTATCAATAACTTTTGACAACATAGACGAACAATAGAACACATGCTCATTGTTTATGCAATACGCGAACAGGCAGAATTGTCAGGCATTATTCACGCACAGATCAGTCAGAAATACTTCGCCATTTTCAAATGTTTTCATCAGGTAGATAATCATTTCACCTCATTAAAACTGTATGAATCTAAAAATGTGTTCGTACACCGTAGGCTATTACAGATTAATATCATTAAAAAATAAGTAACATCTCGATATAAATATACTTTGTACGATTTTGACGCCTACGACTATTTTTTGTCTCGACTCGGCAAATTTCCGAACGTACTTATACAAATATCTTCTATTCAATAAATCTTGCTGTGCTTTTGTCACAGGTCAGACGAATTTTAATTCTCAAGCGATACTCAAAATGAGATTTCACTCCTTCACGGTCAAAATAAAGATCTTCTTTTCATGTCGATGGCAACACTTTTCATACGGTTTTAGCCCAGTACTCGGTAACGCGTATCGCATTTGGCCTTGCTTGATACATGTCGTCAAGTGTGCACGAGTCTGGGCTTGTGGTGCACGTCAGCATATGGCTCATTGTCTGTGGTGATACGCAAAAATAAAGATATTCAAGAATCATCTTCAATAATTTCATTTGCAAATAAAACAGTTTTATTTACCTACCTTCAGGAGATTGAGCTTGGTTTCCTCATAGCTCGGCCGCAGGGCAGTAACAGGCACTATCTTTTCCCATTTGTCAGAGTGAAGTCGTTCGATCTGTTCCAAGTCGAATTTGTTGCACACCGTGCACATTTCAGATATCCTCTCCGGCAAACAGTCTTCCTCTGCAACAACAAAAATAACATTGATATTGGGACTTTCAAATTGTATGTTTGTAATAGATTGCTATGGATGAAGTTTTGAATCGTGTAAAATGTTTAGAACAAGAATGGGTTGAAAAAAAAACACAATTTTTAATGCCTTTTATACAATTTATAAACCAGAAATCATTCCGCAATACCCTATATTTTGGAATAATTGTGCTTTTCCGATCTGTGATCCATGTATTGATGTGTACCAGATTACTGTGACTTTCTTAATTCACTAGTTTGATAGTAAAACTAAATAGCATTTTAATTGAAGTATCAAAATTAACACGTAACACTAGATGATGATATAATCTGTTCATTGCAATCAAAGAAGCTCTCTTAAAAAATAAAGTAATACAGAACCACTCGTATAGTGGTTGTTATTGTTACGTAAGTCATCTTATTATTCCAACCTTTAAAAATAAACCAAACAGAAATAATGCAAAAGAAATATTTCCACTTCAGCTTAAAATATCTCGAGTCTCAATGATTGATTAGGTTTCTGGGATAAAGAATCTCAGTTTCCAGACCTTTCTTGGGCAAAAATAACGGGTGTCCGGTAAATAGCGTTGGCGGATTGCCAGACCTCACCTCATTGGACTGGTACTAAGTGCTTTGTGACTTCTACCTCAATATTTGTGGCAAAGGAACCATGTACGGTTCTCGAATAGCTTTTGATTTACTACCAACGTGTAATGATTCTGTTAGAAATGTGAGATTATAAGTACCTATGTAAAAGTTATTGCAGTAATCAAAATTACTTTGGTTTTATATAAATATAGCATGTAAAGGGGTTTTGATATCTAATTTCAAATCTAAGCAGGATTCAGACTTGTCAGACGGTATCAAATATAATCACAAAAATACATTATAAGTGTAATAATTCTACGATTACTTACTCTCTTTTCCTTAACTATTATAAGACCTTAAGCTATGCATTTTACTAACTTGACAGATCAACGTGATCCACTGATAAAACGTTTGGACTATACTAATACTATTCTGAATACGGTACTTATACGTAGTTAATTATTTGGTAGGTTCCCTTCATCAATAAAATATTCAATTGTAAAGTATTCTTGTTAATTCAGGGCTATTCCAATATCTGGATGACTGCCTCACCCTGGACTCTCAAGAAAAACAGCATATCTTGGATCACCCAGGGTTAAAAAGAGTGGCCACGAGTTTTGTTGCCCCTTCTTTTTCGTGGTTCTACCCATTGCTTTGCGAACCAGGCAGTTAATGGAAATGTAGAAGCAATTTCAAAAAATGACGTTGATATGCGTCACTCTGTGACCTAGATGAATAAATTATTTTGACTTTATAAATGTAATTATTTGACTGAAATGGTGTGTCGATATATTAATTACATGCCTAATTTAAAAATAATAGGCGTGTTAATTATTTTTTGACTAAACATAAAGCATGACGGAAAATCTCTCATTTATGCAGTTTTGATAAAATAAAATTGACTCTGATAGTATTAGATCTTATAGTATTAAACTGAATGACAGAATCATATGTCACAACCGTGTGGTGGACGGCATAGAATACAAGTGTCACCACCCCATCTTCCCATGGATGTCGTAAGAGGTGACTAAGGGATAACACGATGCAAATACCATCTTTGCGTAGAGACGGAAAACTCGACATCAAACCCTATACGACTGCCCATTGGTCTCGCGGCATAAATGTGCGCGTGGGATCTGGAGGTCCCGGGTTCGATTGCTGGGTCGGGCAGTGTTATGCACGGAATCTGGAAATGTGCAAGGTACGGCAATAGGCTCGCCCCTTATTACGTGGGACTAAAGTATATATGGCGAAAAGTGGGTGTAGAAATACACCTCTGCCTACCCCTTCGGGGATAAAAGGCGTGACGATATGTATGTATGTATGTCACTACGCACAATGATAATCTGTTAATATTTAAAAACTTTGAAGGACAAGGAAGGACTTATCGTTGATAGTCTTATCGTCACAGGCTTTTAACTAACAATACACACAGAAACTTTTAGTTTCTATAGCTCTCTTTTTAGTTTCTATAGTCTTCTAGCCAATACGAAAGTAAGTCCCTATGAAAATAAGTATCACTAAAATTTTTCTTTTAAATTGTTTATTTCACAGAAAAAAAACACTTTTAAATACAAATATAAAAGCGCCAAACTATATATACAGTTTGTTGGCGTAAGAGGCGCTGTAATGAGTTATACATTGCATACATTACATAGTATTTTTATTATTACAATGTATTTTCAAACAACGAACACTTGAAACCGGATATAAGGCTCTATTGCATTGCGAAAAGATACATTCCACCAATAGTATGACCTATAAAAATTCAAACGAAAATTGCATTCAGCAATTTACAAACAAAAATAGTAAAAACAAGCTCATTTAGAAGTTCTCAGTCGGGTTTATGTATTGTTTGTGTAGCCGTTTCCACATCGTCTTTGTTTTAATCAGAAGTTTTATCATCGCCGATAAAATGTTGTGGCTGCACTACAACTGAGCCACAATAACGATTGAAACTTTTTATCTAAAGGACAGCTTCCCGTGCCCTAAACGTCAATTAAAAAAAAGTAAATCAAAAAGTATTTAGACGGCAAATTCCAAGAATTTTAAACACGGAAAGGAATAAAGCAATATGGGCTCTTCGTAGGTTTTATTCTCTATACCTACGTGATTCCGCTCTGCAAGCTTGAACGGTTAATTTAATAATTTGTCATTAAAATTATTTTTACAGTTTGTTATGGTAACGTGAGTCCATATCTTTATTTATACATCCTAACAGTTTATTTATAAAAAGCTTAACAAAGTAATTTGAATTAAAAACATATTTAGAACAAAGGAATTCCAGTGTGATCGTAGACTATAATCGAATACGCAATTATAGTTAGTGTGATTTGAATATCTAGTTTCTTCTCAGGCTGTGTGGCTTGGCACGAGAACTGGAAGACCTCAGTCGCTATATTCAGATAAGTCTGCCTTTATTGCATCGTTATGACATTTTTGTCAAATCTTTCGAGCGATAGCTTTAATTTAACATTGATAGTGGACACTTAAAAATATGACATTTTCGATAAGACGCTATATTTGTAAGAAAGGTAGTTGTTAAAAACGAGTGAGTGAAGTCTAATTTTCGAAGTAAGATTATTCCATATTCCTAAAATTGCAAAGGTTACACAGTGTATTCAGCATTGTGGAAGGTGTCGATAATTCATTTTCCCAATGAACATATTATTTTTCACGTGGAAAATCGTCTATTTAGCCGACTGTTCTGTAATATTCATTGATACTACGTAGAAAATCGTAAGTATTTCTAAGAATGAAAAATATAAAATGTGATATTTTGCATACAATATATTAACAACCCTTTCTTTAATACCCATTCTATTTAAAGCAATAAAAAAATTCCCCGATCGTAGCTGATAACTTTCTTTTATTTTTTACATTCCAAGTAAGATGAAGGAAAATGGAAGAATTCTCCAAAACTCTGGCTGAGCTCCGTTTCACTGAATTTAGACAAAACTTTTAGCTACTGCTGCCTGCCCACTTTCTAAATTCACTGTTTGCATTTGACAAGACGATTTATGAACATATTTACATTTTTCCTTTAAAACTTCCCCTTTGTGTTCTGAAATATTTTTGACACAAAGTTTTGCAATTATTTTAAAAGATTTGAGACTTGTAAAAAAGGGAGTTCTTAAAAATTGTTTAATTTCTCGTTTTTTTTAAGCTGCTTGTTGATAAACATGTTTTTCCTGGAGACTGAAAGTCTTTCCTTAAAAATAGTTTACAAACTAAACCTCGTTACGTGGTTTAGACTAGTGTCAGTTTACATAGTATCTTCTTGGGTTTACGCGAATTTTACACATTGAAATTAAACTACAGTTTACGGATTTTATCGCGTTGTATTGGTTTCACTTAGTTATTACATTTGAAACTAAAGATCTAGAAACTATATTTTTAATTTATTACTAGCCGACGTTTCGAATTCTTTACAGAATTCATGTTCACGGCAGACTGAGGTGATATTTGTCTTTTTCTTGAATGTATAAGTTATCTCAAAGTACCCGAACATTTTTCAACTACTGGTGTTACTATTTACGCAGAATGAGCTCACAGTGTCCTTAGGTCTTCTGGTGACTTTGTCCTTCTTGGGTTTCATTAGCCTTATGACAGGGTCCCAAGCTGGAGGAACATTCCAACCATCTTCTCTATTGAAATTAGGGTGTTTTTTAATTTCAATAGCCTCTCGTATCATCCTTGGAAGAAAACGATGTTCTTTTGCGAGTATCTGTGGTTCATCAAATCGCAGGTAGTGGTTGGGTCCTTGTTCCACATGTTCACACACAGCAGACTTTGTTGAGCGTTTATGTTTTATGTCAGCTATATGTTCTTTGAGTCGAATGCCTATGCTTCTCTTGGTTTGTCCAATGTATGAGAGCCCACATTCACAGTCAATTTTGTAGACACCGGCCTCTTGCAAGGGTAACTGACACTTGACAGATGGTAATAATTGACTGATCTTCGTTGGCAGCTTGTAGTAAGTTTTGATAGAAGCTCGCTTCAAGATGTAGCCAATTTTGTCGGTCACGCCCTTGATGTATGGGAGGACAGCAGGTTGTCTTTCTACTGTGGCTGGTTTTTCTTTCTTCTGGGATCTGTGACAGTGGCGCGGCGGTCGGAGCTTGTTGTCTTGCAGAACTTGCCTGACATGTTGAAGCTCAGCGTCCAGGTGTTTCTTGTCACAGATCCCGCGGGCTCTCTGAAACAGAGACATTCCTACAGTAGCTAACTGTTTAGGATGGTGGTGAGATTCACCGTTTAAGTACCTATTTGTATGGGTCTTTTTCCTATACACAGTATGGCTTAAGGAGTTGTTTTTATTCCTGATGACAAGTACATCTAAGAAAGCTAAAGACTTGTTTGCCTCTAATTCCATTGTGAATTGTATTTGGTTATTAATAGAATTAAGATGGTTTAGGAAAGCATTAACACTATCTGTTGGTAAAATTGTGAAAGTGTCATCTACATACCGCTTATAGAACCTCGGTGTGATGGTGGCAGTCTGCAGGGCTCGCGCCTCGAAGTCCTCCATGAAGATGTCAGCGACAACAGGCGATACTGGAGAGCCCATTGCTACTATTTCTTGTCCCATAACAGATAGCCCGTTGTCAGGCAGTGTTTGAGTATTTCTGCATATTTCTCAGGCATGTTGTTTTCTGTCAGCTTCCTTCTAGTAATTTCTACACAGTCATGTACTGGTATGCATGTGAATAATGACTGTATATCAAAACTAACCATAGTTTCCTTGTCAGAGAGATGTAGGTGTTTGATTTCACTGACAAAATGGTAGGAATCTTTCACATGTGCTCTCGTGTTGCCTCTGAGGGGTGAGAGAATCTTTGCCATGTGTTGAGCCAGTCTGTAAGTTGGTGCGCCTACCTGACTAACTATCGGGCGCAGAGGAGCGTTTTCCTTGTGTATTTTTGGTAGCCCATACATTTGAGGAGGTTTTACACACGATGGTATTAAATATTTCACGTCCAAATTAAGTTTTTCGGAGTATTTCTTAACAATATCACAAGTTTGCTTGAGTATTTTGTTCGTAGGGTCTGACTTAACCAACTTGTAGGTACTTTCATCCGACAAAAGATGTTCCATTTTTTGTTTATACTCGGTGCTCTGTGTATAGGAAAAAGACCCATACAAATAGGTACTTAAACGGTGAATCTCACCACCATCCTAAACAGTTAGCTACTGTAGGAATGTCTCTGTTTCAGAGAGCCCGCGGGATCTGTGACAAGAAACACCTGGACGCTGAGCTTCAACATGTCAGGCAAGTTCTGCAAGACAACAAGCTCCGACCGCCGCGCCACTGTCACAGATCCCAGAAGAAAGAAAAACCAGCCACAGTAGAAAGACAACCTGCTGTCCTCCCATACATCAAGGGCGTGACCGACAAAATTGGCTACATCTTGAAGCGAGCTTCTATCAAAACTTACTACAAGCCGCCAACGAAGATCAGTCAATTATTACCATCTGTCAAGTGTCAGTTACCCTTGCAAGAGGCCGGTGTCTACAAAATTGACTGTGAATGTGGGCTCTCATACATTGGACAAACCAAGAGAAGCATAGGCATTCGACTCAAAGAACATATAGCTGACATAAAACATAAACGCTCAACAAAGTCTGCTGTGTGTGAACATGTGGAACAAGGACCCAACCACTACCTGCGATTTGATGAACCACAGATACTCGCAAAAGAACATCGTTTTCTTCCAAGGATGATACGAGAGGCTATTGAAATTAAAAAACACCCTAATTTCAATAGGGAAGATGGTTGGAATGTTCCTCCAGCTTGGGACCCTGTCATAAGGCTAATGAAACCCAAGAAGGACAAAGTCACCAGAAGACCTAAGGACACTGTGAGCTCATTCTGCGTAAATAGTAATACCAGTAGTTGAAAAATGTTCGGGTACTTTGAGATAACTTATACATTCAAGAAAAAGACAAATATCACCTCAGTCTGCCGTGAACATGAATTCTGTAAAGAATTCGAAACGTCGGCTAGTAATAAATTAAAAATATAGTTTCTAGATCTTTAGTTTCAAATGCAATTACTTAGTGAAACCAATACAACGCGATAAAATCCGTAAACTGTAGTTTAATTTCAATAGTGTCAGTTTACTTAGAAGTACTGACGAACTCTAACGACTATCAAAGATCTTTATGATTACCGGGACCGACGACTTAACGTGCTCTCTGAGGCACGGGACAAGCGATAATTAACAATTTAATACGCACATAACTCCGAAAAGTCATCGGTGCGCGCTGTGGATTCTAACCCGATAACCTCTACATTTAGTACATCTGTACTAAAACTGCCACCCAGAACAGAAACCCTTAAAATAACCTCTTTACACTAGTCTAAAACACACCAGCACTTAGCACCAACTTTTTTCCGATTAGGAAACTTCTACCGAAGGGGCGAGAGTTGTGTACAGAATTAGCCGTGCACGGACCGAGCTGTCCAAAGTTTGGCGTCGGGTTCAGTCTCTCCAATAACCAACGAATGACTTTACTTATTCCCCGTTGTTTTATAAATTTGCCTTCACGGCTCGAGTGTGATATTATAAATTATAAATTATTTCTGTTTCGTAAAAAGGTTATTTGTATTTTGTTTAATTTCAAGTGTTAAAATTATTTTGAGTCCTTATTTTTTCAGCTAGTAAACTCACAGTTCAAACATTTAAATAACTTTCTTTAAAGCTGCTAGTTTTTGTGAATGATAAATAAAAAAAATGTTTTACATTGATAAGTATTTACATACATACATACATACATAAACTCACGCCTTTTTCCCGTCAGGGTAGGCAGAGACAACGGAACGCCACTTGCTTCATCCTTACAGACCTCACGCGCTTCATCTACACTCATTACTCTTTTCATACATGTTCGCCGGTTTCGGGTACTTCGGACCTTGCCGTTTTTTAGGGCGTCCCCAATTTGGTCGAGGAATGTCCGACGAGGCCTGCCGCGACCGACTTGCCCACACACATTTGCCTTATAGATCCGATTCGTCATTCTTTCTTCACTCATTCGCTCCACGTGTCCAAACCACTTCAGCATTCCTTTTTCAATCCTAGTCATGACATCTTCTTTCAGACCGCTATTCTCTCGTATAGTTACATTCGGAATTCTATCAATCAGTCTCACACCACACATACTACGCAGTGATCGCATCTCAACTGCGTTAATTCTACTTTCATGCTTCTTCTGCCATACCCAACTCTCACTTTCATACATCAACGTGGGGACAAGCACTCTATTATGAACCGCCAATCGCGCCTCTTTTGATACAGTCTGGCCGCTTATAAAGGCATACAGTGCTCCATTTACACGATTGCCCGCAGTCACTCTGCTTTCAATATCTTCATGACATTTTCCGTCTCTTGTAAAGACGCTACCCAAATATACAAATTCTCTTACTTGGTCTACTTTTTCATCTTCAATCACAATATAACACTCAGTCAAACTTTCATCTTTTTCAAACACAATCACTTTCGTCTTTATTGCGTTCATTTTCATACCTTTAGCTTTAAAGCTCTCATTTATGCAGTCAATCATTTCTTGCAACTCATTCGCCGATGATGCAAGAATTACTTGATCACCGGCGTACAACAGGCAGTTAACGCGCAAATCTTCCATATCGATCCCAGATTCATTTTCTCTCATATCATTCATGCAGCTATCCATGAACAAGTTGAACAACCATGGAGAAGCTTGACACCCTTGTCTGACAGCTTTGGAGATCTTAAACCAGTCCGTATAGGCACCATTAATTCGGACGTAGGCTCTAGAACCCCTATACAGGGATTTCAGAGCCCTAATTATAAAGCTGTCCACCCCATACATGGATAACACCTTCCATAAGTCCTTTCTATTCACCCTATCATAAGCCTTTTCCAAGTCTATGAACGAAGTATTAGTACGAAAAAAATATTCGGTCAGATAGCAGAGCTGTCAAAAGTACCACAATGAAACTCATCACTATCACTACATAGTATAAAACAAAGTCTGTCTTCTGTCTGTATGTCCTTATGTATGCTTAAATCTTTAAAACTACGCAACGGATTTTAAGCGGTTTTTTTAATAGATAGAGTAATTTAAGAGGAAGGTTTATATGTATAATTGACGGGGGCGAAGCCACTGGCGACGTCTAGTTTCATCATAAATATAAAAAATATCTGTAGGTTTGGTAACGATCACCTGTCACAAAAATATTAGTATACATAATATTATTTATATTGGGAAAATTGGTGTTAAACAAAGTGCAGTTATATTTTTTTGTTTTGTGATGGAATGAGCTAATGTATCTATCCACCAAATAAAGCAATTTTGTGCGTCACAAAACGTCTTCAAATTTAAGCTGGCGTTTATGTTAAACTGATATTATTTAGCTCCGTAGAGAGTCTAGCTAATTAAGTACTCAAATATTTACATAAACGTCATATAAACAGGCGCTTTAGCTAAGAATAAATTAGTCAAACGGAAATGTTTGAAATGATGAAACGCTAAGTAGAGAAATATCACATTAAGTTTTAATCAGTTACGGGCGAGCAATGTACCCTTTTAACATTACAAGCCATAATGCATCTGAATGTACTTTAAAAGAAAATTCCATTACATTTTAGAGCCGGCAACCCAAATATGAAGCTTTTAATTGGTTAAAAACGTATTCAAAATGTTTATCAGATTATTTGTGTCATATTTAGCATAATAGATGTTTATCCTAAAGTCTGGTTTGTGTCCATTACACGTTCAATTTTTTATTATGCCAGGTTTTTCTCTTTAAGGCCGCGCGCACTTTGGACACGTTTTCGTACGAATTTTACTCGTACGTACACGTACGAACACATACGAACGATCCCGATATTCCAAGCACTATGGGAGCGCGCAGACTGGGTGCGAGTTAGTCGTGCGTATACGTACGTGTAGTTCAGACGTCCGAAAACAATCCGAACTTGTTGGGATTTCAAAACACATTCGTACGTTTTAACATAAGCAATGGATGTAGAAAAGTTAATTAAATCTGATTCACGAACATAAATGTTTGTGGGACCAAAATGATTGTATACGTGATGTTATAATTATTCCATGATACCATGAAATTCACCAAAATCGTGTCTTTTTAAATATATTTCACGCACTAATTCGGTTCTACGATAGCGATGACGCCACCGCAGTCTTCGAGTGATAAGAGAATTGTCGTAAAGATACAGATTATTCATCGCGCTCCTACCAAAGCAGACTTCACAAATCCGATATCACTAGAACACTGCTCCTTTGACTAATAAAAACGTATACAGTGTGCGCACTCAATTCGTACGACCACGATCGTACATATAATGTACGATACGAATTCGTGTCCAAAGTGCGCGAGGCCTTATACTTGTACTGTACTTCTCAAGTACTAGAAACGCGCTACTTACAGCATCTATAGGTTGGCCAAACAAGTGTTGTGCCATCCTCTAAAAGAATACCTATCGATACAGTGAATGTGGTGACGGATATTAAGTTATTCCGTGTGATGACGGATTAAGAATACGGAATGTCACCACTCCGTATCATCCCATGGGTGTCGTAAGAGCCGACAGAGGGAGCATATTACGCAGAGAACAGCGCTGTAAGAGAAGGAAAACTTGATACAAACCAGCGTGGTATAGTAGGCCAATTCCTCGTTTCAAATGAGAGGTCTGTCCAGCAGTGGACTGTTTAAGGCTGATGATGATGACAGTGAATCAGAGCGTCAGTATCCCGAATCCGACTTCCCATGAACTCTTCCTAACTTCTAGGTAAAATGAGAAGATGCAGATATGAGAGAAAATGGCGAGTTAATCATGTGCAGTTGGCAAAGACACGGTTGATGCCTGATTGGCGCTTTTGGCGTATAAAAGCTATAATTAGCGTCCATAATACTGGCTTGTTTGAAGCCCTAACAAGCAGAGGCTTACTTGACTACTTTATAAAATTACCTTAAAGCTCTACCCGACCCAGTAACCAAACTCAATACTCGAAATTATTGTACACCTAAGAAAATTGAAGGTACAAAACAGTCCAACATTAACATTTAACAGAAGGATAAACGACATTAATACCAAAGTAATGCCTTGTGTTTAATATGCTATTAAAGCGAAAAGAACAATGGCAGGATTATACCTGTGAAGTGTTAGAAGCGTCTATAAACGTAAGTTATGAAAAACTTATTAATATAATTATTTCGTATTTTGTACGTTTTTAGTTTCAACTATAAAAGCGTACGTTAAATTATCTAAATTGATAAACTATTTATGGAATACATTCATTTCCGGTGCTTGTTTAATGTCATTTTCAGAGTTACCATTTACAAAACAATCGTATTTGTTTAATAGAAAAATGGTAAGTAATTTTTTTAACCTACATCTAGAAACAATTTACGATAATGTTAAAAAAATATTTTATTTATATTATATTAAAAGAAGATTTTATTTATGATATAAATAAATATATATTTTTCACTTGATCTGAGATATCATTTAATTAGAGGTATCAGTAGGCAATTGAAAGATAATTAATGATAACACTAAGTGAAAATGTCTACATTTTCAGTATCCTTACTCCTTGCCCTTGTCTATGATCCCTATAGACCATGCCACGAGAACATAGACTTTTTGAAACAAAGAATTTCTACTAAGTAACTTAGCGACAGATCTGTCAAAAACAAATAATGTCAAATCCAATGAGCGCAACGGTACACAAATATGTGTCATTGCAAAGTAATATGTCAATTGATCGGGTTTTTATCGATATATGCGCTGCCAACAGTGTTTTGTGGTACTGGAATATGTCAGACGCCTGGAATGTCAACATTTTGCGTTAATCCATTTTTCTTTTTTTCATTCTTAGGCATTTATGAGAGGATAAAACATATTTTTTGGATGTTAAGAATATTTTTGCTGTCGCAATGCTCGTCCTACGGTCGGCATCTCGGAAAAGTGGGTGCAGAATTGCAGATGGCAAACTATTATATAACGATTTTGTTTTAGTTCATTGTGACGTTTTCATTCATACACAATGTAAAATCTCTGTGCCTAGACATTTTAATGTAATGTAATAGCTAGTGGTCTGTAATATTATTCACTAGTGGTATGTTTTTTATATTTTACGATAGCTTAGCTATTGACTATACGATCGAGTACCATGTTTATACTCTATTATTAACATACATGGCTCTCTTTTGTTGTCTTGCATTTACAGAATTATTTACGTGTGAAAACTAAAAAAAATCGGCAAATTCATGAAAATACTGACGGGAAATTCGAATACTCAAATACAAAATAAAATATGTTTATTTTTTAAAATTAGAAAAAAAATTGTCACGACAAGAAGTCATAGATAATAAAATATAAATTCGAATACTTAGTAGCATAATTGAGCATTGAAACAAAAAAACTACTGTTCAAAAAGCATTAAAGTTCACTAAGGCATAAAATCTCAAAAACAACTGTTATAGAAACAAAGGTTGTTAAACCCTGAATGTGCGTTTGCAAAAAGTCTATCTTCTCGTGGCACCAACTATAGTCTGTGTCATTGTCAACGTTCTTTTCTTTCCCAAAAAGCTTGTTTGGTAGTGTTCTCGTTGTTTTCGCTGTTTTTTTGTTGAATCATCTTTATTTTTGATTCTTGCTTACTTGGACTTGATTCGCTGCCCCATACGACGACTTGTGCTTTCTTACGGACTATCTGCGCTCAAAACATCTGGACCTATAACTTTTTCTACACGGACTTCGATTGTGCCTTAAGATTTTGTTATGATGCGAAGTAGCAGGCCTACACGCTTATTGTGCGTGAATGTAACATTTGCGTCAATACTCTCCGGCGATATCGCATCTTAGATCAGAACACAAGAGTTTGTACTTTGCTCTGCAACTGGGTTTATCCACAAATCGTAAGTTTTTAAACATTATTATACTTACTTACCAATTTAGCATTAGTAAGTTTCAGCGAATTTTCAAAGCAATTTAGAATATTACAAAATTCGGTAACATTAGTCTACCTAGATGTAGTGTGATGCGTTTTCTTTGCCTGTAGTAATAATTGCTTTTCTTAATTTTTAGATTACTGATGTTTATGTTTATGAAGCATGTTGGGAACTCGCTATGGATTGAGTAAATCAGAGTTTGCAGCAAGATGCTAATGAAGGTGAACAAGCTGGACCGTGTCCACGAGGCCATAGAAATGTGTGCCTTCTGTGTGTATGTTCATTTGTACGAAGGCAAAAAGACAAAATATTGAAAGATAGCCCGACCGACCTACATCAGAATATGATAAATATTATCCAAATGAAAAATGAACCACGTGAGGTCCATTCATCTTTAATTAGTATTTATTAAATAATAAATCCTTTTGCAGTGTTTTATTACTAAAGAGTTTTATAAGTCTATTGGTGTCTCTTTTAAAGCAATCTAATACAAATTGTCTGTTTTTTATCAATTATGGAGTAAGTATTTGATTACCTACAAAAACATTCCTTTATTTCATTTGCAGCTGTCACCTTCAGATAAGGTTTGTCATGCCTGTTGGTGGCGCACTAAGAGAGATCCCATATCCTTATCCTTACTAATATTATAAATGCGATGTTTATTTGTTTGTCTGTTTGTTACGCATGAAAAAACTACTGAACCGATTAAAATGAAACTAGGCACACAGATAGACCATAACCTGGAATGGATATAGTATACTTTTTATCCTGGTATTGAGTTCCTGTGGGATAATTTTCGACTTCCACGCGGGCAAAAGCTAGTTCCTAATAAAAGCAAGTGACTTGTACCTATTTATTAAAGAGATCAAACATCATGCCATGACGTCTAATCTTAAGAGCCCTGCCTCACTTGTACGCCATGGCGACGTCGCCGGCTGCGTATCCAAACAGTTTATATTGAAATGTACCTATGGCTGCCAAACCGTGGCCAAGTGAGTTAGGTACCATACATTTCAATACAAATTGTACGGTAGCCGGCGACGTCGCCATGGCCTCATAATGAGGTGGGGCTCTAATACTCAATAAACTTGTAAAAGATAAAGGATTACATAAATCCTACATAGTCTACTATTTCGTGATGGAACTTTGATTTTTTATATTAGGTACTTATTAAGTCTAGACACTGATCTTGAATCAGTTTAGGTATATCCTATCAATGTTTTTTGCACATCACCACCCCTTATCTAAATGTATTTAATGCATTTGTGTAGTTACAAAGTTGTTTTCTATTAACATAACCTTAAAATATAAACAATGTTCATATCTTTTTTTACAGCCTCCTAAAATAAAAACTCTTGATGATTATGTTTAAGTAATAGAACCCCTTTGTTTTTAACATTTTTTCATACATAGACGCTTCGAATCGATTTCAAATAAAGTTTTGTATGGGAACTTGCCATTGTTCTTTGTCACAGAATTTTAATTTTAAAATACATCATTCCTTTTACAAGATAAAGAGGGTACCTGTCTTAAGACGTCTAGGGTCGCTTTTATTCAGTAATTCGACTGGCAACACTCTAAATGTGGGATTAAATTGCTCGGGTCTTGGGGCAGGAAAAATGTATGAGAACTAAGACAAGTAATTAATGGCAGGGGATAATTCCCGACCTCTTGGTTGCGTACTTATTTCTTGATGGGGTGCTTCGTAGGAAAAATTGTAAACAGCTTCATCTGCTAATGACTGAGTAAATTAGTTATGCTTTTACTTTAGTTTGTTTGTTTATGTGTTGGGTATTTGTCGAAGACTCGACTTTTAGAAGAATGAATTATGTTTTAGATTGTATTGTTGGTTTAGATTTTTCCTTTTCCGTTTGTAATAGTATGATATATTATAAAATATGAAATGTAATATTCAGTTCTAAAAGAATTTGCTTCTATATAAAGTTGACCTCACAAAAAGTGCTATGTTATGCACACTATGTACATAGGATACAGTTGCCTAATACGAGGTATTATTAGCTTTAAAAATTACTTTCATCTTCACATACAATAAAAAGTGTATATTATTGGAGGGGAGCTTACAACCCGCTGAGCAGCATTGTGGCTAGTTGAATACAAATGGTAGTCACCGTCTCGTCTTCGACTTGCGTTTAACGGTTATTTGGCGTGGAATTTCACGAACACCTGTATGGCTGTTAACTCTAGTTTGCTTAATCAAACGGTCAGAAAAATCCGCATGAGGTATTTGGGCGGGGAGAAAAGTACCATTTTGAAGGGTGTTATGACAAGGAATCACGTCCGCAGAGCTCCGCTGTTACGAGATTCCTTGATGACGAATTTAGGACACTCAACAGACCAAGGTAAGCATTGTTTGCGGATTTGATTAGTGCTGTTGTATGAAACCTCGCACATGTAATAACCTAACATCCTCCTGCTACTCCTGCTCGCTTTTGTTGACAACATTTCTGATTATGCAATAGATTTACACATTAGTAACTATAAAAATAAATAATGTTTTAGTAACCTGTTTAATTTATTTGGGTTAGTATTTTTGTATAGCGAGGAAAGTTTTCCTTCACGTTCTATAATCTTATTGCAATGCATTCTGAGAATGGAGTTCCTCCCCCTGTTACATGAATACATCAAAATTTTCCTATCTTCACTAATCAGATCAAATTTCAATCAACTATTGTCGAAAAGCTCTACCATCTATAAACATAACGAGAAACTTTAAACGAATATTGCAGCGTTACTATATTAGAGGTTTCCGTTACACACCGAATACACAAGTAATCTTTTAAATCGACCGAACAGACCTTGGTGGTTACGAAAGCAATACAATAAACCGCAATTTATTCACATGAAGCACCTTCCTTACCGATGCAAACTGTTATTGGTCCTCACCAATAACAGTTTGCATCGGCTTCAGGCCTCCCTGAAGCCAAATCTCACGGTACACAATCAAGGCTACGCCAAATAAAGTACAAGGTTGTCTGTTTTTTTTTCTGTGTGGGTAGTTGTAGCCATGGACTCTTAGGGAGAGCGAAAAGAAAAAGATCGACGCCTTGGAAATGTGGTGCTGGAGGAAGATGCTGAAAATATCGTGGACAGAATTTCGGACCAACAAATCCATACTGGAAGAACTGAACATCCGACAGCGTCTATCCTCCATTGTCAAAGGCCGCATCCTAACTTTCTTCGGCCACATATCGCGGCGTAGCGACGATTCTATCGAGCGTCTTGTGGTGCAGGGCGGGGTTGAAGGTAAAAGAGCGCGCGGCAGATCCCCCACAAGATGGACTGACCAAATCAAGGCAGCAGTGTACGCACCCCTGCATGTGCACAAGAAAGGCTGCCATGAGGGACGAGTGGAGACGGATTGTCAAGCTTGCCACCAGACCGGACATGACGACCACGACGACTCTGTCAAGAGTCTAACGACTAAGAAGAAGAAAGTTGTAGCCATAGCAGTAAAAATTTTAGTCCTCGCTTTTTAATTAATTATAATTTAATTCATATATATAAACAGTTATTTTATGATTTCATTTAGTCTATTACATTACGCTACCTGCCAGTGAGTGTTATCTCCTTTCTAAATTCACGGTACACACATAACACAAATATAAAATATTATGGAGTCATTGCAGAGCACAATTCAAAACTTGAATAGCATGTTGAATCAAAAGATGTCTCAGTTTGAGGACAAGCTGCAAAACACAACCCATCCTCCTTCAAGCATGGCTGGTCTGGCATCAGATTTTACATTGTTCCGGGCGTTTGTCACTGAAGCATTAAAGGGTCTGCAGCAGCAAGTCCAGTTACTAATGCACCGTGTGGACAACTTAGAAATGCAGGGTCGCCGTAAGATTCTTCTGTTCCATGGTGTTAAGGAAGATAAGAAGGACGACCTTGTGCAGACCGTTGTTGATGTTTTAAAAACACACCTGAAGCTTGACGATATCACTCCAAATAGCATTAAGCGCTGTCATCGTATGGGTAGACTCGCAGCTCCCAACAGACACCGTCCAATATTGGTAAAATCTCAGAGTGTCTTGGTCCGGGATAAAGTTTGGTTTACCAAACCTAAACTGAAGGGCTCAGGTATCACAGCCTCGGAATTCTTGACGAAGGCCCGACATGACATATTTGTAGCTGCACGGCCGAAGTTTGGAGTGTCCAAGTGCTGGACTAAGGAAGGGCAGATTTTTGTCCTCGGGGAAAAGGGTGAGCGACATCGCGTCAATTCCCTGATGGATGTTGAAAACCTTTGCCACGTTGTCGCCGTGGATCAGCAGCAACGAGAGCCCCCTGCTTCGAAGAATGAGCCAGCAAAAACAAGGCGAACTGCAGCTACTAAAAAATAGTCCTGCTTTTGTTTTCGTGCTATTATTTCAATCCCGGGTAGGTGGCCAAATATTACTTTTACTTTACTTTTGTGCAAAGACGGTACTTATAAATCTTTTGTATTTATTTCCATTATAAATTCAGATGTATGTTTCGTATGTTACAACGTTTTTTCCAACTATTTTTACGATTTTGTTTACATATACCGACTTGATAAATTTTACTACTCAAGTGTCAAATATGACAGTGACAGCCATTATAATGTTTAGTTCAGAAACAATATTAATTGGGGCCATTCTTACACGCCATAGTAATAAAAAGAAACTTTTCTAACGTCTCGCTGATAATAATATGTTTATGTATAGTGTTTAAGTTTATTTCAACTTTTGTACCTGGGATTGTACTGTACTGTATTTTATTAGTTATAATGTTGTTTATTGCTTTTATTTTGTTTTGTATAAAAATATTGGTTATATTGGAGTACCTACTTAACATTAATTTAACTGGCAGGTGCACTCTGTCGAATAGTGTTGTTATTTTGTGCATTGCGCTTATTATTTAGATATATATTTTTTTATTTTATTTATATATTTTATTATTGTATTTTATTTATATTATATATTTTATTTTATAATATAAACTTTATATGTCGTCTATGGATTTAGATAGTGATAATGATGACTTTTTTTCAGTGAGTACCGACAATGACAGTTACGTTAGTATCCCTTCTCTGGCAGATAATCTGCAATCTTTATTTTCAGATGTTCCCAGGAACTTGAACGTTGTCCATATCAATGCACAGAGTATTCCGGCCCATTTCCCAGATATGCTGGCAACCTTTGACTGTAAGAACATCCATGCTATTCTTGTATCCGAATCATGGCTTAAGCCATGCTTTTCTTCTGCCTCTTATTCTTTACCTGGCTTCGAACTGATTAGGAATGACCGAATTGGTAGTGGTGGCGGTGGTGTTGCCATTTATCTCCGCTCTTACATTGACTATTCAGTGGTTAGTACGTCTTCACAGCCGCCTCCACCCAATGCTGGTGAGCATCTCTTCCTTGAGGTTAAGCTGCACCACACCAAAATCCTTCTTGGTGTTTATTACTGTCCTTCTTTGCGTATAGATTTCTTTTCCTCCTTTGAAACTCTTTTGCTTAATCTATCCCCTTCTTACAGTCAAACTATTACCATGGGTGACTTTAACACTTGTCTTCTTAAGAACGACTCTCGTTCCTTATCTCTACATTCCATTTCAATTTCAAGTAATCTTCATATTCTTCCCCTGAATGCCACCCATCATTTTCCTAATTCTACTCCCTCTCTTCTAGACCTCATCTTCGTCTCATCGCTTGGTCATGTTGCTAAGCACGGCCAACTTGATGCAGATGAATTTTCTTATCATGATCTTATTTTTCTCTCTTTCAACGTCCGTCCTCCCAAGGGTAAGTCTAGAATTCTCTTGCTTCGCAATTTTAGTAGTATGGATAGTGATCTTTTACGTGATGATGCCAAAACCATCAAATGGCAACCGCTGCTTGACGCAGAATCTATGGATTCCAAAATTCAATTGTTCGAGAGGAATCTTATTAACTTGTATGACGTTCATGCACCTTTCCGAGCCATAAAAGTAAAACATGCACCTTCACCTTGGCTTACTAAAGATATAAGTTTACTTATACAGAAAAAATTAGCTGCCAAATCAAAGTACAAGTCAAAGCCCACTGAGGTTAATAAAGAAAAGTATATCAAGGTTAGAAACCATTGCAATAGGGTGTGTAGGTATGCACAACGCCGGCATATCCATAATTCTGTTCAAAACGGAGATCCAGCTAAAGTCTGGAAATTCCTGAGATCATTGGGGGTTGGAAAGCAAAGTCAGAATACAAAATCCCTCAATATTGATATCAATTTGCTTAACCAGCACTTCTCTGCTTCGTCCAATTTTGATAGGACAACAAAAATTAATACATTAAATCACCTTTCGTCGCTTTCAACCCCTGATCACCCGCCTTTTGTCTTTAGTCAGTTTACTGCATGTGATGTTAAGAAGAGCATTTTATCCATAACATCCAACGCAGTGGGCAGCGATGGTATCACCCGTAATATGTTGCTCCCCAACCTTGATGAAATCCTTCCTATTATTTCCCACCTACTTAATTACTCAATTTCAAGTGGCATTTTTCCAACATCTTGGAAAGAGGCCCACGTAGTTCCTCTACCTAAGAAATCTAATCCTGAATCCTTCAATGAATATCGTCCTACATCTATTTTACCCTTTCTTTCCAAAGTCCTTGAACGTCTTGTCTATAACCAGCTTAACTCTTTCCTTTCTCGAAATGACATCCTCAATCCTTTTCAATCAGTTTTCCGTACAGGTCATAGTACCACTACTGCGCTTATCAACATAACGGATGATATCAGGTCGGGTATGGAGAATGGCAAGCTCACAATTCTCTGTTTGCTTGACTTTAGCAATGCGTTCAATACTGTCGACTTCGATGTTCTTCTCGCCATTTTAAGCTCTCTTAACATATCTCCATCAGTAATCGACTGGTTTCATAGTTACCTGTTTGACCGCCGGATGCGTGTCCATCTGGATGAAACTTATTCTTCCTGGTGCGATAATTCTGCTGGTGTTCCACAGGGCGGCGTCTTATCTCCTCTACTCTTCTCAATTTTTATTAATTCTATATCCAATCATATTTCTTGTTCCTACCACCTTTATGCTGATGATTTGCAAATTTACACTCAAGCAAAATATGAAAATTTGTCGTCAGCTATCTCCACGATTAATAGTGATCTGGCTAAAATATCAGATTGGACCAATAGGTACGGACTTACGATAAATCCAAAGAAAACCCAGATAACAATTATCGGCAGTTCTAGAATGATGTCAAAGGTTCCTTGGTCTTTGCTTCCCCAGATATCTTTTGTTGGCGTTTCAATTCCTGTGAGTAAAGAAGTGAGGAATCTGGGGATTACCTTTGACAAAACGTTATCCTGGTCTGTGCAGCTACAAAATATCAGTCGACGTCTTTTTGCTGCCGCTGCGTCACTGAGAAGATTACGTAATTGTCTTCCCATACCTACTAAAATTGCACTTGTGCAATCTATTCTTCTTCCCATTCTTGACTATGCCGATGCCAGCTATCTAGATCTCAATGAGGACCAGCTAGATAAACTTGAGCGCCTCCAAAACTTCTGCATAAGGTTTATATATGGCTTACGTAAATATGACCACATTTCTGAATTTCGTAACAAGCTCAAATGGCTGCCTTTCCGCCTTCGACGGAATACTCACATCCTTTGCCTTCTTTATAATATATTATTCAATCCATCATTTCCCTTTTATCTTAAACGACGGTTCGAATATCTTCATGACACACATTCAAGGTGCTTGAGATCATCAGAAAATCTTAAATTGAAAGTCCCGACGCATTCTACAGTTTTCTTTTAAAAGTCCTTCACAGTTCAAGCTGTACGATTGTGGAATGCGTTGCCTGAAACTATCAGACGGGCTCAATCTCTTCCAACATATAAAAATCTAGTCAGGAATCATTATTTGTCACAATTATCATGACTGTATATATATTATATGTATATTATATAGGTATATATTATAGTTTATTTACATTTTTTTTGTTTTTAAAAAGACAACTCCCGCATTAGGACTAAATCCTGTGTCGCGGGGGACTTTACAAACATACAACTAACGAGGACAATTAACACCCAGACTCGAAACAACAATTTATGGATTGCACAAAGTGTTGTCTCGTGTGGGAATCGAACCCACAACACTCGGCGCAGTGACAATCGGCGAGGTGGCCGCTTAAACCAATACGCCAACCGTGCAGTCGTACGTACGTCGTAGTACATATTTAAGTATATAAATATTATGTAAAATGTATAGTTTATTTATTTATTGTTTAAAAGTATTGGTTTATCATAAATAATTATTTTGTATTGTATATAAAATATTATACGTATTATATGTTTTATACTCATATAATTATATAATTGTATTAATGTAATATGTCCGATTCTTTTTATCCACCCATTAAGACACTGTTCCACTAGGTACACCGTTACCCACACAATTATACTTTTATAAAATACCTTTTCCAAACTAGGTTGTCTGGAAGAGATCGCATTTTGCGATAAGACCACCCTATTGTGCAACTAGTTTTAAGTTAATTTTACCATTGTAATTTTGTTTGTATGCTGGTGTACACTAAAGTGTTAATCTATCTAATCTAGGTTGTCATAAAACCGAAGCTAGTGATACGAGCGGCCGATCTTAGCTGATGTTTGCGTACTGGCCGCTCCATTGGGCACTTTGCCAGCCTTACTATATGACACCATACTTCGGAAATGAACGTGGGTAAAGTTGACCAATTTTGTGTATTAGATTACGCTACTACAGGCACAATCGGAAGTGGACAGATTTACTAAGACTGTAATAATATTATTGCAGTTCGTAAAAATTTTCAAACTTAATAGAATATTGTTTGGAGTTGCGTGCCGGATAATTTAGTTGAGTGAATTATTAAATTAGGTGTAAGGACGATAGTGCTAATGTCCAAAAGTCTTTGTAATATTTCGGTGAAACATAAAATAAGTTATTGGTATTACTAGGTATTGGTATTATAATGTTTCAGTAAAACTGTCCATTGCAAGTTTAGCCGTCTTTATTATAAATTGCAAAAATAACGTAACAGGATTTAGGATGTATTTCCCGAGTTAGCAATTCCTATGTAACGATAACGAGGTATATAAAAAGCATTCAATCAGTGGAGACAGGAGATTAAATTGCTCTCATTTATGTTGTTATTAAAGAAGCGGCGAAATGAAACGTACATTGATCCACTTGGATTGGAATGGCCTTGGCTTAAAAGGTCAAACTCAAACTCAAATATGTTTACTTCCATATAAATGTTTAAATTTTTTGAACACGTCAGAAAGTCATACAAATATAAAAAATAAAAAAGTAACTTTAATTGCATATTAACATAGTTGAGCATTGAAAAATATGCCTGTTCAGAAAGTAGAGCCTCGTGAGAAGAATCAGGCAAGAAACTCCGGCCATTTAGGTAACCTACGAACATTTCAGATTAATAACTCGGACTGTAACAATCTTACAAGTTTCAGGTGAAACTAAATATAGCACAGGTACGACCGAAACAAGTTACAAGTTTATACCTGATTTTATGGATCCTATCCGTGTATTCCTTTGATGTAACCAGCCTTGTCTGTCGTACGAAATTACTGGAATTCATTTTCGTTTTATGATAGTTGGCATTATGTTTTACTAAGTTCTGAAATTGGCGTCACTCTCGTGGTTTGTCAATAAAAAATATCTCAGTCATTTAATAAACCAGATAATATACAGTCTGGCAATTTTTTAGATTTTATTGAAAAATAAAAATATCTAGCATACAAGCTTTTGCATTCCTAACAATGGAAACATATGTATATATGTATAACTGTGAATATTAAATACAACACTTCGAAATTGGCTAGACCGGCAAGCGAACCTGCATCATAGTTTTCACTGTTAAAGCCACAAATCATTTCCTGGATATTAGCACAAAGGTTCCCACACATACTGATCCGACTTGTATCCGATATTTTGAATATAATTAATCATAAGAAAAAAAAAGTACGTAAATATGGTACTTACTAACATAGTATGTAATGCCAAAAACTTAGTAAACATTTTGAAACCAAAAACTCGCTTGAATTTCTTCAAGATTCTTTCCATTTTATACAAAAAGAACTTTTCTAAACAGCGCTTAAAGGCTGCTTCATATAAAATATGCATCCCGTAATCACTTTCGCTTGTAATAAAACTCTAACTAAGATAATACTTGGAACATTAACGGTGTAAACACACCCGATAATTTATCTATACGACACTGTAATTCTAAACGCAGATATGAACTGAGATTTTCTGAGACCCTATTAAGGCTTTGCAGGTACGGTTTAAGTTATTGTAATTACTTTGTCTAAAGTTCTCTGAGATATTCTTAGTTGATAATAATAAAGGTAACCCCTCAGATAGTTTCGTCAGTCATAAACGCTGGTTGATAGTTTCTATTGTATATGAACGTGATTGTATATTGCCTGATTTTAGAAGTGAAGGTATTTAATAACTATTTGCTGCGATCTTAACAGATCCCCTTTATGTTATTCTAATATTGAATCAAAATGACTGCTGTCTTTAACGGCTCTCTGAGAAACGAGGCGAGCAATAATTAAAAATTCAAAACATAGGACAATATCTAAATAAAATACGGTGGTTTATAAGACGACGCTAGAGCTCATCCTGAGCCGCTCAGATACTTTTTATCGAAATATATAAACACAACTGCAGGGCTACAAACATTTTTACTGATGTTCATTTGAAACTACCTTTTTGCAATCGGTTAAAAAAGAAGTGGTATTATCCTAATCAAAAGAGAAATAAATAAGTTGGTAGTAGTAGATTCTTGCTGGAACCATCCAAGCTTTACTACTCCTAACTTATTAGTCGCATAAAATCAGTATAGTACTTCATGATTAAGTCAGACATCCAACTGAGTTTGTTGTTCATCTTACCGAGACATGAAACGTGATCCTAATTACGAATTCGTTATCACACGAAGAAATCTGCCAGACAACCAAATAAAATGCTTCTTCAAATTGTTTGACAACAAATAATTATTTCGTCGAAGTAATAAGAAAATGAAATTGGATTTTACGTCTACTTGTAATGGAATCTTCTATAATGAACAAGATGGAGATAGATACTTATTTATTTTTACGTAATGATAATTTAACGTATCTACTTTTTAAGTTAAAGCTTATTTATACTGGCAGCGTATGTGTAGGCAAGTGGCAAATTCTGCATTCTCTATAAATATCTTTAAGTACAATTCTTCTATACGTGTTTCTAACCTAACTCCTCCCAAATGGCTGGGCCAATTTAGATAAAAAAATGTGAGAATTTTAATGGGTTCATGGATGGTTCAAAAATAGATGCGATTGGTGCTGCAGCCGGTGTCACAAATCACCAAAGTTTGAGTTGCAGTTGAGTTGAGTTTTGTATAGACAAGACGACGTCTGGTGAGTTCCCTAGAATTGACTTTAATACTTATATACTTAGTAGAAGATATTCGCAGCTACGCCAACACATTTTTCACGGTACAGTGGTAAATCTTTTCTAAATGCACCCCTGCAGTCCCTAAATATATGTATTTACTGTTACTTATCTCAAATTTCAGTTGCCTGCGCCCTATAGTTTTGGCTGCGCGTTGGCTGTCACTCAGTCAGTAACGCAAGACCTTCATATGTACAGTAAAAATAATAATATATTGAAATTTTAGTTTTGAATATGATTCGCCAAAAATCATGCCTAATGCGTGAGTATGAAAACATTTTTCAAGGGATAATCGTAAGAATGGAAGGATGCCTAAAAGTGTAAGGGTTCCTGAAAGCGCTAAGAAAAATTATCATACTTTTATCCCAAACGTTTAAGGTACGTTTTTACTAGCTAACGTATGCGGAGTGCTTTATATTATTATAACCTCTTTTAGGAGTTTCAAGAACTAATGAGGTTTTTCTGAATTTAGCAGTTGTTACATACTTTTATTTTAAACTAGCTGACCCAGCAAACTTTGCTATTATTTATTTTAATATTTTGATATATAAACATATCTTCGCCTGACAATAACGAACACATAAAAGAAAATTTATCCAATTTGGTGAGTGACCAGTCACAAAAACTAAGGATACGTAAGGATCGGAGTTAATACCATCAGTAGCATGACTTGGCTTGCCGACCGGCAAAGTTAGGTTGGCAAAGTTGAGCAACGCTTGCATAGGTCTCCACTTGGCTGCGTGACTGCTTTTTTATCGACATGAGCGGCACTTAGGTACATTAGAGCTATACCGTGCTTTAGGGGGCACGTAAATATGTCAGTTCTGTTTTTGTCTCTTGACAGGAATTTTCAAAATCTCGTTAGGCTACGTTGGAGGTCCTTGGGCAGTTTGAAAATTCTGATACGCACACTTACACGAAATAAAGAATACCTATAAATAACCTGACGCTGGTCTAAACAATAGACTATAATACAGGTTACTCTCTCTTTTTTTACGGTAAATGAGCAGGCGTATCGCCTGATGGTAAACAATTCGCTGCCCATGGACACAAGCAACACCACAGGAGTCACAAGTGCGTTGGCACCCCTTGGGGTGAGGAAAAGGAATAGGATGAGGAATGGTATGAGGGAGAAGGAATAGGGGATAGGCTCTCCGGCACTCTCACTCATCGAACGAAACGCAACAGTTTAAGTAGTGTTACTTTACGTCGATTTTTTGTGAGATGGTAGTATCTTCCCGGTCGAGCCGGCCAATTCATGCTGAAATCAGCAAGGCTATACTACTTGAAAACTACTACGACCACACACATGTGGGGCGAGGCCATCGAAAGATACGGCGAAGCAATTGCTGTTTCGCTCGATATCTCAAAGGCCTTTGACAGGGTCTGGCATGATAGTCTCATAAGAAAGCTTCCGTCTTTTGGCCTACCCACTGGTCTCTGCACTTGGATATCAGATTTCCTGAGGGACCGATCTATTCGGGTAGTCGTTGATGGCTGCTCGTCGGATCAATTGGCAATTAATGCCGGAGTCCCTCAGGGATCAGTTCTCTCCGCAACCCTATTTTTGCTGCATATCAACGATCTGTTGAAACCCGGTACCTTTGGGTATGCAGATTACAGCACAATGGTAGAGAGATATATGTCCAATCCTTGAGCCAGTGGAGCGCAAATACAATCACGCAGGGAAGAAATGATCGAGCGGATGAACTTGTCTTTAAAGGTGGTCTCCGATTGGGGTGATGCAAAACGGAGCCAATTTGATCTGGTTCCAACATTCCAAGACTTGTCCGTGCCGATAACTGACGACCTTGAGCTTCTTGGTGTCTCGTTGACCTCAACCCTAAATTTTGGCCCCTATATAGAGGCCAAAGCTCAACCAGCTGGCAAAAACCTGGGAATCCTTAACAGGGTGAGGCAGTACTTCACGCCGGAACAATTGCTCAATCTATATAAAGCACAACTCCGGTCCTGCATGGAGTACTGTTCGCACCTCTGGGATGGTTCTGCCAAGTATCATTTATATGCATTAGAGACAATTGAGAGAAAAGCCAGAAGAATCATCGGCCATGACCAATTGGTTGACGCAGGAGTCCAAAGCCTGGAGCATCGCCGTAGTGTCGCCAGTCTATCGGTATTCTATTGGATACATTTTGGAGAGTGCGCAGAGGAACTACAGAATCTGATTCCTCCTTCCCCTTTTTCCAACGGACAACCAGACTAACGAGTCAGCGTCACCGTTACATGGTGGATATCCCGCTTATACGCACGAAGCGCTTTGCTTCTTCCTTTCTTAAGCGTACCGCCAAGGTGTGGAACTCTTTATCCGAGTCTGTGTTTCCTGATGAGTACAACCTGGGTGTTTTCAAGTCGCGAGTGAATAGGTACCTTCTAGGTAAGCGTGCTCCATCTTAGAACATATCATCCCTTAACATCAGGTGAGATCATGGTCAAACGCTAGCCTATTAGTAATAAAAATAAAAATAAAATTGTTGAATTCAATGCAAAATTGTCTCAAAAAGCAATTGGAGCGGTTAAATACGTCACGAATAGCCAGTTTATCATACAATCATTAAAATTATACTGATAGTTATAAACAATATAAGTAAATCTGTAACAAACAAATTTCAAAATTAAATGGTAGTCCTTATCTACTTGAGTGTGTTACTTGAAATTCTGATCTGCACCAAATATTGGTATCGTTTATTCGTTCTGATTTAAATATAGGCTATTTTTGAGTATATGAATACAAAACTTCACGGTTAAAAAGCACTTAATGAATCTTAAATAATATACTGTTCAGCGTAGGTTTTTGAATCTATCGAAAGTAGACTTAATTATATAATATGTATTAGATAAAGAGAGTCTATTAGAATCCTTCATTAATTTCACATTATTATTTGATCGATCCACTACAAATCATGCCCTAACTAGAGTAAAGATACACAGTCCAGTCCAAAGTAATCAAATATCATCGTATCCATTTTCTACTAAATACCGGTTATTGTTAGATCTGCTGTGAACTAACTTAACACGCTACACGTGGACTCTGATATCTCGGTTTAAGGTTATCGGTACTGGACCTGATCGTGTGCCAATGTTGTTACATACGACTATGTGCCACGTCTGTTCTGTGAATATTTATTGAAGTAAGCTACGGTTAGTAGGTCATTACACTATTCACTATTAAAAGATTTTTTAACAGGTTTTTAACAGGGACGTACCTATGCTATGACCGATATGAAGTGATAATTCCAACTCATTGGCTCCAGTATCTGTACATAGATTGCAAGGCCAACTTTCAAAGTATTAGCAAAAATAGTTTTATAGTTCACAAGAATAGTAAATAGATATTGATAGCAGTTATAAGCAGCTCAACTTATGACATAGGTACCTAACAAAAAAACAAATCTGTGCAAGTGAATGATGTCACCTGTTATAATATATGTTGGAAATGTCTTTAGTAGTTTCTTATTTGATTGAGATCTCCATATAAATAAACAAATTTATTTTTCGGCTGACATGATGAACACAAATATTGTAAACAACAAATTAAGCAATGCCCATTAATTTGCTTATAAAAAGTAAGAGGCATTAGTAAAAAGTATACACGTGTCACGCCAGCTATTTCAGATATTACCCGGGTAAGAACATTCACATAATTATCCTCATGTAACGTGTACATGTGTATAATATCTTAATATATAAAATCCTTGCGTTACTGACTGACTGACAGACACGCTACAGCCGAAACTATTGGGCGTAGGAAGCTGAAATTTAACATGTATATTCCTTGGGGACCGTAGGGGTGCACTAAGAAGGGACTTCCCGAAATTCCCACGGGATCGGCCAACACGGGTAAATTAAAAAAAAAATGCAGGCGTAGCTGCTGGCGTCCTCTAGTATACCTATAAACACAGAGTATCAGCATCAGCCTTTGCCCTGGTTCATTTCTTTGCGATCGGCGCAGTATTAATTTCATCTCCATACTTCTCTTTCACCCGTCATACATCATTTATCTAAAACTTTTTCTTTCACAGTCCATCCATATTTTCTCATCCTCCCTCTCCCTTTTTGAACTGAAGAATTAGTATTTTGATACACTGTAAATCTCTGGTTCTGTCGGATAATATAAGTTGAACACGGCCCTAGTAACCGCAATCAATGGATCAGAATTTTTCTAAAACTTTATTTATATAATAGTACAAGTAAAACTCATATTTATATAACTTTATATCGCCACTATAAAACGGCAATATTGCCGATATGTCAGAAGGGGCGTCTAAAATAACAAAATACCCTTGACAATCCCCCAGTGGGCGTTTAGCAGAGTTGTGCAATCTCCTGAACAATATCCGGCTTGGAAGTTTAAGGTTCACGAGTACCAAGTTATGCAACTTGGGATGCCTTAGAGTTACAGATGTTAAGAAACAACGTTAGAAAAACAACGTACAATATGTTGTTATGATGTTGATGAGAAGTTTTTCGCTGGGAATTTTGAAGCATAGGCATATTAATCTTAGAGGCAGCAATAGAACAGACTGCCATGCAGAAGGTATAGGGTTTGTATCTACGGCGCGCAGCACTGACATTTTAGAGTAATGTTCGTATTGAAATGGTAGTTATCGCTTGCCTTGAGCCTCGGAGAGCATGCTAAGCCGTCGCTTCCAGCTGTCTTGAAGATTTGTGACAGTCGTTATAGGGTACCTTTAAATAAACTGACGGTAGTCCAAACCATGGAATACAGCCAGCGCTTTGGCTGCGGAGGCCAGACAGGCAGTTGCTCTATGGAAAATCTAATATTCAGTAAAATTTGGTTAAACTATAAAGCGAACCCCGTATTGTAACTAGGATATCGCTAAGAGGATGAGGTTTTGTCTTAATATAAAAGTACCTAGGTAGGCACTTTTATATTAAGATCAATTCATTCATTCAAGTCACCTGACACAGGAATCAAGAGATTGCTGTGTCAGGTAACTTGAAAAAGACAGGTGACATTACACTAACGGGCAAAATGAACATCATGACTAGGAGCAATATTTTTTAAATTATTTAGCAGTAGCAATGTGACTAATCAATCACCATTGTATATGTACAGCGTTCAAATGCATTTGTTTATTTGCGTATATGGGTGACGCATATGGTGACGAATGGATGACGAAAGACTGACCACGGATTTATATAAGGCAAGACTGAATGGGACAGGAGGAAGGGGATGACCTATGCGCCCGTTCTCTGCCCAGATTGAAGTCATCCTAAAAAAGGACAGGTTAGAAGTGTAGTCTCTACTTACCCCTCCAGGAAATAGACGTGACTTAATGTATGTATATCAGGTAGTCGGATGCTGAAGAAGAGACAGGATATCGGGTCTTGTGTCGTACCTATGCGTAGCCTACGCCAAGCAGTGGCCTAGAATAGGCTAATGAGATGAGACGAGACTTTTGGCTCTAGCCAAATTTTTAAAGTTTTATATTTATATACTGCAATCATGTTTTCCGATTTATTATCACTATTGGTTAGTTGTGCTAATGGGTGTTAATCTGTCTATTATTGCATAGAACCTTATAATATTATATATTTATTCTGGGAGTAGCTTTTTTAAGTACATAATTTTGATGCCATAAATCGTTTTTCTTTTTGCCCTATAAATGGTCTACTATACGACTTCTTACATAACTACGTCTCAACAACCCTCACCTTGTAAATCGACAACCCATATTCTAAGACACGTTGAAACTCGTACTGTTCATCAATTTACATCACCATAAAAACGCACTCCACAATGATTACAAGCAATAAAATACTCTTATACCATACACTAAAAGCTCGAAATATGTTCGCACACAAAAATATACCTAGCAGCACTTAAAATGTCGCTAACTTTATACAGGTATCGTTAAGCTTGCTCATTGCCTTAATGCATAGGGTACTAAGCAATTAAGCTTTATGTGTCTTGAAGGCCTGCCTTTCGAAGGCGAAAAAAGGTGGGCCTTGTAGATGGAAGCCAAAGCTTTTAAGGATTAAGTTGTTCCTATAATCATGTGGGTATTGCTCCACGTAAAAGTTCGATAGCTATGTTTTAAGGTACAAAGTAAAATGTTTTATTATTTACAAACATTATTATATAATATGATCCGATTTAAGGTATCTTGACTAGGGTATCACACCCTAGTTGAGATACCAACAGGCTACCATGCGGAGGGCATCACGTTCGAATCCACGGCGCGCACCACTGGCTTTTGAAAGTTGACGTGCGTATTGAATTCTTAATTATCGCTTGCCCCGAGCCTCAGAGAGCATGTAAAGCCTTCGATCCCGGCTATCATGAAGATCTTTGACAGTCGTTATAGGAAGTCAATACCTCTGTAAACCTCTGTAGACTGATACTATTGTTATTAAATATCGCCTACCCCTTTGGGTTGCGGAGGTCAGACAGGCAGTCGCTCTGTGGAAAAGTTAATACTCAGTCGAATCAGGTAAGACTAGTGAGCGGATCCCGGGTTGCAACTAGGATAACATTAAGAGGATACATTGATATTGATTGATAATTGATAACTTATTAATCAGTAAAAACATAGATACAAAATATACTTGTACATAATTAAACTTAAGGCTATAGTTTTTATATTGATTGGGAAGAACACCAATCTCCTGTACTAATAATAAAACTAAATCACAGGAGGTTGGGTCCCTCTTACAAAATGATTTGTAGGTATTTATGTTAAATAAATACGATATACTTACAGTATTCAAAATTAAAGAAATATAATTAAATTAAGATAAAAAATGAAGCTTAGTTTCTAATTATTCACAAATACAATAAAAATGATCTTATGATACATTATTTACGCTTGCTAATCATTTTATAGAAGAAGCATGCGTAACTTATTTAGGAATTGCTAATAGTGTCATTATGTTACTATGATTTTATTTACGTAGCAGTTATTAATAACGTTCATAAAATCTATGTATGCCTTGTATAAAATTAGAAGTACTCTCAATATTATAATGTTAGTAGGTCACTATGCTAATGAAAATAAATTACTAATATTATAAAGAAAGATGACTAAATTAAAAGTAAGTTGATTACTTATGATGAATAAATCACATTTTTGGCTTAAACAAAAATTTGGTATGTAACAGGCTTACTTAAACAGGACTTAAGCATCTCCGTAATAAATGGTATGATGATCATGGTGATATAGCTATAATGCGGCACTCTTAGGCGCTTTCATAGTCTATCGTATTACTATACCTGATTTCGACAGCCTTTCTGGCCGGGCAGTCGACATCGCCCGTTGAATGATTGCTCGGTTTGTTAGGCGTTAGCGTTTTTTATTGCAGTCCTGAATCGTATGTCCTTCTTCGCCGCAATGTCCGCACGTAGAGGTCATATTCCTGCAAGTCTTAGCCGCATGGCCGTACTGCTGACATTTATACCACCTGGTCAAAAGTGTGAAGTCCCTTACCGGACAGGAGGTCGAGTTGATGAATATTCTATTCTCGTGTGATCAGGGTCTCTTTTGCCAGATTTGTGACTCAGTTATATTGCAGACAAAAAGGTATCTTGGGTCATACCTGGTAATTTATCAGCAATGTTCTGCTCAAAAATACATTTGTAGACCTCATTTTCGCGCATTGTTGTCGGGACTCTTACTATAATAATGCGTGGTTTGCACTTGTATGGTTCATCAATCTTTTGATCTGATGCAGCTAGTTGTACAGATTGCTTCAATTTTTCAATGTCTGTTTTCGTTTCTGTGCTAATTATTACTCCTCAATTCCTGGTCTTTCGTACTCGACAAACTTGTAGTTTCATTTCTTCGAGCTTTATGATTTTCTGAACCATACTTTTCGGGTCCTTGCTTGTTTTGGAAGAATCGCCAGGGTAAATAGCTACCGAGCTCAGATTATTTGGTCGAATGTAGTTGTTGGCTCCCTGTTTCACCATATCTGCAAACGAGGTACTAGTTGGAACTTGTTTGGCGTTCGATTCCTGGATGGTCTGCTTGATCTGGGCTAGCTCCGTCAGAGCTGTAAAGGCTTGGTGGTTTTGTAAGGCTTTTAGCTTCAATGACTGGTATTGAATGATCATTCGGGACACACCCTGTGCAATATTGGTATTGATCTTCAACTTTTTTTCAACCTAAACTCGGTGTTCAGCTTCCCTTTAAAGGCAATAGCACAAACATCATTCAGACTCTGCTCAATAGTTTACAACCAGTTCTGTAACTCCGGTGTTGCGATCATTTCTTTTTTCTCTACATGGTCTTGTCTCTGATGTTGAGAGGTCTTCGGTGTTGGGGTCGGTGGTGGAGAGCGGCCTGTTCTATCACTCCTAGTAAAGGGACTATTGATATTGATGTAGTTACTTCTATTCTATTTGTAATTTCATTATGTAAACACACTGATTTACTTGTAATGACAATGCTTCCACATCAAAAACGTAAAAATCTAGGTCAACGTTAGTTAATATTATTTTTATTGAGTGCACGTCTGTACGCAACGGTAACGTAATAATAAATATAACATTTTCCGTAACCTATACTTTTATTTAAGCAGCTATCCGCATTTCAAAAAGGTATAATAGCATTGAAAGATAGAGTATATTGTATCCCTATCTTACGAAACCATAGGTATAATGCCAGAGAAAGAAGTTAGGAAGACATAACCACAGAATAGATAGTGCTAACGTAACATAACATCATAGTCATATTTACTTAACGCTTAGAATTAACGGGTCTACGTCATTCTTATATTTTAGAAGTGTTATATAAATATTAATATGTGTACAAAAAAAAAATACGAAAATTGTAAGTAAGTATAAATAACGTCATATCAAGCTATAGGCATCTCTATCTAATTAGCAATATTAAAAAGTAAGCTTGTAGCTAAACATAAAAACGATTATTATTTTCTGTTCACTATTTTGTCACCGTAAATAAACCTATCCTCTTTATACCTTATCCAGCTGTTAGTACAATCGAATTAGACACGTAAAAAGGATTCCATGAATTTTCTCTTACCGTACTTAAGGTCTTAGAATGGTCTACCTGCTGTGGGATTTCCTAAAAATAACGTCTTAGGTTTATGTAAGTTTTATAAAGTCTTTTGCAAGGTTAGTTAGTTAGTTAGTTAGTTAGTAGTTTTAGACTTGTATAAGGTAAATACATAAAAAAGTTGTTGGTGACTGTTCATTGCGTCAATTGGCATGCCGATCATAATAGGTCCGTAAAGTTAAGCAATGCACGCATAGGTAGCCACTTGGATGGGTGACCGTGTGTGGTATTGAAATCAGACTACTACCGTGTTCAAAGGGCACGTCAAACTGTCGGTCCCGTTCATTGTAGAATCATCTAGTAATTAATTTAAAATTTTTGACGTTTGTAAGCGTCCCTTTGTGACCTAAATGAATAAATGATTTTGACTTTGACATTATCTCAAGATAAAAATCGTTAGGCCATATCGGTAGCCTTTAGGTCAAACATCTTCGATACTAGAGTTGGCCACACACGAAACCAACAAAGTAACTGAAGAATCATTCAAATCAGATCAGTAATTCCTTAGATAAGAGCGTTACACCAACCAAAAAAACAAACTTCTCAGCTTTATTAGTTTAGTATAGATTTGTTCAATAAATAATATCGACGAATGTCTAACTTGATTTTTTAATAGGTACATGTAGGTACAATACATACGTGATCATTGCGCTTGCAATATACTGCTGAAATATCGGCTGCTCAAAACAGTACGTGTCAAAATTGTATCTTGAAAGACTGTCATGTTAATGGCAGCCAAACTTTTTTCTATACACCGATAATATTGTTGTAAATCATGCAAACCAGTTTACTGAATTGATGTCTAGTCTGTCAAAATAATTGTATTGTGACAATAATGATTTATTTAACTGCAGGAATATCTGAAGGCCAATTCTCGTATTTTATATAAAATTGAAACTATATTTTGAACGAAATGAGATTAGATTTTGAATTGACTCAGAATCGGTATTCTGTTAATTTAATATCATTATTGTCTGATTTGACTTCTATAGTTGTTAAAACATTGTTCAATTTACGATCTAGTTACGATAACATTCCAATAGTATTCAAATATTAGTTGATTTAAGAGAATACCATTGTTGACATGAGTATGACACTAACATTAGATCGAAACTGCATTTGAACAAATACTACTACTAAATACTTAACTGTTTAAAAGTTTTCATATTTCAAGTCTGTTGTATCAACTATTTTTTATAATTACCTTGTCTTCTTCTACGATTATGTCCATCATAGTCTGGTTGCCTGGAAGAAATTGCTGTTTGCGATAAGGCCGCCAATTGTGCATCTATTGTTATAATTTGTTTTTTCCTTGTATTTGCATTTTTGTGGTGTACAATAAAGAATTACTTACTTACTTAAATGTATCTTTATTTTATATCGGTACTTACATCGAGTCAAATAAATACCTATAAACGATATCGTCAGTGAAACATATTGGGGCACAATCTGAATTCTTCTACTATTATCAAAATTACCTACCGATTTATTAAATAGATACTGAATTCACGACATTTGAAACTATGTCCTAAGCATCAGTGTAACACTGCACCTTTTGGCATAATTTGATTAGGTACAACTTAATTAAAATTTATTTTAAATTAAAATTCATTGTTAAAAATATTTGTGATACAACGTGAGTTTATATAATAATATATAAAATTACAAAGTTCGCTAGGAACAAAGAGGAAAATAAAAGTATCATCATTTATCTTACCTTGCTCGGTAACTGAATGTTATGCCAGCTACAATTTGTCTCCGGGCACCAACCAGCCCGACTTAAACACGCCCCCTCAATCTTCACGCAGTCCGGGTAATTGCCTTTGAAGGGCTTTGTATCAACGCAGACTTGCTTAATTCGTCCAATGAAGCCGAGTTTGAATACTGCCCATTCTTCACCTTTAATAAAAAATTTGGTTAGTTTAATCACTAAATAGTATAAAACAAAGTCTGTCTTTTGTCTGTCTGTCCCTATGTATGCTTAAATCTTTAAAACGCGGTTAAAAGCGGTTTTTTTTTATTAGATAGAATGATTCAAGAGGAAGGTTTATATGCACCAGTGTGAAGCCGGGGCGGGTTGCTAGTATTTTATAAATCAAGGACGTGTGTATTGTGATTTAGCAATTCTAATCGATAAATAAAGAAAACATCCAGGCACAGAACCTCTATGTATCATACAAAATAAGGTGTAGTACTATACGGTGAGGCGAACACATAAACCACTACGTAACCCGAGGCATGTATAGGAAAACGAATGTCTCGTAAATTCATATTAAATTATATTGAAATGCTAATGCAGCAATAACAGGTAGCAATATAAATATTACTACTGGCTACGGGTTTTGTTAGATTTTACCAAAAAGTTTCTTTTTTATTACCTGTAACATGGTCTGTCTAACCTTCTTGCTGTTTCCCAACCATCAGCCATATATTCACTCTTCGAACGCTTGATTACATTCTTTGGGTGGCCGTAGTGCGCATTTGAGAATCCTAAAAGGAATAAAAAGAAATAATATTAATTATCTTTCTTTTCATTGAAAGCTAAAAATAAACTGTTCTTCAATTTAAACTGGCAGATGTCATGTGCCTGCAGCTATCGATATGGAAGGTCGAGGACACCGCGGTAGTTTAAGTGCATAGGCAGAAATGCCTTAAAGAGTGACACATATTTCCTCCACCAGGCTCCAAATTCAACTTTGAATACTGGAGTGCCACTAACCTAAGAGCTTTTTAAAATATATGTAGGTATATATTTACGAGTATGTTTAAACAATCAGAACAATCAGTATTCTTACCTTGACACGTAGCACCATTCAGCAAAGAAACGAGGTCCTTAATTTGATTTCTTGGAGGCGCTTCGGGACGCGCTTCTCCAAACACCCTCAGGCGAGCCATCCCTCCATCAGGATACATATTCACCCTTATACGAGTCCACGCGTCATCGCTTAACACCTGAAATAAAATATCGTGAGTAAAGTCACATGTTTCCATATAACAATTTTGTTCGCTAATTTTTTATTTCGCCAGTGTGCACTAAAATAGTATTAGTGTGAAAATACGCAAATTTTTTAAACAACAAGGGTTGGTATAATTTCTGCAGTGCTTAAAAATAAAACGACTTTGAAGAGTCAATCTAAGCAAAAGTTCAAAGGTAAAACCAACAAATATGCAACCATTTTCTCGACTACGTAACCGTAAATTAATTTACTGAATTTCAATTTAACAAACAAAGATATCAATATTATTTATCAAAAAGCTACGCAACAGTCAATTAGTGAACTTGATTGGATTTAGTTTTAGTCTTGCATTACAGATACAACCAATTCGTCTTTCTTTAAGAAATTCGATCGAGACGTGGTGTAATTCCGAAAAAGCTGCCATTCGAAAGCAATACAATATTTATAGGGGATTTATATAAATTGGCGTTTGCTCCAAAGGAGTCAATCATCGTCGCTCCGTTTTATATCTCACAGACAAGGATCTAACTCAATTTTGTTCGTATCTGTAAAGTTATTTTAAAAATGAACCCTTTTGTATTTTTGAAGATTACAAAATTAAATTTTGTTTCGATATAATATTGTAAATAAAATGTTGGTGTACGTAGCTGCCAAAATATTCAACGTCTAAAACATAAAAATATTGTTATATGTATTTTCAGTAAATGTATCATTGTTTTAGACATTTTGTTTAGCTTATAGTCTTATTTATTTGTTTTGTTTTTTTGTTTAACATGAAATAAATACCACACTGTCCTTTTCACCTAAGGCTAATATTCGAAAGGGAGTCGGATCTGCATCAGAACCGAACGAACCAACTAAAATTACCCTAGAAGCCCCAGAAACTCATACTAGTAACAGATAATGCATACATACATACATACATAGACTCACGCCTGTTTCCCCGAAGGGGTAGGCAGAGGCATATTAAACGCCCACTTTTCGCCAGTGTTTTGATCCCACGGAATAGGTGGCGAGCCTATTGCCGCTTATCGCGACATTTTGATAACCAGAGCCTCGTCCGTTGATCAGCAGGTGCACCACTTGCAGGTGAGGTTGGCTTGGGACCCTAAGTTCTAGGTGGGAACCCTATGCACAGATAATGATATCATCAAATACTACAATACTGAAGTACGCATATTTCAAGAACAGCTTCGAATACATAATACGCTTTCATCATTTGAATGAAATGACATAAAACATAACGCCTTGTCAAAAATGGTACGTGTACAATAATTAACCGAGTCTGTCAGGAGATATTTTATGAAAAGCCATTCACGATAGCATTATCAACAACTTTTGACAACATAGACGAACAATAGAACACATGCTCATTGTTTATGCAATACGCGAACAGATCAGTCAGGAATACTTCGTCATTATCAAATGTTTTCATCAGGTAGATAATCATTTCACCTCATTAAAACTGTATGAATCTAAAAATGTGTTTGTACACCGTAGGCTATAACAGATTAATATCATTAAAAAATAACTAACAACTCGATATAAATATACTTTGAACGATTTTGACGCCTACGACTATTTTTTGTCTCGACTCGGCAAATTTCCGATCGTACTTATACAAATATCTTCTATTCAATAAAACTTGCTGTGCTTTTGTCACGGGTTAGACGAATTTGAATTCTCAAGGGATACTTAAAATGAGATTTCTCTCCTTCATGGTCAATGAAATGATGGCAACACTTTTCATACGGTTTTAGCCCAGTACTCGGTAACGCGTATCGCGTATCCCATGGCCTTGCTTGATACATGTCATCAAGTGTGCACGAGTCTGGGCTTGTGGTGTGCGTCAGCATAACGGCCGTTGTCTGTGGTGATACGCCAAAATAAAGATATTCAAGAATAATCTTCAATAATTTCATTTGCAAATAAAACAGTTTTATTTTAAACCTACCTTCTGGCAATAGAGCTTGGTTTCCTCATAGCCCGGCCGAAGGGCAGGAACAGGCACTATCTCATCCCATTTGTCAGAGTTAAGTCGTTCAATCTGTTCCAAGTCAAATTTAATGCACGCCGTGCTTATTTCGGATATCATCACTGGCAAACAGTCTTCCTCTGTAACAACAAAAATAACATTGATATTGGGACTTTCAAATTGTACGTTTGTAATGGATTGCTATGGGTGAAGTTTTGAATAGTGTAAAATGTTTAGAACAAGAATGGTTGGAACAAAAATTCACAAGTTTTTAATGCCTTTTATACAATTTATAGACCAGAAATCATTCCGCAATACGCTATATTTAGGAATAATTATGCTTTTCCGATCTGTGATCCATGTATTGATGTGTACCAGATTACTGCGACTCTCTTTATTTACTAGTTTGATAGTAAAATTAAAAAGCATTCTATCGTTATGATTGAAGTATCAAAATTAACACCTAACACTAGATAATGATATAATCTGTTCATTGCAATCAAAGAAGCTCTCTAAAAAAAAAGAAATTAATACAGAACCCCCAGTCAGTGGTTGCTATTGTTACATAAGTGACCTTTTTAATCCAACCTTTAAAAATAAACCAAACAGAAATAATGCAAAAAAATATTTCCACTTCAGCTTGAAATAGTATCTCGAGTCTCAATGATTGATTAGGTTTCTGGAATAAAGAATCTCAGTTGCCAGACCATTCTTGGGCAAAACTAACGGGTGTCCGGTAAATAGCGTTGGCGGATTGCCAGACCTCGCCTCATTGGACTGGTACTAAGTGCCTTGTTACTGCTACCTCAATATTTGTGGCAAACGAACCTTGTGCGGTTCTTGAATAGCTTTTGATTTACTACCAACGTGTAATGATTCTGTTAGAAATGTGAGTTTATAAGTACCTATGAAAAGTTATTGCAGTAATCAAAATTACTTTGGGTTTATATAAATATAGCATGTAAAGGGGTTTTGATATCTAATTTCAAATCTAAGCAGGATTCAGACTTGTCAGACGGTATCAAATATAATCACAAAAATATATTATAAGTGTAATAACATAGTTACAATATTTTTTTACTTAGACATTACAGTTTCTATTAAAATATGCTGTTCTTAAATCTTTGCTTCAGTGAACTTCTGTTGCGTCCTAATTTGTTTGAAAATACTTTTTTATGTAGTATTTTTATTAATGTATTCAACATGGCAAAAGTGTTTAGTAAAAGAATAAATTGAAAGAGCCTAAATCAATAATTACTTTTGGCATCAATCTTCAACTTTAATATTTACTCAGCTATTGTTGTCAAGAATTCAAGGAAACCAAGAGTACTTGTTTTATTTGAAGTTTTTATAAGAGTACTAGCAGCTACTTTAACAAATTCCTATAAATATAAAAAGGGAAAACTAATTAGAAGTCTTATTTTTCCTAGCTCCAACAAAGAAATTCTGGATGAGCTATTTCTTGCGAACTTTATACTACGATTACTCTTTTTTTCCTTTACTATTATAAGACCTTAAGCCATAAATTTTACTAACTTGACACATCAACGTGAACCACTGATAAAACGTTTGGAAACATAATACTATTCTGAATACGGTACTTAATTAATTGATACCTCTTCATCAATAAAATATTCAATTGTAAAGTATTCTTGTTAATTCAGGTCAATTCCAATATCTGCATGACACCCTGGACTTTCAAGAAAAACAGCATATCTTGGATCACCCAGGGTTATAAGGAGTGGCCACGAGTTTTGTTGTCCGTTCTTTTTCGTGGTTCTACCTATTGCTTTGCGAACGAGGCAGTAAATGTAAATGTAGAAGCAATTTCCAGAATGGCTTTCATATGCATCACTCTGTGACCTAGATGAATACATTATTTTGACTTTATAACTGTAATTATTTGACTGAAATGGTGTGTCGATATATTAATTACATGCCTAATTTAAAAATAATAGGTGAGTTAATTATTTTTTGACTAAACATAAAGCATGACGGAAAATCTCTCATTTATCCAATTTTGATAACAATAAAATTGACTCTGATAGTATTATATCTTATAGTATTAAACTGAATTAAAGAATTATATGTCACTACGCACTATGATAATCTGTTAATATTTAAAAACTTTGAAGGACAAGGAAGGACTTTGTCGCAAGATTTTAACTAATAATACACACAGAAACTAAAAGCCAGTACGAAAGTAAGCAAGGCCCTATTAAAATAAGTATCACTATTTTTTGTTTTAATTGTTTATTTCACACTACACTTTTAAATACAAAATAACCAAACTGACCCCAAAATGTGTATAATACAAAATAGCCAAACTGTATATACACTTTGCTGGCGTAAGAGGCGCTCTAATGAGTTATACATTATATAGTATATTTATTATTACAATGTATTTTCAAACAACGAACATTTGAAACCGGATATAAGGCTCTATTTCATTGCGAAAAGATACATTCCACCAATAGTATGACCTATAAAAATTCAAACGGAAATTGCATTCAGCAATTTACAAACAAAAATAGTAGAAACAAGCTCATTTAGAAGTTCTCAGTCCGGTTAATGTATTGTTTGTGTAGCCGCTTCCACGTCGTCTTTGTTTTAATCAGAAGTTTTATTATCACCGATAAAATGTTGTGGCTGCACTACAACTGAGCCTTAATAATCATTGATACTTTTTTTCTAAAGGACAGCTTCCAGTGCCGTAAACGTCAAAATACTTGGACGGCCAATTCCAAGAATTTTAAACATGGAATGGTATAAAGCAATATGGGCTCTTCGTAGGTTTTATTCTCTATACTTACGAGATTCCGCGGCAAGCTTGAACGGTTAATTGAATAATTTATCATTAAAATTATTTTTACCGTTTGTTATTAATAAAACGTGATTTTTGTTGCTAGTCAACGGCATGAAAGAGAATTCTTTTTTTAGATAACCACAGATTATACAAATGTTTATGGTACACCACAGATAACCAAAAAATTACTAAAACTTAGATTATCACTATAATTACTTACTATTTTCTATTTGATGTATGGTATAATATTACTTTCCAACACTGGGGGTGTTGGAAAGTAATGTCATCATCATCATCATCATCATCCTAGCGCTGTCCCGGTTATGCTCCAAAACCCACGCCTTGGAGCCCGGGGTCCGCTTTCCGGCTTTCCGGCTATGTCTCCTCCACTTCGCACGGTCTTCAGCATCCCTGGTGGTTAGTTGGTTGGCACGCATATCATCCCTTACGACGTCAAGCCAGCATTTCTTTGGCCTTCCCCGTTTACCGAGGCCCGGTGGAGGTAGCATGGCAAGACATTAGTTACCCACGTGAGATGCCGGTTGACGTAAGACGTGGCCATACCAGCGTAGACGACACTCTTGCAGTTTGCCAGCAATGTCACGGAAATGAAGGCTACCCCGGATGCGGGAGTTCATAATGCGGTCCTTCCGCGTGACACCACACATCCAGCGCAGCATGTTCATCTCCGTGACACGCAGACTCTGCTTGTGTCGCTCAAGCACAGGTCACGTCTCACTGCCATATAACAGGACAGGTCTAATGATGGATTTATAGACCTGTCTTTTGAGCTTAACTGGCATTTTGGGGTCACAAATAACACCGCTCACCTCACGCCATTTGGCCCAGGCTGCCGAAATGCGTGCCTTGACGTCGCAATCGATGTCACCAGACGCGTGCAGTACTGATCCCAGGTACTTGACCAGGTCCTTTCGCTGGGCAATGTCTCCGCCCATACGAATTGACGCGGGATCAGTACTGTTGCAGGCCAAGTACTCGGTCTTCGCCACGTTTATTTTCAGACCACCGTTCTCAAGCGACTCCTTCCACGCACACGCCCACCAAGCGTCCCCTGTCCGCATCCGCCAGCGCGATATCGTCAGCATGCATGAGCAGCCACGGGGGCTGCTCATGTGAGTCTCTGATGCTGTCTGACAGTACGTCTAATATGACACTGAATAGGTACGGACTAAGGACGGAACCGAGTCTCTGATGCTATCTGACAGTACCTCTAATATGACACTGAATAGGTACGGACTAAGGACGGAACCCTGGTGGAACCCGACGGTGATGGCAAAGGTTCTTGTGTCGCCAACAGCGAACTACGGAATCGGAATTGGAGAACATGTCTCGGATGATGTCAATATATGCTTCTGGTACATCTTTGGATCTTAGCGCCCACCAGACCATCTGTCGCGGCACACAGTAGAAGGCCTTCTGTATGTCTAGAAACAGAAGATGCAGAGGCGTGTTCTTCGACCTGTACCGCTCCATGACGATCCTGAGGGCGAAACTTGGGTCCATAGTGCCGTGACCAGGGCGAAACCCATAATGAAAAGTAATGTAACGTACATCAAATAAACTCTTACATGGATTCTTTCAAACCTAGACCATTTATACAATAATAATGTTTTACAGGATTTACAGCTTTAGTTAAAATGTCAGCGGGCATTTCAGTTGTTGACAAATATTTAACACTAACTATGATATTATTAACTGCATTACTTACAAAGGGATACTTAATATCTACATATGTGTTTACTTTTCTTATGTAAACTATAATTTTCCACTAATTTTTGTGCACTCTGAGTATCATTATAAATTACAAATGAATACAAATTATTATTGTTGCCGTGTGGTTGACGGCATAGAATACAAGTGTCACCACCCCCTGTCTTCCCGTGGGTGTCGTAAGAGGCGACTAAGGGATAACACGATGCAAATACCATCTTTGCGTAGAGACGGAAAACTCGACATCAAACCCTATACGACTGCCTCGTTGGTCTCGCGGCATAAATGTGCGCGTGGGATCGGGAGGTCCCGGGTTCAATTCCTGGGTCGGGCCGTGTTATTGGGTTTTTCTGTCACGAAATTCTCAGTAGCAGCACGGAGTCTGGAAATGTGCCCGGTACGGCAATAGGCTCGCCCCTTATTACGTGGGACTAAAGTATATCTGGCGAAAAGTGGGTGTAGCAATACACCTCTGCCTACCCCTTCGGGGATAAAAGGCGTGACGATATGTATGTGTGTGTGTATGTACAAATTATTAGTAATTTCAGATTGCAAAGATCTTAAATAAATAGCCTCTTTACAAGCTTCAGCAATTGATATGTATTCTGCCTCCATTGTTGACAGGGCTACAGTTCTTTGCTTTCTACTTTCCCATGATATTACGGAACCTGACATAACAAAACAATAACCTGCATAAGATCTGCGGTCTATACAGCTGCTAGCCCATTCAGCATCAGCAAAACCTATCAATTCAGCATTTTCTTTTACAAATTTCAAACAATAACTCTTAGTTCCGTTTAAATATCTTAAAATACGTTTGGCATAATTCCAGTGAACATTTGAATAATACTTATTAAACTGACTAAAAAAACTAACACTATATGAAATATCACGTCTTGTCAGTACAGATAAGTACATGAGACTACGAATTAATTGTTGGTAAGGAATGCTTGGATCACAAATTTTACCATTACTTACATTTAGCTTACATTCCATTGGTGTACTAGTCACCTTACTGTCTGACATATTGAATTTACATAAGAATCTACTATATAAAAATAAGTCGGGTTTTCCTTCCTGACGCTATAACTCCAGAACGCACGAACCGATTTCCACTGTTTTGCATTCGTTGGAAAGGTCTCGGGCTCCGTGAAGTTTATAGCAAATAAATTTCAGGAAAAATTTCAACAGAAAAGCGGGAAAATCTTTTTTTCACATACAGCGCCATCTCTGATACATAGCATGTACTACAAACCAATATTTTAAGTAGATGGCGCCGGTGCGTGATACATTGTTTGACAGCTACTCATTGTTCTCTGCTCAGTTAATTTCATGTGACAAACCGGTATTGTGTTCACTGTGAAATTGTGAAAAAAAGTTAAAAAAATAAGTTATTCGTTTCCTAACATCTCAATTGGAAACCATCAAATAAATCACGTGTATTGTGCAATTTTTTATTCAATTTCAACAGCAGGCATTTGTCTTTAAGGTAGTAAGTGGAACTGTGTAAATTATGTGGATCGTGCATTTGAGGTTAAATTTGTCATAAGAGCGGATTGTACCCCAACAGGTGAACATGTGCGAAGATTCAATGCACCCACCGTTAATGATGTTGAAGCAATATCATGCATTGTGTAAACGAGACACATCGTTTGTACGATGCGTTACAATATCTAATCATTTATTGGCAAGGGCAAGACGGATACGACATCACGTTGCAGATGGTCGATCCAATTACAGGTACAATATTCACACACTAATTATTGCTATTATTGCTATTATTGGTTTCCATTAACAATTCATTTAATTTTGCATTTTCAGGCGTATCAACGAATAAAAATCTAAGCGCAATGAATTACTATGCGTATCGTATGATGATTCGTACACATGAGGAGAATGTCATTCTGAAGTGCCGTCGGCTATTCCAGCAATTCGCTGTCGACATGTATGTCAAAGTCGAGACCGAACGTTTAGCGTTCATCCGATTCAATCAGGCAAAGCTACGATCTGAGGACTATATACACTTGCGTGATGCTATTCATTCAGATGGTGATATTCAGAATATTGGACGTCTGACGATTCTCCCATCATCTTATATCGGAAGCCCACGTCACATGCACGAATACGCTCAAGACGCTATGACGTACGTGCGAAATTATGGAACCCCGGATTTATTTATTACGTTCACATGCAATCCGAAGTGGACGGAAATTGAACGTGAGTTGGAACCGGGCCAAAAACCGCAAGATCGCCATGACATAATCGCCAGAGTATTTCAGCAAAAACTCAAGGTTATGATGGATGTGCTTACTAAGTATCGAGTTTTTGGTGACACACGTTTTTATATGTACTCGGTGGAATGACAGAAGCGTGGACTACCGCATGCTCATATCCTAATTTGGTTGCTGAACAAATTACATTCAAATGAAGTGGATGACATCATATCAGCTGAAATTCCTGATCCAGTCACTGATCCCCATCTACACGACATTGTGACGACACAGATGGTGCATGGACCGTGCGGTGCATTAAATCCATTATCGCCTTGCATGGCTGATGGAAAGTGCACAAAACGATATCCGCGACCGTTAGTTGCTGAAACAGTCACAGGGAACGATGGATATCCAGTTTATCGTCGGCGTTCGAAAGAAGATAATGTTTGAACTATCAAAGTTAAAGTTCAAAATCAAGAGATTGAGATCGGAAATGAATTCATTGTACCATATTGCCCGCTGCTATCACGAATTTTCGAAACACATGCAAACGTTGAGAGTTGTCATTCGGCCAAATCAATCAAATATTTGAGCAAGTACGTCACAAAAGGCAGCGACATGGCTGTGTTTGGTATTGCGTCGGAAAATGCCAATGACGAAATCAGCAACTTCCAAATGGGCAGATACGTCAGTACTAATGAAGCACTGTGGCGATTATTGTCATTTCAAATTCATGAAAGGTATCCCACATTTAGCAGTGCATTTGGAAAATGGCCAAAGAGTTTACTTCACTGAGGCTAATGCGGCACAACGAGCTGAGAGACCACCATCGACAACATTGACTAGCTTCTTTGCAATGTGTGAAGTAGATCCATTCGCAGCGACGCTGATGTACATTGAAATGCCCAAGTATTACACTTGGAATCAATCAACAAAGAAATTCCAACGTCGCAAACAAGGAACCCCAGTTCCAGATTGGCCACAGGTATTTTCCACTGATGCAATAGGTCGCATGTATTCTGTTCATCCTAGAAATGATGAATGTTTTTATTTGCGACTGCTGTTGGTAAATGTACGTGGACCAAAATCATTTGCACATTTGAAAACTGTGAATGGCCACCAATGCCAAACATATCGAGAAGCATGTCAACTATTGGGTTTGCTGGAGAACAATTCTCATTGGGATTTAACACTTGCGGATTCAGTTGTTTCATCAAATGCGTACCAAATACGAACGCTGTTCGCAATTATCATCACCGCATGTTTTCCTTCACAACCAATTCAGTTATGGAACAAATACAAAGACGACATATGTGAAGATATCTTGCATCGCTTGCGCATTCAAACGAATAATCCTGACATCCAAATAACCGATGAAATCTACAATAAAGGATTGATTCTGATTGAGGATCAATGCTTGACTATTGCAAACAAGCTACTGATTGAAGTAGGAATGATTGCGCCAAATCGATCGAAGCACGATGCATTCAACCAAGAATTAAATCGAAAGCTGCAATACAATGTTGATACATTGCAGGAATTCGTTCGAAATAATGTGCCGTTGCTGAATGAACAGCAAAAACAAGTAGAAGAAACGTTAATGCAAGCGGTGGACAATAATACTGGTGGTCTATTCTTCCTGGACGCACCTGGAGAAACAGGGAAAACATTTGTCATTTCATCGATTTTGGCCACTATTCGATCAAGATGTGACATAGCTTTGGCGTTAGCATCATCTGGAATTACGGTGAGTCTTCTAGATGGCGGTCGTACTGCACATTCTGTGCTTAAGTTGCCACTCAATTTAAACACAATTGATACTCCAACATGCAATATTGCCCGATCCAGTGCAATGGGAAACTTGTTGATACAATGCACGCTCATTGTTTGAGATGAGTGCACAATGGCACATAAGAAATCACTTGAAGCACTTAACTTCACACTGAAGGATCGTTGGCGAAATAACAACATCTTTGGCGGCTTGATGATATTGTTCGCAGGCGATTTCAGGCAGACGTTGCCAGTAATTCCCCGTGGAACGCCTGCAGATGAATTGAATGCTTTCCTGAAGGCATCACATTTATGGAATAACGTAAAAACATTATCGCTAACCACTAATATGAGAGTTCAACTTCAAAATGATCAAAGTGCTGCACAATTTTCCAAACAATTGTTAGCTGTTGGAAATGGAAAAGTCCCAGTTGATGCGACATCTGGATTAATTACTCTTACCAACGACTTTTGCCGATTTGTAGACTCTCAATTAGCTCTTATTGAAAATGTTTTCCCAAACATTAGTGAGAATTATCAGAATTATGCTTGGTTAAGTCAACGAGCAATTCTTGCCGCAAAGAATAATGATGTACACGCACTGAATTTCACCATTCAATCAAAATTGCTGGCGATTTGGTGACATATAAATCCGTTGATTCCATAACAAATCCCAATAATGTAGTAAATTATCCAACGGAGTTTTTGAACTCTCTGGAGTTACCAGGATTTCCACCACATAACTTGCAACTCAAAGTTGGTACAGTTATTATGATATTGCGTAATTTGAATCCACCGCGACTTTGCAACGGTACTCGACTTTCGGTAAAAAGACTTATGCCGAATTTGATTGAGGCAACCATTATTAACGGAAAGTACACAGGTGAAAATGTATGTATTCCTCGAATACCAATGATTCCGACTGATCTTCCGTTTGACTTCAAACGATTGCAATTTCCAGTTCGCCTTGCGTTCGCAATGACAATTAACAAGTCGCAATGCCAATCGCTTAGTGTTTGCGGGATAAATTTAGAAAATCATTGTGTTTCACATGGGCAGTTATACGTTGCGTGTTCACGAGTTGAGAAACCATCCGCTTTGTTTGTGTTAACGTCAGACCAAAAAACAAAAAATGTGGTTTCCCAAAGAGCACTTCAATGAAACGGATAATTTGCGGACACGTATAACGCTTCGATTCAGTATTTACTTTGGATTCACTTTCATTTACTTAGAGAAGTTCAACTAAATAACACTTCATTTTTGTAATCGAAATGAATTCATTACTGTTGTGAAATGAAATAATTTTTTTCCTTTTCAAATATAAAACAAAAAAAAATTCTTCTTCTTTTAATCACCAAAAGAAATGTTACATAAAACGAAGCCATCTGGTGGCGAAACGGAGTTCGCCGGGTTTGCTAGTTGTTCTATATAACTTTCTTGATCTAAAGTAATAACATTTAAATGATTGTTAATTTTTACTCTCATTCCCAAACAATTTTGAACCTGACCTAATTTTTTTATCTTAAATTTAGAGCTAAGTACAGATATCAAATTATCAGTTTCAATCTTGTTATCAGAAAACACAAAAAAATCGTCCACATATAAAGCAATAATTCCTTTACTATTGTTATTTATCTTAGTAAACACACATGGTTCCAAATGACATTTCTTATAACCTAACTTACTTAAGCAATTATCAACTCTCTCATACCAAGATCTAGACGATTGCTTCAGACCATATATTGCTTTATTTAATTTAACAAATGAACACTTTTTATCAAGTAATATACTTGGCTGAGTCATATAAATATCCTCCTTAAGATATCCGTTCAAAAAGGCCGTTTTGACATCCAAATGTGTAACATTAAAATTATATTGAACTGACAAAGCAAATAACATCCTGAGAGTAGAATGTCTAACTACCGGAGAGAATGTCTCCTCATAATCAATCCCGGGATTCTGTGTAAACCCTTGGCCACTAAGCGTGTCCGGTACTCTACATTGTTATCACTGTCAATCTTTCGTTTATATACCCATTTATATGATGTTACTTTGTCCACAACAACTCAGGCAACATTTTCTGTAAATGCCTGTAGCTCCTTCTTCATTGCCTCAATCCACTTGTCTTTGTCTGGATCATTCAAAGCCTCTTGAATGCTGGCAGGATCATCAATTGAACTGTTCAATTGAGAGCCATGTTCAACGTGAAAACCATAACGATCTGGTGGCCGTCTTACCCTCTGAGTTGGTGCAAGCTTTATGTCCTCTTCAGAACAAATCAAAGTGGTGTCATTATCTGTTTCAGCATTTAGATATTTTGAATCTGAAGACTCATCAAAATTTTTACTTTCACATTTAAGTTCATTGTTATTGACACCAACTGTAAGTTGTCTAATTCTTCAAGCTGCAAAGTATCCCCCACTGAAACTGGTACTTCCATTTTATTATTTGTATCGCCTTTGACATTTACATTTATAATGACTTCTCTACTAGTAAGAATACATCTTTTAACAGAATCATAAATACGGTACCCTTTTACATTGTCAGAGTAACCCACCAATAAATGCTTCTTTGCCTTGGCATCCCACTTTACGGACGTGAACCATAACCTGGCTGCCAAATATACGTATGTGACTTATATTTGGTTTTTTATTTGTCCAAAGTTCGTATGGCGTTCTATTATTTAAACCTTTAGCAATGGACCGGTTTCGAAGGTAAACTGCAGTATGAGTTGCTTCTGCCCAAAACCTCTTGGGGAGACCTGCATCAAATAATAGACACCGAGCCCTTTCCACTATGGTCCTGTTAATACGTTCACTCCTCCCTTTCTGTTCAGGCGTGTATGTGTTAGTCTTCTAATGCAATATACCATTTTCTTTTAGGTAGTTTTCAAAATCGTTGCTGTAAACTCCAGCCCATTAACTGTCCGTAACACTTTGATCCCTTTGTTTTGCTGATTTTCAACTAAATTCTCAAATTCTCTGAAATACTTGAATGACTCATTCTTAATTTTTAAGAAATAAACAAAAGCCATCCGGCTATAGTCATCAATGAAAATCAGGAAATACCTCGATCCTCCTATGGAATTCTCCTCCAAGAGTCCGCACACATCAGCGTGAATAATATCAAGCACACTGTTACTTCTGGTACCAATGGGAGTGAAAGGGAGACGTTATTGTTTACCTTCACAACAAATCACACAGGTTTTCTTGTCTAGCGATGCTTTATCATCATATGACATACCAATCACAACACCATTTCTCATGCTATTCATATCATTGCAATTCAAATGACCTACTCGTCTATGCCATACTTCTCTGCTGATTCTCGCTGATGGTGAAAACAAACAATGTTGGTTTTCTATTTTCACCTCATTTATTTATTTAGATTTTACTTAATTAGAACGGCCGGAAGTCACTTATACTAAGTAAGGACACAACTAACTCACAGACATCTCACAGAACTCCATGCACACCAACAATATCTTCTTCCATTCATCTGCGAAAATATCATTCTATGCGTCGAGAGCGCATTACGTGTGGCGAGAGAACGGGGTATAGGCGAATTTGCACGGGCCACGGTGCGGCAAGCTGGTAGAGCGAAAAGCCTATGCTTTCTGCCGCGGTAGTAATTATTTGGTACAAACAATCGCAATAAATCGTTATGCAGTTCTGTTGCCATGATTTTGCTGTGAAGAATTTTGCACATAGTTCCGATCTGATCAAAATTTCTTCTAACCTCCAAGGAATTATACCCTAGTCTACCTAAAAGATACTTTGTTGGATACATAAATGGATAATACCCAAATACACGCTTATATAAAAATCTCAGGAAAGTCTTCTGAACCTTCTCCATTAACAAAGTGCATGTTTTTTCATAAGGATTCCATACGCAAGCACTATTTTCAATTTTGCTGCGTACAAGCGCATTATAAATTATCCTCATAACATCATTATTGTGGAAGTCCTTCGCATTTCTCAAAATGAATCCTAGACGACTAAATGACTCCTTCGCTGTTGGAATGATATGGTCGTGGAAAGTGAGGCCGGAGTCAAATATGACACCCAAATCCTTGACATGAGTAGATTTGGCAATGGAATCACCGTTAAGATGGTAGTCAAAGTTCAGTAGCTGCCGCCTACGTCCAAAAGTATTAACGTAAGAGTGAATAGTAAGAGTGAATGCATGTCTGATGGTTGGGAAACAGCAAGAAGGTTGGACAGACCTGAATAAAAGATATTAGTATTGAGACCAAACTTGCTGAAGGAGTTGCACGCACTCCAGGCTCAAAATTAAACTTACATAATATTGGAGATTGCCCTGTGGGGTAATCTCCAATATTATGTAAGTTTAATTTTCACGGTGGCAATTCCACAGAATTGCCACCGTGACATAAAAAAATATCATATTTACTGCTATATTTGAAAAATCAGTATTCTTACCTTGACACGTAGCACCATTCAGCAAAGAAACGAGGTCTATAATTTGATTTCTTGGAGGAGCTTCGGGACGCGCTTCTCCAAATAACCTCAGGCGAGCAATCTCTTTATCAGGATACATATTCACCCTTATATGTTTCCACGCGTCATCGCTTAGCACCTGAAATAAAATTTCTTTAGTAAAATCATGTTTCCATTTATCATATTTGTTCGTTAATTTCAACTTTCACCAGTGTGCACTAAATTAGTAGTTGTGTGAAAATACGCAAATTTTTCAAACTTTTAATATTAAGTTATGGGTTTGTTGGCTGGATTTACATTTTGATATTTCGTAATGTATTCAAAGTTCTAGAAATAATTATGTATATCTGTATAATAAGGGTTGGTGTAATATCTGCAAAGTCCTCATGATTTTGGGAGCTTAAAAATAAACTGACTTTGAAGAGTCTTTCTAAGCAAAGGTTCAAAGGTAGTGCCAACAAAAACACAACCATTTTATCCACTACGTAACCGTAAATTAATTTACTGAATTTCAATGTAACAAACAAAGATATCGAATATTTGTTTGTCAACAATATTATTTATCAAAAAGCTACGCAACAGTCAATGACTGAACTTGATTGGATTTAGTTTTGCATTTTTCGGATTACAGATACAACCAATTCGTCTTTCTTTAAGAAATTCGATCGATCGACGTGGTGCAATTTCGAGAAAGTCGCCATTTGAAAGCATTGCAATATTTATAGGGGATTTATATAAATTGGCGTTTGCTCCAAAGGAGTCAATCATCGTCGCTCCGTTTTATATCTCACAGACAAGGATCTAACTCAATTTTGTTCGTATCTGTAAAGTTATTTAAAAAATGAACCCTTTTATATTTTTGAAGAACGTTTCAACGTTTTAAACATAAAAATATTATTATATGTATTTTCTGTAAAGGTATCATTGTTTTAGAAATTTTATTTAGCCCTAAGTCTTATTTATTTGTTTTATTTTTGTTTAACATGAAATAAATACCATATTGTCCTTTTCACCTTAAAGGCTAATATTCGAAAGGAAGTCGGATCTGCATTAGATCCGAACGAACCAAATAAAATTACCCTAGCCCTAGAAACCCATACTAGTAATAGATAATTATATCTTCAAATACTACAATACTATGCATATTTCAAGAACAGCTTCGAATACCTACATAATACGCTTTCAAAATTTGAATAAAATGACATAAAACATAATGCCTTATAAACAATGGTACGTGTACAATAATTAACCGAGTCTGTCAGGAGATATTTCATGAAAGGCCATTCCCTATGGCATTATCAATAAATTTTGACAACATAGACGAGCAATAGAACACATGCTCATTGTTTTGAATACGCGCATAGGCAAAATTGTCAGGTATCATTCACGCACAGATCAGTCAAGAATACTTCGTCATTTTCAAATGTTTTTATCAGGTAGATAAGCATTTCAACTCATTAAATTGTATGGATCTAAGGGTGTTTCTACACGGTGCATGTAGCTGGAGCATGTAGCTGGAGCGGGTTACACGCGTGAGTAATATGCGCAAGCTACTTGATCAAGTTACCCGCTTGTTCTTGTACGTGGTGCAAATAACTGGAGCAAGTAAAGACGCGGGCTACTTGCGCAAGCTGAGTGTACAAGTTATTTGTTCGTGGTCAAGAGCTAGGTATATGTGCATGCTATTCGCGCGGCAGCTTTATGACTTGAATCGCGTCAAAATATCTCGATGAACGAAAATTCTTTAAAATCATATGTTAAAAATGTAATTTTAACAAGTAACATGCGCGAGTGACCCGCGCGCGCCGCAGAGCACGCGAGTTACTTGCGCGGGTGGCTCGCATTGGTACATGCTCGAGTCGCTGGACCCGCACATGTTTTTAAACGATATGTTTACGGTGCATGTAACCCGCGCAAGTGTCTCAACATGCTCAAGCTACATGCGCCGTGTAGAAGCACCCTATCAATGTTTTCGTACACCGTAGGCTATTACAGATTAATATCATTAAAAATAACTAAGAACTCGATAGAAATATACTTTATACGATTTTGATGCCTACGGCTATTATTTTATCTCAAATTGGCAAATTTCCGATCGTACTTATACAAACATCTTACATACATACATATACTCACGCCTTTTCCCGTCGGGGTAGGCAGAGACAACAGAACGCCACTTGCTTCTATCCTTACAAACCTCACGCGCTTCCTCTACACTCATTACTCTTTTCCTACATGCTCGTCGGTTTCGGGTACTTCGGACCTTGCCGTTTTTTAGGACGTCCCCAATTTGATCGAGGAATGTCCGACGAGGCCTGCCGCGACCGACTTGCCCACACACATTTGCCTTATAGATCCGATTCGTCATTCTTTCTTCACTCATTCGCTCCACGTGTCCAAACGACTTCAGCATTCCTTTTTCAATCCTAGTCATGACATCTTCTTTCAGACCGCTATTCTCTCGTATACTTACATTCGGAATTCTATCAATCAGTCTCACTCCACACATACTACGCAGTGATCGCATTTCAACTGCGTTAATTCTACTTTCATGCTTCTTCTGCCATACCCAACTCTCACTTCCATACATGAACGTGGGGACAAGCACTCCATTATGAACCACCTATCGCGCCTCTTTTGATACAGTCTGGCCGTTCATAAAGGCATACAGTGCTCCATTTACACGATTGCCCGCAGTCACTCTCCTTTCAATATCTTCATCACATTTTCCGTCTCTTGTAAACACGCTACCCAAATATACAAATTCTTTTACTTGCTCTACTTTTTCATCTTCAATCGCAATATTACACTCACTCATACTTTCATCTTTTTCAACCACCACCACTTTCGTCTTTCTTGCATTAATTTTCATACCTTTAGCTTTAAAGCTCTCATTCATGCAGTCAATCATTTCTTGCAACTCATTCGCCGATGATGCAAGGATGACTTGATCATCGGCGTACAACTGGCACTTAACACGCAATCCTACCATATCGATCCCGCTTTCAGTATCAATCATGCAGCTATCCATGAATAAGTTGAACAACCAGGGCGAGGCTGGACACCCTTGACTGACACCTTTGGGGATGACAAACCAGTCCGTATAGGCACCATTAATTCGGACGCATACTCTAGAATCCCTATACAGGGATGTCAGAGCCCTTATTATACAGCTGTCCACCCCATACATGGATAACACCTTCCATAAGTCCTTTCTATTCACCCTATCATAAGCCTTTTCCAAGTCTATGAACGCGCAATACACCTTCTGGTTTTTTGCCAGACATTTTTCGGTTACGCTGCGCAAGGAAAAGACTTGATCCGTACATCCCATTCCCTTCCGAAATCCCGCTTGCACGTCCCATATCCTGTCATTCGTCACATTTACTACTCTGTCAATCAAAATTCTGGCATACATTTTTCCAACAACACTAAGAAGGCTGATTCCGCGATAATTTTGACATTCCTGCTGCGAACCTTTGCCTTTATATATTGGGACAAGCACTGCCTTCGTCCAGTCATCTGGAACTTGGCCCTGTTTCCAGCATAGATTAAAAAGGCGATGCAGCAGGTTAACTATGAGTCCGTCGCCAGCCTCCAACATTTCAGTCGATACAATATCTATCAATACAAATATCTTCTATTTAATAAAACTTGCCCACACACATTTGCCTTATAAATCTGATTCGTCATTCTTTCTTCACTCATTCGCTGCACCTGTCCAAACCACTTCAGCATTCCTTTCTCAATCCTAGTCACGACATCTTCTTTCAGACCACTGTTCTCTCGTATAGTTACATTCGGAATTCTATCAATCAGTCTCACCCCACACATACTACGCAGTGATCGCATCTCAACTGCGATAATTCTACTTTCATGCCTTTTCTGCCATACCCAACTCTCACTTCCATACATCAACGTGAGAACAAGCACTTCATTATGAACCGCCAATCGCGCCTCTTTTGATACAGTCTGGCCGTTCATAAAGGCATACAGTGCTCCATTTACACGATTGCCCGCAGTCACTCTCCTTTCAATATCTTCTTCACAATCTTCCGTCTCTTGTAAACACGCTACCCAAATATACAAATTCTTTTACTTGCTCTACTTTTTCATCTTCAATCGCAATATTACACTCACTCATACTTTCATCTTTTTCAACCACCATCACTTTCGTCTTTCTTGCATTAATTTTCATACCTTTAGCTTTAAAGCTCTCATTCATGCAGTCAATCATTTCTTGCAACTCATTCGCCGATGATGCAAGGATGACTTGATCATCGGCGTACAACTGGCACTTAACACGCAATCCTACCATATCGATCCCGCTTTCAGTATCAATCATGCAGCTATCCATGAATAAGTTGAACAACCAGGGCGAGGCTGGACACCCTTGACTGACACCTTTGGGGATGACAAACCAGTCCGTATAGGCACCATTAATTCGGACGCATACTCTAAAATCCCTATACAGGGATGTCAGAGCCCTTATTATACAGCTGTCCACCCCATACATGGATAACACCTTCCATAAGTCCTTTCTATTCACCCTATCATAAGCCTTTTCCAAGTCTATGAACGCGCAATACACCTTCTGGTTTTTTGCCAGACATTTTTCGGTGACGCTGCGCAAGGAAAAGACTTGATCCGTACATCCCATTCCCTTCCGAAATCCCGCTGGCACGTCCCATATCCTGTCATTCGTCACATTTACTACTCTGTCAATCAAAATTCTGGCATACATTTTTCCAACAACACTAAGAAGGCTGATTCCGCGATAATTTTGACATTCCTGCTGCGAACCTTTGCCTTTATGTATTGGGACAAGCACTGCCTTCGTCCAGTCATCTGGCACTTGGCCCTGTTTCCAGTATAGATTAAAAAGGCGAAGCAGCAGGTTAACTATGATTCCGTCGCCAGCCTCCAACATTTCAGTCGATACAATATCTATCAATACAAATATCTTCTATTTAATAAAACTTGCTGTGCTTTTGTAACGGGTCAGATTAATTTGAATTCTCAAGCGATACTTAAAATAAGATTTCTCTCCTTCACGATCAAAATAAGGATATTCAAGAATCATCTTCAATCATTTCATTTGCAAATAAAACAGTTTAGCCTAGTTTCCTCATAGCCCGGTCGCAGGGCAGAAACAGGCACTATCTCATTCCATTTGTCAGAGTTAAGTCGTTCGATCTATTCCAGGTCGTATTTGTTGCACGCCGTGCCCATTTCGGATATCCTCTCTGGCAAACAGTCTTCCTCTGCAACAACAAAAATAACATTGATATTGGGACTTTCAAATATACGTTTGAAATAGATTGCTACGAATGAAGTTTTGAATAGTGTAAAATATTTAGAACAAGAATGGGTGGAACACAAATTCACAATTTCTAAGCCTTTTATACAATTTATAAACCAGAAATCACCCCACAATACCCTATATTTTGGAATAATTGAGCTTTTCCGATCTGTGATCCATGTATTGATGTATACCAGATTACTGCGACTTTTTTTATTTACTAGTTTGATAGTAACATTCAATAGCATTCTATCATTATGATTGAAGTATCAAAATTAACACCTAACCTAACACTAGATGATGATATTCATTCGTTCATTGCAATCAAAGAAGCTCTCTAAAAAAAAAGAAAGTAATACAGAACCCCCCAGTCAGTGGTTGCTATTGTTACATAAGTGACCTTTTTAATCCAACCTTTAAAATTAAACCAAACAGAAATAATGCAAAAAAAATATTTCCACTTCAGCTTGAAATAGTATCTTGAGTCTCAATGATTGATTAGGTCTCTGGGATAAAGAATCTCAGTTGCCAGACCATTCTTGGGCAAAACTAACGGGTGTCCGGTAAATAGCGTTGACGGATTGCCAGACCTCGCCTCATTGGACTGGTACTAAGTGCTCTGTGACTTCTACTTGAATATTTGTGGCAAACGAACCATGCGCGGTTCTCGACTGGCTTATGATTATCTACCTACATGTAATGATTCTGTTAGAAACGTGAGATTATAAGTACCTATGGAAAAGTAATTGCAGTAATCAAAATTACTTTGGGGTTATACAAATATAGCATGTTAAGGGGTTTTGACATGTAATTTCAAATCTAAGTAGGATTCAGACTTGTCAGACGGTATCAAATATAATCACAAAAATATATTCTTAGTTACATTTTTTTTACTTAAACTGTTTGTATTAAAAAATATGCTGTTCTTAATTCTTTGCTTCAGCGAACTTCTGTTGCGTACTAATTTGTTTGAAAATACTTTTCTATTAAGTATTTTTTATTAATTTATTCAACATGGCAAAAGTGTTTAGTATAGGAATAAAATTAAAGAGCCTAAATCAATAATTATTTTTTGGCTTCAATATTCAAGTTTAATATTACTCAGCTATTGTTTGTTGTCAAGAATTCTAGGAAGCCGAGAGTACCTTTTTTTTTGAAGTTTTAATAAGAGTACTAGCAGCTACTTTAACAAATTCCTTTAAATATAAAAAGGGGAAGCTAATTAGAAGTTTAATTTTTCCTAGGATTATGCGATGGATAATTAGGATTTAGCTCTAACAAAGAAATTCTGGATGAGCTGTTTCTTGCGAACTTTATGCAACGATTACTCTTCTTTCCTTAACTATTATAAGACCTTAAGCCATACATTTTACTTACTTGACACATCAACGTGAACCACTGATAAAACGTTTGGAAACATAGTACTATTCTGAATACGGTACTTAGTTAAATATTTGATACCTCTTCATCAATAAAATATTCAATTGTAAAGTATTCTTGTTAATTCTGGACTATTCCAATATCTACATGACACCCTGGACTTTCAAGAAAAACAGCATATCTTGGATCATCCAGGGTTATAAAGAGTGGCCACGAGTTTTGTTGCCCCTTCTTTTTCGTGGTTCTACCTATTGCTTTGAGAACGAGACAGTAAATGTAAATGTAGAAGCAATTTCAAAAAATGACGTTCATATGCGTCACTCTGTGACCTAGCTGAATAAATTATTTACATACATACATACATATCGTCACGCCTTTTATCCCCGAAGGGGTAGGCAGAGGTGTATTTCTACACCCACTTTTCGCCAGATATACTTTAGTCCCACGTAATAAGGGGCGAGCCTATTGCCGTACCGGGCACATTTCCAGACTCCGTGCTGCTACTGAGAATTTCGTGACAGAAAAACCCAATAACTCTGCCCGACCCAGGAATCGAACCCGGGACCTCCCTATCCCACGCGCACATTTATGCCACGAGACCAACGAAGCAGTCGTATAGGGTTTGATGTCGAGTTTTCCGTCTCTACGCAAAGATGGTATTTGCATCGTGTTATCCCTTAGTCGCCTCTTACGACACCCACGGGAAGATAGGGCGTGGTGACACTTGTATTCTATGCCGTCAACCACACGGCAGAAATAAATAAATTATTTTGACTTTATAAATGTAATTATTTGACTGAAATGGTGTGTCGATATATTAATTACGGGATCCTGCCGTTTTGCCAAAAAGATTTTGTCAAAACTTCATTACCTAAACAAATTATAGCAATTTTTTTTTATACCATTGCAACATTTCGAATGATTTTAGTACGCATACTAGAGGACCCGTGCTGCTCCACAGTATATTTTAATATTATAAAAAAGCTCTTACATAATTATATAGGTATGATGAGTACATTGTAGCCTTATCTAATAAGTAAAAAGATGATATTACCAAAAATATATATATCACAAAATTTCTTTTCTCAACATTGGCTTTGCGTTGCACCTTAGGTATGGTGAAATTTCCACCTTGGCATATCTGAATGGTTTGCCGCGCAATAGGGATATAAATGTCCACTGCTGGACTGAAGCCTCTCCGTACGGAGGTTTTGGCGAACTATACCACGCTGGCCAAAGAGGTTGCTATAGGTTGCTTCGTGTTATCTTAAAGTAATAATTAATATTTATTTATTTGAGAATAGTGTGTTCACCAATCAGGAGGACTACCATGAAAATGTTAATTTCGAAATTTTGAACGAAAGAATATCATGAATAGTACCTGCCGTGGAGTTCTTTCAGACGTATTTTTTTTGTGAATCATGTGGCGGGTTTAGTTTTGGTAGGAATGGTAGTTTTGGTAGCAATTGTAAGTAACATTGCTACCATAAGTGCCAAAAATACCATTTCTACTAAAACTACTATTCCTACTGAAAATACTATTCCTATCAAAACTACAATTAGTAACAAAACTACTATTCGTTCTAACACCATCATATCTACCTTTTTTTTTCAGAACTACCATTTCTACCAAAACCGCCTGTGCTGTTAAAAGTACCTTTTCTCTCAAAACTACTATTCTTACCAAACCTACATTTTCTACCATAACCACCACTTGTAATATAATTATATGACAATTGTACTATGAACCGCTGTAATATGATCCACATAAAAAAAATTAAGGTGCCCGAAGAAAGTCCGTAATTTAAAAACACAAAAATTTTCCTAACTTAAAACGTAATTTACCCGTCTGTAGGGTTGATTTTTCCAACATTAGGCGGAAATTTCACTACATTTGGGGAAAATTCCTCGGGTCGCGGGTATAACTACTGACGTCGTTACCACGACCCGGTCATAAGGGTCGATAGAGGAACACCGCGGTGTTTTAGTGGGTATCCCCCCGAACACCTAGGGGGGAGAGCCGAGCCACACACCCCTCCTCCACCTGACCCAAACTCGGTACAAAGTTGGCGGAGGGGTCCCTTTGAGGGACAGTCCGTAACTGGATTTCATCGCGATACAAAAAAAGGGGGAATATTCCTCAACATCAGAGATCAGTTCACCCAACATTAAGGGTTAACGGGTAACATTCGGGGAATATTACCTGCCATCAGCGATAATTCACTATGGTGATAATTTTACAAACATCGGGTATAATTTTACACACCACCACACTCACACCCGTATAAAAGTAAGGCAAGGTCACCTTAAGAAGGCATAATGGTTTTTCCTGGCAGTTACCGCAAGGAACTTATTAGATGCCATAAAATATTTTTGAATTTAGAACCATCCATGAAGAGAGAAAGCAATGGAATCATAAAAAATTATAGGAAAATATTGAAAAATAAGTTCATTGTCCACGCCTATCTTCCGTCAAACTTACCCATTTTAAATGAACATACCATGAAATGAAAGAGCACTTTTCAGCGCGTGTTATGGGCCTATAACGAAACGCCTACTTTAATGAGAACCAGATATATAGAAGCAGAAAGTTATTGACTACGGCTACGAAAACGTAAAAAATTTATGGGAGAAAACAGTTTTTGCAAATAACTTGATGAATGTGCAAATTAGGTAATTTCTAATGCTCGATGACAAATTTATGAAGCGAGAGCTTTTATTTAAAAAAAAAATCATGTGAATCGGTTGGGTAGAACGGGCTGGCCGACTCGTATTATAAAACACAAATTCTTTTAATATATAGATTTTCATTTGGTCAAATTTTACTTAGCAAAATATTACTAAGTATAATGTCATTATGGCATTTGGTCTTTAATCAAATGATTTATTACAGCAAACAATCTTCAGACAATAAACGTTTGGTGATATTAGTTTATTTATGGAAGTAGTTAGAGTAGGTTACTTATTAAAAACATGATCAGGTTAGGTTAGGTTAGAACTGTGACCTCCTACGCACGAGCCGAGCGAGCGAAGCGAGCGGTGCTGCGGTAGCGGCCGGCGAGTGCCAGAAACGACTTGCATTAATAGTGTTACGGACGGGGTAACGGGATTGGAAGGAAACACCGAGAAACACTGATGACACTTTATTCGACTTCACACACGACGCGCCGTTTAATTTCGACGCGGACAGCACCAACACTAGCGTCTGTTGCACTGCACTTTTCACTGCACTTCACTGCACTTTACTGCACTATACTCTCACTTCACTTTATTTTACTACTTCTTTTTTCTTCCTTTTCTTCTTCACTTTACCACTTTTCAACTTAAACTGGCGCTTAGAGCGTCTATACCGCCTTATATACCCCTAGGAATGTTCTAGATCTACTAATTTCGATTGTCTTTTCGTTATTCAATTGTTTTTCCGTCTCCTGTCTCTTTTTAAACTTTCCATTCCTTCCTGAGCTTTCTAGAATTTTCTAATTTTTATTCGAAATATTTAAATAATCTTTTTTTAAATATTTGCCAAATATTCATAAACATTTTCCAAATTTCATAAAAACCAAAATCCACATAACTGTTATGACTGGGATTTGAACCCACGCCATCAGAACGTGAACGGGATGCGTTATCCGCACGGCCACTGCCTTGTTGTCAAAGACTTGTCAATTTGGCGAACACTTGACAGAGTGTATGACGTCATCGAACTAAAAACTCATTTCCAAATAATAATAAAATAGTCTTCAAACCTCTTTGCTAATTATTGTGTTTCGTGACGACGGTTTGACATGACAACAGCCGTCACACTACCTCCCTCTAAGACATGCGCGTCCCGCGCATCCTTAGACCCATAATACACCGCTCTTCTATCGACATGGACAAAATGATTAAACCTCGTAGCTATAGAAGCCTGTGATCTATGTGTAAGTTTGCTTTTTTTGAGGCACAAAACTTGCCCCTTGCCACCACCTTTCATTGGAATCTCCACATCTCCACACTTAAGGATACCGCCGTTAATGTCTAATCTGCACTGATGATCTCTGAAGAAATCCAGCCCAACAATGCAATCGTCTACGATGTCTGCAATCACCGCTCGTTGCCAGTATAGGTTGTCACCGATTTTTATAGCCACCATCTGTTCGCCTTTAACTGGGATGTACTGGCCGGTAGCCGTCGTCAGTCGAGGTGACCTTGACGGTCTTAAAATCTTTCCATTCTTTCTTGTTAAACGAGTTCCTATAACCGTTCGTGTCGCACCGGTGTCCAGGGTCAGCGAACAGGTAACGCCATTGACTGCTCTATCGATAGTTAAACCGTTTCCATCAGTGCGTTGTCGAATACGAACTTTCGGAGCTTTCTGTTTTCTGATCAGCGCTTGCATCGAAGTCCTGGCTGTAATTGCTTCCTGATCATCTTTCAGCACTTGAACACTAGCGTCAATCTTAATTCTTTCTGTTACATGTTTCTGACAGCTACTCCTTAAGTGTCCGAGTTCCTTACAGTTAAAACACCTTAGATCAAAAGATCTGCGACCAATTTTTTCTTCTGCTTCAATAACTCTACCTCGATCACTCGTCCCTTCTTGTTGAACAGCCTCGACTTCTAAAGCATGTGCTAATGCGTCTTTAATGTTGCTGTGGTGTTTCAAGCGCACAGCAGCTCTGACCTCATCGTCATAGATACCGTCGATAAACGCCTGGAGTCGCATGCTTTGAACTTGTTCCGCGGGTGCCGACTGATAAGCTTTTCGTACCATCTTCGTGACTTCCATCGCCCACTGCTGCAAGGATTCGTTTGGATATTGACGACGGTTGCGTAACTTGGCTCGGAACACATATTCTAAGTGCTCGTCTCCAAATCTGGATTCTAGAGCCTCAAACAGCTGTACGTAAGTCCTTTCCCACGGCCTCAAGCACCGACAATGCTTCTCCACGCAACGCCAGGATGAGTGCAAACTTGGCCTGGTCGACATCCCAACCGTTACTTATAGAGGCGGCTTCGAACTGTATTCTGTAGGCCTCCCAGGAAGTGTTTCCATCGAATAAAGGTACTTTTAAATAACCACCAGAACTTGATGAGTTGATAGAAACCGAAGGGCTGTTGGACTTCATCTTGTTTAACTCCTCCTCCACCGTAGCTATGCGGGTGTGTATCTCTTTCGATACTGACGCCATGCGGGACTGCCCCTCTTCCGATACTGTCGCCTTGCAGGACTGTATCTCTTCTTCCATAGTAGCCATGCGAGATTGCACTTCAGCGATACACGTCTCCATCTCGGCGATCTTACGAGCGTTCTCCGATATATAATGGCGAATCTCATCCTGGTTCTCCATTATTTCGCTAAGCTGAGATTGTAGCTGCTGCGAGTTTTGCTGGAGTTCGGATAGCTGCTGTGAGTTTTGCTGGAGTTCGGATTTAAGCTGCTGTGAGTTTTGCTGGAGTTCGGATTTAAGCTGCTGTGAGTTTTGCTGGAGTTCGGATTTAAGCTGCTGCGAGTTTTGCTGGAGTTCGGATTTAAGCTGCTGTGAGTTTTCCTTAAGTGACTGCTGGAATAGTACTGCGAGGTCTGCGAGAGAAAGCGGGTTAGCTGCGCTTGCGGACGTAGATACCCCTCCTTCAGATCCGCTTCCTTGCGAAGGAGCATCCCTGCTCACAACTTCCTCGCTAGAGTCACCTTGCTCTTGAGCGGCAGCCCTTGCACGTGTCGTAGGTCCTTCCCTCGGCATGACTGGCATCTTTAATCCCTCCAATCCCACTTCTGACACCAATTGTTACGGATGGGGTAACGGGATTGGAAGGAAACACCGAGTAGCACTGATGACACTTTATTCGACTTCACACACGACGCGCCGTTTAATTTCGACGCGGACAGCACCAACACTAGCGTCTGTTGCACTGCACTTTTCACTGCACTTCACTGCACTTTACTGCACTATACTCTCACTTCACTTTATTTTACTACTTCTTCTTTCTTCCTTTTCTTCTTCACTTTACCACTTTTCAACTTAAACTGGCGCTTAGAGCGTCTATACCGCCTTATATACCCCTAGGAATGTTCTAGATCTACTAATTTCGATTGTCTTTTCGTTATTCAATTGTTTTTCCATTCCTTCCTGAGCTTTCTAGAATTTTCTAATTTTTATTCGAAATATTTAAATAATCTTTTTTTAAATATTTGCCAAATATTCATAAACATTTTCCAAATTTCATAAAAACCAAAATCCACATAACTGTTATGACTGGGATTTGAACCCACGCCATCAGAACGTGAACGGGATGCGTTATCCGCACGGCCACTGCCTTGTTGTCAAAGACTTGTCAATTTGGCGAACACTTGACAGAGTGTATGACGTCATCGAACTAAAAACTCATTTCCAAATAATAAAATAGTCTTCAAACCTCTTTGCTAATTATTGTGTTTCGTGACGACGGTTTGACATGACACCAGCCGTCACAATAGAAAAAAGAAATTGTTTTTAGTATGTTACCCGGAACTAAACCATTAGTAGAAGGTATTTAGATTAGGATCATTATTGATTTTGCGTAAAAACTGTTATTCCAACTGAAATATTTGACTAAATAAAAAATGACAAAAGGATTAGTTGGTACCTAAACAAGTTATAGCTTAAACGTTTATTTCCCAAACATTAGGTTTGCGTTACAATTTTTTTGAATAGATTTTGTGCTAAGTAATAATTTGGCAAATTAAATTATGCGAAACATTTTTTGGGAAGTGAAAATTTGTCAAATTCCTTTCGGTCAAACAAGGGAGACCCATTAATTACATGCCTAATTTAAAAATTAATAGGCGTGTTAATCGTCCTTGTGGTGACGGATCGTCCGTGTGGTGACGGATTAAGAATACGGATTGTCACCACCCCATATCATCCCATGAGTGTCGTAAGAGCCGACAAGAGGGAGCGTATTATGCATAGAACAGCACTGTAAGAGAAGAAAAACTTAATACAAACCCTATACCAACCCGTTTGGCCAGCGTGGTATAGTAGGCCAATTCCTCCTTTCAAAGGAGAGGCTTAGTCCAGCAGTTGACTGTTAAAGGCTGATGATGATGATGATGATGAGGCGTGTTAATTATTTTTTGACTAAACATAAAGCATGACGGAAAATCTCTCATTTATGCAGTTTTGATAACAATAAAATTGACTCTGATATATCTTATAGTATTAAACTAAATTACAGAATCATATGTCCCTAAGCACTATGATAATCTGTTAGTATTTAAAAACTTTGAAGGTCAAGGAAAGACTTGACGTTGATAAGACTTTATCGCAGGCTTTTAACTAACAATACACACAGAAAGTAAAAGCCATTACGAAAGTAGGTTAGGCCCTATTAAAATAAGTATCACTTGATTTTTTTTTTGTTTATTTCACAAAAAAGAAACAACACTTTTAAATAAAAATACAAAAACGCCAAACTGTATATACAGTGTGTTGGCGTAAGAGGCGCTGCAATGAGTTATACATTACATTCATTACATAGTATTTCATTATTACAGTGTATTTTCAAACAACGAACATTTGAAACCGGATATAAGGCTCTATTTCATTGCGAAAAGATACATTCCACCAATAGTATGACCTATAAAAATTCAAACGAAAATTGCATTCGACAATTTACAAAAATAGTAGAAAAAAGCTCATTCAGAAGTTTTCAGTCCAGTTAATGTATTGCTTGTGTAGCCACTTCCACGTCGTCTTAGTTTTAATCAAAAGTTTTGTTATCACCGATAAAATGTTGTGGCTGCACTACAACTGAGCGACAATAATGATTGAAACTTTTTTTCTAAAGGACAGCTTCCCGTGCCGTAAACGTCAAAGTACTTGGACGGCAAATTCCAAGAATTTTAAATACGGAATGGAATAAATCAATATAGGCTCTTCGTAGGTTCTCTATACCTACGTGATTCCGTTGCAAGCTTGAACGGTTAATTGAATAATTTGTCATTAAAATTATTTTTACAGTTTGTTATGGTGACGTGAGTCCATATCTTTATTTATATATCCTAAAAGTTTATTTATAAAAAGCTATACAAAGTAATTTGAATTAAAAACTTATTTAGAACGAAGAAATTCCAGTGTGATCGTAGACTATAATCGAATACGCAATTGTAGTTCGTGTGATTTGAATATCTAGTTTCTTCTCAGGCTGTGTGGCTTGGCACGAGAACTGGAAGACCTCAGTCGCTATATTCAGATAAGTCTGCCTTTATTGCATCGTTATGACATTTTTTCCAAATCTTTCGAGCGATAGTTTTAATTTAACATTGATAGTGGACACTTAAAAGTATGACATTTTCGATAAGACGCTATATTTATAAGAAAGGTAGTTGTTAAAAACGAGTGAGTGAAGTCTAATTTCAAAGTAAGATTATTCCATATTCCTAAAATTGCAAAGGTTACACAGTGTATTCAGCATTGTGGAAGGTGTCGATAATTCATTTTCCCAATGAACATATTATTTTTCACGTGGAAAATCGTCTATTTAGCCGACTGTTCTGTAAAATTCATTGATTCTACGTAGAAAATCGTAAGTATTTCTAAGAATGAAAAAAATAAAATGTGATATTTTGCATACAATATATTAACAACCCTTTCTTTAATACCCATTCTATTTAAAGCAATAAAAAAATTCCCCGATCGTAGCTGATAACTTTCTTTTATTTTTTACATTCCAAGTAAGATGAAGGACAATGGAAGAATTCTCCAAAACTCTGGCTGAGCTCCGTTTCACTGAATTTAGACAAAACTTTTAGCTACTGCTGCCTGCCCACTTTCTAAATTCACTGTTTGCATTTGACAAGACGATTTATGAACATATTAACATTTTTCCTTTAAAACTTCCCCTTTGTGTTCTGAAATACTTTTGACACAAAGTTTTGCAATTATTTTAAAAGATTTGAGACTTGTAAAAAAGGGAGTTCTTAAAAATTGTTTAATTTCTCGTTTTTTTGAAGCTGCTTGTTGATAAACATGTCTTTCCTGGAGACTGAAAGTCTTTCCTTAAAAATAGTTTACAAACTAAACCTCGTTACGTGGTTAAGACTAGTGTCAGTTTATTTAGAAGTACTGACGAACTCTAACGATTATCAAAGATCTTTATGATTACCGGGACCGACGACTTAACGTGCTCTCTGAGGCACGGGACAAACGATAATTAACAATTTAATACGCACATAACTCCGAAAAGTCATCGGTGCGCGCTGTGGATTCTAACCCGATAACCTCTACATTTAGTACAACTGTACTAAAACTGCCACCCAGAACAGAAACCCTTAAAATAACCTCTTTATACGTGTATAAAACACACCAGCACTTAGCACCAACTTTTTTCCGATTAGGAAACTTCTACCGAAGGGGTGAGAGTTGTGTACAGAATTAGCCGTGCACGGACCGAGCTGTCCAAAGTTTGGCGTCGGGTTCAGTCTCTCCAATAACCAACGAATGACTTTACTTATTCCCCGTTGTTTTATAAATTTGCCTTCACGGCTCGAGTGTGATATTATAAATTATAAATTATTTCTGTTTCGTAAAAAGGTTATTTGTATTTTGTTTAATTTCAAGTGTTAAAATTATTTTGAGTCCTTATTTTTTCAGCTAGTAAACTCACAGTTCAAACATTTAAATAACTTTCTTTAAAGCTGCTAGTTTTTGTGAATGATAAATAAAAAAAAGGTTTTACATTGATAAGTATTTACATACATACATACATACATAAACTCACGCCTTTTTCCCGTCAGGGTAGGCAGAGACAACGGAACACCACTTGCTTCATCCTTACAGACCTCACGCGCTTCCTCTACACTCATTACTCTTTTCATACATGCTCGCCGGTTTCGGGTACTTCGGACCTTGCAGTTTTTTAGGACGTCCCCAATTTGGTCGAGGAATGTCCGACGAGGCCTGCCGCGACCGACTTGCCCACACACATTTGCCTTATAGATCCGATTCGTCATTCTTTCTTCACTCATTCGCTCCACGTGTCCAAACCACTTCAGCATTTCTTTTTCAATCCTAGTCATGACATCTTCTTTCAGACCGCTATTCTCTCGTATAGTTACATTCGGAATTCTATCAATCAGTCTCACACCACACATACTACGCAGTGATCGCATTTCAACTGCGTTAATTCTACTTTCATGCTTCTTCTGCCATACCCAACTCTCACTTTCATACATCAACGTGGGGACAAGCACTCTATTATGAACCGCCAATCGCGTCTCTTTTGATACAGTCTGGCCGTTTATAAAGGCAAACAGTACTCAATTTACATTATTGCCCGCAGTCACTCTCCTTTCAATATCTTCATCACATTTTCCGTCTCTTGTAAAGACGCTACCCAAATATACAAATTCTCTTACTTGGTCTACTTTTTCATCTTCAATCACAATATTACACTCAGTCAAACTTTCATCTTTTTCAAACACAATCACTTTCGTCTTTATTGCATTCATTTTCATACCTTTAGCTTTAAAGCTCTCATTTATGCAGTCCATCATTTCTTGCAACTCATTCGCCGATGATGCAAGAATTACTTGATCACCGGCGTACAACAGGCAGTTAACACGCAAATCTTTCATATCGATCCCAGATTCATTTTCTCTCATATCATTCATGCAGCTATCCATGAACAAGTTGAACAACCATGGAGAAGCTTGACACCCTTGTCTGACAGCTTTGAAGATCTTAAACCAGTCCGTATAGGCACCATTAATTCGGACGCAGGCTCTAGAACCCCTATACAGGGATTTCAGAGCCCTAATTATAAAGCTGTCCACCCCATACATGGATAACACCTTCCATAAGTCTTTTCTATTCACCCTATCATAAGCCTTTTCCAAGTCTATGAACGAAGTATTAGTACAAAAAAAATATTCGGTCAGATAGCAGAGCTGTCAAAAGTACCACAATGAAACTCATCACTATTACTACATAGTATAAAACAAAGTCTGTCTTCTGTCTGTATGTCCTTATGTATGCTTAAATCTTTGAAACTACGCAACGGATTTTTAAGCGGTTTTTTTAATAGATAGAGTAATTTAAGAGGAAGGTATATATGTATAATTGACGCGGGCGAAGCCACTGGCGACGTCTAGTTTCATCATAAATATAAAAAATATCTGTAGGTTTGGTAACGATGCTCCATTAGTTATTTTTATTTCTTAATAATTACGCGATTACGACTTGTCACAAAAATATTAGTATACATAATATTATTTATATTGTGAAAATTGGTGTTAAACAAAGTGCAGTTATATTTTTTTGTTTTGTGATGGAATGAGCTAATGTATCTATCCACCAAATAAAGCAATTTCGTGCGTCACAAAACGTCTTCAAATTTAAGCTGGCGTTTATGTTAAACTGATATTATTTAGCTCCGTAGAGAGTCTAGCTAATTAAGTACTCAAATGTTTATATAAACGTCATATAAACAGGCGCTTTAGCTAAGAATAAATTAGTCAAACGGAAATGTTTGAAATGATGAAACGCTAAGAAGAGAAATATCACATTAAGTTTTAATCAGTTACGGGCGAGCAATGTACCCTTTTAAAGTTACAAGCCATAATGAGTCTGAATGTACTTTAAAAGAAAATTCCATTACATTTTAGAGCCGGCAACCCAAATATGAAGCTTTTATTTGGTTAAAAACGTATTCAAAATGTTTATCAGATTATTTGTGTCATATTTAGCATAATAGATGTTTATCCTAAAGTCTGGTTTGTGTCCATTACACGTTCATTTTTTTATTATACCAGGTTTTTCTCTTTTATACTTGTACTGTACTTCTCAAGTACTAGAAACGCGCTACTTACAGCATCTATAGGTTGGCCAAACAAGTGTTGTGCCATCCTCTAAAAGAATACCTATCGATACAGTGAATGTGGTGACGGATATTAAGTTATTCCGTGTGATGACGGATTAAGAATACGGAATGTCACCACCCCGTATCATCCCATGGGTGTCGTAAGAGCCAACAGAGGGAGCATATTACGCAGAGAACAGCGCTGTAAGAGAAGGAAAACTTGATACAAACCAGCGTGGTATAGTAGGCCAATTCCTCGTTTCAAATGAGAGGTCTGTCCAGCAGTGGACTGTTTAAGGCTGATGATGATGACAGTGAATGAGAGCGTCAGTATCCCGAATCCGACTTCCCATGAACTCTTCCTAACTTCTAGGTAAAATGAGAAGATGCAGATATGAGAGAAAATGGCGAGTTAATCATGTGCAGTTGGCAAAGACACGGTTGATGCCTGATTGGCGCTTTTGACGTATAAAAGCTATAATTAGCGTCCATAATACTGGCTTGTTTGAAGCCCTAACAAGCAGAGGCTTACTTGACTACTTTATAAAAATTACCTTAAAGCTCTACCCGACCCAGTAACCAAACTCAATACTCGAAATTATCGTACACCTAAGAAAATTGAAGGTACAAAACAGTCCAACATTAACATTTAACAGAAGGATAAACGATATTAATACTTAAGTAATTCCTTGTGTTAAATTCTATTAAAACGAAAATTTGTCACAGAATTTTAATTTTAAAATACATAATACCTTTTACGAGATAAAGAGGGTACCTGTCTTAAGACGTCGAGGGCCGCTCTTATTCAGTAATTCGACTGGCTCCACTCTAAATGTGGGATTAAATTGCTTGGGTCTTGGGGCAGGAAAAATGTATGAAAACTAAGACAGGGGACAGGCGAGAGGGAGAAAAGTAATTAGTGGCAGGGGCATAATTCCCGACCTGTCGGATGCGTCCTTATTTCTTGATGGGGTGCTTCGTAGAAAAAAATTGTAACCAGCTTCATCTGTTAATGACTGAGTAAATTAGTTATGCTTTTACTTTAGTTTGTTTGTTTATGTGCTGGGTATTTGTTGAGAACTCGACTTTTAGAAGTATGATTTGTGTTTTAGATTCTGTGTTCTGTACTATTTTTTGTGATTCCGTGACACCACTCAATGGACCTGCCAGAATACCAGCGCTGCAGCAAAGTTTGTCGCAGCATTAACTGAGGCAGGCTCCAATTTTGGCCCCACTAATGCTGTTTTTTCAAATTTCTTAATTGACTTTAGTATCATTTTATCTTGATTGTGTTTTCTGTCATTTATTGTTGTGATGCACAAAATAAACATTTTATTTTCTTTTCGTATTGTTGGTCTGGATTATATTTTTATTAGTGAAGTCAAGTTTCTAAACCTGGGTCCTTGAGCATAGATTATACAGATATACTGGTATAGATGCGCAACTCCCTCTAAGGATAAAGTTCAATAGGCATCCTCTGCGCTAGATGGCGTACAGACAATTTTATTTTTATTCCGATCGTATAGATGGCGTTAGTAGTGGATTCATTTTTCAAAATAAAATAAATGTTGAATTTCGGTGTTAATAAATAAGTAAATGACAACTATTATGTAAAATATGCAATTTAAAAGTAAAAAAAATAAAAATCACAAAATGTAATTCTTGGTAAGCGTGGATTCGATCCACGGACATCTAATTTATGAGCAGAGCACGCTCCCACTGCGCCACGCAGATCTTATCAATGTTGGCGAAATGACCATTCAGTTGTCGCTTTTTCTTTAGTTCTTGCCCTCATCGGTAGATGGCGCTGATTATATGAAATTTACCCATGTATGGAACTTTCACGGCCCTGGTCCTTGAGTGTTGACTATGCCGGTAAAAGGTAATTTATGTTTGATTCTGGTGTACTTATGTGCTATAAATAATGCAACGTTTAATCAAAATTCTTTAGGCAGATTTTACATATGGTAATGGTGATAATGGTGTTACAAAACCATTCATTATCCATACATCTATCTATCCTCATTATTTATTTATTTATTTTATACTTTATTGTACACTTATATAAAACATTTTAAGGAATTATAAATGAAATACAGTACAATGGGCGGCCTTATCGCTAAAAGTAGTAGTGTACTAGTTGTAGAAGTGTACCAGTACCTATGTAAAAATTTGCATAGACTTAATATATATATAAATAAATATAATATTGTGATACTTATACAATAATAATATGCTTAAATACATGTATATAAATATATATATACATACATATACCTACATAAATACTTATACATACATACACATATATAATACACAAATACATAATAGTATATAGTAGTGAAACAGGAAATTTTATAATGTTAGATAGTAGTCCTTGACTAAAGTTTTGAACCTGCTTACCGTCTGAGCCTGCCTAATATTTAATGGTAACGCATTCAATAGGCGGACAGCAGTGACAGAGAAAGATTTATCGAGAAATGACGTGGAATGTACCGGCATTTTTAGTTTCAAATTTTCTGATGACCTCAAATAACGATTATGCGTATCATGAAGGAATTCGAATCTTCCTTTAAGATAGGAGGGAGTTGAAGGGTTGAACAGTATATTGTACAGCAAAGAGAGAATATGAGCATTCCGGCGATGTCTTATGGGTAACCACTTGAGCTGTGTTCGAAATTGTGAAACATGATCGTATTTGCGTAATCCAAATATGAATCGTATACAGAGATTTTGAAGGCGCTCAAGTTTGTCTAGCTGGTTTTCGGTGAGATCTAGATAGCTGACATCTGCATAATCAATAATGGGTAGAAGAAGAGAGTTAGCAAGCGCAATTTTGGTGGCAGTGTGTAGAAAGTTTCTTAATCTTCGTAGTGATCCTGCTGAAGCAAACACCTTTCGACTCACTTCCTGTATTTGCGACCGCCAAGTAAAAGAAGAGTCAATAGTTATACCCAGGTTCTTTACTTTATCCTGTATGGGGATTACAGTGCCATCGAAAGTAACGTGAGGAAGCTGGGACCAGTCGATCTTCGATATCATTCATGAACTACCAATAACAATGACCTGGGTTTTCGAGGGATTGACTTTAAGTCCAAAGGATTTGCTCCAACTACTGATCAGTACCAATTCACTGTTAATATTACTCACAGAAGATGACATCTGTGTCAATGGCGACTGTGTATAAATTTGAAGATCATCTGCATATAGGTGATAGGAGGAGCGAAGATTATTTGATATAAAATTTATAAAAATTGCGAAGAGTAATGGAGACAGCACGCCACCCTGGGGCACACCGACAGTTGTATCAAACCAGGAAGAAAGTGAGTCTTCAATGCGTATACGCTGTCGGCGGCCACACAGGTAACTTCGAAACCAATCAATCACCGTAGGAGATATGTTAAGAGATTTTTTTATTGTAAACGAAGATTATTTGATATAGTATTTATAAAAATTGCGAAGAGTAATGGAGACAGCACGCCACCCTGGGGCACACCGACAGTTGTATCACACCAGGAAGAAAGTGAGTCTTCAATGCGTATACGCTGTCGGTGGCCACACAGGTAACTTCGAAACCAATCAATCACCGTAGGAGATATGTTAAGAGATTTTTTGATTGTAAACTTTTCCCTTTGTAATAATATATTATAATATCATCATCATATCAGCCAAACGACGTCCACTGCTGGACATAGGCCTCCCCCAAGGTTCTCCACACAGACCGGTCTTGAGCCGCCCGCATCCAACCGCCTCCCGCGATCTTGACGAGATCGTCGGTCCACCTTGCGGGAGGCCTACCTCTGCTGCGTCGTCCGGTACGTGGCCGCCACTCCAGAACCTTTCTGCCCCAACGGCCATCGGTTCTTCGAGCTATGTGCCCTGCCCACTGCCACTTCAGCTTGGCTATCCGGAGAGCTATGCCCGCCGACATACTTTGGTTCTACTGCGGATCTCCTCATTTCTGATATGATCTCGCAGGGAAACACCAAGCATAGCTCTCTGCATCGCCGACATACTTTGGTTCTACAGCGGATCTCCTCATTTCTGATTTGATCTCGCAGGGAAACACCAAGCATAGCTCTCTGCATCGCCCTCTGAGTGACCTTGAGCCTTCTGATAAGGCCCATTAGCCTATAATAGCCTATAATAATATAATATATAAAATATGAAAGGTAAAATTCAGTTCTAAAAGAATTTGATCCTATAAAAAGTGCAATGTTTTGCACACTATGTAGTACATAGGGTACAGTTGCCTAATACGAGTTATTATCAGCTTTAAATATTACCTTCAAGTTCATAAACAATAAAAAAAATGTGTATGAGCGGAGCTTACAACCCGCTGAACAGTATTGTGGCTAGTTGAATATAAATAGGGGTCAGCGTCTTGCTTCCGACTTGCTTTTAACGGTTATTTGGCGTGAAATTTCACTAACAGGTGTATGGCTGTTAACACTGGTTTGCTTAATCAAACGGTCAGAAAAATCCGCATGAGGTATTTGGGCGGGGAGAAAAGTACCATTTTGAAGGGTGTTATGACAAGGAATCACGTCCGCAGAGCTCCGCTGTTACCAGATTCCTTGATGACGAATTTAGGACACTCAACAGACCAAGGTAAGCATTGTTTGCGGATTTGATTAGTGCTGTTGTATGAAACCTCGCACATGTAATAACCTAACATCCTCCTGCTACTCCTGCTCGCTTTTGTTGACAACATTTCTGATTATGCAATAGATTTAACATTACACATTAGTAACTATAAAAATAAATAATGTTTTAGTAACCTGCTTAATTTGTTTGGGTTAGTATTTTTGTATAGCGTGGTAAGTTTTCCTTCACGTTCTATAATCTTATTGCAATGCATTCTGAGAATGGAGTTCCTCCCCCTGTTACTTGAATACATCAAAATTTTCCTATCTTCACTAATCAGATCAAATTTCAATCAACTATTGTCGGAAAGCTCTACCATCTATAAACATAACGAGAAACTTTAAACGATTATTGCAGCGTTACTATATTAGAGGTTTCCGTTACACACCGAATACAAAAGTAATCTTTTAAATCGACCGAACAGACCTTCGTGGTTACGAAAGCAATACAATAAACCGCAATTTATTCACATGAAGCACCTTCCTTACCGATGCAAACTGTTATTGGTGAGGCCTGAAGCCAAATCTCACGGTACACAATCAAGGCTACGCCAAATAAAGTACTAGGTTGTCTGTTTTTTTTTCTGTGTGGGTAGTTGTAGCCATAGCAGTAAAAATTTTAGTCCTCGTTTTTTAATTAATTATAATTTAATTCATATATATAAACAGTTATTTTATGATTTCATTTAGTCTATTACATTACGCTACCTGCCAGTGAGTGTTATCTCCTTTCTAAATTTACGGTACACACATAACACAAATACAAAATATTATGGAGTCATTGCAGAGCACAATTCAAAACTTGAATAGCATGTTCAATCAAAAGATGTCTCAGTTTGAGGACAAGCTGCAAAACACAACCCATCCTCCTTCAAGCATGGCTGGTCTGGCATCAGATTTTACATTGTTCCGGGCGTTTGTCACTGAAGCATTAAAGGGTCTGCAGCAGCAAGTCCAGTTACTAATGCACAGTGTGGACAACTTAGAAATGCAGGGTCGCCGTAAGATTCTTCTGTTCCATGGTGTTAAGGAAGATAAGAAGGACGACCTTGTGCAGACCGTTGTTGATGTTTTAAAAACACACCTGAAGCTTGACGATATCACTCCGAATAGCATTAAGCGCTGTCATCGTATGGGTAGACTCGCAGCTCCCAACAGACACCGTCCAATATTGGTAAAATTTCAGAGTGTCTTGGTCCGGGATAAAGTTTTGTTTACCAAACCTAAACTGAAGGGCTCAGGTATCACAGCCTCGGAATTCTTGACGAAGGCCCGACATGACATATTTGTAGCTGCACGGGCGAAGTTTGGAGCGTCCAAGTGCTGGACTAAGGAAGGGCAGATTTTTGTCCTCGGGGAAAAGGGTGAGCGACATCGCGTCAATTCCCTGATGGATGTTGAAAACCTTTGCCACCTTGTCGCCGTGGATCAGCAGCAACGAGAGCCCCCTGCTTCGAAAAATGAGCCAGCAAAAACAAGGCGAACTGCAGCTACTAAAAAATAGTCCTGTTTTTGTTTTCGTGCTATTATTTCAATCCCGGGTAGGTGGCCAAATATTACTTTTACTTTACTTTTGTGCAAAGACGGTACTTATAAATCTTTTGTATTTATTTCCATTATAAATTCAGATGTATGTTTCGTATGTTACAACGTTTTTTTCAACTATTTTTACGATTTTGTTTACATATACCGACTTGATAAATTTTACTACTCAAGTGTCAAATTTGACAGTGACAGCCATTATAATGTTTAGTTCAGAAACAAATTTGGGCCATTCTTACACGCCATAGTAATAAAAAGAAACTTTTCTAACGTCTCGCTGATAATAATATGTTTATGTATAGTGTTTAAGTTTATTTCAACTTTTGTACCTGGGATTGTACTGCACTGTATTTTATTAGTTATAATGTTGATTATTGCTTTTTTTTTGTTTTGTATAAAAATATTGGTTATATTGGAGTACCTACTTAACATTAATTTAACTGGCAGGTGCACTCTGTCGAATAGTGTTGTTATTTTGTGCATTGCGCTTATTATTTAGATATATATTTTTTATTTTATTTATATATTTTATTATTGTATTTTATTTATATTATATATTTTATTTTATAATATAAACTTTATATGTCGTCTATGGATTTAGATAGTGATAATGATGACTTTTTTTCAGTGAGTACCGACAATGACAGTTACGTTAGTATCCCTTCTCTGGCAGATAATCTGCAATCTTTATTTCTGATGTTCCCAGGAACTTGAACGTTGTCCATATCAATGCACAGAGTATACCGGCCCATTTCCCAGATATGCTGGCAACCTTTGACTGTAAGAACATCCATGCTATTCTTGTATCCGAATCATGGCTTAAGCCACGCCTTTCTTCTGCCTCTTATTCTTTACCTGGCTTCGAACTGATTAGGAATTACCGAATTGGTAGTGGTGGCGGTGGTGTTGCCATTTATCTCCGCTCTTACATTGACTATTCAGTGGTTAGTGCGTCTTCACAGCCGCCTCCACCCAATGCTGGTGAGCATCTCTTCCTTGAGGTTAAGCTGCACCACACCCAAATCCTTATTATAGATCCTAGATTTCTTTTCCTCCTTTGAAACTCTTTTGCTTAATCTATCCCCTTCTTACAGTCAAACTATTACCATGGGTGACTTTAACACTTGTCTTCTTAAGAACGACTCTCGTTCCTTATCTCTACATTCCATTTCAATTTCAAGTAATCTTCATATTCTTCCCCTGAATGCCACCCATAATTTTCCTAATTCTACTCCCTCTCTTCTAGACCTCATTTTCGTCTCATCGCTTGGTCATGTTGCTAAGCACGGCCAACTTGATGCAGATGAATTTTCTTATCATGATCTTATTTTTCTCTCTTTCAACGTCCGTCCTCCCAAGGCTAAGTCTAGAATTCTCTTGCTTCGCAATTTTAGGAGTATGGATAGTGATCTTTTACGTGATGATGCCAAAACCATCAACTGGCAACCGCTGCTTGACGCAGAATCTATGGATTCCAAAATTCAATTGTTCGAGAGGAATCTTATTAACTTGTATGACGTTCATGCACCTTTCCGAGCCATAAAAGTAAAACATGCACCTTCACCTTGGCTTACTAAAGATATAAGTTTACTTATACAGAAAAAAGCAGCTGCCAAATCATAGTACAAGTCAAAGCCCACTGAGGTTAATAAAGAAAAGTATATCAAGGTTAGAAACCATTGCAGTAGGGTGTGTAGGGATGCACAACGCCGGCATATCCATAATTCTGTTCAAAACGGAGATCCAGCTAAAGTCTGGAAATTCCTGAGATCATTGGGGGTTGGAAAGCAAAGTCAGAATACAAAGTCCCTCAATATTGATATCAATTTGCTTAACCAGCACTTCTCTGCTTCGTCCAATTTTGATAGGACGACAAAAATTAATACATTAAATCACCTTTCGTCGCCTTCAACCCCTAATCACCCGCCTTTTGTCTTTAGTCAGTTTACTGCATGTGATGTTAAGAAGAGCATTTTATCCATAACATCCAACGCAGTGGGCAGCGATGGTATCACCCGTAATATGTTGCTCCCCATCCTTGATGAAATCCTTCCTATTATTTCCCACCTACTTAATTACTCAATTTCAAGTGGCATTTTTCCAACATCTTGGAAAGAGGCCCACGTAGTTCCTCTACCTAAGAAATCTAATCCTGAATCCTTCAATGAATATCGTCCTACATCTATTTTACCCTTTTTTTCCAAAGTCCTTGAACGTCTTGTCTATAACCAGCTTAACTCTTTCCTTTCTCGAAATGACATCCTCAATCCTTTTCAATCAGGTTTCCGTACAGGTCATAGTACCACTAGTGCGCTTATCAACATAACGGATGATATCAGGTCAGGTATGGAGAATGGCAAGCTCACAATTCTCTGTTTGCTTGACTTTAGCAATGCGTTCAATACTGTCGACTTCGATGTTCTTCTCGCCATTTTAAGCTCTCTTAACATATCTCCATCAGTAATCGACTGGTTTCATAGTTACCTGTTTGGCCGCCGGATGCGTGTCCATCTGGATGAAACTTATTCTTCCTGGTGCGATAATTCTGCTGGTGTTCCACAGGGCGGCGTCTTATCTCCTCTACTCTTCTCAATTTTTATTAATTCTATATCCAGTCATATTTCTTGTTCCTACCACCTTTATGCTGATGATATGCAAATTTACACTCAAGCAAAATATGAAAATTTGTCGTCAGCTATCTCCACGATTAATAGTGATCTGGCTAAAATATCAGATTGGACCAATAGGTACGGACTTACGATAAATCCAAAGAAAACCCAGATAACAATTATCGGCAGTTCTAGAATGATGTCAAAGGTTCCTTGGTCTTTGCTTCCCCAGATATCTTTTGTTGGCGTTTCAATTCCTGTGAGTAAAGAAGTGAGGAATCTGGGGATTACCTTTGACAAAACGTTATCCTGGTCTGTGCAGCTACAAAATATCAGTCGACGTCTTTTTGCTGCCGCTGCGTCACTGAGAAGATTACGTAATTGTCTTCCCATACCTACTAAAATTGCACTTGTGCAATCTATTCTTCTTTCCATTCTTGACTATGCCGATGCCAGCTATCTAGATCTCAATGAGGACCAGCTAGATAAACCTGAGCGCCTCCAAAACTTCTGCATAAGGTTTATATATGGCTTACGTAAATATGACCACATTTCTGAATTTCGTAACAAGCTCAAATGGCTGCCTATCCGCCTTCGACGGAATACTCACATCCTTTGCCTTCTTTATAATATATTATTCAATCCATCATTTCCCTTTTATCTTAAACGACGGTTCGAATATTTTATGATACACATTCAAGGTGCTTGAGATCATCAGAAAATCTTAAATTGAAAGTCCCGACGCATTCTACAGTTTTCTTTCAAAAGTCCTTCACAGTTCAAGCTGTACGATTGTGGAATGCGTTGCCTGAAACTATCAGACGGGCTCAATCTCTTCCAACATTTAAAAATCTAGTCAGGAATCATTTTTTGTCACAATTATCATGACTGTATATATATTATATGTATATTATATAGGTATATATTATAGTTTATTTACATATTTAAGTATATAAATATTATGTAAAATGTATAGTTTATTTATTTATTGTTTAAAAGTATTGGTTTATCATAAATAATTATTTTGTATTGTATGTAAAATATTATACGTATTATATGTTTTATACTCATATAATTATATAATTGTATTAATGTAATATGTCCGATTCTTTTTATCCACCCATTAAGACACTGTTCCACTAGGTACACCGTTACCCACACAATTATACTTTTATAAAATACCTTTTCCAAACTAGGTTGTCTGGAAGAGATCGCATTTTGCGATAAGACCGCCCTATTGTGCAACTAGTTTTAAGTTAATTTTACCATTGTAATTTTGTTTGTATGCTGGTGTACAATAAAGTGTTAATCTATCTAATCTAGGTTGTCATAAAACCGAAGCTAGTGATACGAGCGGCCGATCTTAGCTGATGTTTGCGTACTGGCCGCTCCATTGGGCACTTTGCCAGCCTTACTATATGACACCATACTTCGGAAATGAACGTGGGTAAAGTTGACCAATTTTGTGTATTAGATTACGCTACTACAGGCACAATCGGAAGTGGACAGATTTACTAAGACTGTAATAATATTCAAACTTAATAGAATATTGTTTGGAGTTGCGTGCCGGATAATTTAGTTGAGTGAATTATTAAATTAGGTGTAAGGACGATAGTGCTAATGTCCAAAAGTCTTTGTAATATTTCGGTGAAACATAAAATAAGTTATTGGTATTACTAGGTATTGGTATTATAATGTTTCAGTAAAACTGTCCATTGCAAGTTTAGCCGTCTTTATTATAAATTGCAAAAATAACTTAACAGGATTAAGGATGTATTTCCCGAGTTAGCAATTCCTATGTAACGATAACGAGGTATATAAAAAGCATTCAATCAGTGGAGACAGGAGATTAAATTGCTCTCATTTATGTTGTTATTAAAGAAGCGGCGAAATGAAACGTACATTGATCCACTTGGATTGGAATGGCCTTGGCTTAAAAGGTCAAACTCAAACTCAAATGTGTTTACTTCCATATAAATGTTTAAATTTTTTGAACACGTCAGAAAGTCATACAAATATAAAAAATAAAAAAGTAACTTTAATTGCATATTAACATAGTTGAGCATTGAAAAAAATGCCTGTTCAGAAAGTAGAGCCTCGTGAGAAGAATCAGGCAAGAAACTCCGGCCATTTAGGTAACCTACGAACATTTCAGATTAATAACTCTACTGGACTGTAACAATCGTATAAGTTTCAGGTGAAACTAAATATAGCACAGGTACGACCGAAACAAGTAACAAGTTTATACCTGATTTTATGGATCCTATCCGTGTATTCCTTTGATGTAACCAGCCTTGTCTGTCGTATGAAATTACTGGAATTCATTGTCGTTTTATGGTAGTTGGCATTATGTTTTACTAAGTTCTGAAATTGGCGTCACTCTCGTGGTTTGTCAATAAAAAATATCTCAGTTATTTAAAAAACCAGATAATAAACAGTCTGGCAATTTTTCAGATTTTATTGATAAATAAAAATATCTAGCATACAAGCTTTTGCATTCCTAACAATGGAAACATATGTATATATGTATAACTGTGAATATTAAATACAACACTTCGAAATTGGCCAGTCCGGCAAGCGAACCTGCATCATAGTTTTCACTGTTAAAGCCACAAATCATTTCCTGGATATTAGCACAAAGGTTCCCACACATACTGATCCGACTTGTATCCGATATTTTGAATATAATTAATCATAAGAAAAATAAAAGTACGTAAATATGGTACTTACTAACATAGTATGTAATGCCAAAAACTTAGTAAACATTTTGAAACCAAAAACTCGCTTGAATTTCTTCAAGATTCTTTCCATTTTATACAAAAAGAACTTTTCTAAACAGCGCTTAAAGGCTGCTTCATATAAAATATGCATCCCGTAATCACTTTCGCTTGTAATAAAACTCTAACTAAGATAATACTTGGAACATTAACGGTGTAAACACACCCGATAATTTATCTATACGACACTGTAATTCTAAACGCAGATATGAACTGAGATTTTCTGAGACCCTATTAAGGCTTTGCAGGTACGGTTTAAGTTATTGTAATTACTTTGTCTAAAGTTCTCTGAGATATTCTTAGTTGATAATAAAAAAGGTAACCCCTCAGATAGTTTCGTCAGTCATAAACGCTGGTTGATAGTTTCTATTGTATATGAACGTGATTGTATATTGCCTGATTTAAGAAGTGAAGGTATTTAATAACTATTTGCTGCGATCTTAACAGATCTCCTTTATGTTATTCTAATATTGAATCAAAATGACTGCTGTCTTTAACGGCTCTCTGAGAAACGAGGCGAGCAATAATTAAAAATTCAAAACATAGGACAATATCTAAATAAAATACGGTGGTTTATAAGACGACGCTAGAGCTCATCCTGAGCCGCTCAGATACTTTTTATCGAAATATATAAACACAACTGCAGGGCTACAAACATTTTTACTGATGTTCATTTGAAACTACTTTTTTGCAATCGGTTAAAAAAGAAGTGGTATTATCCTAATCAAAAGAGAAATAAATAAGTTGGTAGTAGTAGATTCTTGCTGGAACCATCCAAGCTTTACTACTCCTAACTTATTAGTCGCATAAAATCAGTATAGTACTTCATGATTAAGTCAGACATCCAACTGAGTTTGTTGTTCATCTTACCGAGACATGAAACGTGATCCTAATTACGAATTCGTTATCACACGAAGAAATCTGCCAGACAACCAAATAAAATGCTTCTTCAAATTGTTTGACAACAAATAATTATTTCGTCGAGGTAATAAGAAAATGAAATTGGATTTTACGTCTACTTGTAATGGAATCTCCTATAATGAACAAGATGGAGATAGATACTTATTTACTTTTACGTAATGATAATTTAACGTATCTACTTTTTAAGTTAAAGCTTAGTTATACTGGCAGCGTATGTGTAGGCAAGTGGAACATTCTGCATTCTCTATAAATATCTTTAAGTACAATTCTTCTATACGTGTTTCTAACCTAACTCCTCCCAAATGGCTGGGCCAATTTAGATAAAAAAATGTGAGAATTTTAATGGGTTCATGGATGGTTCAAAAATAGATGCGATTGGTGCTGCAGCCGGTGTCACAAATCACCAAAGTTTGAGTTGCAGTTGAGTAGAGTTTTGTATAGACAAGACGACGTCTGGTGGGTTCCCTAGAATTGACTTTTATACTTATATACGTAGTAGAAGATATTCGCAGCTACGCCAACACATTTTTCACGGTACAGTGGTAAATCTTTTCTAAATGCACCCCTGCAGTCCCTAAATATATGTATTTACTGTTACTTATCTCAAATTTCAGCTGCCTGCGCCCTATAGTTTTGGCTGCGCGTTGGCTGTCACTCAGTCAGTAACGCAAGACCTTCATATGTACAGTAAAAATAATAATATATTGAAATTTTAGTTTTGAATATGATTCGCCAAAAATCATGCCTAATGCGTGAGTATGAAAACATTTTTCAAGGGATAATCGTAAGAATGGAAGGATGCCTAAAAGTGTAAGGGTTCCTAAAAGCGCTAAGAAAAATTATCATACTTTTATCCCAAACGTTTAAGGTACGTTTTTACAAGCTAACGTATGCGGAGTGCTTTATATTATTATAACCTCTTTTAGGAGTTTCAAGAACTAATGAGGTTTTTCTGAATTTAGCAGTTGTTACATACTTTTATTTTAAACTAGCTGACCCAGCAAACTTTCCTATTATTTATTTTAATATTTTGATATATAAACATATCTTTGCCTGACAATAACGAACACATAAAAGAAAATTTATCCAATTTGGTGAGTGACCAGTCACAAAAACTAAGGATACGTAAGGATCTGTGACAGTCATTACGAGGAGTTAATACCATCAGTAGCATGACTTGGCTTGCCGACCGGCAAAGTTAGGTTTGCAAAGTTGAGCAACGCTTGCATAGGTCTCCACTTGGCTGCGTGACTGCTTTTTTATCGACATGAGCGGCACTTAGGTACATTAGAGCTATACCGTGCTTTAGGGGGCACGTAAATATGTCAGTTCCGTTTTTGTCTCTTGACAGGAATTTTCAAAATCTCGTAAGGCTGCGTTGGAGGTCCTTGGGCAGTTTGAAAATTCTGATACGCACACTTACACGAAATAAAGAATACCTACACATAACCTGACCCTGGTCTAAACAATAGACTATAATACAGGTTACTCTCTCTTTTTTTACCGTAAATGAGCAGGCGTATCGCCTGATGGTAAACAATTACCGCCGCCCATGGACACAAGCAACACCACAGGCGTCACAAGTGCGTTGGCACCCCTTGGGGTGAGGAAAAGGAATAGGATGAGGAGTGGTATGAGGGAGAAGGAATAGGGGATAGGCTCTCCGGCACTCTCACTCATCGAACGAAACGCAACAGTTTAAGTAGTGTTACTTTACGTCGATTTTTTGTGAGATGGTAGTATCTTCCCGGTCGAGCCGGCCAATTCATGCTGAAATCAGCAAGGCTATACTACTTGAAAACTACTACGACCACACACATGTGGGGCGAGGCCATCGAAAGATACGGCGAAGCAATTGCTGTTTCGCTCGATATCTCAAAGGCCTTTGACAGGGTCTGGCATGATAGTCTCATAAGAAAGCTTCCGTCTTTTGGCCTACCCACTGGTCTCTGCACTTGGATATCAGATTTCCTGAGGGACCGATCTATTCGGGTAGTCGTTGATGGCTGCTCGTCGGATCAATTGGCAATTAATGCTGGAGTCCCTCAGGGATCAGTTCTCTCCGCAACCCTATTTTTGCTGCATATCAACGATCTGTTGAAACCCGGTACCTTTGGGTATGCAGATTACAGCACGATGGTAGAGAGATATATGTCCAATGCTCAAGCCAGTGGAGCGCAAATACAATCACGCAGGGAAGAAATGATCGAGCGGATGAACTTGTATTTAAAGGCGGTCTCCGATTGGGGTGATGCCAATCTTATGCCAATATTCTCGGCAAAACGGAGCCAATTTGATCTGGTTCCGACATTCCAAGACTTGTCCGTGGCGATAACTGACGACCTTGAGCTTCTTGGTGTCTCGTTGACCTTAACCCTAAATTTTGGCCCCTATATAGAGGCCAAAGCTCAACCAGCTGGCAAAAACCTGGGAATCCTTAACAGGGTGAAGCAGTACTTCACGCCGGAACAATTGCTCAATCTATATAAAGCACAACTCCGGTCCTGCATGGAGTACTGTTCGCACCTCTGGGATGGTTCTGCCAAGTATCCTTTATATACATTGGAGTCAATTGAGAGAAAAGCCAGAAGAATCATCGGCGATGACCAATTGGTTGACGCAGGAGTCCAAAGCTTGGAGCATCGCCGTAGTGTCGCCAGTCTATCGGTATTCTATTGGATACATTTTGGATAGTGCGCAGAGGAACTACAGAATCTGATTCCTCCTTCCCCTTTTTCCAACGGACAACCAGACTAACGAGTCAGCGTCACCGTTACATGGTGGATATCCCGCTTATACGCACGAAGCGCTTTGCTTCTTCCTTTCTTAAGCGTAGCGCCAAGGTGTGGAACTCTTTATCCGAGTCTGTGTTTCCTGATGAGTACAACCTGGGTGTTTTCAAGTCGCGAGTGAATAGGTACCTTCTAGGTAAGCGTGCTCCATCTTAGACCATATCATCGCTTACCATCAGGAGAGATCATAGTCAAACGCTAACCTATCGGTAATAAAAAAAAATATGTGTTGAATTCAATGCAAAATTGTCTCAAAAAGCAATTGGAGCGCTTAAATATGTCAGGAATTTTATCATACAATCATTTAAATTATACTGATAATTATAAACAATATAAGTAAATCTGTAACAAACAGATTTCAAAACTAAATGGTAGTCCTTATCTACTTGAGTGTGTTACTTGAAATTCTGCTCAGCACCAAATATTGGTATCGCCCTTATTCGTTCTGATTTAAATATAGGCTATTTTTGGGTATATGAATACAAAACTTCACGGGTAAAAAGCACTTAATGAATGTCAAATAATACACAGTTCAGCGTAGGTTTTTTGAATCTATCGAAATGTATTAGACAAAGGCAAGTAAGAGTCACGTGGACTCTGATACATCGGTTTAAGGTTATCGGTACTGAAACCGATCGTGTGCCAATGTTGCCACATAGGACTCTGTGCCACATCTGTTTTGTGAAGATTTATTGAAGTAAGCTGCGGTTAGTAGGTCATTAGACTATTTACTATTAAAGGCATTCTTAACAGTTACGTATGCTTTGATCGACTTCTTCTTTTGCCTGCCCTGTTCTCATATCATTTGGGGTCGGCGCAGAATATCTTTCTCTTCCATTCTCTTCTATCAGATGTCATCTGAATATTCACTCCCTTTCCTATCATGTCATCTTTCACACAATTCATCTATCTTTTATTTGGTCTCCTTCTTGCTTTATGTCCCTCCACTCTCAAATTCTTCACTTTTCTAGTCACATAATATTCATCATCGTCTGCTATGATCAAAATGAAATGAATTTTAACACATCAGCCTATTATGTCTACACAGATTACAAAGTTAATATTCAAAGTGTATTAAGGTGTAACTGTAGTTTTAAAGCAAATATATTAGTAGTAAGATATTGATAGTAACAATATATGTGTTGAATATTGAATGGTTATCGCTTCTTTATAGAAATAGCCACAAGCAATTAAATATTGGTGATGAGAGATGCTAGTCACAACAGACTGTGAAATTATTATGCAATTGAAAAGGTTGTCGACATTTACACTTTAAAATTGTCTTTAGTAGTTTCTGATTTGGTTAAAATGTCCATAAATGAAATGCCTGCAAGGTAGCGCCATGTGGTCACCCATCCAAATATTTGACCTCTATGAACGTTGCTTAACTTTGTCGATCTATTTCGATTAGTAAGTCAAATCAGGCTATGCGCACTTCTTCAAGTTCTAATGTCTCTCTTTTAAAATCAAATCACTGAACACAAATATTGTAAACATCAAATCAATGAATAACCATTAATTTGCATAGTCAAAGTCAAAGTCAAAATCATTTATTCATCTAGGCCACAAAGTGACGCTTGTGAACATTAAAATTGAAGTTGATTACATAATGATTCTACATTTACTGCCACGTTCGCAATGCAATACGTAGAACCACGAGAAAGAACGGGCAATAAAACTCATGGCCACTCTTTTCAATCAAATATAATGATGGTGTACAAAGTAAGAGGCAATATTATCTTAGTAAGAAGTATCCACGTGCCATGCCAGATATTTGTGGTATAACACGTCTAATAACATTCACATAATTATCCTCATGTAAAGTTTCATTGAACTGTTAATACGTGTATATTAATATATGTATATACATATTAGAAAACCACTGAGTATCAACATCATCTTCTTGTCCTGGATCTAATTGTTTGCGATCGGCGCAGTACTAATTTCATCTCGATACTTCTCTATCACCGTCAATATATCATTTACCAAACACTTTTCCTTTCACAGTCCATCCATATTTTTTCAGCCTCCCTCTCCCTTATCGTCCCTCTACCTTCATATGCATCTTGCTTACCTACATACACAGTTTCAGCTTGCAAAGATATTGCTCAACGAAAGCTGTTGATGTTTTATATTTGTATGTGTGTTTTATGATAAATCAACAAAAATCCTTTTTCAGATTCAGATCAGATCAGATTTTTTAACTCAAGAATTAGTATTTTGATACACTGTTAATATCTGTCGGATAAGTTGAAAAGTGACAACGGATCAGATATTTCCTAAAACTTTATTTATATAATAGTACAAGAAAACCTCATATTTCGACATAACACGCAAAACATCCTTTAAACAAACGCCCCAACGGATAGCTTTACACATAATCCGATCCCAAACTTTATATCGCCACTATAAAACGGCAATATTGCCAATATATCTGAAGGGGCGTTTAAAATAACAAAATACCCCTGACAATCTCCCAGTGGGCGTTTAGCAGAGTTGTACAATCTCCTGAACAATATCGGGCTTGGAAATTTAAGGTTCACGAGTACCAAGTTATGCAACTTGTGGGATGCCTTAGAGATACAGATGTTATAATGTTGATGAGAAGTTTTCGGTGGGAATTTTGAAGCATAGGCAAATTTGTCTTAGAGGCAGCGATAGGCTAGTTCAGATACCAACAGATTGCCATGCAGAAGGTATCGGGTTTGTATCTACGGCGAGCACCACTGACTTTTCGGAATAATGTGCTTATTGAAATCGCTTGCCTTGAGCCTTGGAGAGTATGCTAAGCCGTCGGTTCCGGCTGTCATGAAGATCTGTGACAGTCGTTACAGGGGTCAATACCTTTAAATAAACTGACGGTAGTCCAAACCATAGAATACAGCCAGCCCTTTGGTTGCGGCGGTCAGACCGGCAGTCGCTCTGTGGAAAATCTAATATTCAGTCAAATCTGGTTAGACTATTAAGCCGTACCGTATTGTAACTTGGATATCGCTAGGAGGATGAGGTTTTGTCTTAATATTAAAGTACCTAAATAGACTTATGCACTTTTATATTAAGATCAATTAATTCATTCAAGTCACCTGACACAGGAATCAAGAGATTGCTGTGTCAGGTAACTTGAAAATGACAGGTGACATATTACACTAACGGGCAAGATGAACATCATGACTGGGAGCAATATTTTTTAAATTATTTAGCAGAAGCAATGTGACTAATCAATCACCATTGTATACGAACAGCCTTCAAAGGCATTTGTTTATTTGCGTATATGGGTAACGTATATGGTGACGAATGGATGACGAAAGACTGACCAAGCAGATATATAAGGCAAGAGTGAAAGGGACAGGAGTAAGGGGACGCCCTAGGCGGCCGTTCTCTGCCCAGATTGGAGTCCTCCTAAAAAAGGACAGGTTGGAAGTATCCTTAACCGAATAGCACGCATGAGAAATTTTATGAAAGTGAAGGAAGTAAGAGAGATATGTCAGGATCGTTGAAAATGGCGTTCCGTAGTCTCTACCTACCCCTCCGGGAAAAAGGCGCGAATCAATGTATGTATATGAGGTAGTCGGATGCTGAAGGAGAGACGGGATATCGGGTCTTGTGTCGTACCTAGGCGAAGCCTACGCTGAGCAGTGGCCTGCAATAGGCTAATGAGATGAGACGAGACTTTTGCTCCAGGCAAATGTTTAAAGTTGTATGTTTAGGTACTGCAATCATGCTATTCCGATTTATATTCCTCACTGCAATTATGATATTCCATATATTGGTTTTAGTGTGTTTAATGGCTGTAAAACTGTATTTTATAGCATAGAACCTAATATTGTTATACATTTATTATTGTGGTATAAGGGGCATTTGTTATTGAGGTATAAGGGGTCCCATACACCATCTTACGGGACTCAAGCCAACCTCTCCTTTTCGTGGTATACCCTGCTAAACAACAAACGAGGCAAAACTGGCGACCCACCAAGACGCACTGGACCAGCGTGGTGGGCTTAAGGTTCCTTCCTATGGATGAGCAAATCCCCGTCTAGGCCCCGAGTGCCCAGCGGCTCCGAGGCACCTGGTAATGGCGGAAATCGGATAATAATTGGAGTTAGGGGTGCTAAGAATCCCCGGGCGTTATTAAGTACAACCCGTCAAACTGACCTGGCGCGCAAAATGGACACTGAAAATTTAAATGTTTTGACATACAATGTTCGTACTTTACTTAGAGAAGAACGACTGTTGGAACTCGAAAATGCAATAAAGAATCTCAAGTGGGATATCATCGGTCTGTCGGAGGTGAGGAGAAAGGGTGAAGATACTATGGAAAGAGAACATACCATATTCTATCACTTTGGAGCCACCAGCGCCCAATATGGAGTTGGTTTTCTGGTGGCTAAGAAGTGCAAGGACAATGTCATAGAATTTGCAGCTATTCCGAGAGGATCGCGGTACTAAAATTTCGAATAACAGCCAAAAATACCTTGACTGTAATACAAGTTTATACACCGACATCAGCACACAGCGACGACGAGGTAGAAGACTTTTACGACCTTTTGAACAAGGCTTGCGATGAACATCGAGGCACGTGGAATATAGTATTAGGCGATTTCAATGCATAAATTGGTACCAGACAAAACTTGGACAACGAAGACATTATGGGGCCATATGGTATAGGACAACGTAACATTCGTGGCACTCGTTTGATCCAATTTGGGTTCGGCCAAAATCTAAAAGTATGCAATAGCTTCTATCCAAAAGACCACAGCGCCGTTGGACTTGGGTATCCTCAAACAATAACACAAAGAACGAAATAGACTATATTCTTACTGGAAATCAAATCATAATTAATGATGTAGGCGTAATAAATAGGATTTGGCTCAGACCATAGACCACTTAGAACAAAACTTAGTTTCAATTTTAAAACTAATCTCAGTAAATCATTCTCAAGACATACCTATTAGACTGCCACACAGTTGCATCAAATTTTGAAGATTTTAATTAAGAATTAAAAAAACCATTTGAAAATCTAAATATTGACGTAGATGATGCAGAAAATCAGTACGACAATATAATGGACAGCATAACAGCAGCTTGCCAAAAATTCAAAAACGGAAGAACCAAAATAAGCTATCTTCAACAACTAAAACATCAGTAATAAATAGAAGCACTTTAAAATACGGTTCACGAGAATATAGAAAAATAGACAAAAAAGTTAAGCGTAGCATTAGAAAAGATATTAGAAATTTCAACACAAATCTAATTACGGTAGCATTAAAAACAAACAAGTCACTTAGAACCGCAAGGCAGCACAAATCTCAAAGACGAAAATGGGACTCTACGAAGCAATCGCGACGAAATCAATCAAATAGTCACAAAATATTTTTCTTCTCTGTACTCAGATAGTTCCAAAACCAATAACAACATTAATTACTCACATAATGATACAATTGCACCAATATCTGAAGACGAAATCAATAAAGCTCTACAAACCCTAAAGTTAGGTAAAAGTCCAGGCACCGATGGTATAAACACAGCAGCCCTAATATTCGAAAAATGTACACTCTTGCCGTATATTACGCAATTATTCAATATTATTCTACACAAATGCCACACGCCAACCAAATTTTTTTATTCAAATATAATCCTTCTGCACAAAAAAGGTGATAAAAGCAACATCAGCAATTACCGGCCTATAAGCTTGATCTCCCATGTGTACAAAACTTTTATCAAGGTTATAGAAAATCGTATTGCTGCGCAACTGGACCAACATCAACCCTTCGAGCAGGCGGCATTTTGACCCGGCTTCTCCACTGTCGACCACCTTCAGACCCTGAATCAAATAATAGAAAAATATCAAGAATATACCAAACCCCTTTATTTAGCATTCGTAGATTATTCTAAAGCACCTGACAGCATTACACATAGTGCAATAGAAGACACCTTACAGAACCAAAATATAGATCAAATCTACATCAACCTCATTAAAGCAATCTACAATAATAGTACAGCAGATGTCAAGCTTCAACGCTCTGGTCAGACATTTAAAATAGAACGAGGTGTCAAACAGGGTGATCCATTGTCTCCCAAAACTTTTTACCAGCGTCCTCCAACAAGTCTTTAGTAGTCTGGCAGATTTGTGGCAATCCAGAGGCATTGTGGTCGGCGGCAAAAGACCAACAAATCTTCGGTTCGTCGACGACATTGTTCTGTTTTCCTCTTCGGCCTCGGAACTCGAGCTAATGCTCAAAGACCTCAGCTCTGCAAGTCTTCAAGTTGGACTTCTGATGAACCGGACGAAAACTCAGGTAATGACCAACAGCACGAAACGTAGTGTCACGGTAGACGGGCTGACTATACATTATGTCGACGAGTATATTAACTTAGGCCAGATTGTCTCTTTTAGTAACAGGCAAGATAAAGAATTAACACGACGAGTTGAAAATGCCTGGAAGAGCTTCTGGGCAATGAAAGAGTTTTTAAAGGGCAGCCTTCCATTGTCACTAAAGCGTAAACTGGTCGACATGTGCATACTGCCCGTCCTAACCTGCGGTGCCCAAACATGGTCCCTAACCGAAATCCAGAAGTCCAAATTGAAGATTTGCCAAAGGGCGATGGAGCGTAGCATTCTTGGTGTAAAAATAACAGACCATGTTCGAAACACTTTGCTACGTTCCAAAACACGCATAGCTGACGTCGGATTAAAATCTGCTAGACTGAAGTGGGACTGTTTGTCGTATGCACCCAAAAAGATGGGCTTATCTAGCTACCACTTTGGTGCCTCATGACAGTCGGCGACGACGTGGAAGACCCAAACGAAGATGGCGGGATGAAATGGATGCATTTTACAGTGACTGGACGAATTTAACACGAGACAGGGATGAATAGCGGTCCAAGGGAGAGGCCTTTGCCCAGCAGTGGGACACACAAACACGCTTAATAATTTATTATTGTAGGAGTAGCTTTTTATAAGTACACAATTTAGATGCCATAAATCGTTCTTCCTTTCTTCTCCTCACCGTGTAAATCGACGACCCACATCCTAAGACACGTTGAAACTCTGTCGTACTGTTCATCAATTTACATCACCATAAAAACGCACTCCACAATGATAACAAGCAATAAAATACTCTCATACCTTACACTAAAAGCTCGAAATATGTACGCACACAAAAATATATCAAGCAATACTTAAAATGTCGCTAACAGGTATCGTTAAGCTTGCTCATTTCCTTAATGCATAGGGTACTAAGCAATTAACCTTTATGTGTCTTGAAGGCCTGCCTTTCGAAGGCTAAATAAGGTGCGCTTGTAGATGGAAGCCGAATTTTTCAAGGATTAAGTTGTTCATAGATTCATGTGGGTATTGCTGCACGTAAAAGTTCGATAGCTATGTTTTAGGTCCCAAGGTAAAATATTTATTAACTCACAAAATCATTATCATTAATAATTTGATACGCTTTAAGGCAGCGATAACCTAGTGGAGATACCAAAACACTGCCATGCGGAGGGTATCAGATTCGAAGCCCGGGCGCGTACCTCTGACTTTTCGGAGTTACATCATCATCATCATCATCATCAGCCTGCCGTAGTCCACTGCTGGATATAGGCCTCTCCAATGGCACGCCACTGAGCCCGATTTTCGGCTCTTCGTGTCCAGCCGCTGCCAGCCACTTTGCGTATATCGTCACTCCACCTAGCCGGAGGGCGTCCTACACTACGTTTGCCAAGGCGCGGTCTCCACTCTAGAACACGGCTACTCCATCGATTATCGGTTCTGCGACAGATGTGACCAGCCCACTGCCACTTCAACGTGCTAATTCTCTGAGCTATGTCGATTACCTCCGATGTTCTCTGTCGGATCACTTCATTACAAATTTGATCCTTCAGGGAAACTCCGAGCATAGCCCTCTCCATAGCTCGCTGAGCGACCTTAAATTGGTGGACTAGTCGCACCGTCAGTGTCCACGTCTCGGCACCATAGGTCATAACGGGTAGGACGCACTCGTTGAAGACTTTTGTCTTAAGGCTTTGCGGTAGGCATGACGAAAACACTCGACAGAGTTTCCTATATGCCACCCAGCCAAGCTGTATTCTTTTGCAAGCCTCCCTCTCGAAGTTGTTTCTACCCAACTGCAAGGTTTGCCCAAGGTAGACGTACTCCTGAACAACTTCGAGAGGGACCCCGTTTAGGCTAATCGGTTCCGGAGAGACATGTTCATTGAACATTATTTTGGTTTTATCCAAGTTCATCCGGAGACCGATGCGAGCAGAAGAATCAGCTAGGCTGCTCAGCATATACTGCAAGTCTTGCACGGTTTCAGCCACGATAACGATATCGTCTGCAAATCTTAAGTGTGAGAGGTACTCGCCGTTTATGTTAATACCGTGTCCTTTCCAGTGCAGCGTCTTGAACATATCCTCCATTGCATTTGTGAACAATTTGGGGGAGATAACATCCCCTTGTCTCACACCTCGATGCAGGTGGATAGGTTCAGACTGCTGATTCTGAACTTGGACGGTCATAGTCGCGGCGTCATAGAGACCTCTCAGCACTTGGACGTACCGCCAATCGATTTGGCACCGTTGCAAAGACTCCAGAACAGACCTGGTTTCGATGGAGTCAAAGGCCTTCTCATAGTCCACAAACGCTAAGCACAGGGGCTGATTATACTCCTCTGTCTTCTGTATAATCTGCCGCACTGTGTGGATGTGGTCTATGGTGCCATACCCTCCTCGAAAACCGGCCTGTTCGGGCGGCTGAAACTCGTCGAGTCTACGCGCGAGACGGTTCGTGATGACCCTGGAAAACAGCTTATAGACGTGGCTCAAGAGCGAGATCGGCCGATAGTTCTTCAACAGAGTTTTGTCTCCCTTTTTGAAGAACAAAACGACTATGCTGTTGCTCCACGCCCTTGGAGTTCCCCCCAAGAACAGGACAGAATTAAATATGCGTTGGAGCTGCACCAGTATAGGTTTTCCACCTGCCTTTAGCAGCTCCGACGTAATTTCATCTTCCCCGGGGGCTTTTCCATTTTTAAGCTGCCTCAGGGCCACCACGATTTCGTCTTGGCTGATGTCTGGCAACTCTTCCGTGAAGTGGCGGGTTAAAGTGGCTCTTGGATCCTCGGAGTCGGTTTGGGGACGGGACACTTTCGAGGTTTTCGGAGTTACGTGCGTATTGAATTGTTAATTATCGCTTGCCCTGAGCCTCGGATAGCATGTTAAGTCTTTGGTCCCGACTACCACGAAGATCTTTGACAGTCGATACAGGAAGTCAATACCTCTGTAAACCTTTGTAAACTGACACCATTGATCGCTACCTCTTTGGGTTGCAGAGGTCAGCCAGGCAGTCGCACAGTGTTTTATGAAGACCATTTTTCGGACACCGTCTTTTTATTAAAGAAGCTAATAGATATATTCAATAAAAAGAGATATTTCGAATCCCCATTAAGCTAGCATCACTAGTTTTTTAGAAAAACTTTTTTGAAAATCTTCATATTTTAAAGCGGATATTTAGAAAAAAAGATATTCCTCTTAAACTAAGCATGATACGCAATAATAATGTTACAAGCACCGATAGCGTCTCTTTCACTGCACATTTAACAGTTAAAATGAACCTCATAACTTGACTAGAATCAAATTTAAGCGAGATTTTGGATTTTTAGATTTTCTTACTTTTCCCGAAGATTCTACCAAAAGTGGAAAAGTTATATATACAGAAAGGATGCTCTTTACTTTCCTCATATGCTCAATAAATTTCAGACCCCAAATCCATGGAATGTAGAAGTTATTCTAAATTAACTGTTTTTGGTAGGGTTTTCACATTTGTATGCCGGATTATAATGATAAAATTTTTATTCGATATTGATTTTATAACTAAATTATATGTTGTAAAGAAATCAATATCGAATAAAAATTTAATCATTAAAATCCAGAATATAAATATGAAAAAACTAGCAAAAACAGTTATATGGAATAACTTCTAGATTCCATGGATTTGGGGTCTGAAATTTATTGAGCATATGAGGAAAGTAAAGAGCATCCTTTCTGTATATATAACTTTTCCACTTTTGGTAGAATCTTCGGGAAAAGTAAGAAAATCTAAAAATCCAAAATCTCGCTTAAATTTGATTCTAGTCAAGTTATGAGGTTCATTTTAACTGTAAAATGTGCAGTGTAAGAGACGCTATCGGTGCTTGTAACATTATTATTGCGTATCACGCTTAGTTTAAGAGGAATATCTTTTTTTCTAAATATCCGCTTTAAAATATGAAGATTTTCAAAAAAGTTTTTCTAAAAATCTAGAGATGCTAGCTTAATGGGGATACGAAATATTTCTTTTTATTGAATATATCTATTAGCTTCTTTAATAAAAAGACGGTGTCCGAAAAATGGTCTTCATAAAACAATGTGAGTCGCTCTGTACAAAAGCTAATATTCAGTCAAATCAGGTTAGACTAGTAAGTGCACCCTGGGTTGCAACTGGCATAGTGGCCGAGGCAGTCAAAATGCAAGATAAAGAAGATAGAAAGACATTATGTCATAGTAATATAATTAACGGGTCTATGTTGTCCTTATATTTTTGACGCGTTACCTAAATATGTCTGCTAACCCGCACTTGGCCAGCGTGGTGGACTATGGCCTTACCCTTCTCATAGTGACAAGAGGCCCGTGCCCAGCAGTGGGACAGTATAAAGGGCTGACGACGACATAAATATTATTGTGTACAAATTACGAAAATTTTAATATACACATAACGTCATATCTAGCTATGGCCATCTTTATCCGATTAGCAATATTAAAAAGTAAACTTGTAGCTAAATAAGACAATGATTACTATTTTATTTCCACTGTCCTTTTACTTTATACCTAATCCAGCTGTGAGTACAATCGAATTAGACATGTAAAAAGGGTTCCAGGATTTTTCCCTTACCGTACTTAAGGTCCTAGAATGATCCACCTGCTGTGGGTTTTACTAAAAATAACGTCTTAGGTTTTTGTATATATAAAATAGAGTTCTCCGGCTGCTCTGTCTAAATCTCTGTATAAACTAAAAACTACCGAACGAATTTTTGTTTTTAAAGGCTTTTGCAAGGTGACTACGCTAGTTTTAGACTTCTATTAAGTACATCAAATGATTTTGGTGACTGTTCATACATGAATTAGCTTGCCGAACGTAATCGGTCCGCAAAGTTAAGCAACGCGAGCACAGATAGCCACTTAGATGGGTGACCGTGTGTGGTATTTACATCAGACCGCTACCGTGTTCGAAGGGCACGTAAAAATGTCGGTTCGGGTTAATATAATATATAATAATAATATCTTTTTATTTCAGTAACAAATGATTACAAAAACAATAATTGTTGATTGGAGCCTCCTTTTAAGCAAACAATGCCTGTATTAGGAGACTCCGCTCTTCCATAACGTAACACAGTGTCATAATCTAAGTTAACTTAAATTTTATTTTACTTATTTATAACAAACAAAAGAAAGATAATAAGGTGTGTGTGCATTTGAGTGTGTGTGTGTGTGTGTGCGTGTGTGTGTGTGTGTGTGTGTTTTTGTGTGCATTTGAGTGTGTGTGTTTTTGTGTGCGTGTAAATGTGTGTGTGTGTGTGTGTAAGAATGTGTGTTATTTTATGTGCTGTAGGAGTGACTCAGTATCTTCATACGTAAGGTTTTTTATCCAACTCTCTAATATTCTTTTACAGTCTCTTAATGTTTTAGGATATATGTATATTTCTTTATTTACTTTATTATACAATTTAGCAGACCGTTTATTATATTGCATAGCGGCAGATTGAGTTTTGGTTTGTGGGACCATTGCAATAATGTCTTTTCGTCTTTTTCTCAGTACGTTGACATCATACGGTAGGGTCTTATGTTTTTTTAAAATAGTGTGGATAATGTATAATTTCCTAACAGAAAGCAGACCGCTTATCTGATAAAGACTCTCTGTGGGAAATCTAACTTTTTTAAAATACATTATTTTTATTAAAGCTCGGTGTGCTCGTTCAATTTCAATAAATTTAGATTTAGCTGCACCTCCCCAAATAGGGATGCAATATACCACAACTGATTTTGCTATTGCATTATAAATTTCATTCAATAGATTTCTAGGTGGACCTATATTTTTATTGAGTTGAGTAGGAACGACATACCGTAAGGTTTTAAAAATCCAACCAAGTTTCCTAAGCCTTCCAGTGATGTGCTCCAGATGAGGGTACCACGAAAGCCGTTGGTCAATTATGACACCTAAATATTTTGCTTGTGGCACTTTATCTATTTTTGGACACTTACAGGAATTATAAAAAGGTTTGTTACAGGAGTGTATTTTAATTGTAAAGTCCTCGTCTGGTTGTGACCGATTTGAGATGCTGAAGCAGACGTAATTGGTTTTGGATGTATTTAGGGTGAGAATATTGTCATTGAGCCAGTTAGCAATCTGGGCCATACCCAGCTCTGCGTGAAGTTTATACTTCACTAAATTATACTTCACTAAATTGTCAATAATTTGATATACAATACTAATACAATAAGCTTTGCGTTAAGATTACATTTTTGAAACATCACAAATTCAACTTAGTTGATTGCCACAGCGCAATATGGCGGCACGGAGCAAACTGAGCACCGAAATCAGCAATTTTATTATTTTTCTCGGTTGCAAGCTTGTAATGGTTAAAATTGGTGGTATTATGTTACTTAATCAGTAACTAGTCGATGTACGTTTTCATTATTGTAACCAATCACACAACACAGGAGTGAAGTTCACACAAATCCTTATAGGCACATCGTGCCCGTAGGACACTACCGGCCTATTTCTCTTACGGGCACACCGTGACCGTAGGACACTCAAGGGGTTAAGCAAGTACTGTCTGAAGATGCAAAATCTATATAAAACAAGTTTTCATGAATGAAATTAAAGTGTTATGTCGTTTAGGGATCGAACCCACACACACGGGGCGATGCTAAACTACAAGGCGACCGCTTAAACCACTACAGCATCGGTGCCCAAAAACGTGGGTATTCTACAAAAAAAAAAATAATAATAATAAATAATAAAAATTTATTAATTCTCATACATCACAAATAATAAATATTAAAACTAATATGAAACCTATAATTATTTGACCACAGTCAGCAGTTCTTCGGTCTGATCATATTTCAATGTTTGTAAATACTGATAGACGCATTGTTTCGATCTTACATAACTTAGGTCATAAATAGATGTTTCTTTGTTTATTTTGTTATAAAGATACATACATACATACATACATAGACTCACGCCTTTTTCCCCGAAGGGGTAGGCAGAGGCATATTCAACGCCCACTTTTCGCCAGTGTTTTGATCCCACCTAATAGGTGGCGAGGCTATTGCCGCTTATCGGGATATTTTGTTTGCCAGAGCCTCGTCCGTTGATCGGCAGGTGCACCACTTGCAGGTGAGGTTGGCTTGGGACCCTAAGTTCTTGGTGGGAACCCTATGCACCCTATGTTATAAAGATAGGGACCCAGAAATGTGAAAAATCTATGAGTAAAGACAAACTTTGATTCAGAGCTTGAACTACAGACAATAATCTTTCCGTCTCTTGGTGTTAGTAAGGTTGGCGTTGTACGTAAGCGCAGTGTGTTGTTTTAGTACAGTGTACAATATAAACAGTTGACGATCCGTTAGCACTTTGCATGATTCATACAGAAGGCTTGTAGAAAATTGGTAAGGTCGGCGGGTGGCCACTTTAAGAAAGGCTCTTTGCGCTCGCTCTATAGAGAGCATTAAAGATTTTCCTATACCTCCCCACGAGGTAATACAGTATTGGATTATGGACTGACACAATGCCTTGTATATCTGTATAATGAGATTATGGTCTAAAATAAAGCGAAGTTTTTTAAATACAAATAAAAGTTTTCGTAACCTAGACGTTAAAGCGGCGATATATTGTTTATAGGAAAGGGTTTCGTCCAATATAACCCCTAAATACTTAATATTAGTAGTGCTATTAATTTCCGGACAGGTGCAAATGTTGTTTGAGTTAAGATAACAGTTATGTGCATATAAGTGAAAATAATTATTATGTGCTTGGGGGTTACGCATACAAAATTGAACGAATTTAGTCTTATCAGTATTTAAGGTTAGTAGATTATGTTTAAGCCAATTATTTACTACGTTAAACCCTTGTTGTGCATACTTCTGAGCTTCCGTAATAGTGTTTGCTGAGAAAATAAGTGCAGTGTCGTCAGCATACGTAACAATAGTGCCATGATGTAGGTTTAGGTTACAGCACAGAAATAAATAGTAATAGAATGGTGAATGTCACGTCATCGCGTACATTTCGCGCGTGCCACATTTCAGCAAGCCCCGCCCACAGTGACGTATAGATAATGACAGACACTAAGGAATTATTATCGATGTGTGTATGTGATGAAGCTGTGGAAAATGAAATAATGTTATTGTGTATATAAAAACTGACCATTGCTGATTGTCAGGCAGAGTAATGTTGTACAACATGTGTAAACACATGCGCTATAGTGCAATAGTTTGACACGCGCACCACGCCCATGTCACCGTTCTATTACTATTTATTTCTGTGGGTTACAGAGATCATTTATATACACTAGAAAGAGTGTTCCTCCGAGCACACTTCCTTGAGGAATGCCGAATTGGGGTAGTAGTAATTCGGAACTGACGACGTTGTCTATTTTGACACATTGATACCTATCCCGTAAGTAGTCTTTAAACAGTTTTAACTGTGTGCCTCTTATTCCTAAGGCCTCCAATTTGTTAAGAAGCAGTGGGATTGATACAGTGTCAAATGCTTTTGCCAGGTCTAGAATGATGCCAATCACTGTTGACTTTGCCCAAGTTCCTCGGAAATATAGTTAGTCAAGGTGTGTACTGCATCTGCTGCGGATAACTTTGATCTGAAGCCGAATTGCTTGTGGGAGAAGAGGGAATTATTTTCAAGATATGAAACTAATCTATTGTTTTTTATTTTCTCGAGTACTTTAGATATCGAAGGTAGTAGTGAGATTGGCCTGTAATTAGTTACCAGATCCTTTTGCCCTGATTTGTGTATGGGAATTACTACTGCCTTTTTGAGGCATTTGGGGAAGATTCCTTCGGACAGGCAAATTCGAAAAATGTGAGTTAATGGAGGTATCAGTATGTGCCTAAAGGTTTTCAGTATTGCAGTGCTAATACCGTCCCACCCTGCTGCTGAACTATGTTTTAGTGATAGGATAATTTGTTCTACTTCACATTCATCCGGTTCTAGTAAAACAAACGACTTACCACTACTATTATATGTCGGAACGATAGAAGTTGCATTTTTTGGATTATTGTTAGATGTGCTTTGAATTTGTTCAGCCAAATTTACACCAATGTTAGCAAAAAAGCTATTGACTTTATCAGCGGAAGATAGTGGGGTACGATCTGTATATAATAAACTTGTATCGCACTTATTTATATAAAATAAATAAAGTTAGGCTATATTTAGAACATCTGTACTAAAACTGCCACCCAAAACAGAAACCCTTAAAATAACGTCTTTACACGTGTCTAAAACACACCAGCACTTAGCACCAACTTTTTTCCGATTAGGAAACTTCTACCGAACGGGTGAAAGTTGTGTACAGAATTAGCCGTGCATTAATTCACTTTACTTATTCCGCGTTGTTTTATAAATTTGGCTTCACGGCTTGAGTGTGATATTATAAATTATTTCTGTATCGTAAAAAGATTATTTGTATTTTGTTAAAATTTAAAGTGTTAAAAATTTTTGCGTCCTTATTTTTTCAGCTAGTAAACTCACAGTTCAAACATTTAAGTAACTTTCTTTAAAGCTACTAGTGTTTGTGAATGATAAATAAAAAAAAGGTTATACATTGACAAGTATTAGTACAAAAAATATTCGGTCAGATAGTAGAGCTGTCAAAAGAACCGCAATGAAACTCATCACTATCTCGACATAGTATAAAACAAAGTCTGTCTTCTGTCTGTCTGTCCTTATGTATGCTTAAATCTTTAAAACTACAACATTGCAACGGATTTAGAAGTGGTTTTTTTTAATAGATAGAGTGATTTAAGAGGAAGTTTTATATGTATAATTGACGCGGGCGAAGCCGCTGTCGACGTCTAGATTTATTATAAAGTTAAAAAAATATCTTAAGTTTGGTAACGGTGCTCCATTAGTTATTTTAATTTTTAATAACTACGCGAATACGACCTGTCACATAAATATTAGTATACATGATATTATTTATAACGTAAAAATTGTTGTTAAAGATAGTGAATATATTTTGCATTATATTTTGTTGTTTTGTGATGGAATGAGCTAATGTTTCAATCCACCAAACAAAGCGATTTCCTGCGTCACAAAACGTCTTCAAATTTAAGCTGGCCTATATGTTAAACTGATATTATTTAGCTCCGTATAGAGTTTAGCTAATTTAGTACTAAAATATTTACATAAACGTCGTATGAACGCTTTAGCTAAGAATAAATTAGTCAAACGGTAATGTTTTGACGAAAAGCTAAGTAGAGAAATATCACATTAAGTTTTAATCAGTTACGGGCGAGCAATGTACCCTTTTAACATTACAAGCCATAATGCGTCTGAATGTACTTTAAAAGAAAATTCCATAACATTTTAGAGCCGGCAACCCAAATATGAAGCTTTGAATTGGTTGTAAACGTATTCAAAATGTTAGTCAGATTATTTGTGTCATATTAAGCATAACAGATGTTTGTCCTAAAGTCTGGTTTGTGTCCATTACAGATTTGATTTTTTATTATACTAGGTTTTGCTCTTTTATATTTGTACCGTACTTCTCAAGTACTGCCTCGTTGGTCTCGCGGCGTAAATGTGCGCGTGGGATCGGGAGGTCTCGGGTTCGATACCCGGGTCGGGCAAAGTGTTATTGGGTTTTAGTGCTACATGAAGTCTCTTTATTAATAGAATCACGTACTTGTACTTCATTATCTAAATCATGTACACCATGCATATTTTGAACAAATCACAACTCTATATTGCCGTGTGGTTGACGGCATAGAATACAAGTGTCACCACCCCCTATCTTCCCGTGGGTGTCGTAAGAGGCGACTAAGGGATAACACGATGCAAATACCATCTTTGCGTAGAGACGGAAAACTCGACATCAAACCCTATACGACTGCCTCCTTGGTCTCGCGACAAAAATGTGCGCGTGGGATCGGGAGGTCCCGGGTTCGATTCCTGGGTCGGGCAGTGTTATTGGGTTTTTCTGTCACGAAATTCTCAGTAGCAGCACGGAGTCTGGAAATGTGCCCGGTACGGCAATAGGCTCGCCCTTTATTACGTGGGACTAAAGTATATCTGGCGAAAAGTGGGTGTAGAAATACACCTCTGCCTACCCCTTCGGGGATAAAAGGCGTGACGATATGTATGTATGTATGTATTCTCAAGTACTAGAAACGCGCTACTTACAGCATCTATAGGTTGATCAAACCGGTGTTGTGCCATCCTCTAAAAGAATACCCTATCGATACAGTGAATGTGGTGACGGATATTACGTTATTCCGTGTGGTGATCGATTAAGAATACGGAATGTCACCACCCCATATCATCCCATGGGTGTCGTAAGAGCCGACAAAGGGAGCATATTATGCAGAGAACAGCACTGTAAGCGAAGGAAAACTTGATACAAACCCTATACCGATATATCTATCCGACCTATGAGAACGGTACCATCTTATTAAACAATTTTTTACATTACACCAGCCTTAACCAAGTTATCCAGCAACCAACTCACTTTACAGATCATAGCGCGACTCTCATAGATTTAGTGTGCACTGATGCTCAAGTAAACAATGTATCAGTTCAACATAAACTTGAATTAGGGCAGCATACCATTCTGTCTGTGACTTGCCTATTCAAAATAAGTAAGCCTATCCCCCAGTGGATATATTATAGACCATTAAATCAGATTATGCTTGATATTTTTCAAGAAGACCTCTACAAATTAGACTGGCCTTATTTAACTATACAGGGCAATGTGAATGACATGGTCACAATATTCAATACTTTCATCACAACTTTGTTCGATTTACATGCACCAACTACCAGGGTCTTGATCAAAGAAAGGTCTCACCCTTGGATTACAGACACAATCAAAGAGATGGTGAAATTGCGTGATAAATATCAGGCACAATATAAGCTAAGCAAGTCAGACATACACAGAGGTAGCTACAAAGATTTGAAAAATATTGTATCTAGCGCAATTGAACATGAAAAAAGGGCTTACTTTGCAACTTACATCAACAAACATATAACAAATACAAGGAAATTATGGAAAAATTTAAAATCAACCATTAAGATAGGTAAACAAAGGATGCATGATCTGCCACATACACTTAACAATCCTGAGGATCTTAATAAGCATTTCTTGAATATCCCTGGTAACAATTCCATCTCTTTATCCGATTTGATATACTGTGAGACAAACAGATTTCACACAGGTACATTCCGCCTAGAACCAGTCAGTGAACAGGTAGTTAATTTATATATAAACAGTATCAAATCAAATGCTATTGTTGTGGACAACATCTCACTAGAAATGCTTAAGATGACGCTTCCTCATAGTCTTCCATACATTACAGCCATTATTAATAAATCTATTTCATCTTCTACTTTCCCTGATATATGGAAGACTGCTGTTGTTAAGCCAATACCTAAAATTGACAATCCAACCTTAGCTAAAGATCTCAGGCCCATTAGCTTGCTTACTTGTTTATCAAAAGTATTGGAAAAGGTCGTAAGCAATCAGCTCAAGAAGTATCTTGAGAGATATTGCATCATACCACAAAGGCAGTCAGGGTTTCGTCAAGGTCACAGTACAACCACCACCCTCTTAGATATGGTTGATGATATTCTGGATGCTAGGGATAAGAGTATGGGTACCCTGCTTACCCTGCTTGATTTTTCGCGTGCCTTCGAAACAATTAATATTTCTCTCCTTCTTTCCAAACTTTCTTACTATGGATGTGACCCGGCAACAGTAAAATGGTTTCACAGTTATCTAATTGACAGATTTCAATTCGTCCAACTGGATAATGCCAGCAATGGTAACAAGGCGACTTCTTCTTGCCGTCAGGTGACCCGGGGTGTCCCTCAGGGATCAGTCCTCGGTCCTCTCCTCTTCTTATTGTACAGCGCAGATGTTACCAGCCATATACATAATACCCAGTTTCATATGTATGCCGATGATCTCCAATTATATATATCATTTCTGCCCAACAACTGCAGTGAATCTGTAAATAAAATGAATGCAGATTTAGACAGGATATCTGACTGGGCTAGGAAAAATTCACTTGTACTTAATCCTACTAAATCAAAATTTTTAATTCTAGGCTCAAATGATTGCATCAAAAAGATACAAGATCTAAATCCTACACTAATGGTTGATAACTGTCCCATACAGCAAGTCAGTGAAGCTCGGAACCTAGGTTTGGTCATGGATGGGGAACTGCATTTTGAGACGTATGTACTAGAGGCAGTCAAAAACTGTTTTTACCGTCTCAAGCTGCTCTACCGAATTCGCCAATACCTGGGTACTGAATTGCGGATATTGCTGTGTGAGACACTTATACTATCTAAACTTAATTATGCCGATACAGTGTTTGGTTCGTGTATATTGAAAAGAACGGAGAAGTTGATCCAGAGGGTTCAGAATGCATGTGCTCGTTACTGCTACAACATATCACCTCGTGCACATGTCACTCCTTTCCTTAACAGTGGCAATCTTATGAAGATGACTGCCCGCAGGCACCTTCATCTGGCAACATTACTCTTTGGCAAAGTTCTACACAAAAGGCCTGAATATTTGTATAAAAAATTTACGTGGTCTCGCATTGTTCATCAGTATAGTACACGAGCGGTTTCTTACATTATGGTCACAGCGATTCATAGAACTCATGCGTTCGAAGGAAGTTTTCGTTACTCATCCTCGAATTGTTGGAATAATATTCCACCCCCTATGCGTAATCTGAAAACATTGCATACATTTAGAAATAAGTTTAAGTTGTTCTTGATCAACAAACAAAAATCATTGCTGTAATTTTACATACCTTTAAGACGGCTAATTCGGGCATATTTGCTTACGTGTATAGTACCCTTATTGTACTTAATAATTATAATGCATAGATATTAGAAATTAATATAATTGCTGTGGTATTTTGGTGTGTAGTATGTATTATTTTTGTTATTAGCGCGTACGCAACGCAATTATGACATTTGGACAGCATAGACGCTTTCTTGAGTTTCTTGACAGTCATGACAGATGGAACCCCCTCGATCACGTGACACCCACGAGTTGCGTTCGGAAACACGAAAATGGTTTTTGCGATTAAATACAATTGAGGCATACAGGGTTTTTAACATAATATCATATTATTTCTATAAATATTTATATTAAGTATGTGTATATATATATATATATATATATATATGTATATATATTGATGTAGTAGTTTATATATTAATTACTAAGGCTGCTATATATTTTATTGTTCTTTATCATATATTAAATATATATATGTATGTATTATTTATGTGTATTTATTTATTAACTCGGCCTGCGAGAATACCAGCGTTGTAGTTTATACTGCAACAATAGCTAACGCAGCGCCTTATTTGTCCTCCACGTAACGCCACCATCAATAATGTACCTACTTATATCTTTAGTGTACCTCTAGTTTAAGTTTATTTGTTTGTTAAGTTTATTATTTTTTAAGTGTTTCTTAAGTTTGTGTGGAGGTGCAAATAAAACATTTTCATTTCATTTCATTTACATTTTCATTTCATTTCTATACCAACCCGTTTGGCCAGCGTGGTGTAGTACCTCCTTTCAAAGGAGAGGCCTGCAGTGGACTGTTAAAGGCTGATGATGATAACAGTGAATGAGAGTGTCACTATCCCGAATCCGACTTCCCATAAACTTTTCCTTACTTGTAGGTAAAATGAGAAGATGCAAATATGGGAGAAAATGGTGAGTTAAGCATGTGCAGTTGGCAACACACGGTTGATGCCTGATTGGCACTACTGGCTTATAAAAGCTATAATTAGAGGCTGTGCCATAATACTGGCTTGTTTGACGCTCTAACAAGAAGAGGCTTACTTGACTACTTTATAAAAATTACCTTAGAGCTCTACCCGACCCAGTAACCAAACTCAATACTCGAAATTATATTACACCTAAGCAAATTGAAGGTACAAAACAGTCCAACATTAACATTTAACAGAAGGATAAACGACATTAATACCAATGTAATTCCTTGTGTTAAAATCTATTAAAACGAAAATTTGTCACAGAATTTTAATTTTAAAATACATAATACATTTTACAAGATAAAGAGGGTACCTGTCTTAAGACGTCGAGGGCCGCTTTTATTCAGTAATTCGACTGGCTACACTCTAAATATGGGATTAAATTGCTTGGGTCTTGAGGCAGGAAAAATGTATGAGAACTAAGACAGGAGGCAGGCGAGAGGAAGAAAAGTCATTAGTGACAGGGGATAATTCCCGACATGTCGGATGCGTCCTTATTTCTTGATGGGGTGCTTCGTAGGAAAAATTGTAAACAGCTTCATCTGTTAATGACTGAGTAAATTAGTTATGCTTTTACTTTAGTTTGTTTGTTTTTGTGTTGGGTAGTCGCGTCCTCAACATATTGAGGACGCGACTTTTAGAAGTATGAATTGTGTTTTAGACTGTATTATACTATTTTTTGTGATTCCATGACGCCACTCAATGGGCCTGCCAGAATACCAGCGCTGCGGAAAAGTTTATTGCAGCATTAGCTGAGGCAGGCTCCAAATTTGGCCCCACTAAAGCTGTTTTTTCTAATTTCTTATTAGAGTATTATTTTATTTTGATTGTGTTTTCTGTCATTTATTGCTGTGAGGTACAAAATAACCATTTTCTTTTTTCTTTTCTTATTGTTGGTCTGGATTATAATTTTATTAGACAAGTCAAGTTTCTAAACCTGGGTCCTTGGGTGTTGACTATGCCGTAAAAGGTAAACTTTGTGTGATTCTGGTGTACTTATATACTTTAATTACTAGAACTATTTATCAAAATTCATAAGGTAGCTTTTACATAGTGGCGTTACAAACAATCCATATATTCATCCACCTATTCCCACAAACTTTTCTATTTGGCCTGAAATATAATATTCACTTTTGAGAGACTTTTCTACCCTGTAATGTTTGCTGTATATGTATATAGGATACGGATTACTAATACAAACTTTTATCAGCTTTAAACATCACATTCATCTTCACACTACACAATTGTAATATTATAGAAATACATCGTACAGAATAAGGCAGCGATAGCGATAGCGATAGATGGATATACCAACAGACTGCCGTGCAGAGGGTATCGGGTTCGAATCCAAGGCGCGCACCAATGACTTTTCGGAGTTATGTGCGTATTGAATTGTTAATTATCGCTTGTCCCGTGCCTCGGAGAGCACGTTAAGCCGTCGGTCCCGGCTGTCATGAAGATCTATGACAGTCGTTACAGGGCGTCAGTACCTTCTAAATAAACTGACACTAGTCTTAACCATGGAATATCGCTATCCCTTCGGGTTGCGGAGGTCAGACAGGCAGTCGCTCCGTGGAAAAGCTAATATTCAGCCAAATCCGGTTAGACTAGAAAGCGGACCCCAGATCGGAACTGGGATAACGCTAAGAGGATGATGACATCATACAGACTACACATAGCAGATTTGAGGCTAGCTGATTATAAATGGAATTCAAGGACTCGTTTCCTACTTGTCTTTATTGGAGTGGTATTTCACGAACACTTGGGTAACTGTTAAGTCTGGTTTGTCTTGGTCAACTAACAAAAAATCCGGAAGAAGTATTTGGGGAGAAAAGTGCCATTTAAAAGGGTGCTATGATGGGAAAACATGCTCCGTGGCTCCGTTGTCACGAGATTCCGTGATGCTGTATTTAGGACACTCAACAGACCAAGGTATGCATTGTTTGCGAATTTAATTTGTGCTGTTGTATCAAACCTCGCACATGTAATAATCTTCCTGCTCACTTCTGATTATAACATGGTTATGCAATAGATTTAACATTACAAATAAGTAACTATAATAATAAATAAAGTTATACTAACCTGTTTGATATGTATGGGTATTTTTGTACAGCGTGGAAAGTTTTCCTTCACGTTCTATAATCTTATTGAAACGTATTCAAAGAATGGGGTTCCTCCCCCTGTTACTTGAATGCATCAACATTTTCCTTACCTCACTAATCAGATCAAATGTCAATCAACCATTGTCAAGCTGTACGATTATTTAACAAAACGAGTAACTTAAAATGATTATTGCAGCGTTACAATATTTGAGACTTTCCTTACAAACGGAATACAAAAGTAATCTTATAAATCGAACGAACAGACCTTTGTGGTTAAGAAGGCAATACCATTAACCACAATTTATTAACATGAAGCACCTTCCTTACCGATGCAAACTGTTATTGGTGAGGCCTGAAGCCAAATCTCACGGTACGCAATCAAGGCTACGCCAAACAAAGTACTAGGTTGTTATAAAACCGAAGCTAGTGATACGAGCGGCCGATCTTAGCTGATGTTTGCGATCTGGCTGCTCCATTGGGCACCTGGCCAGCCTTCTATGTGACACCGTACTTCGGAAAGGAACGTGGCCAATTTAGTGTATTAGATTATACTACATAGGCACAATCGTGGACAGATTTAGTATTGCTGTATTAACATTATTACAGTTCGTTAAACTTGTCAAACTTAATTGAATATTGTTTGGAGTTGCGTGCTGGATATTTTTTTTGAAAGAATTATTAAATTAGGTGTAAGGGCAATAGTTCTAATGTCCGAAAGTCTTTATAATATTTTAGTCAAGCTAACTTTTGATAGTATAATTATTTTGAGATTAATCGTCTTACATTATAAATTTCAAAAACATCGGCACATAAAATAGCAAAACACAATTCAATCCAGTGAATTGTTTATGAAAATACATTTCCCGTCGTAGGAATTCGTACATAGTAAAAACGAGACATTTACAAAGAATTCAATCAGCAGAGACAGAAGATGGAATTGCTCCCATTTATGTTGTTATTAAAGAAGCGATGAAGTGGAACCTTCATAGCACATCTTCGAACTTAATCTTTCAAGTCCTCTAACGAACGGCCTTGGCTTAAAAGGTCATCCCTAGGTATTGCACGAACATTTCCATCGGACTGTAACAATCCGGGGAATCCGGGTTCCACGTAAAATTAAATATAGCACAAGTACGATCGAAACAAGTTTATAAGTTTATACCTGAGTTTATGGATTATATCCTTGTCATCTTTTGAAGCATTCAGCCTTGTCTGTCTCCTCAGGAAATCACTGGGATTTAATGTCGTTTTATAGTAGTTGACAAAATGAGTTATATATTTTTATATATGTCCATGTCTCCGATCACATTTGACTGCACGGTTGGCGTAATGGTTTAGGCGGCCGCTTCGCCGCTTGACACTGCGCGAGTGTTGTGGGTTCGATTCCCACACGAGACAACACTTTGTGTAAATCATAAATTGTTGTTTCGAGTCGGGGTATTCATTATGTCCGTTATTTGTATGTTTGGAAGGTCCCCCGCGACACAGGATTTAGTCCTAATGCGGAAGTTGCCTTAAAAAAGCTGTTTGTACGTAAGTAATACAAACATAGAAGCATGCAAACCTAGTTTATTCGAATAGTATCTATATGCGGTTTAGAATTGCCTTACAACAGTTTCAAAATTGGTCGATTCGGCAACATGATCCTACTCCGAATCTTCGTTTGCCTTTGATATGTCGAAGGAGAAAAAAAATGTGCCACTTACTAGCGCGGTATTTGAAACATGTAATGTCAAAGACCCACTCAGTCAATATTTTAAAACCAAAATATCGCTTAATTTCTTCAACAACTTCTCCATTTTACCCCAAAAAAATTCTTTTTTAAACAGCGCTTACAGGCCGCTTCATATAAAATATGCATCCCGTAATCACTTTCGCTTGTAATAATACTTGATACATTAACGGTGTAAACACACCCGATAATTTATCTTTACGACACTGTTATTCTAAACGCAGATATGAACTGAGATTTTCTGAGACCCCATTAAGGCTTTGCAGGTACGGCTTAAGTTATTGTAATTACTTTGTCTAAAGTTCTCTGAGATATTCTTAGTTGATATTAATAATGGTGACCCGTCAGATAGTTTCATCAGTCATAAACGCTGGTTGATAGTTTCTATTGAATATAAACGTGATTTTTTATTGCCTGATTTTGGAAGAATCTTATAACTATTTGCTACGGTCTTATCAGATCTCCATTGTGTTATTCTAATATTGAATCGAAATTACTGCCATGACCGACGGCTCTCTGAGGCACGAGGCAAGCAACAATTAACAATTCAAAACTTAGGATATACATACCTACATTTATTCAGGTGGTTCCGAATTTTTGCAATCGCTTAAAACAGATTATAGTATTATCCTGATCAAAAGAAAATAAATTGGTTTGTAGAAGTAGATTTTCCTGAAACCATCTAAGCTTTACTTCTCCCAACTTATTAGTCGCATACAAACAGTATAGTAAGGTAAAGGCTCCTTATACCGAGGTATTTCGTGACATTTGGAAGCAAGCAGGAAAAATAAGCATTTGTAAAGATTTTAGCCTATGTAAAAATATTATTTCAGCTAAAATGGACATTACATTTTGTATCACTTCTATTATTATGTGACTTTTCAAAAGATTTATTCATAAAAAAAAGTTTTATAGCAAAGTCGATTTTCCCTAATTCCGAGGTATGTTCAGGCTTGAAACCTAATACCGCGGTAGTCGGTTCCTAATTCCGAGGTAGAATAAAAAGGAGTTAATTGTTTCCGTACAGTAATTTTATAAGTTAAATAATAATAATAAAATAGTAGTGCTATTTCTTAAAAATATGCTCTTACTCTAGTCACAAAGGAGTTTTTAAATAAAATAATAAATGTTTAACCCTCAACCACCTGACGTCGGTCTCAGAGACGCGTGCGATTTTATTTTCAAAATAAATCTGTTGCTATGCGCGCGTTGCAACCGTGCGTCCTTGTACTTTTTCCCCTCCCCCGTCAGTACGCGCCACGCGCTCGGCAGCTCCAGACGTGCGCGCAGTTGTGAATTATAGGTAATTATATTTTGTGTGCTGAGTGACCGACGTCAGGTTGTTATGTTATTTTTACTACATAGTATTTTAGTATTTACGCCCAGCACATCATCATCTGACAATCCTGAAAAAATTGAAAAAAGGAAGACTTGTTCAACATGCGACCCTAAGAAGAAGCGTAAAACCGCTTATATGTGTTTCGTATGTAAAAATCCAATTTGCATTGAATGTAGCCAAAAAATGTGCCTTGATTGTCGCCGCAACTTGTAAAACTTTATATTTTGTGATTTTATAATAATTGTGCCTTGATTAAGCCAAAAATAATTTTAAACTTAAGATAATATGTTCGATTGATAGTAAATAGGTTTATTATAATATGTAGTACTTAAAATTCCTATTCAGATCTCATATATCCAAAGTTCCTTCTTTTTTCTAAAATTTCATATGTTTATTTTATGTGTTGATTTAATATAAGTAAATAAATACTTCTCATTGTTTAAAAACTTAAAACTAATAAAAAATATAATAAAAATATATATTTGACTTTCATTTAAAATAATATATAAATAAAAAATAATTAAACATAGTAAATACGCAAGCGGTCTCTATGACCGACGTCAGGTGGTAGTGTAACTGAAAAACACGTCAGGTGGCTAAGGGTTAAAAAAGTTTGATTAAATTTCAAGTAGATAGTTTACTTATTTTAAATTATTAATAACACAAATATTCGTTCATATAAAATTTGAATATATCTTAGTAGGTAGGTATCAAGAAAATCCAAAATGCGGCTAAGCGCAAACGCTAAATTGTAGTGGGGTGGCCGGCGCGTGTATAAGGGATTCCGATATGACGCGAAAGTTTTGGTCTAAGGAACCCTAAAATCCTATTTTTGGTTGCCATACCTCGGTATAAGGCTCTATGTAGATCCTTATACGGAGGCATACCCTTGGTATTAGGAGCTCATAGAGCCTAACACCGAGGTATACAAAAATTCTACCTCGGAATTAGGAGAAATTCCTGTAATTTGTAAACCTAATTCCGACCCATAAAAATTCGGCCGAATAAATAAATTATTCAATTCTTACTGGTACCAACATTTCTGTGATTGAAAAGTGTTAATATCAGTCAAAATCTGTACAAAATAATTACATTTTATTAGACTAAAGAGCTACTTCTTATTTAGGCCTTTCAAAGAAAATGTTGTTTTCTGGATCATATTTGACAACATTTAATAAGATTTCTATCCAATAAAACATACCACGGAATTAGATTTTTACTTCGAAAGAATATTAATAATTTTAAATGATCAAACGCCACATTAAAAAAAATATTGTATTAAAAGTAATAAGCAAGTGAATACGATGTAGTGTTTCTCCTATTACCGATGGTACCTCCGAATTAGGAACTACGCTTAAAAAACGTACCCTAACTCCGTGGTATTTTGTTTTATATTTTTAGATACTAAATCAATTTAAAACATAAATTATCTTGATAATTATGGCAAGTAAAATAACACAAAATACTGACAAATTGCTAACCTTCAGTACCTTATGTTAAAATCACAACAAAAACTTAGGTTAAAAAAATGAGCTCACTTACCTAACAGGATCCGTGTTAGTATGAAAAAACCACTCGCGTCGACACCGTGGCAGAGACTGATTGATTTTAGCTAGTTGCTCCGGGGTTACACTTACGAACTTCACGTATGTGAGCAAGTTTGAAACATGGAATGAATGAATCCTGTTTTTAAGTAGTTACATAATAATATTCAAAAGATAAGAGCGAAAACAAAAATACCTCGGAATTAGGAGCCGATTTTGGCTACCTCGGTATTAGGAGCCTTTACCTTACTTCATGATTAAGTCAGACATCCAACTGAGTTTGTTGTTCCTCTTATTAAAACATAAAACGTGATCATAATTACAAATTTGTTATCACACGGAAAAGCCTACCAGACAAGCAAATAATATGTTTCTTCAAATTGTTTGACAACAAAATATATTTTTCTCAAGTCTCAGTCGTTAACAAATAATTATTTCGTCAAAGTTATAAGAAAGCGAAATTGGATTTTATGTCGAAAAAAAAATTGGTTGCCTGTAAAGTCGGTATACGGGCGAAAGTTTTACGTGACAACGACTTTGAGTGGTAAAATAATTTTAATGTGAATATTCATTCGTATAGTAGGAAGAAGGATGAAAGACGCGTGCCTTTCACTTTTTATGTCTGTCTCTCTCGCTCTTAGGCGGGACGCGTGCCTCTCACTCGCTTTCATTGTGAGCGCATAACGTGAGCAGAGCGTAACGCAGTTTCTTGAAGTGTCACCCGGCAAACCAATTTATAAGACGTTGTCACGTCAAAAAATGGAGAGGAACACTAATTTATTTTCATGATAATTGTACATATCTACTTTTGGGTTCCAGTTGAGGTTTAGTATAGGGAAAGGATAGGAGAGTGTAGGCAAGTAAGAAAGTGAAGAGTACTGCAATCTGTATTGTAAACAGAATGAAAAATCTTGACATACAATTTTCTGTACGTGGGTTTGTCACCTAATGCCTCTTAAAAGCCTAGACCAATTCAGATAAAAATTTATTTGAGTATTTCAGTAGGTTATTGGATGCTTTGAAAATACAATTGGATGCAATTGGTAGCGCTGCAGCTGGTGTCACCAGTCACCAAAAGTTTGATTTGCAGGACTGACAAGACAAGACGTCCTCGTTGCCCTAGGATATATACATATCGATTTAATGCTTATATGTATACTTACTAGAAGATTTTAGTCTTCTCATTTTATTTTTAATGTGTCTGCTCAATCCCTTGCGACTTTCGGGCAAACTCTTCTTAATGCACCCCTAAAGTCCCCAAGGTACATACGAGTAGATATCAAATTTCAGCTACTTGTGCCTGTTTGTATTCGCTGTGCGTGATCTGCCACTCAGTTAGTAATGGAACAATTTCATATAATAATATAGAGATAAGATTATACTGAATTAAATCCCTTAAGTATGTACATATAATGTTGGTTTTCAATAAGATTCGCCAAAAATCACACAGGCGGCTAATGCGTGAAAATGATAGCATTTTTTTGAGGATAATCGTAAGAATAGAACGATGCCTAAGAGCGCTAAGAAAAATTATCATACTTTTATCCCAAGTTAGGTGGATGAATACTGATGTTTAAGGTACGTTTTTACTAGTTAACGTAAGTGGAGTGTTTTGTTTTATTTTAACCTCTTTTAGGAGATTCAGCAATAATTAGGTCTTCTCTGAATTTCGCAGCCGTTACATTACTGCAAGTAGATTCTGAATCGGACCATATCCAATATATAAATAAACAGATGTGTTGAATATGTTATGGCTAAATTATGAATACCGTTACATTTGTGAACGTGTACGACTAAACACAAGAAATAGCCATCTTCAGTACCTCAGAGACTTGGCACGTTATAAACAGACATATTGTAGTAGTGTAATGGGACCGCTTTTATTCAACATATACATATATTAATGATCTCCCGAAGATAACAAAACGTCCCACGGTTTTATTTGCAGACTAGTCAACGCCAGCGGCTTCGCACGCACATATTTTCGAATTTCCCGTTTTGCCCGATCCCGTGGGAATTTCGGGAAATCCCGTCTTAGTGCACCCCTGTGGTGCCCAAAAAACATACATGCTAAATTTAATCTTCTTGTGACCAGTAGTTTCGGCTGTAGCGTGTCTGTCAGTCAGTCAGTAACGCAAGGATTTTATATATTAAGATGACAGTACAATTATATTTTAGAACAAAAACAAGTCGCTTCTTGAATCTGACATTCACAGCACTTTATCTAATGTAATTCAATGGCTGACATATTATAATAATTTAGAAATTAATCTAAGTAAGACACGTTTAATGACATTTAAAAATCGTATTCCCTTATTAACAGATATTGACGTAACCTACAAAGGCGATAAACTTCATACAATAGACTCAACAAAATTTTTGGATTGAACATAGATAGCAGTTTGAATTGGAAAGCGCAAATAGAACAAATCTGCTCAAAATTAAATACACAGTCATACGCTCTATACATGCTTACAAAAACATTAAACCGTACTGCAGTACTTACGGCATATCATGGATATGTACGATCCATATTATGGTACGGGATCATATTCTGGGGCAATTGTACAGAAATAGTACAAGTGTTTAAAGCTCAGAAAAAATGTGTCAGGGAAATGTGCAATCTTAAGCAAACTGATAGCTGTAAACCGTTATTTAAACAACTTAACATATTAACCGTACTGTGTATGTATATCTCTGCATTAATATTATTTGTTAAAACTAATTCAAACATTAACAGTAGAAACTGTGTCAGCTACTCAGCACGTCGTGTATATTACCAGAACTACCCCACTTAGCAGAGTTGGCAGGCCATTGGAGATCCGATCACTATTAGCCAGTAATATGTTGTTAATAGTTTACAGGTGTGGGATATTGTTATACGGGTCTTTAAACGATACTATATTACCAGGTTGAAATGTGGCAATAAGGTTACATGTAAAAAATATGGGTACCTATTAGAGCCTTGCTGATTTTTACATGAATTGGCCGGTTCGGACAAGAAACTATTATCTTCTCTCAGAATATTGACGCTAAGTAACAGTCAGTATATTGATTCATTTCGTTGATATTTTGTGACAGGATGGTATTTCCCCTTTTCCTTCTCCCGTATCCTGCTCTTCCTTTTATTCCTTTTCCAAACTAAAGCGGACCATGCACCAGTGACTCCACTGTGCGAGTCTTCATTTTAAGTACAAAAAAATATATATTACAAAAGTTTGAAACAGTCATAAAAACATTGAATTCAGCTGCTATATGCAGCTATAATAGTAGGCATTTCTTTTTTTTATAGTAATAGGCGGCAAACGAGCAGACGGATCGCCTGATGTTAAGCAATTACCGCCGCCCATGGACACAAGCAACACCATAGGAGTCACAAGTGCGTTGCCGCGCCTTGGGGTTGGGAAAAGGGATAGGATGAGGAGTGGGACGAGGGAGAAGGAATAGGGGATAGGGCCGCCGGCACTCTCACTCACCGAACGAAACGCAACAGTTTAGGTATTGTTACTTTACGTCGATTTTCTGTGAAAGGGTAGTACTTCCCCGGTCGAGCCGGCCCATTCATGCTGAAATCAGCAAGGCTCTACTACCGTACAAATTGGCCGTTGGTAAGTTTAAATTAGCCTTGAGTTCTTTTTACTAAGAAAAAGTAAATAAGCGTGCATTTCGCATACAATACCTGATGCAAAAAGCCTGTAACCAGAAATATGAACTGAAAGGTATATAAGATATTTTCATATCAACAGCTACTTATGAATTGAAAGTCAATATTTATACATTTCATAAAGCTACAAAATCAATTATACATATTCAATTCATACTAAACAACATAATATATGCGCCTTTCCAACAAACTTGTGTCAAGACGCTCAAAGTTGGGCAAGTCATGTATTGAATCAGCCAACTAACATACGCGTGTACATAGCCACTCAAAGACACGTGAATACAGGGAATTTGGATCAAATGGGCCATTAGTCAGTTGCTACGTTCGGAGTCTATCGCAGAAGTACAACTTCAATATAATCGATATGAAACTTTCGCGATTGAAACTTTTAAACAATCGTGTTGCATGCTTAAGAATATATTTATACACGGGAATTAACGCGAACATGCATTAGGTATTTACATACCTTATTTTGCTTGACGTTTCCAGACGGTTGCACGTCCCGTGGTCGCAAGCTGACTGGTGTAGCGATGTCACGTCTCCGAGCGCGAGGTAGACGATTCTATTTCCACTTCCAGGTCGTTGATTTTCGAAATACTGGCGCAAAACACACTAACCGTATCTGTATAGTGAATATTCGCCGACTGCGCATTAAAGTGGGTGTTGTTAGCCGAATCACTGGATTCCACGCCGATGACAATTTGAAGCCCTCTTTCCGATTGAAATTTTTATGTTTTCTGATTTCGATCGCTTCACGCACAACTCTAGGGTAAAAGTGGCATTCCGTGGAGAGGATTTGGGGACGATGAAATTCAGTCCAGTGATTGGTGCCCGATTGAAGTAAATGTTCCGCAATCGCCGATTTGTTCGTTTGACGGTATACTGTGATACAGACCTACACTTCAAACACAAAGTCGCATTAAACTTGTGACTGGTTTATTTCTTAAACTACATGATCTTATATACTAAACTTATCCTATGTACACACATATGTACACACATGAATAATATGTGTTTTGGTAATTACTCACGCAGGATTGTATCGGTAAAATGGCATAATATATTCATGTGTGCACACTCTTTGAGAATCAGATTTACCATGAATTGTAAAAACATGATGTAAATAAATGTTGCATCTCCAAAATAAGAAATAAAAATGTAATGTACTTGAGTGTGAGCTATATTAGGTAAATAGTGTATGTAATGTTAGTTCAACTGGACTCTATTTACAATATTTATCTGCAAAATTCTTAATCGTGACAGTTTATTTCACTAACTGTAAAGTCATCTCAAAACTAAACTCTATAGCAGGAATTCAAAACAAACAAAAATATTTAGAAACAACAATAAAACTTACTCATTACAACAACCCAAAAAACATAAACCCAATAACTTTATTGGTACCCGGTTCTAAATATGAAATTAACAAAAACATCGATGGAAAATCGTATCAAAATATTTCTAAAACAAATGGCAAATGGAAATTCCATTTAGTGAGGGAGATGGCGAGAAGAGTGCGAATAATTCGATTATTTGCAAGTCTCGTGACGGAAAAGCCACTGTATTGGAAAAAAGACATCTTGTGGCTTCTGGTGTGCGAACTTTGAACGATTTCCACTTCGCTTACTCGCCTGACATTATATTACTTAGTGATGTGAGCTACGGGGTATGTGTTTCCATGACATTCTAAAGACGTTTATTGTGTTTAAGAGAGATATTGTGAAAGGTTTGTTTGTATGTAAAAATAATAAAAACTTGTTGAGTAGTAATACTTAATGTCTCACGTAAAGACATTGTCTCAGATCAGAATCGTTGAACTATAACAGGTTTTCAAGTGGCCTATAAACGCCGATACTAGAGGTATAAAATTAAAAACTTGTTTCATATTATTTTGTTAAGATGGTTTGGGCACGTGGAGAGGATGGATGACGATAGACTGACAAAGAAGATAATATAAGCCAAGTGTGAATGAGACAGGACGAAGGGGAAGATCTAGGCGGACGTTCTCTGACCAGATTGGAGACATTCTGAAAAAAAGGACAGGTTAGAAGTACCCTTAACAGAAGAGCATGCATGATAAACTTGATGGGAGTGAATGAAGCAAGAGATGTATGTCAGGATCGTTCCAAATGGCGTTCCGTAGTCTCTGCCTACCCTTCCGGGAAACAGGCGTGAGTCTATGTATGAATGCTTTATGTTGTCTTACATGTAAGACATCTTTTAATGACCAAATAAATTCATCTTATTCTTTGGAAAAAACTTCTCCAGTTATAATTTTCCCTTTAACATGCTTTGAATTTATATGGCCTACGACAGGATTTTAGCTTGGTGTGGTTTTCAAGTCAACGTAATTCAGCTTCTTGTTAGGTTATTGATTAATGAGTATGTGAACTTTAACAAACAACAAATTAGGACTACACGAAATCTTAAAGGTATCTGGGATAGAGACGGAAACATTATCACCGTTCTGTCCAACCGTTACAAATCTAACATCTCAGCAGATTTTAACGACAACGTTAAAAACTGTTTGAACACACCAAACCATTCAGCGTGACAAACTTAACTATTTACTCACCCCTGAAGGAAGAAGGGTGATAAAAACACGTCCCTAGTACTTTATAACTTAGAAGTAACCCAACGAAATCACCACGGTTTGCAATAAAAGTAATAAAATTGATCCACAAAGTTACTACATTGTCGTTGCGTAAACGGTCGTTGGTAGTTGGTCGTATCATTCCGTTACCTAGGCATTCTATTCCGCGGCAAACCGTGACCGATCCAATGCCATCAAAGTGGCGAAGGTTTGGTACCACTACACTGTATTTTACGTATGGGTTTAAATTTTACATATCGGTTTAAAATGCTAAGCTATTTCTGCCCAAGTTACACTGTAAAACGGTAGCTGTTGGACTTATTACTATTGACGTTTTCCATTTTGAAACTATATTTTGGGTCGTAAATTTTCGTTTTATTTAGAGTATTAACTGAATTAAAAAGTACTTAATTACATAATATATTTAATTCAACAAAAAAAACAGGCCAATTTAAATTGTTCGTAGGAATTGCAACGCTATAAAGTACAGTTAGCCACTTACTATGAAACAGGCTCCAGTTTATATATCCTAAAAGCAAAATGGTAACTTCACCACCATCAAATTGAGCTCAGATTATACAGTAACGAAAAACTAATAAAACGTATTTCAGATTTACTATCAAGTAATACTGTATTTGTACAAGTTACGAGCGCTGCGTATGTTATTTCTTTAATGAAAACAAAATACTGAAACTATTCATAGGTATTTCATGCGTTGATTTTTGTTGATTGTTGGCATTAAAATACCATTCTACAAAAATATTTAAATCAAAAATTCCCGCAAATATCGCAAGTCAAATAAAAGCCATTCAAACAATTTCTATAAGCTTTAAAAATGTATAAAAAATAAATTATGTGTACGTGTACTTATTCCAACAGTTATGTGTTTAAGTTGTTTCAGCTGCGTTATAAACAAATTCAGTAAATATTTAGAGATAGGACAGTCGAATTATTAGATATGGTTACGACTTACCCATGTTTGAGTCTGTGCCAATAAGTATTATTATGATATACCTTGTAATTAATTTGATTCTTGATGACAACGTATAACTATTTAAAATCTTTGAATTACAATTTAGTAGGTATTTATTGGTTGTTGCGTGCGGGTGATTCATTGCGCGCATAACGTACATAATTTTAAGTTCAATCGTCCGGAGAAATATCAGTGTTGCGTCAATAGGCGGTGACCGCCTCGGATGGTGTGTGCACTTGCTTCGCTTCGTCGTGAGCGAGCGCCGAGTGTTGGACCTCACACCCGCTCGCCCCTCGTCTCCCGACAAGGCGGACGCCGCGATAATTTAGGTTACGCAACAATGAGTATAGGTACGTATGTATGCAGGTATGTGCATAGGTACACATCAGCTGACGGTGAGTCTGCCCTCGACTCGTTACCGGCACCACAGTTTGGCGCGCTTCTCTATTATGTAACTTATATCATTTATATATTTATTTATTTTATTAACTTTATGCAACTAAGTATGTGTATATATATATTTTTTTTATTAATTAGATAATCTGTATATATAAATCACTACACAATACACATTCCCTGATACACCTCACACGGATTGCATGTTGTGATCGGCACGGCGATGGTTGCACATCCGGGATGTCTAGAAGGGGCTGGAAGAATACCAGCGTCCGGTATGCACTAGCACCACTGGACATAGTGCTGATCCAGCCACCCTTTTTGGCCAGCGATGGGACACATCCTCACCATATTATATTGTAATTGTTTTTTTTTTTTTGTTTATTCTTCTTTTTTTTTTTTTCTTTTGTATAAATGTTCTAATACCTATTACTATTTGTTGTATATGTACCTGCCTACTTATTTTCTATTGTGTGTCCTATGTGCTGTTACAAAATAAATTTTTCTTCTTCTTTTCTTTTCTTTTCTTACTGTTCTAACCGTTTATTAAATCCTGCAGCTGCAGACTCTCGTTGGTGTGCCGCAAAAAAGGCATCTTTTGTAAAGTGTGCAATGAAGTGGCTTTGCATTTCTATTAAAATAATTTGATGTTATATAAATGTAGTTGATTTACGTGAATTTATATTACTAATGCATTATAAATCCAATGTTTTGATAAAATAAAGCTTAGAAAGATTTCAAAATCCGGTTTTAAATCAAATCTTTTTCTTCAGATTTAAACCTCTACCAGGCTGAAATGGAGGATGTTAATTTGTGTGAAAATAAAACGCCAAATTTTTTATCCGATTTCCAAATTCATAGTTTACTGTTTTCAACATACCAACAGGCAAACCCGATAGCAAAAGCTGGTAAAATAATAAACAAGCTAAAGAAAATACCACACAAAATTAATTTTCATAAACATCGGAATGCTTATTTGGAAAAAAATGGTATACTACCCGCATATCAATCCGGTTTTAGGAAGAGACGAGGCACCTGTACGGCACTAATGGATGTAACAGATAACATTCTATCAGCACAGGACCAAGGCATGTGTACATTGTTAGTACTGTTGGACTACTCCAGGGCATTTGACTGCATAAGTTTAGAGATTTTATTGTCAAAATTGTGGTACTACGGGTTTGACCAAGAAACAACTGCTATGGTTTCACAGTTACCTTTCTAACCGAAAACAGTATGTTGAAATTCGCAAATATAACGGAGAAAATAGTCATTCAAGCGTGAAGTCATTAAATAGAGGCGTACCCCAGGGTTCAATTTTGGGCCCAATTCTCTTTATTTTGTACTGCGCTGACATAATTACGCGCATTAAAAACTGTAAATACCACTTGTATGCCGACGATGTACAATTATACATCTCCTTTAAACCATCGTACTACCGGACTGCTTTAAACGATTTAAATGCAGACTTACATACCTAATATATCTATATGGTCAAATGATAATTGTCTAGCGCTAAACCCCCTAAAAACTAAGTATATGCTGTTTGGCACAGATCGTCAACTGCAGACATTACCCGTAAATTTACATGTATTGCTCAACGGGGTGCTGTTGGAAAGGGTTAATGAAGCAAGAAACCTCGGTTTGAATATGGATTCCAACCTCAGGTTTGAAAACACATAGCCTCTTCAGTACAGAATTGCTTCTATCGTCTGAAGGTCTTATACAAGATAAGACCTCATCTATCAGAGGAAATGTGAATGTTGTTAGTGGAGACGCTGGTTTTATCAAAACTTAACTATGCAGATGTTGTATGTGCTACCAGGTTGCTCGCTAAAACTCAGCGTCTCATACAAAGAGTCCAAAATGCGTGTGCTCGTTTTTGTTTCACGATCCCCCCCAGACCACATGTTACGCCGTATTTTAATAAATACGGGATACTTAAAATGAAATCACGTCGGAAACATTACTTAGCTTGCCTACTATTTAGTGTAATTGTGTAATAGTAGACAAAGTTTTGTAATGAAAACCTCAGATTCCGTTGATAACAGCTTTAATCTTGGTTATTTGACATTAAGTATTACAATGATTCGCAGTTTTTACGTATTGATGCCAGCGTAACAAAATTAGAAATCGAATAACAAAAATATGTGCGGGTGTAAGTAGAATAAATTTAGGAGTCAGGTACAGTATTACTTAAACGAGTAACTTGATGCCATTTAAAATGATCAGGCGTTTATGCAGCGCAGACATCTTCCCCCCCGTTGAAAGACTCCTTTCAACTGCGTTAGTCATCATCCGGTAAAGATGTAGGCAAGGGGCAGATCCGTGTGAGAGGCCTCCTGAAGCAGCCTCTGGTAGTCTCCACGTCTGCGACTCGTGTGACGCCGTCGGTTCCAGGGAACAGGCGGCTGACTCGTCCCATTCGCCAGCTCAGTGGTGGGACGTTATCCTCCTGGAGAAGAACTAAATCTCCAACTTGCAGGGATGCTGAATTAGTACGCCATTTGGAGCGCTGTTGTAGTTCAGCTATATATTCCTTTTCCCAGCGCTGCCAAAAATGCCGATGAATCTGTTCAAGCTTCAAGTAACGTTGAAGGTTGTTCTGGTTCTCGTGCTCGAGCGATGGACCAGGCAATGCATTTAGGGCACGCCCTATCAGAAAGTGACCGGGAGATAGGAAATGGTAATCGTTAGGGGAAGGGGAGAGTGGGCACAAAGGTCGACTATTAAGCACAGCTTCCACTTGTGTGAAGAGAGTACATATCTCCTCAAACGTTAAATGATGGTTCCCCATAACGCGTTTTAAATGGTATTTCGCGGATTTAACGCCGGCTTCCCAGATGCCGCCGAAATGTGGAGCATACGTGGGAGAAAACACAAACTTTATGCCTTCATTGGTAGCAAAATTAACTACAGGTTCATGATTAGTTTTAAGAAAATTGCCAATCTCTTTAGCTGCCGCAACAAAGTTGCGACCGTTATCGCAAAATATCTCCGCTGGCTTACCTCGACGCGATATAAATCTGCGTAACGTCATGATAAACGCGTCCTTGGACAAATCACTGACGGCTTCCAGGTGCACACACTTATAGCGAAAACATACAAACAAACATAAATAGGTTTTAATTAGTCGTGCACCTCGACCCTTTCTATTTAGTGTTAGGAACGGACCAGCGAAGTCAACTCCCACAGTACGGAATGGAAAATCAGGTATGATGCGCTGTGCAGGTAAATTTCCCATCATGGGAGTTAATGTTTTACCTTGTATACGTCTACATCGAACACAAACATGTACTGTGCGGCGGGCCAAATGCCTACCATTTATAGGCCACACAGTCTCTCTTACACAGGCCAGCAACAGCTGAGGCCCAGCATGCATATTGTGTAAGTGTTCATATTTAAAATACAATTTAGTGAGTGGATGAGAAGCGTGTAAAAGTATAGGATGTTTTTTAGTATAATTGTAATTAGATAATTCTATCCTACCACCGACCCTCATCACCTTATCATCATCCAAAAAGGGTGAAAGTGACAAAAGTGTTGACTTGCCACTTAAAGTTTTATTTTTTAACAAAAGATTGTACTCTAGAGCAAATGAAGTCTGCTGAGCAATTTTACATAAGCTAATAAAAGATAATTCTAATTCGCTAACAGTTAATTTACCAAATAATTTATCTTTAGGACATTTATGTCTTGTGTTATGTATGAATCTATTGACATACGCAAATACACGTCTCAGTTTTAAAAACGATGAAAACTTATCTATTTTTAGAATTTCTGTTTCTGGTTCCTGGACAACAGCGGAAGTGGACTTCATCTCAGGTAAGTCTGATTCATTTATTAATTTCTTTAAATAGGGCCAATCGGATTCAGGCTGTATTAGAAAGCTTGGACCTGACCACCAGAAATTAGAATTGATGATTTGATCTGGGCTCACGCCCCTTGAGATCAGGTCAGCTGGATTCTGATCAGTCGGCACATAGCGCCACGACGAACTATCGGTAAGTTCATTAATTTCGGCTACCCTATTAGCTACAAACGTTTTTAACTTTGCAGAATTACCATTCAACCAGCTGAGGACAACGCTGGAATCGCACCAGTAAATGATGCGATTGACATCACATCGCAGAGAGCTGGTAACTGTCTTACACAATTTTGCAGCTAATAGCGCAGCGCAAAGCTCCAGACGCGGTATTGTTATCGGTTTCAACGGCGCCACCTTAGACTTAGCACACAGTAAATTTACCTTTACCTCGCCAGCTAAGTTGTGTGACCGTAGGTACACACAGGCACCGTAAGCGACTTGAGAAGCATCACTAAAGGTATGTATTTCTATATAACTAGGAGCTTCACATAGTGTTAAGCGCGGGATCTGTAAATCTGTTAAAAAATGTAAATTGCCAATGAACTTGTTCCAGAATTCCAGAATATCGGAACTAACTGGTTCATCCCAATCCTTCTTGTTCAGCCATAAGGACTGAAGTAACATTTTAGGTATAATTACACATGGACTGAGAATTCCAAGAGGATCAAAAATCTTGAATGATGCAGACAGTATCGATCGCTTGGTAACCACATCATTTTTATTGGGAATCTCAATCGATATTTGAAGGGTATCGGTTTTAGGATTCCAATTTAATCCTAAAGTATTATTAGATTCACTTAAACTAATCTTATCATTCTGATCAATGACTGATGATGATAAAATGCTTGGTAAATTCGATCTGAATTTACGTAGTTTAAACCCACCTGACTTTAAAGTGTCTGACACCTTGCGTTGAATGTATAATAGCTTGGACTCGTCGTTTGATCCGGTGACCAGATCGTCGACGTAATGGTCGTGTTTAATAATGTTACCTATAAGCTGGTCATCGCAATCCTCTGCCAGTACTGACAAACACTTGGTGCTCAAATATGTAGCACTTGCAAGACCATAAGTTACGGTTTTCAGACGTAAAGTTTTGATAGGATTGGATTCATCACTTCTCCAAAGTATTAATTGTAAATTACGATCCTTTTCATTTAATTCAACCATTCTAAAGAATTTTTCAATATCAGCTGTCAAAATATATTTGTACTGACGAGCCCGAATCAAAATAGAAAAGATTGAGTCTTGAACATTGGGACCGACCATCTGCAGATCGTTCAGAGAGAAACCTGAGGAAGTTCGTGCCGATCCATCAAAGACAACACGAGTCTTTGTCGTTTCACTGTTTTGCTTATATACTGCATGATGGCAAAGATAATAGGATGGAACGGGATTAGTAGTCGGACATTCCTCTAAATGACCTAACTCTAAATATTCTTGAATGAAATTGCAATATTTCAACTTTAATTCTGGATTCTTACGGAAACGTCTTTCTAAATACAACAATCGTTTCTTAGCCATAGCGTAAGAATCTCCTAAACAATCTGGAGTATCAATTAGGGGCAGCCTCACACAAAATCTACCCGATTCTAAACGATAAGTATTACGATAAAAATGGTCTTCACATGCCTGCTCAATTTTGCTAAAATATTGCTTATCTGGAACCTGCTCAAGTTCCCAAAACCTTTTCAAATGAGAATCAATATTGGAATTATTGCATTCGTCACTATCACTAATTGAAACATGACACGGAATATTTTTAGGTGACGAACAATTCCTTACATTTGGAGAAATTGGGCCGGCAACGAGCCAACCTAGCTTTGAGCTACGAAGCTGGGGCATATTAGTACCTAATGCAAGCTGATCACATCCGAGTAGGTCCCAAAACAGGTCTGCACCTATCAAGACGTCTATGGCTGAAGGCCGATTAAAGCTAGGATCAGCTAGCTGTAGGTTGGTTGGAATATTTAATTGACTAATGTCTATAGATTGTTTTGGAATAACACTTGTTAATTGGTTTAATACATAAAATGACTGTACAACACTATAGTCATCATTAAGAGAATTTAATCGGGCAATACAACTTTTGTTTACGTATTCCGCTAAGTTGTTGCCTATACCGATAACGTTTATAGTATTAATAGCACATACCTGTAATGATAACTTGTTCATAAGTGACTGGCTAATAAATGAAGACTGACTGCCACAGTCTAACAAAGCACGCACTCGAAATTGTTTGTTTGTTTGTGGATTGATAACATTAACCATAGCTGTTGATAAAAGAATGTGATTTTCTATAAAATTATCACTAATAGAATTATTTACTGATATTTCAGTTGAACCACGATCTGTGTTGGTATTATTGCTGCTGACTGTACTAGCATTACTTGCACTAGTATTGTTTAAATTAGGGGAATGCAAGAGTGAATTGTGCCTACGCTTGCACTCACGACAGGGACCCAACTTGCAGTCACGTGCACGATGCCCAGTTCGTAAACAATTGGAGCATAAGTGCAACTTAAATGCTTCATCTCGTCGTTCCTGAACGCTCTTCGCAAGGAATGTAGGGCAGTCGTATATCCAGTGGTCACCCTTACAGACAACGCACTGCTTAGCGACAGAGCCGGTGTTCTGAACTGTAGATGAAAAGGATTTAGTACTACGAGAATTGTTATTATTGTTTTGACGTGATTGTGTGACCTTGGGTATATCAGACTTGTTTTGATTCATAGTTTCTAACACATCAGCGCGATCAGTTAGGAATTTTTTGAAATCCTTTAAAGCAGGGAAATTGGACAAATTATTACGATGTTCTTCCCACTTCATGGCAGTACGATTATCTAATTTTGGTATAAGAATTTTAATAATTATCATTTCAAGCAGTTCATCTTTCGTTGCTAAACTTGACAATGCTCGCAAGTTTTTAGTTACGTGGTCAACTAGAAACCTCAGTGATTTGTCCGATTCACGTTTGTGTTGTTGTTGTGTTGATTCGAAATATATCAATGAATTAAGGTGTTGATTTATAAGTTGGCGCTTGTTATCGTAACGATCGCACAAAAGCTGCCATGCAGTTTTATAATTATTTTCAGAAATCTCTAAATTGGAAATAATTCGCGCGGCTTCCTTTTCAAGATACGATACCAAATAATGGAACTTGTGAATAGGTTTAATGCGTTCATTGTTATGAATAAGCGATAAATAGGTATCTCGGAACTCAAGCCAGCGGAAATAAGCGCCATCAAACTTTGCGATTTGTATTTGTGGTAATTTAAAATCAACATGATGACATTGAGATGACAGATCGTTATGACATTGTGATGAATTGTGCAAATCAGATTCGTTTGAAGTATTTTTGTACTTATCAAGTTGCTCTTCAGCAATTGCAAGATGTGAAGTGAACATCTGCTCAATTTCATCACGTTCGTCGATCTCGGAGTCCATATTATCGCAATTAATGACCTCAATCTGAGCCTGTAGTTCATCAAATTTGCTAGACATAGCTCGTATTTTACCAATACTAATTTCTAACTCTTTAATTTGGGTTTTATTCAATTTTGAAGAGCATACTCCATCTAAATATTTTTTAAACTTTGTTAAACGACCTTTGACCGAGCTACGCTTAGCAAACAGTTCCTTCAATTGTTTTGCATTACAGTCTTTATCTTCGCTTAGAGACATTTTGTTTATTAAATACTAATAGCAACAACAAACGGTAAACTAGCACTGAGAACTTTACGAAATTTACTTATTGTTAATTGAGTTCTAAACAGTAACGCAAAATGAAGGAATAAAGTTATATGTTTAGAATCTTATCTGATACTCCTTCGGCGGCACCTGAGGCCCGAACGCAGCCACGCGGCTGCAGCTCGGCAGCACGACGATGCACCGACGTCACCCGAACGCGGCTAGCGGTAGCTGGCAGCGTCAGGCAGCGATGGAGTTTCTGGAATAGTCGGCCCAAAATATTTGAAATAATGTTAACTACAATAATGGCACGAACTATTGGGAGGGTGTCTATGAGAAAAATTGGCAATATTACTAATTGGTGTTTAGATACTCAAGTATTGTTCATTTATGAACTTATTTTAAGGAATGTACTGGTATTTTAAGAATTTATAATTTTACAAATGATGACGTAGGTAGTTGTCACACTGAACAATGAATTTTAATTACACTATTTTTCTATATTTACTGGTTGTTTACTTGAAATAAGCTTTAAATTAGCTAGATACTTTGTTGAACTAATGAAATACACAAGTGGAATGTACCAAACAGCGACCCTTTTGATAGGAAAAATAGGTTTAGGTGTTAGGGTAAACTATGGGAATGGCACTTAACTGATAGGCGAGACGGCTGCTTCCGGCTGCATTGGTCCTCGCTGATGGCTGTTGGCACTGATAGAAACACGAGCTGTTCTACAAATGTTGACGGAATCCTCGAACTGGCGTGGCAGGCTGACGGTGAACCCCGACGTGGCGTCGTCGTAGAAGCTAAGGCTGGGCGCGGCGCTTTCTGCTGACCGACCTGGCTGGCTTAGTTGTCTTCTTTGATAGTGTTCCTGCGTCTGTAGTCCTCCACAATCAATCTTTGGTAGATTTCCTTTTGACGAGAATTCTTTGTTTTCGTACTTCGATCCGAATTTTGCAAATCCGTGATGTCGCGGTCGCCAATTTTAATATGTGTAATAGTAGACAAAGTTTTGTAATGAAAACCTCAGATTCCGTTGATAACAGCTTTAATCTTGGTTATTTGACATTAAGTATTACAATGATTCGCAGTTTTTACGTATTGATGCCAGCGTAACAAAATTAGAAATCGAATAACAAAAATATGTGCGGGTGTAAGTAGAATAAATTTAGGAGTCAGGTACAGTATTACTTAAACGAGTAACTTGATGCCATTTAAAATGATCAGGCGTTTATGCAGCGCAGACAGTAATCAAGTATCAGGAGCCATCTTATTTATATAATAAGCTGAGTTGGACGGTGAGTAGAAGAGATTGCACGAGTAGACAGTGTGCACAGCAACTTGCCGTCCACACAACACAGAACGGCCGCTTTTAGAGGTTCCTTTAAATACGCTGCATAGAAAGAAAAAATAAAAAAAAGTAACCTTCCACCGCCTCTAAGGAACATAAATGCGTTAGCTACTTTTCGACTACGACTGAGACAGTACCTACTAAATGCACAGCGACAGCACGGTAATATTGATTGTGATATGTCCTTTATTTGAGTTGGGCGTTAAAATGATTTCAATTATAGCTTCGTAGGTCCTAGGTCGGTGCAGAGTATTTAAATTTGATCTTGAGACCCTGCTCAAGCGGGAGGAGACCGAAACAAAAGCTGGCGAGCTAAACTACCCACGCGTTGCTCTTCAACAATGTTATTATGTTATTATAATTTTATCTATGTACTTTGTTTATGTAAACGTTTTATTGATTATTTTACATGGCTTATGTTGATTTTATAATACTATAGATCAAATTGCGTATCATATGTATATAATATGTCATACTTACTTAAATATTTATGTATTTAATTAATATTTTATTCATATCTACCTGTATGTAACTGTATTGGGCTTCCGTACGTCACGGGAACAGGCTCCAGTGGAAGACCAGCGTCCTGTCCTTGTGACCTGGCATATGCTGAACTGGAGACCTGATTGCTATAGCTGTGGGACGCATGTGTTCATTACTCATTCTGTTAATCTTTGTTTTTATTCGCTTTTTGTTTGTTTATAGTTATTAAGTACATAATGTTCCCACTTTTAAGTTGTATAGCAATAAAGATTTATTTATTTCTTTCAATTCAAGCAAGTAGAAATAAAATAAATCAGCACAATTTCTCTGCCACAGTTTCCTGCACTGATTTCCCGTGCATTAACCGCACAAAACTGTCTTAAACATACATATCGTCTATCTCTCCGCTGAAATTGTGAGTCAACTCGAGGATATGCGTTAATAGAGGGTAATGATCTCAGTTACGATAAGATATATCTGTTTAATAGTTTGCTCGTACTGTGATACGACAAAATTCGCGTTCAATTGACTTTTGTCATGTGGAAAGTTTGCGAGCTTTGGAAGTGATGAAAGGCCTATTTGAGAAGGCTCTTTGATTTTATGTGGCTATTGTAATTTGTGTTCTATTACGAATTTGGAATTTAATTACTGCTCTGTTAATGTTTGGGAGCTCGGTTAAATATTTATAGTTTCAAGTGTTTTATTTTCTTTTCTATCTTTAACAATACTATGAAACGATTTCGATGAGTGAAAACATTTGCTCGTTACTCTCTTATCATGTTTGATTTACTGATTGAAGTTGTACCTACTAAGTATTATTATACTTAGTAGGCACAACTGTATAGAGACTAAAATGCTGACAAATCCTACTACTAATTCAATTAAAATAATACTACGCTTGCATACGTGAAAGTATGTGAGAATGTATGGATTAACATTGGTTGCTCTTGCAGGCAATAACCAGACAGATTTGGACAAAACTATTTAGTTACTGACGTAGTAGATGAGCCACAAAAATTGAACAAAAGTAAGAATATTAAATTATCAGGGCTATAATTATATTAAATAAGTTGGGCAAGAAATATGTAATATTGTGAGAAAATAACTAAATCAATCCAAAATATACTATTTCTTTCATAAAATAATTAATATCTTTCAGAAAAATCCAAGTGACTTACATAATTCGTTTAACCCTAGAGTAGTCGCGCATTTCCATGAAACGTGAGTGATCGCGTGGGGAGCATTTTGCCGCTCATACTCAATCGTATATTTTTTGCTCAATTTTAGTTAAAGAAGTTTACAATAATTTAAAAAAGACAGAATTTATCATAAACTCTCAGAAAGAAACATTTATTAAAGCTTATTACTTAGTATTTTTGAAAAAAATGCTTTAGGATATTTTCGGTAGATTTTTTTACTTTTATAATACCTTTATCTTAACCCCATAAAAATAGAAAATAAGACTTAATAACAAAATTAATAACGTTTTTAATATTTACGATATGTATTTCAGCAAAACAGTCCTGACACATGAAGATACAATGATCGTTGCATAGTAACTTTGCGCATCTATTGGACACTTTTTTGCTCCTTATTTTTTTTGGCTGGACATACTGCACATAAATACCTTCTCTACTGAAATTAGCGAGAATCTGGCACACTCCCGCTCCGGGAGAGAAAATTATTTGGCGCATGTGGCACCGTCCCGCTCCGGGAGATTCGCTAAGTGTTTTTAAAAACGTGAATTTAGGCGCCTAATATGCATTTCGCACTGCTTTAACATATACTGACGAAAAAAGATATAAATACAGTCCAACAGAAACTCAACAAGGCATATAATTCCATGAATGTTTATTGTTCCTGCAGTGTTCCGTGTGCTAGTGTTTGTTTACAACGAACGTCCGCGTATTTTATGAATTTTAAGTATATTTTGTTGTGTTTCGGCTAAAACTTCATTAGGAAAGGATGGGTGGGTAAGTAATATACTTCATATAAGTAATTTTCTGTGTGGGTTCAAGGCTTTTTAACAAAAAAATGCTTATTTCGTGAACCACTCCCGCTTTGCAATCGTGTTAGTCCCGCCAAAAAAGCTATTTATTTTTGGCTATTTAAAATACTTTTGTGTAAAAGATTGTGAAAACTAATTATTGTATAACTATAAACATATTTCTTACTTTAGATTCATCCAAGTAAATCAATATTTAGCGAAATTTGTGATAAAATTACTGCCGGCATTGTGACCTCCCGGAGCGGGACAAATGCCAGACAGACACTTTGTTCACTGCTACATTAGTGTGGATTATTTCGGAGCATTTTATATTGCCATTATTACTGAAAATTAACATAAGATAACATAAAAATTAACTAAAAATCATCTATATTGCTTTAAATGATGTCTGAATGTCCCGGAGCGGTACAAATGTCGGTCTGGCATTTGTCCCGCTCCGGGACAAATGCCACACGTTTTATTTATAAATTCTCAAATATTTTTGTTTGCTAACACGTTTTAATTTTGTAACGTAACTTTAGTATAATAAATCTAGTTTTAGAAAATGTTATTAGTATTAAAAAAAGATAATCTGAAATTGTTTTACAGGTCATTAATAAAATTATGAGTACCTATTTAGAGTCGTTTTTCGAGAGGTTTATGTTTATGTCTCAAGCTGCCAAATTTATTACTTTACGAATGTAATTTTTTTTATAGGCTTACTATATGAACTGAACTTACGAATAAACAAAAAACATGAGCCACTTGAGCCACATCTCTCTCAGAACAAATCTTGAAACATGAGACACTTCATAACACCGGCGGGACGGCGCCTGATAAGGCCTACATATATTAATGTTCCTACTGCTGAAAAAATGTATGGAGTAAAGTAATTTTATGACTGTATGTTTTAAATTATGGTATAGTTTTGTAAATAAAACACAAATATTAACGAGAAAAAGTATAATTTAAGAATGATGGTAGATTATGTATCGAAAAATGGAAAAAATGCCATGACCCTATTTTTACGTTACGATATTGTTTTAATTTCACACTTTATACATATTTACCGTATGCAATATGATAGTGTACTTAATCAAAAATCTGTAATGCTATATTTTATTACACATATAATACAGAAAAGCAGTAAAATTTAAGTTTTTCTAAACATCGAAGACTAGTTTAAATTGTCATTCCTAGGCTATGCCAGATGTGGTATAGTTTGCAAAATGGCTTCCGCCATATTTACTATTTTATTATCTCTCCCGGAGCGGGAGCGCGCCAGATCTGAGTAAATGATCAAAATGGCGGCGCCTGACGAAGGGATAACTGAGGGTATATTTTTTGTCCCGGTGGCGCAAATCGGGCGATTTCGTTTCTCAGCTGTTTTTGCAAAGTATTTACTGTACTTTAGACCAGCTCGCACCAGCTTCTTCAAAATCCGTCTCTTCTTCCAACCGCAAAACTATTTGTGCGCCTTACTTGTTCATTTTGCTTACCTAAAAAAATATTAATGTTTAGTAAATAAAAAGAAGTATCAGCCACAAATATAATAAATTACAAGGATGTTTACATCGAAACAACATTTTAAACAAAGAAAACTAATAACATTTCAACTAAACTAAAAACAGTTACACGAATTTTACTAACGTGAGTAGTCGCCCCTCACTGACAATCACCGCTTCTTCCTGCGGTCACCCAATTCACTGATTTTTTCTAATTTTAGAACAAGGAGCCAAGGTGTACTAGGACGCATGACCTTGACAAATGCATCGTGTATGAAATAATACGGTTTTTTCGCCGGGGGCGGCTAAATGCTCATAGCGCGAGAATTCTAGGGTTAAATTCAAATCTATTTTAGACGCATAAAAAGAGCACTCCGTTTTCTCTCGCTGACTATGTATTGACAAACTAAAAAGCATAAAATATACAGCCAGTCAGATCATTTCCAGTCTACATACTCTTCTCATATTTCATTCCTGATCTAAAGACAAACACGTGAAGTTTTATTTTACAGCATTTGTTGTTACTCTTTGCCTCTACCATGAACTTAGCCCACCTTATCTCATTTCGATTCAACCGCATTCGAAGATCTTCTTCGCGATTTTATAACGGTTTGACCTTGAGGTGGGAGAATCTGGGTGTAATTTGAAGTGAAACGGCCCTACATATACCCTGTTAAAATACAATAAGATAATTCTTTATTGTGTACTACACTGTTTGTGTTCCACTGCTACGAGTAATAATTATCTATAACTTGCGTATAATAAAGACAAACGTTCCTAGAAAACTTCTAATTAAATTTTTGTGATAAATCTACTCAGAAATTGTATTGAAATTTGATTAAGTATCAAATCTTTTATTTTATCTATGATAAACAAGGCAAAATTATACATCAAAATTATATAAGTAAAGATATTAAAATGGTATAAGCATTGCGTAGACTTCAATCGAAGATTACATTTTTTTTTTAAAACATTAAAACCGTTTCCAATCCCCTGATGTTATTGTACCATTTGTCTATGAATAAGCTTTTTAGTCCCAATATAGCTTCTTGTGATCTACTCAAGATTTTGTTATATATTATTAGCGATATTGACGTCTTGTTAGACAACTGTAGTTTGGTATGAGGCTAAAATTCCGTGTCCGATCGTCATTAGGCCAATACCTCGCTTAATTGTGCTCAATTCGTAGTACCTAAAGTTACAAGTGAAAGTCATCATCCTCTTAGCGTTATCCCAGTTTCAATCTGGGGTCCGCTTACTAGTCTAACCGGATTTGGCTGAATATTAGCTTTTCCACGGAGCGATGCCTGTCAGACCTCCACAACCCGAAGGGATAGCGATATTCCATGGTTAAGACTAGTGTCAGTTTATTTGAAGGTTCTGACGCCCTGTAACGATTGTCAAAGATCTTCATCATAACCGGGAGCGACGGCTTAACGTGCTCTCTGAGGCACGGGACAAGCGATAATTAACAAATCAATACGCACTTAACTCCAAAAAGTCATTGGGTGCGCACCGTGGATTCGAGCCCGATACCCTCTGCATGGCAGTCTGTTGGTATCTCCACTAGGCTATCGCTACCTTTAAAGTTACAAGTGAAAGTAAAGAAAGCTTATTAGAAAGTAATTAAGAAGATAAACTATTACATAGTATAAAATAAGTCAGTTTACACGAGATACATCTTTGTGCAAATGCAGCACATGAATTGTCAAAGGAACGACCTTTGACAATTCATGTGCTGAACGCAACGACCGAGGATTCTGCTATGATGGCGATATATTGAAACTTTCGCGACTTGTACACATATACGAGTATCTAAGTGACGGGTTTATTTCATGTAATTATTTGAAATATAGGTAAAATACCTTGTATATGTGGTCAGGAGATGACCACGGCTGGTGTAACCTATGGCAAAACGCTGGGGCAATTAATATAGGGTACCTATTTCATCTTTATTTTCAAACAAGATAAGCCCGCGGTTACACCCTCGTTATTTAAGGCTACTGCTCCACCCCCATGGCTCATAGCGTGGTGTTATATAGCCTATAGCCTTCCTCGATAAATGGGCTATCTAACACTGAAATAATTTTTCAAATCAGACCAGTATTCATCATACAAAAGAAATTAGCGGGTCTTAATCGCGTACAATTAATTTATTAAAGGTATAAATACCAATTTTTTTCGACGTTTCGCTCGTCTTGCACCGAGCGTGGTCGGTCTCTCCACGACCCGCTAATTTATTTTGTTTGATGTATACAGATCGCGAAAGTTAACAATCGATTCAGACCAGTATTCCTGAGATTTGTGCGTTGAAATAAACTCTGTAGGTTTTTTATATTTGTATTAGATAATTACACGATATTGATCCGTTACATAAATATGAATACCTATTTATTCTGTACCTACCTAGAATTCTCCGATCTACTTTCTGAATGCCAAAAAAGTCTCATCTTCTAAGCTTACAATATTCATGCTTTTTATCAATGTTTAAATTTAACTAGTTTCATAATCATATCGTTATTCTTTACGATATTCTCGTAGATTTTAATTCTAGATATATTGATCCGATGAGACGCATCACTGTTGTAAAGAGAGATAATATTTCAGTCTATGTCCTCAGGGAACTACCTGTCTGGGCGTGAAAATCATCTAGAATATGTATTTCAGGTATTAGGATATTTTATAGTACTCCTAAGGTGACCTAGAAACGGTATTGAAGACTAGAGTGCTAGATATGTAAATTGTAGATATATTAGTTATGTCTGCGTAGAAATTAAAATATGATTTTGCGTATAAATGTTCTTGTTCCTTGTGTGTGATCAATGGTTGTGTAACAAGCACTTCTTTTAGTATGATAAAAATACGTCAAATTTTCCAGAATGAAACAGTCTGTCTTGCAATTCTAGTGACTAAGGGCCGGTTTTTTGATCCGTAGTTAACCCAATCAATAGTTAAAAATAGTAACCAATGGCTAAATTTCGTCAAAATGCGTTTTTTTATCAATTATTAGCGTAACCAAAGGTTAAATAATTGACTAATAGTTAAAAAATCTAACCATCCAAAGTTGGAGAGTTAGCAATATGGCGGTTGGTTAACTCACTAGTTACTAGTTTGTTGACAACGTCAAATTGCTCAAATATTCTGTATATCTACATAATTCAACTATCATGAATTTAAACATAGTTAGATACTTTGATATTACGTCGGAAAGTTCATCAGACGATGATATTTTTGCGGAGTACGTTTTAATGAGGAGGCCGAAAATTTTTAGACCACGTACCCCACCCTTGGATACCTGGGATAGTGTAGACTTTTGCCAGCGGTATCGGCTATCAAAGGAAACAGTTATGTGGTTAGTCGGTGAAATTGGAACCTATCTAAAAACTTCCACCACAAGGTAAGTAATACCTACATCTTTAATTGAACTCTACCTAACCTCATCAATAACAACACTATTATATACCTAATCTCAAATTATTTGTTACGTTTTAGGAATCAAGCCATCACGCCTCTTGAGCAAATATTGCTTACGTTGCGATTCTACGCCACAGGCACCATGCAACGATGCTCTGGAGATTTCTTTGGGATATCTAAATCATCTGCATGTAAAGTTATCCACGCGGTCTCCAGAACTATTTGCACTAAATTAAATTATTTTATTGCAATGCCGCACACCACGGAGGAAATAAGAGAAGTAGTAGCGAAGTTCTATTTGATTGCCAAATTTCCAAGTGTAATTGGACCGATAGACTGTACTCATATACGTATTTTAAGCCCTGGTAGGTACATACTCATTTCTTTCTAAAGGTCATTGGGCAAATAGTATGAAACTGTGAGTATATATCAGTAATTATCTCTAGTTTATCATGGTAAGGGTCGCTTTCTTGTGAGTTGTGGGAATTTAAAAAAAACATATTTTTAACATTATTTATTCGGCGTAATCAATGTCTATTGTGATTTTATCTAAAAATACCGCAAACATTCTATTTCCTGTTGGTGACTAGCCGACTACTGACACTTTGCGCACAACTGCATATGGTACGGAGGCCATGTATACACGAGCAGTAATAATCTTCAACAGTTTGTCTTCCTTGTCTCGCCTGGTTTATCAAAATATCTTTGTACGTAGTATTTCCGCGCTCTGACATGACGACCGGTTGGCGCAGCGGGAGTGTATGCGACTGCCACGCTGATGGTCGCGGGTTCGATTCCCGCTCAAGTCAAACATTTGTGTGCATGAACATGGATGTTTGTCATGGTCTGGGTGTTTCTATATAAAATATGTATGTATCTACAAAAACAAAGTATATATGTATGTTTATCCATTACCCATAGTACAAGCTTTGATTAGTTTGGGACTAGATGGTGATGTGTATATGTGGTAGAATATTATTAGAATTAGAATATTAGAATATTTTATTGGTTGTTTAAGGCAGCTATAGCCTAGTGGAGATACCAACGTACTGCCATGCTGAGGGTTTCGAATCCACGGCGCACACCAATGACTTTTCGAAGTTAAGTGTGTATTATATCGTTAATTATCGCTTGCCCCGTGCCTCGAAGAGCACGTTAAACCGTCGGTCCTGGCTGTCATGAAGATCTTTGACAGTCGTTACGGGGAATCAGTACCCTACATAAAACAGATACTGGTCCAAACCATGGAATATCGCTATGCCTTTGGGTTGCAGAGGTCAGACGGCAGTCGCTCGGTGGAAAAGTTGATATTCTGTCATAGCTTGTCAGACCAGTAAGCGGCCCTCGAGCTCCAAGACATGTAAGTCTTGGATGCAACTGGGATTACGCTAGGGCGATGATGATGATGATCAATATTTTATTATTTGTAAAATCTTGGTCTCACATGCCCATGACAGTAGGACTCGTCCAATCTTTGATGATAATAAAAATATCAGTTCTTCGTATGTCAACTGTGGGAAATCTCTAAAATCTGGATTGTTTCCATCTAATGGCATGAATGATCAGTCGGTAGGCACATGCTTGCACTCGACAGACCTGATTTGTAGCTATTTTTAACAGAACCACAATTTATATTATTTAAATAGAGTATGAGATTTTGCTTTTTTATAAATATAATTCTAGCTCAAACTTTGTTCTCCCATGGATTAAAAAAAAATTCTCGTACGTACTGGTAAGAGCATTTATGCTCTTTCATTTTATGCCAAGTTTGTCAATATCCGTGACCGGGTTGGAATACGCCCAATGTCCTTTAAAGAATATAAATGCTTATGTACTATTTGAACTAAATACTTGATTTCATTTCAGGGGGTGATAATGCTGAGCTTTATAGGAATAGAAAGGACGTATTTTCTATAAACACCCAGGTGCTGACAGCTGACTGACTATATCCCTTATTTTTAGGTCAGCAGATGCTGACCTAAAAATAAGGGATATAGTTGCAAGATGGCCAGGCTCTGTACACGACAGCACTATCTTCAATAACAGCAGAGTTAAATATTTAATATTTAATCTCCCAACAACTAGACAGGTGCAGTCTTTTGGGAGATCGGGGCTATGCATTAAAGAAATATTTGCTAACACCAATGGCAGATCCCCAAAACGCTGCTGAAAGGCTCTACAATGAGAGCCAAATAAGAACTAGAAATGTAGTAGAAAGAACATTTGGTGTATGGAAGAGGAGATTTTCATGCATAGGCTCTCAATTAAGAGTAAAATTAGATAATGTGCAGGCCATTATTATCAGCACTGCAATACTGCAAAAGGAATAGAGAAGATTTACCCAGTGGTGAAAGTGCAATAACAGAGATTGAGCAAGAAAATATTGTCTTCCCCGTGACAGAAAATGACCCGCAATACAGAAGAGACCTAATATCAACATACTTTTCCTCTTTACTAAACTCTGAAGGTGCTCATTAATTACAATTAAAATGATAGTGTTACACTTGACTATTTTATCAATTAATACAAAATAAAACATGGTTGATTTTAAGAAGTACTTGCTTTATTAAAATCTAATTTAGCCTTTTCAGTTTCATATTTACATTTTTCTAAAATTAATTCATACATTTTTTTTTTAAACTCTAACTCATGTTCATGTAGTTCTCGTTTATGTTTCATATTTAGTTCGTGTTCCTCTTTAGCATACTGGCACAAATTACTCTCTCGCAGCTGCTTTTGAGCCAAACAATCTATTTTTCTTTCGGTGTGTAAAATTATACGCTTTCGGGTCTCCAATGGAGTGAAAGCAGTCTTTCTTTTCTTTTCATTGAAAGCTGAAACAAAACATAGAATTGTAAAGACCAAATAGCTTTATGTATCTTTTTCACAAAAATATACACTATAACCAGGCCGGGCGCACTTCGCATTTTAGGTACAAACTTACAAGTACCTCGGCCGACCACGTCGACGTGGTTGGATTTAGTGGGTTGCCGCGCGCCGCTCACATTAGACGTCACGCAACGCAACGAGTGCGACCGCTCCGTATTCTCACGCGCCGTGTTCATACACTGTTCAAATTGTATACTTAAACGCCTTTAACAACGAAAATGTATCATCACAAGTCTAATGCAAAGTATTGCTCAATTAACTGTGTGTCGAAAACGACTTGAAAATTTGATTTTATTTTATTTATATTACGAGAGCAACTTGAAAATTTGATTTTTTTGTTTGTTGAGATATCTTAACGATTATGGTGTCAAATTAAAGAACTAGTTCAAAAACCATTTTATCTGTTTGAATCATGTAAATGGGTCCACGCGTTTAGGAAATAACTAAGAATCAGTATAGTAAAAATGTAAACAACCAGAAATTTTGTGATATTTGTTCTACGAGCTCAAATAGTGGGATAGGATACTTATATGATAATTATTTATTATTAGGTACGTGGTCAAGTAGGTAGATAGACGATGAATAAATATTATAGTTGCAGCGGCAAGTCAACAACCCTAGCACGCCACTCCGCGCCAGACAGTGACAGCGTTATGTGTTAGAAAAGACAGGGAACGGTTAGGTTAATATCGCATTAGGCACTGAGTGCTTATGCGAGTTGAATTGCACTTTGTTGCTTAGTAGCAAGAGTCGCAAATTCAATAAATTGGTTTGACAAGTGAATTTTCTGTACGTTAGTACTATTCTTTATTCTGTGCTATAACTTACACAGCTCTTTTGACACTGGTTTTCGCAGCATGGCCTTTGGCGTTGATGAGTCAAAGTCTGGTCCTGGAACAAATTTAAATTTGTAAAACCATTTTTTTAAACAAAAGAATATGCATCAATGAAAAAATAATACTTACTAATATTGTTGGATACATTTTCTTTCAAGAGATCCTCGGACTCAGTGAACACAATATTTGTATCAACCTCAACATAACTTGTTTTAGGCATACCTAATTTTTTATTATTAATTATATTATCATTACTAATTACAGTAATGATAATATAATTAATAAATAATAAAAGTATAAATATTATAGATGAACCCTAGTACTTACACTCTTCATCAAATTTATTATTTGGTAAATCCAACTTGACATTTTCTGTGTTGTCAAGATTATCTGGCACCACATCTACTAGTGTATTTTCTGTAAAATAAAAACACCATTGGAATAAATATACGTCAAATAGCTATGTATATGAATTATTAATATGTTGGTATATTCATTATCCATACCCAAAGCATCACTGTCATATATTGCTGAAATACCAGATATGGACTCTCCCATAATAGAATTTAACCACTCGGTGGTTTCTGATGGTGGCGGAGGGGCTGGTCCCCCTCCAGTTAATCGCCTGCCATACTTCTCTGCTGCCATTTCCTAAATTAAAACAATAATTAAGTATACTCTGCATTATAGCATGAAACTGTAAACTCACGGGGAATAAATTACTTGGTAGGTACCTTTCTTGCAGTCTTTTTCATATTATTAAACTTTTGCTGCAACTGCTTTGTGCTGGGATATCTTTCCGCATCGGAATTAAATTTTTCGGTGAGCAATCTCCAAGTAGCTTCTTTTTGTTGGTTACTGGCGTGGTCCGTTTTTTTACTACTTATTACTGGGTAATCTTTTAGAAGCAACATTAACTTATTAGTTTCTTCTTTAGAGAAATTAGAGCTGCGGTCCCTTGAATTGAAAAACAAAACGTTACAAAACTATTCGTTGTGTGTCAATTAATTATTTATTATTTAAGCATTTATGTAAATGAAACACGAGATATAACTCTTGTGATTTCGGTGATAAACATGATAGGTAATACTTACTTGTTTGATTGTTGGCTGTTTCCTGACATTTTTAAGATAATGCATTCAAGGCAAAAACTCCGAACGATTTATTAACACTATAAAACACGAAACACTTGCAATAACACGAGTGAAAATAATAACAGTATTCTCGAAAAATTGTTTGATTATCCCTTAGACTATATTCCTTACTTTGAGGATCATACACTAATAACTAGAGATAGATACGCCACTCTTGAAACAGTTTTAAAAAACGATGTACTGTGTCCGCTAGATGGCTCTGACGCCTTATTAAGCGTGGCGTAAAAATAAAATGTTTAATTTCAGTGTTAATTAATAAGTAAATGACAACTATTATGTAAAATAATATGCAATTTAAAAGTTAAAAAATATTAAAATCACAAAAAGTAAAAACCAGTATCTTACTAAGCGTGGTTTTGATCCACGGACCTCTAATCTATAGGCACAGCACGCTTCCACTGCGCCACGGAGCTCTTGGCAAATTTGGCGAAATTACCGTTCAGTTATTGCTACAGATATTTCTAGATATAAAAGCTAAAATGGCATTCCCGGGGCGCTAGATGGCGTTAGTTTGTATGGATATTTTTTAATTACGGGATTGTAGGGAAGTTTCATAGGCCTGTTGAGGATTATCAATATCTAGACAATATCTAGACTGTCAAAAAAAACATTTCGTTTCTGTTCTGTTCACTCACAAGGCCAGTCTCAAAGAAATAAAACCTTCCTAGTCCAAACTCTCTGGCCAGTCTTGTCACATAGAAAAATATTACCCATGAAAAAACCACAGCTGTTTTTAGGAAATGATCTTTCATTACACTGGCAATATTATAGCCAATGGTTAAGATTGACTATACTTAAAATAGACATTGAGAAACGTAATAGCGCTTTAACCATTAGTTGACTGGTTGACTATGGTTAATCTAACAAATGCTCATACTGTGTTTGACTACGGATCAAAAAACCGGCCCTAAGATTTGAGATTTTCACTTTAGGAATATTATTGTCATTCTCCTTCAACTATCTACTATCTATTTCATATCCATCACGCAGATCTATTTACATTATTTTTAAGAAAATAGACTTTTGCGCTGTTTTGTTCTATAAAGGATGCCTAAAAGAAATTGCTTTTAGCGATAAGGTCGCCTTTTGTACATTTGTCAGTTTGACTATCTATCATAAGCTTGTATCTGGTGTACAATAAATAATTTTCTATCTTTGCATATGTAACTAATCTTTATAATTTATATATGGAGACAACTGTCCATAAATCTATGGTATGCATGAAATATCAGAATTAATAATGCTTTACCTACAACTCGTACAAATCCTTGCAGTTCTCTATACACAAATATGATTCTCAATTGCATCGGAACATGTTCCGTGCAATCATTTGTACTTAAAATACAATATTATTACCCAACGCCGGAACGACGTGCATGACTGACGTGCGCCAGAAACTCGCGAACTGAGTTTGCACGAAAGTGGGTGCATATACACATTAGATATAATATGTGTTACCAAGAAATGCAGCGAGACTAATTAGGATGACCTAGTTTTCAATAATTCATAATAATATTGTTATCGATATAAGCATGTTTCTATTAAGAGCATTCTTTTGACTGCACGGTTGGAGTAGTAGTTTTATCAGTCGCCTCGCCACTTGACTCCGCGTCGAGTGTTATGCTTCGATTCCCACACGAGACAACGCTTGGTGTGATATTTAAATTGTTGTTTCAAGTCTGGGTGTTCATCGTGTCCGTTGGTTTCATATTTGTACACAACAACAGTATTTATTCCTAGAGGGGAGTTGTCTTTTAAAGACAAATAAAAGGATACATCAGAAATACGAGAATGTTTTTATTTTAAGAGTGTTCTTTTACACACCTTATGATTGCGAAGTAAACTGCAGGATGTCATCACATTTCTAAGTTTAGGTTTTCTTTGTGTCTGTAAGGTTCCACGGGATACAGAATACCTGCGGGAGTTGTAAATGTCTTTAAAAATAAGTAACAATAGATAGGTGTACATTAAAATTGTAAAATGTACAGTGAATGCAAAAGACAAAGACAAAGACATTTATTGCTTAAACTGTGTAGGTACATGAAATGTGTTCTTAAAATTAGATATTGTTTCAACAGTCTACCCTGTCGGGCATTGCAATAGCACAAATAAAAGTAAATTTTATAATTATGGACAAAACAATACTATCTTAATTTAACAAAATTGTATCACTTGGAAGCAAAATACTCTTGCATATCGTAAAAAGCGGATTTAATTAACCATTTCTTTAAGACAGTTTTAAACAATTTGCCTTCTAATTTTTTTATTTCTACAGGTAGATGGTTGAAAACTCTAATCGCTGTTATATATGCGCTTTTATAATAAACATTGTTTTTTATATTTGGTAAAGTTAAGTTATTTTTATATTTACTACGTATATTAGATTTGGAATTACACTTAAGTTCAAAAAATGTGCCGTTATTTTTTACAAATAGACAAAGCTGTAAAATGTAAATACTTGTTAGTGTAAGGAACCCTTTTTCACAAAAAACAGTTCTAAGTGATTCTATATTGTACATGTTATAGATAATGCGTAAACATCTCTTTTGTAAGACAAATGTAGATTGGATTTCACATGAATTGCCCCAGTATATAATTCCATAAGTTAATAGTGGATAAACGTAACCGAAGTAAGCTGTTTTAGCAATATTTGGGGAAGCCGTTTCAACAAGTATGGACAAAGTATAACAGTAAGATGATAATTTTTTATTGACTTTCTCTATATGACCTATCCAATTTAAGTGGTGGTCTATAGTGACTCCAAGGAAATTTATTTGTTTTACTTCTTCAATCGAAGTATTTGAATGAAGTATATTTAATAGTGGCGGTTTATATTTATAATTCCTAAATTGCATTAGCTTAGTTTTTGTAAGGCTAACTTTCAAATTGATGGATGCTAGCCAGCTGGTTACTATCTCTAGCGTATTGCTTATTTCAATATTGTATTCTTGTTCACTCAAACTGTCATTACATATAAAAATAGTTGCGTCATCCGCATACATTACGCACAAATGTTTTATTGTGTTAGGAAGATTGTTTACATAGACCAAAAATAACAATGGTCCCAAAATGCTGCCCTGCGGTACCCCTAATAGAACATTTTCAAAGCTTGATTATCATGCTTGGATCCTTTTTTATGTATGGGTTTAACTATAGCTACTTTAAGGCTCTCAGGAAATACGCCACTTTCCAACATCAAATTTATGATGTGTACAAGGGCATCGGCTGTATAATTTATGCTATCCTTGACAATATTTACTGGAATACCATCAATACCAGAGCTAGTCTTGTTTTTTAGGTTCCTAGTAATGTTTATGATTTCGCATTTATCAACAGGAAAAAGAAAAATTGATTTAGAATTTTGAGCAGTATCAATCACATGGCTACTCTTGATTGTAGAATCGTGATTTTGTGTGATGTACATATTGTTAAAAGCACTAACTATATCTGTGGGTGATTTTAATTCTGTGTTGTTATGAATGATGTAATCTATGGTAGGTTTTAGTGTGTTAATATTTTGGGTTTGATGTTTTATCAAAGACCATGTAGCCTTAGTTTTATTATCGCTATTTAATACATACTTTATGTTGGATATCTATTTAGACTCTTTTATAACTCGCTTAAAAATGTTACAGTATTTATTATAATTAATTTTATTGTTTTTGCAATTACTTCTCTTAGAACCTAGGTACATAATTCTTTTATTTTTGCTTGCTGTCACAATGCCTTTGGTTTTCCATGGTTTTGCTTTTTTTTAGGTTATTTTTATTTTGTTTATAGGGAAACATAAGTTGAAAATCAGAGTAAATAGTTCAATAAATGTATTGTAAGCTGTATCAACGTGAGACGCTTGATAAACTTCAGTAAATTTAAGTTGAGATATGTATTTTAAAAATATTTCTTTATTTTCTTTTATATTTCTCTTATTTATAAACCAGTATTTTTCTTTAAAGCTTAAACTGCATGGTATTTTGATAATTTGTCCAGTGTGATCAGAAATGCCTAAATCCAAGATCTCTGTTTTACATTTTGTGTGGTTTGTAATTATATTGTCAATGCAGGTTGCAGAATGTGAAGTTATTCTTGTGGGTTTGTTTAGAGTTAATTTTAAGTTATGTTTTTTCAATATGTTAATAAATAGTTTACTTCTAGTACTAGCAATAAGAGTGTCTATGTTATAATCGCCAAGAATAGAAATCTTTGCACTCATACATCTTGACCGAATAGTTAATTTATGCAATAGTTTATCAAGTTTATCAATGAACAGTGGGAAATTACTATTTGGAGATCTATATAAACAGAGGATGAACCACTTAGTGGCTGGTATAACAATACCACAGCACTCGAAGTGAGATTCTATTGAATATTCTGCAATCCAGTCTAGTTTATTATAGCATACAGAATTTTTGACATATATGCACACCCCTCCTCTTTTTTTGTTTTTCCTTGAAAAATAAACAGCTGCCTTATACCCTGGTAAATGCAAAATCTCAGCATTTCTGTCTTGAAAAAAGGTTTCACTTGCACAAAAAACATCAATGTTTCTAGAGTGTAATAAAATTTCAAGTTCACTTATTTTTGATCTTATGCCTTGTACATTATGGTGTAATATAGTAAATACATTGTTAGGTTCGAAAAAACTCAGTCTCTGTTTGTATCGCAGTGCTTTTCATAGTTGGGAGCTTTTTAAAGTAAAAAGGAATAGTCCCTCGCTTACAATTATTTTTGACAGCATTTCTATTACTGTGTGTATAGTTTACAATATTATGGACAAAGAATGATCTCAATTTGTTTATATAATTTCTTAAATCATAAAATATACAGGCACTTGCTTTGTTGTTTATTTTCCCTGTGTGTTTGGAAAACATTTCAAAAGTATATTTGAGGGATTGATTTGTATCAAACAAGTAGGCAAACTCACGAATCTGATTACTTTGATATAAATGCTGATTAAAGATTTCTATTCTCCTATTGAATAGAGTAACATTTTGCTTCAGTTTAAAATTAGGGTTACACAGAATAACATTTGTATGTAAAATCAGCTCTAGTTTACATTTTATTTGAGTGACTAAATCTACGTACCTGTCGGATGCCTGAAAATCCCTTTCACCTAAAAATATAACGCAATAATCATTTATAGTACAATTTTCTACCTTTTTGTCAACTGTTGCAAGGAGTTCCACTATATTGGCGTTTGGCAAACAGTAATGACAGATTTTTGCACCTGTGACAGTATTTTGAGCTCTTTCCAGAATTTTATTTGTGTTATTGTCGCTAATGAGACATATTTTACAATTAGCATAGGTAAAAACATTTTTCGACAAGTTTTTCGAAAAGTTACGATTGTCACTAATGTCAACATCTGTCACATGAGTCGAATACATAGACTTGTTCGAATTGTTGCCAACTTCATGATGAGCTGCACGGTCGCCCTCTGGTGAGTGAATCGGAGACTCATTTCGCCCAATGCAAGTCAGCTCAGTCACCATTCTAAGAGGTAAAAAGTAATTTTCTTAAATGTTACGTGGGGCAAGCAACGGGTCACCTAATGTTAATGTTAAGCGATTACCACCACCCATGGACACCAGCAACACTCGATAAGTCTCAGGTCCGTCCTTAAGGATAGCAAAAATAATAGGAGGAGGATCGGTATGAGGAAGAAGGAATTAGGCCTTCGGCCCTCTCACTCACCGAAACAATGCATATACTATAATAGACAGTCTTTCGTTAAGCTTATTTGTCCATCTATTTATTCCTTTCTCTATCCACCAGGATTAATTTCCAACATTACTCCAGTAATCTACAAATTCTCATAAAATACATCATAGTCAACATGAATTCTAATTATAATGCACCGAAAATTTAAAAACACCGTCCCACAGCTCACCATTTCGTCCAAATAAACAGCTACTCCACTAAATCATCAACTACAAAGTAAAAATCCCACACAAAACAGGCCCGTGTTGAAAGATGATTATATTATTCATAAAACGGTGACATTACATGTAGGTACTGCAAATCCCAGGTGCGGTGTTAAGGAGCACATAGATCAGACTTTTCGTAAAATGCATGTATTAACATAATTTTTTGCCATAATGAAGGTACCTATATAGTTTCTGGATGGATATTTGCGCTATCAACTTTTTTATAGTATGCGCAGAAATTTACCATTTGAAGTTGAAATTATTTATTGTGCAGATTGGTAAATCATAGAGATTGCACAGAGCCAGCAAGCCATAATGACGTATGTTAGTGAATATATCGCGTTGATGGAGAGAGAAAGAACATATATTTTGGTATTTTCCTTCCATTTCCTTTAAATGACCAATGAGTATTATGTAATTGTATTTGATTGGCTTCTCTGTTGTATATGCATAAGTATTAGACAAGATAACGTAGTACAAAATTCATTTTCTTGTTATCTCTCACCTCAGTTCAAGTTTGGTGCAGTAGAGAATAAATTAATAAATAGTCCCTTCATAAAAACATTAACTTCATAGAAACCGCACAGAGTAGGCTTCCAACAAAGCCTAAAATTTCCGGAATTTCTATCAGATTTCACTTCTAATTAATATTGGATTGAAGTTTAATTATTCTATTGAAAAATGTTTTTAAACGTTCATTTTATAAATTAGGGCAAATAACATTAATTAATTGAATATACACAAAAACTATGCAGGTAAAAAAATATTGATCGGATAGTCCCCAAAACTTGATGGTGTGGGTAGGTTATTAATTTGCAGTTAACAAAAAAAGTCTGCAACAATTTTTGTCACAAAAACGTCAGTCATCGATAACTAGCATGAAACAGAACTCGTATTTAAAGAAGTACAGTACATTCCAAAATTCATCATCATCATTAGCCCTGTTTATAACCTGTCCTACTACTGAACATGGGCTCTTCTCTCAATGAGACGGATAATAGGCCATAGTCCAGACTTCACATGTCTTTGGAGAGCTTTCAGACATACAGGTTTCTTCGCGATGTTTTTCTTCACCGCTAAGCAAGCCGTGTCCGTGTGGTGACGGATTAAGAATATGGAATGTCACCAGCCCATATCATCCCATTGGTGTCGTAAGAGCCGACAGAGGGCGCATATTGTGCAGAGAACAGCACTGTAAGAGAAGGAAAACTTGATACAAACCCTATACAAACCCGTTTGGCCAGCGTGTTATAGTAGGCCAATTCCTCCTTTCAAAGGAGAGGCCTAGTCCTGCAGTGGACTGTTAAAGGCTGATGATGATGATGATGAAGCAAGCGATAATAATTAACGTTTTTATGCGCAAATAACTTTGAAAAAGTCATTGGTGCGTGCCGCGAATTTGAACCGTCTGTGTAGCAGCTACAATTCTACAATTCCAAAATTCGATCATTGCAATCTGCAGTGTGTAAGCTCCTTTATCCGACGTCACAGGTAGCAATGTCGAGCTCACTACGAGGATTACCGCAATACAAAGTGCGGTGAGCCATTTTCACATGCCTGCTTGCGAAATATTTAAGTTAAATAACGACCAAGTACGTGTTTGACTATCTTGCTTTGTAAGTTTGGTTCATTCTAAGTGTTAAAATATGTTATAATGTGCGGAGTAGTGTTAATCATGTAATAATGAAGTCATCATAGGTTGATCTTAAAGTTGTTATTCTTCTGTTAAACAAATTATTATTTTATTAAAATATTGAAGGAGAATGGTAGTGTTTTCTAATACGCCAAAGAAGTAGTACCTTATTATTTATGCTGGTTAACAAACATTGGTATTTTATTTAAAATCGCAAATTCATCCAAAATTTGGTATATCATTTATTGTAACAGACTGGTTTCGATATTCATATACCCTGCACTTAGATTGTGTTATAGTTGTTTCTCAACTATTCATCTATTCTTTTGCATTGAAATCGTTAAAAAAACACATTTATTCTCGAAAACAAAGACGAATACCCCAAACATACGTCGACACATTTGATTACGTAATACCTCAAGACAATATAAGAGGTGGTGGCCAATATAGACGTATTCGTACAACGTCATGGCCCACAGCTACAAATTCGTACTTTCGACAGACGTGGAACCATTCGTACGTGACTCGTGTTACATTCGATGTGCGACGCGATCCGAGTGCAATACTTTGTGACAACTGAGACTGCGGATTTTTAAACAAAGGAACTTCTTATTTAGAAGAATTGAGGACACTTGCTGTGCTGGAAATGTTGAAAACCAAAGGCATTATGTAAAATGCGTTCTTTTTAGAATTTAAGCTCCAATGCTGTTGTTTTTTTTTGTTTTCAAAGTTCCAAATTGGCCAATCAATTTATATTTTTGTAATAATAATAATAATAACAATAATCACTTTATTGTGAATCATAGGTCTAGAGGATGTTTGACAAAAACATGTTTGTGTTCAGTTGTAATAATAATAATAATAACAATAATCACTTTATTGTGAATCATAGGTCTAGAGGATGTTTGACAAAAACATGTTTGTGTTCAGTTGTAATAATAATAATAATAACAATAATCACTTTATTGTGAATCATAGGTCTAGAGGATGTTTGACAAAAACATGTTTGTGTTCAGCTATGTTCCGCCTGCAAGGCATACAATATTATGGTCCCAAAAATAATTTAATACAATCAAATGATGATAAAATATTCCATTTAAAATATAATTAACAATGTCATGCAAATTTATAAGTATGTAGTCAATGTCAAATAATGTCAGTATAAAAAAACCAAGTACAATAATAATTATTATAACGATTACAATTTTGATCTAATCCATATAAATTCTCCTTATTACTATGTCTTATCATCTAGAAATTTAGAAATTTCAGGCATATAAATATAATAAACAAATTACAATACCTAATTCCTTGGATGTTCATAATAGCTGCGAATATAGAATAGCATCGATGCGAATTGTCAATAGAAAAGTCCATTCTAGCTTCCAATTTAACAATGTTTCGTAGTACAACCATTTTTTTTTCAAAAACAGAATTTCCAAACATCGTATAATAAAAAGGCACAGAATTTATTATTATACATCTAGTTCTCTAAATGCGATTAAGACTGTTTAACTAACATCTTAAGAACAACAATCACTTTCTGATTCAAAATAGTTGTTCGTTAGTTCCGATCCCTAAGCTGTCTTCAAAATCTCGCTGTAGCCAGGCCGGGCGCACTTCGCATTTTAGGTACAAACTTACAAGTACCTCGGCCGACCACGTCGACGTGGTTGGATTTAGTGGGTTGCCGCGCGCCGCTCACATTAGACGTCACGCAACGCAACGAGTGCGACCGCTCCGTATTCTCACGCGCCGTGTTCATACACTGTTCAAATTGTACCTATACTTAAACGCCTTTAACAACGAAAATGTATCATCACAAGTCTAATGCAAAGTATTGCTCAATTAACTGTGTGTCGAAAACGACTTGAAAATTTGATTTTATTTTATTTATATTACGAGAGCAACTTGAAAATTTGATTTTTTTGTTTGTTGAGATATCTTAACGATTATGGTGTCAAATTAAAGAACTAGTTCAAAAACCATTTTATCTGTTTGAATCATGTAAATGGGTCCACGCGTTTAGGAAATAACTAAGAATCAGTATAGTAAAAATGTAAACAACCAGAAATTTTGTGATATTTGTTCTACGAGCTCAAATAGTGGGATAGGATACTTATATGATAATTATTTATTATTAGGTACGTGGTCAAGTAGGTAGATAGACGATGAATAAATATTATAGTTGCAGCGGCAAGTCAACAACCCTAGCACGCCACTCCGCGCCAGACAGTGACAGCGTTATGTGTTAGAAAAGAAAGGGAACGGTTAGGTTAATATCGCATTAGGCACTGAGTGCTTATGCGAGTTGAATTGCACTTTGTTGCTTAGTAGCAAGAGTCGCAAATTCAATAAATTGGTTTGACAAGTGAATTTTCTGTACGTTAGTACTATTCTTTATTCTGTGCTGTAGCAAACTTGGCGATTCGACGTTTGCAAGAACGTGACCGTTGGTGTTCGATTGCTCCTTTGTCGGTTTCGAAGAACCACACTGGAAATTTTTATTGTTTTCGTACGTGAGGTGAATATCGCTTGATAAGAAGTGTGAAGCTGTTGTCTGTGTATGCTCTGTTAGATTCTAATATTTGATGGTCCAGGAAATTTTCTGTTGGAGCTAAGAATCAATGAAGTACATTTTTTACTGTGTAATATTCTTCTTATGAATATTTTTTGCTTTTACTTATTTTTATATAAAATTTTCTTGCGTTCAAACTACGATTAACGGATTCTATCGCGACAGAATCCGTAAATCGTAGTTTTATTTTTATACTCATTCTGATTCTTTGAAAGTACGTGGCAGAAAGTGAACATAAGTTTGTTACCGAACGTATTTTTATTTAAGTATTCCACCAATTCATGTTGTACCATCATTAGGGTTCCATGTTACTGCTCTATGCTCTAGCCCTTGGCTTTGCCGATACACATCTTTGCTACCTAAAGTGAAAGAATCTCGCTATCACTTTGGATTGCAAATATCGCAGCACGGTCGCTCTGCAGAAAGTTAGTATTCTATCATACCTGGTTAACTACGATTGCGGTCCGCAGTTTCCAAGAAGAAAGTCTCAACTTCATTAAAGACAACGGTATAAGGATTATGTCTTAAGGCTAAGCAATGAAGTACCTAACGAATGTTAGAGTACTAAGGCCACATTGAAATATAAAAAGGAGTAAAATAAGCAAATCTCACTCACATATACTGGCTAATAAAACACAAATGTTACCGCATCAGTCCCGATTCAGATTTATTAAAGGTTTTCATTTGCGCGAATGTAACAAATTAGTTTATTGCAATTTGTATTTCAGATACGGGTGGGTATATTTTGTTTGGAAACATACGGTGAAGGAACCTTTATATAACCGATGACGAGACTAAGTTATATTAAAATTATATTATCGACCAAACATTCGGTATGGGTATACTAGACTATAGTTTACATTCTGTGGTGACGGATTAAGAATACAAAATGTCACCACCCCGTATCATCCCACGGGTGTCGTAAGAGCCGACAGAGGGAGCATATTATCCAGAGAACAGCACTGTAAGAGAAGGAAAACTGGATACAAACCCTATACCAACCAGTTTGGCCAGCGTGGTATAGTAGGCCAATTCCTCCTTTCAAAGTAGAGGCCTAGTCCAGTAGTGGACTGTTAAGGGCTGATGATGATGATACTGACTGTAGAGTAATTGGAGTAGGCACCTGAATAACGAATTTTGGATTAATTTTAGGTGACAATCATAAAGCCCGGGTTTGATAGCAATTTTAGCCACTGCACTGAGAATGCGAACAAAATAATTCAGAATCAGCAAAAGGTATCACTCTACAAGACCAAGTATCAGTTATTATCGTGCTAAGATAAAACTATCTAACGTGTTTATGAAAAGCCAAAGTTGACTGTAGCTTCTTTTTATTGATTGTGTACCTTTCTTGGGATCTCAAAATCAAAGATGGAATTATATGGTATACGACCGTTTATTATTGATCTCAATGATACACTGACCTTATTACCTAGGTATTGATTAAGTACACAGTATTATATTATTAGCCATAGAATATACATACATTGCACCAAAGATATGATAAATCATCGTAGGTATAGTAGCTTAACATAGAGCAGGTAAGTATAATTATATAATTATGTGCCTACGGCACATTACTCGCCCCTTGAAAAAAAGAGTTATACAGAAAAACGATTAACAAAAATATTCCCTATATTTGATAACAGCACAAAATTAATTCATATAATCTAATTACAAAACAACGAGATATAATTTGTTTACAATATTAATATGCAAAAATGAAAATACTCATTGTATACAAGGGTATAAATTGTAAACAATATAAAACTAAAGTAACCAACAAAAAAAAAAACGAATTGATTATGGTAACCATTGAAAAATACAGGTATAGCGAACTCTAGTAAAAAAAAAATATATAGTTTGAAACAATTGACACGTAACGTACGTTTAAACAAAAATAAACATTTAAAATTGGTTTAAAAACCGAGTATAACCGAACACTTTATTCATATTTCACTGATAACATATCACTGAATGCCCTTTAAAATTAAAAACACTCACTTCACACAGTTCACACTATTACTTGCTGTGTAGTTGTAGTGGTCTGCTGACCACCACGCTCGTACCCTGCCGTGATGGTTGGCAGCTCATGCAACTATAATAGACCAGGGGGAAATTTAAACACCAACGTTACGGTACACTCACTTTCACTTTATTTCTCTGTAGGTACACTGTTATTACACTTTAAATACTTCACTACTTTACACTCCAACGATTAGAACTCAACTGTCCTGAGCGCTCATGCCACTTCCCACCTCGTGGTCTTAAACCGGAAGGGACGTATTTTATACTGACGAAACATAACCGGAAGTGGTGTGAGCGCTCTTAAGGTACAATATTGGCAACGGTTACAATTATTATCTACCCTATATTATTTTTATATAATTGTTAACTATTTAGTATCAGGTATTTAATATTATATCTATAAATAATACCGGAAGTAGCGTATAACACTATAATATACGAAGTATTTCTAACAGTCGGCCTTTCCTGACAAATTTCCCGTCCCGGGAAAATCATAACATACATCAAAAGTGACCTTAATCAAAACAATAATTTATAAACATAATATATCAATCTGCATCAGACATAACTGACAATATTCGTCAAAATAACAAATATAACGTAGTAAAACAAAACACTATAACATATATGCCATTAGGCTCTTATACGAAACAAATTATCTTTAATATCTGTCTCGACTGAAACCTCATAAATATGTCGATCAATCATCTAAACTAAGATATTAAGGCCTCATCCATATCCTTAATACCTGTCTCGACTGAGACCTCCTTCATATTCTCAGTCAAGCCACTTAAATTAAGATATTAAGGCCTCATACATATCCTTAATACCTGTCTCGACTGAGACCTCCTTCATATTCTCAGTCAAGCCACTTAAATTAAGATATTAAGGCCTCATACATATCCTTAATACCTGTCTCGACTGAGACCTCCTTCATATTCTCAGCCAAGCCACTTAAACTAAGATATTAAGGCCTCATACATATCCTTAATACCTGTCTCGACTGAGACCTCCTTCATATTCTCAGCCAAGCCACTTAAATTAAGATATTAAGGCCTCATACATATCCTTAATACCTGTCTCGACTGAGACCTCCTTCATATTCTCAGCCAAGCCACTTAAATAAAGATATTAAGGCCTTATACATATCCTTAACATCTGTCTTGACCGAGACCTCTGACACATCCTCGGTCAAGCCCTTCGCAGTAAGACATTAAGGCCACAACTCAACCTTAACATCTGTAGTAACTGAAACAGATAACATAGCCATTAGTATAAGGTATTTACAAATTACTCACGTCCCCTTGAAACTTATTCATAATTTACTTCAATATACTTCGCATAAATCAATTCTTACTGTTCAGCTTAGCTGAACCATGACAAGACTGCTTAATTATTCCGAATCATCAATATCCGACACACTTGAATCTGAATCCGTTCTGTTAAACACTACCCAAGGGTGAATCTTGTCTACTGAAAAGATACCACAAAATTATCTCATGTCCTTTCTAGATAGTGGTATGTCTTCAGTTACCTACCGATCATTATCTAGAACCTCCAATTTAAAAATCCAAGAATAAACTTAGGAGAGAAACTTGCTAATCCTACAAACTGTTTAACCTTGTGCTGGTCTGTCGCAACAGGGAATTGGTCTACTGCATCCATTTTCTTTCTACCGGGCTTAACTCCAGATTCACTGATCTCAAACCCTAAATAGTCAGTAGACTATTCAATACGATTGGGGACGCATAATTTGCAGAAGACTCTCGGATGATACCAGAGTCGGTTTATAATAAGATGTAATATTGTCATCTAGGTGCACGATGTGACCTTCTATTCGTGTGTTACGTACTATCCGGACAGCTTTCTATCCTACTGAAAGTCATTGTCTGTACTCCAATCAATGGAACTGCCCGGGTAAATAAATATTCTTTTGTTAATTCAAATATAGATTCAGGACCCTTAATCAATTCTACCGTGACCATTATTTACTTCTAATACGCATTGAAGGATCTCATGAGTACTGTTTATTTGGGGTTTGACATAAATTAGGTCTACTAAGAAGATCGCCCGGATAATTTGGCTAGTATCGTACATTATATGAACTGGGGTGTATACACGTAGTTGTAGACAAAGAGTTTATTAACGTACATATATTAGTATTGCTTCTACGTTTGAAGTAATTTTAAGTTGGTTATTAATTGTTTTAATTACCACAACATGCTCCTGCTCTGTAAACATTTGTCCAAGCAAAAGGGCACTTGTAATAAATTATCAGGAACAATAAGAGTTTCTACGACAGCTTTGGCCTTACCTACCTGTATTTCTACACTACATTCACCATTGGCATTTAGCATTGGCTACCAAAATCTACGAAACAATCTAAATCCTGTCAATTTAATTTAGCCGTCTTAAAATATTTTAAATTACTGTCAGGTTCCCTTTTAAATTCTTAAAACGGTTTTATTGGCTTTCTACGCTGTTGGAACAATTATCAGTTAAATGTCCTAATTTATAGCATTTTTCACAACGCTTTATTGGGAGTTTGCACTTAGAGAACTGATGACCCTCTTCGCCGCAATTATAACATTTGATAGACGTATTACGACCCTTATTTCTTTCTATTGGGAATTTCGTTCTGATGTATCCTACTACTGTGCGGCTGTTTGTTGCCAATGCTGCCTGTTTTCAAATAAAGATTTGTATCAAATTTGTTTGCGACTCTAATATTCCTCAAATAGACTCAGGTTCCGTAAACTGAGCCGCCTCTGCGCTAGTCCTTACGGACCTGTCTTCGATGCCAAATAAAATGCAGTCTATTGCATTTTTATCATATATCTTGCAACGATTCAATAACATAACTTTCTGATAGAAATATTCTTCTAAGGACTCGCCAAATCCAGCCTTACAGGCAAGCATCTCTGTCAACAGCTGACCATAATTCTCGTCACTTGGGAATGCTAGTTTCAATTTATTTTGCCATTCAGCCCATGAAAACAGAAGACTAGGTAAACCCTGGTACCATTTCTGAGCTAATCCGGCTAATTTTGGTAGGGCATAATGTATAATCTGCCTTTCAGTCCAATTATAAATTTGGGCACATTCATTTACCTTACCTATCCATGTTTCTACGGTTTGGTTTCTTTTACTAGGATCAAACTCTGGTATAACATTCAAAACCGGATAACGCTCGCTACCACCTTCCGTTTTCATGGTCTGCATAAACTCTTTAAAAGCCAAAACTAAGATATTAGAATTCGTATCTTCATCTTTCTTACTGTCAAAGGCGTTACTCACTTTTAAAGTATCTGCTGGTTCATCTGGGCAGCGATTGCTCGTGGAGGCCTGATGCTCTCGATTTTTCGATGTCGCTTCGTCGTACATCGGGTCGCTCTCACACAACCCGTCGCGGTCACGTGATGCATTACGCGCACCAGGAACAACAGGGCTTCGAGATGTCAGGTGTACACTCGCAGCATGATGGCTACGAGCCACGCTGCGGCTACGAGCCACGCGACGGTCACAAACCACGCTATGGCTGGGTGCCACGCTGCGGTCACGAGCCACGCTTAGGGCCAGCGACACCTCGCGATGCCTTGGGACCACCGATGGTTCGCAACTTTGCCGCATATCGCGTACACGCGACGCCTTGCGGCGTATCGATGCCACGGGATGCAGCGCGGTCACGTGACCTGCCACGCCCTCGCGTCTCGCCACGTTCGACTGACTCGCTGCGACGATGGTAGCCTCTGCGATGTTGCGGCGCATCGTATCGATGGCTTATTTTGCGCCGTCGAGACACAGGAGACTCTGAGTCACTTTGTGACGACTCAGAATACTCAGATGACAGCCTCGTGCGCTGCATTGACTTCCTTTTGCGTTCCATTATGTCTGAAACTGATATAAATTACAAAAAGTGGGTGTCCTAAATCAAAGTGACTATCTTTGAGGTATCAATTATGCTTAAATACAACCAAAAGAGAATAAAAGCTAGATAAGCAAGTACTTAACATATTCACCACCAGCAATACAAAAAAAAGTCATAGTATTTGCTGTGAAATTGATTCAGAATTTCAAATTGACGAAATACTTTCAAATTTGAACCATTTCTGTTCGTTATATATATCAACAGTCATTTGAAAGGTATCTTAACATCAATGTTATATTGTCTGTACATAAAATGAGTATTCTATAGTACTTATAAAAAGAAACTAAGATAATTTACGAAGGTAGCTCAAATTTTTTTTTTCTTTGTGGCAACTGATACGTAATAAATCATATCACTTAGTAATGTTATAATCCGTTTGTTCTGTATCTTATTACCAAGAAAATAATAAAAAAGTTTTTTGCTTAGCCAATATTATGTAGTAATGATTTAATATTATCAGCTAAACAGAATACTAAGATGAATAATTGTAGCAAATTAGTTCATTTCATCACAAATACCTTTTGCGGGCGTGCAATCCTTCACCAAGAGCGATTATGATCGCAATCTCGATTAATCCCACTTACTGATCTATAATAGACCAGGGGGAAATTTAAACACCAACGTTACGGTACACTCACTTTCACTTTATTTCTCTGTAGGTACACTGTTATTACACTTTAAATACTTCACTACTTTACACTCCAACGATTAGAACTCAACTGTCCTGAGCGCTCATGCCACTTCCCACCTCGTGGTCTTAAACCGGAAGGGACGTATTTTATACTGACGAAACATAACCGGAAGTGGTGTGAGCGCTCTTAAGGTACAATATTGGCAACGGTTACAATTATTATCTACCCTATATTATTTTTATATAATTGTTAACTATTTAGTATCAGGTATTTAATATTATATCTATAAATAATACCGGAAGTAGCGTATAACACTATAATATACGAAGTATTTCTAACACAACTGACGTCGCATATAGCTACCGTAGCTCTGCTTACACCGTTTCCACAAGAAGTAACTGAGCATCGCAACTATGATCATTAAAATAACCAGGATGTACGTCTCCAAGGTTTCCAGGATATTTTGGGACAACTTTTGGGTAGGCGATGCTGTGTTACCTGCTCCATTCTGTGCGATAATGATTTCTTCGTGGGCCATTTGGCTTTGGGCTTTTCCCATTTTCTTGCCTTTTTTGTAGTTTTCAGTCGACTTCGCTATTATAACTTGTGCAAATTTTGTGTATTTACTTGTCGTAAAATTATTGCAGATTGAATCGTACCACAGGCTTCACTGTGCGACCCGATCTTGTTACACGATCTGGTACGTTCGACGAATTGTTTACAATATCTCCTGCCATATTAGACTCATCGTCTCGCCTGTTAATCATATAGGCAGGCTTTAGACGATCGATACTAATGATTTTTTCTCGGTCTGCCTGTTGTATTTTAAAATATTTTTCTTGTTTGTCCAAAGCTCTGTATGGGCCCGAATAAAGTGGTGACAAAGACTTCTTTACTTTGTCATCACGCACAAATACATGGGTACACGTTTTCAAATCAGCATGAACAAATATCTTTTCTTGATTTCTGTTTCTACGGGGCACTGCGGCCAAATTAGATATTCTTTTCCGTAATTCTTGGACAAAATAATCATTATCAGAGATGTCTAGCGTTGTAGGCTGAAAAAAATCACTGGGTAATTTGATTACTTCTCCATATACCAATTCTGCGGCACTCATTTGCGTATCATCTCGAAGACTAGACCTGAAACCGAGTAGAATAGACGGTAACTCCGATACCCATTGCGCTGTATTACCTCTACACATAAGTGCTGACTTAAGCGTACGGTGCCATCTCTCTATAAGTCCGTTAGACTGCGGATGCTACGCACAGGTTCGAATCCTTGATATGCCCATTTTGTTTGTGAGATGTCTGAATAAACTGGACTCGAACTGTCGTCCTTGGTCTGTTGTTAGCCGAACCGGACAACCGAATCTGCATATCCAGCCAGTATATATGATATCGGCTATTGTTTCGGATGTAATATCCTTTACTGGATAAGCTTCTGGCCAGCCGGTGCTCCTGTCCATCATAGTAACTATGTAACGATAGCCATTGCAATAACTTAGGGGCCCAACGATGTCCATATGTAGATGCTCGAATCTGTTACTATGTATAAACTTTCCATGTGGCGATATTGTGTGACGTTGGACTTTGGACTTCTGACAATTAAGGCAAGCCTTAGCCCAGCTAGTAACATCTTTAATCATCGATCGCCAAAAGTATCGATCTCGGATCATGTTTCGAGTTGTACGTATGCTAGGATGGCTAATTTCATGTATAGCTTTGTAAGCTGATACGCGAAATTCTTCGGGCAAATAAGGTCTTGCTATATTTTTCGACGTTTCGCAATATATTGGAATTTTGCAGTGTGGAAAATATATCTGTTTAAATTGCAATGTTTTCGATTGCATTAATTCTTTTAATTCCACATCGATTTCTTGAGCCTTTGCTATGTTTTCGTAGTCGGTCGGCAGGCATGAGTCTATAGACGAAATTCTGGACAACGTATCAGCAACTATGTTATCTGCGCCACTTATATGCTGTATTGACGAACAAAACTGCATTATAAAGTCCAAATGTCTTATGCGTCGCGGCGTATCGTTTTTTCCGATAGTGTTCCTTACCAATGCATGAACTATGGGTTTGTGATCTGTGTAAACTGTAAGGTTTCGACCTTCAATTAGATATCTAAAGTGCTTGATCGCCATATATATCGCCAGTAACTCGCGGTCAAAAGTGCTGTAACGTTGTTGGGTTTCACTTAGTTTCGTGGAAAAGAACCCCAAAGGTCTCCAGGTGTCACCCTCTCGCTGTTGCAACACTGCCCCGGCGCATGAATTTGACCGATCCGTCATCAAGGCAATGGGTGCGTCAGTTGCCGGAAACGACAAAGTAACTGCTTTCAGTAAGCATTGTTTACTTTGTTCAAAGGCTTCGATACTCTCATTTGTCCACTGAATCAAGCTCTTATCTTTTTTCTTAGCGTTTACTAAATACGCGTTTAAGGCTGCAAAATGTTCCGCGGCTCGCGGAAGATGTCTTCTATAAAAATTAGTCATGCCGAGAAAACGGCGTAATTCCTCGATATTTTTCGGTCTTGGAAATTCGGATATAACTTTCATTTGCGTGTCTAACGGTCGAATTCCTGCCTGGGATACGTGAAATCCCAGAAAATCCAGTTCTGTCTTCCCAAATTCACATTTTGCCAAATTAATTGTTATACCGAATTTGTTGAGGCGTTCAAATACCGCTCTAACGTGGCTTCTATGAAGAGAGGGCTCGGATGACCCTATTATGACGTCATCGATATATATGTAAATATAGTCCATATCTCGAAATACGACATCGTTGAGAAATCTCTGAAACGTCTGTCCTGCATTTTTCAAACCGAAGGTCATCTTGGTAAATTCGTAAAGACCAAAAGGTGTAGTTATGGCAGTTTTCTCAATGTCTTCTTCTGCGATCGAAATATTATGGTACGCGCGTTGTAAATCTATACGGGAAAATATTGTCTTGCCGCACAACAAATAAGTACAATCCTGTATTCGAGGCATAGGGTATCTATCGGGTGTTGTGATAGCATTTAAGCGTCTGTAGTCACCGCAAGGCCTTATGTCACAATTTTTCTTATTCACAACATGTAATGGACTTGCCCAACAGCTTTTCGAAGGCCTGCATACGCCCATCTCCTGCATACGTTGGAATTCAGCCTTGACTTTCTTGTACTTATCTGGTGGTAGTGGTCTAGGTCGTGCATATACGGGAGCACCCTTAGTTTCTATGTGGTGGACTATAGAATGACGTGGAGAGTCTTTGAAACACATAGGTTTTGTAATGTCCGGAAATTCTGATAAAAGGTCACTGTATTCACTGTTCATGTCTATGGTTCGAATTGACGGTTGTTGGGATAACGTTAAAGTAGCAATAGAACACAAATTAGTCACTGAGTCTATGAGTTTCTTTCCGTGCAGGTCAACTAATATTCTATGGTGGCTTAAAAAATCCGCGCCCAGTATCGGTTGTTTTACGTCTGCAATTACGAATGACCAGCGGTACGGACGACGCAACTTAAAGTCTAATTCTAATGTTTTGATGCCGTAAGTTCTGATTTCACTTCCGTTAGCAGCGTACAGTTTATAGTCATTAATCTTGTCACTATAAAACGGTCTCTTTGTCACGGGTAACACGGAAATATTAGCACCAGTGTCCACTAAAAAATTAAGTCCATGATTATTTTCTCTGATACATAGGCGGTTAACCGGCGTGATGGCACATATCTCCGCCTGCGATTGTGCCTGATCTAGTTTTCCTTGCTTTGTTCACTTTTTTTCCAAGCACACGGCTCGACACATTTCATTGCCCGGTTACGAAATTTATAATGATAATAACAAAGCCAATCTGGGGTGTCGGGTGTACGCCGGTTCATATTACGTCCGCGTGAAGCGGACCGTGATTGTCGCCGATAATATGGGCTATTATAATTCCTAAATTGCTGTCGGCCTCTTTCCATTTCATTTATTTTCATGCTTAGCTTCGCCAGCTCAGCGATGATGAAAGCCTGGTCTCCGTTGGAACTGGTACTTGTTGTAGCTTGAACTTCCGATAATTGCAACGGCCTTGAGGTTTCCAAAATTTTGTCCGCTATTACTGCAATTTTCTCTAAGTCGGTGACTTCAGTTACGGCGAGTACGGCTCTCACAGAGGACGGGAGGTGACCTTGCCACATGAGACGAAGAGTTTCATCAGGAATTTTCGTACGCGCGAGGTCTCTCATTCGACGCAGAAGCTGTGAGGGCTTCTGGTCGCCCAACTCCATCTCACTGAGGAGTTTCTGAAATTGCCGAATTTCAGACTCTTCATATATCGTCAGCAATCGAGTCTTCAGAGCTTCGAATTTTTTTGTTTCGGGTGGATTCAAAAGCAGGTCACTAACTTGCTGCACAACTTCCTTGCCCAGTTTGGTAACCACTAGGTTGAACCGCGCTTCATCGTTCAACTTTTGTGGGCTCAACACGGCCTCACACTGCACGTACCACAAGCGAGGTTGATCGCTCCAAAACTCCGGAATTCTTGATGATACAGTCACGGTAGCCAGCTCTCTTACTACTTCAGGTTCATTCTTCTGCTGAGTGCTCATTGTAGTTTGATGTCGGGGTCACCACTTGTACCTTTCTTGGGATCTCAAAATCAAAGATGGAATTATATGGTATACGACCGTTTATTATTGATCTCAATGATACACTGACCTTATTACCTAGGTATTGATTAAGTACACAGTATTATATTATTAGTCATAGAATATACACACATTGCACCAAAGATATGACAAATCTCCGTAGGTATAGTAGCTTAACATAGAGTAGGTAAGTATAATTATATAATTATGTGCCTACGGCACAATTGCATATCGCACCACCCTGAAGCATTAGTCAACATCCTTTACTACTCTATCTGTAGCTATGTAAATCTGATATCAAATCAGCACAGAGAAAAAGACTCCAGCAACATCTAGTAGGCACCGAAATACCAAGATAAGAATCGATTGGAGGTCCTCATCATTATCAGCCTATATCAGTCCACTGCTGGACGTAGGCCTCTCTTATGGCGCGCCAATGAGCTCGGTCTACAGCTTTCCTCTTCCAATCCCTGCCCGCTGCCCTTCAAATATCATCGCCCCACCTACAAGATACTACAGAACGCCCTACACTACGTTTGCCGACACGCGGTCGCCACTCAAGAACCTAACTGCGCCAGCGACCATCGGTTCTGCGGCATATATGACCTGCCCACTGCCACTTCAGCTTGCTTATTTGCTGAGCTATGTCGGTTACTTTAGTTCTCTGCCGAAATTGAAGGCCCTGAGTCGTGACATTAGGAGTTTTGAGTTTACTTTATCCGAGCTGTGGTTTGCCAAGAGCAACCGAACTGTGGTTCCATGGACTACACGCACAATCATTTAAGCTGTTCAGAAGATCGCCCTTATCGTCAGAGAAACACTACACCTTACTTTCGTTACTAAAAGATAGCGCCTGACACTTGGCTTACTTTTAACTTCACAAGCAACGTCCTTTCTGCTCTTAATATAAATCCGGATATTTTAAGAATACCGTCGATCCGTCAGCCAAACGCGACGTTTGTATTTTTCCAAGCGGCCGTGAGTACAATTGCCTTAATTTATATGTTGAACGTATTGACGTACCCAAACTCCTAATGACCATCGTTAATTCACTTTATGATTTATTCAATAAAAATATTTACCGATAAGTACAACGAGCTTTTTTTCTCGTTTTTTATTTTTGCATTGTATGACCGACAAATTAAAAAATAATAAGAGTGCTCTTCTGTTCGGCAAATTGAAAATTGTTCTTGTTGAGAATTTGTTTAGTAGGGACTAACAAGGTTAAGCCTGTTTATAATTTTTTTTTCATTTTAAATATAAACGTGTTTGGCTTTATCATTTAGGTTAAATTACCGAGTAATTATATTAATAGAAAGCGTTTGTATTTGATGCAAATATAAAAGAGGCTTTTTAGGGTTCCGTACCTCGAAAGGAAAAAAACGGAACCCTTATAGGATCACTTTGTTGTCCGTCCGTCTGTCAAGACCCTTTTTTTCAGGCATGCGTGGAGGTATCAAACTGAAATTTATACTAAATACTCGAATCTGCGGTTCCATAGAGCTGTAAAAAAATCAAACATCTAATCCAACGCAATCAAAAGATACAGCCGTTTATGCTGCAAATTGCAGCATATTTTCAAACTCGCATTGGAATTAAAACCTACAGGGTACTTCCCGTGAACTCAGGATTTTGAAATTTGTTACGAAGTAACGTCTTATATCACATATAAAGGAAAAATTGCGAAAACCGTAAATTTTTAGTTACAGCATATAAAAAAAATGTTTTAATAAATTTAAAGTTACCACCCCTTTCTCTTGAACGCGTGGAGGTATTAAATTGAAATTCATATCAAATACTCAGGTATATAACACCGTTAGACTGCAACAAAATCAAACTTCTATGTCAACGCAATCAAAAGAAAGAGCAATATAAGCATATTTTCAAACTCGCGCCTGCTCGCAAGTGAATCAAAACCTACAGGGTACTTCCCGTGAACTCAGAATCTTGAAATTTGGTAAGAAGCAACGCCTTATAGCACAAATAAAGGAAAAATTGCAAAAACTGTAATTTTTTTGTTACATCATATAAGAAAAATATTTTTTATAAATTTAAAGTTACCACCCCTTTCTCTTGAACGCGTGGAGGTATTAAATTGAAATTCATATCAAATACTCAAGTATATAACACCGTTAGGCTGCAACAAAATCAAACTTCTATGTCAACGCAATCAAAAGAAAGAGCAATATAAGCATATTTTCAAACTCGCGACTACTCGCAAGTGAATCAAAACCTACAGGGTACTTCCCGTGAACTCAGAATCTTGAAATTTGGTAAGAAGCAACGCCTTATAGCACATGTAAAGGAAAAATTGCGAAACTGTAAATTTTTAGTTACATCATATAAGAAAAATATTTTTTTATAAATTTAAAGTTATCACCCCTTTCTCTTGAACGCGTATTAAATTGAAATTCATATCAAATACTTAAGTATATAACACCGTTAGGCTGCAACAAAATCAAACTTCTATGTCAACGCAATCAAAAGAAACAGCAATATAAGCATATTTTCAAACTCGCGTCTACTCGCAAGGGAATCAAAACCTACAGGGTAGTTCCCGTGAACTCAAAATCTTGAAATTTGGTACGAAGTAACGTCTTATAGCCCAGATGAAGGATACGGAAGGCTGAGGACCGTGTACTGTGGTGCGTGTTGGGAGAGGCCTATGTCCAGCAGTGGACTGCTACAGGCTGATTGAGATTTTAAATAACCCAGACGCTGCAAATGGCCATTGTGAATGCTTGCATTTCGAAATGTTTAATGTCAGAGTGATAACTGTATATAGGTCACCACAGTGTCCAATGAATGTTGTAATAGAATGCATAAATACAACAATATACGGCAGCAACCTCAATATGTATAATTCATGTTCTCGTCTGATTGTCGTGGGAGACTTCAGTATTGATTTTAGAATGAATCCCCGAAATGGAATTTTCGCATATTTTTCATCTATAAACATGTTTCCGTTAATAAACACTTGCACAACACGAAGTAGTGCATTTATAGATAACGTTTTTTCGAACTTCAATGTTCAATGTGGTACTTTAATACCTTTTTCAGTCTCCATTTACAGATCTGGTTTAAAATTTGATACTTAATTCCATACTTTAAAATTTTAATTTCCTTTATGTCTTTTTTTTAATTTACATAACGTAACATAACTTCACGCCTTTTTATCCCTGAAGGGGTAGGCAGAGGTGTATTACACACCGACACTTCGCCAGTTATGTTTCGGTCCCAATGTAATAGAGGGCGAGCCTATTGCCATCTACCGGGCACATTACTAAGCGAGCAATAATTAACATTTTAAATACACACGTATGTAACTCCGAAAAGTCAGTGATTTGTGCCTGGGGTACCTGGGGATCGAACCCGAGAACATCGTCTCGGCAGTCCGTTACCTACACCACTGGGCTATCGCCCCTTACTTATTTTTGTTATTTATTTAAGAATATTGATTATTGTTTTTTATGTGTAAATAGTCACCCTAGTTTAATTTTCATCGCAAATAAATACTATAATTATTAAAAATAGTTAATTAGTATTTTTGTAACAGAATTGAAATAGTCACTAAAACTTTGTAAATCAATAACTTTGATAAAAAAACTTACCATGATTCATCAGCAGACTTTTGCAAGGCTGCTGCAAGGCTGGTATAGGTATTTAAGTTATATTATAAAATAAGCGATAGTGTTAATATAAAATAAAGGATGACTGATTACAAACGATAAAGACACCTTTTTCTTTAATTTATGCTCCTCCAGCTTTCCATACTGTAATGTTATGGATTTCATTTTGCAATAAAAATACCATAACTATGACTGGTGAACTTTTACTTATATACCTACAGGTTTGTATGGAACCCTCGGTGCGCGAGTCCGACTCGCACTTGACCGATTTTTTAAATTCCACTTGGCTGATAAATGTGAAATAGGTGAATAGCTAGCAATATAGATGATGATTAATATATTATAACTAAGATACCACTGGTGTTTGTCGATGTATGTAGGTACAATCTGTGTGTCTGCAACCACCATAATATTATGGAAGTTTAGTGAGAATCTTTGTTAGTTAATTAGAAGGCAGCGATAGCCTAGTGGAGATACCACCAGACTGCCATGCAGAAGGTATCTGGTTCGAATCTACGGCGCGCACCACTAACTTTTCGGAGTTATGTGCATATTGAATTGTTAATTATTGCACCGTGCCTCGGAAAACACTTTTAGCCTTCGGTCCCGGTTGTCATGAAGATCTTTGAAAGTCGTTATAGGGCGTCAGTACCTTCTAAATAAATTTACACAAGTCTGAACCATGGAATATCGCTATCCCTTCGGGTTGCGGAGGTCAGACAGGCAGTCGCTCTGTGGAAAAGCTAATATTCAGCGAAATCCGGTTAGACTAGTAAGCGGATTGAAACTGGGATAACGCTAGGAGGATGATGAGTGAGAATCTCTGTTGAAATATTGATTGTAGGGGTACTCCGTAACTTTATTACGACTGAGGTCTCACTCCCATAATCACTCCACTTAATCACATATAAAAGTGGCAATCACATGACTCAAATTGATTACTTTCTCGTCAGACGCAGCAACCTCAAACACGTCAAAGACTGCAAAATAATACCCGGGGAAGATCTAACATCGCAACACAGGCTCCTCATAATGGAAGTTGCTACAGAAGTAATATGCAACAGAAACAAAGAGCGACCACCTCCTAAAATTAAGTGGCACTTCTTAGAAAGGCCAGAATATGAAAGGAAATTTAGAGAGCGAATTGTAAATAAAATGATAGCGATGGATGACATGGAATGTAGAAGTATAAATTAATGCTGGAGTGAAATGGCAGGGTGTATCAGGGGTGAAGCGAAAGATATTTTAGGAGAATCAAAAGGAAAAGGAACGATAGATAGAGATACATGGTGGTGGTCGACAGAAGTACAAAAGATTTTGAAGGATAAGAAGAGGAAATTTAAGGAATGGCAGGGTGTGAATGAAATGAATGTCAGCCTGAAACAGGAAAAGAAGGTAGAGTATAATGATCTAAAGAAGAAAGCTAAGAAAGCCGTTGCTTTGGCAAAAGCAGCGGCCCAGGAGAGCTTATATAATAACTTGGAGAACCCGGCGGGCCAAAAACAACTATTCCGGCTAGCTCAAGCAAGAACGAGGAAAGCAAGGGATGTACATATGTAACATAAAGTGTATAAAAGATGAAAATGGAACGATACTTTGCGCGGATGACAAAATTAAGGATAGATGGAGGAATTACTTTGCAAGACTGATGAATGAAGAAAATGATTGGACTGGTGTGCTTGAGAATACACCTGTGAATGAAGGGCTGATAAGAAAGATAAATGAGGATGAAGTGAGAGTAGCAGTAAATGGAATGAAGAATGGAAAAGCTGCGGGGCCGGATGGAATACCAGTTGAAGTGTGGAAGATACTCCAAGTAGACGGATGGAAGTGGTTAGCTTTATTCTTCAATAAGTTGTTGGTGGAAGAAACCATACCTGATGAATGGTGTAGCAGTTCGCTGGTGCCCATCTATAAAAGCAAAGGTGATGTGCTGGAGTGTAATAACTATAGAGGAATAAAACTAATTTCAGATAGTAAGAAATGCTTGGGAGAAAGTGATTGAACGACGATTGAGAGAAGAGAGTGTAATTTCACAAAACCAATTCGGTTTTATGCCTGGTCGAGGTACAACGGATGCCATTTTCGTGATCCGCCAACTATGCAAAAAGTACAGAAGTGCACACAAGAACTTGCACATGGTTTTTGTGGATCTTGAAAAGGCATATGATCGAGTACCGCGTGAGGTTTTGTGGTGGGCCCTTAAGAAGAAAGCAGTGCCTGGGAAGTATGTACAGTTGATCCGGGCGATGTACAATAAATGTACAACCCATGTCCGGTCAACAGCGGGCAATACCGGCAACTTCAATGTGGCTGTAGGCTTGCACCAGGGGTCGGCTCTTAGCCCTTATCTCTTCCTGCTAATAATGGACGCCCTTACGGCGGACATACAGGAAGAGGCGCCCTGGTGTATGCTATTCGCCGACGACATTGTGTTGATTGCTGAGAGTGGCCTTGAGGTCCAGAGCAGACTGACAAATTGGTGACAAAGGCTGGAGAGTGTAGGCCTGAAAGTCAGCAAAAGCAAAACTGAGTACATGTTTTGCGACTTCGGCGGTCTCTCCAGTCCTGCGTCCATATCCCTTGCTGGAGAACCCATATCAGTCTGCTCCGACTTCCGGTACCTCGGGTCACTTATTCAAGGGGACGGTGAAATAGACCGCGATGTCACGCACCGGATTAACTCAGGTTGGATGAAATGGCGACAGGTCACAGGAACAACTTGCGACCCACGGATGCCCCTTAAACTAAAGGGAAAAATCTACAAATCCGTTATAAGACCTGTCGCACTATATGGATCGGAATGCTGGGCCGTGAAGAAGACGGATGAAAGAAGATTACATGTAGCAGAGATGAGGATGTTGAGATGGATGTGTGGGGTTACAAGGATGGATAAAATTAGAAATGAGTATATTAGGGGAAGTTTGAAAGTTGCACCGGTGCAAGAAAAGCTGAAAGGATATCGTCTAGCGTGGTATGGGCATGTTATGAGGAGGGATGAAAAGCATGTGACTAGAAAGGTGATGAATATTAGAGTTGAGGGATATAAGGCAAGAGGAAGACCAAGAAAAGATGGATGGATTGTGTGAAGGATGACATGAATGATAAGGGAGTGAATAATCAGATGACGGCTGATAGGAGAGAATGGAAGCGAAAGACATTCTGCGCCGACCCCAAGTAATATGGGAATAGGACAGGCAAAAGAAGAAATCTCACTCCCATCTGAACACCGATATGCAATACAGCTGGGAAACAATTTAGTGACCCTGTAGTACGTAGAATAAAGCAGGTCTAAAAATGCTTTGCTCGCTAACGAAAAAGTACATTATGCTTTATGTCAAAGTTCCAATTTCTATAAGGCTTTTCAACAAAAATGTAAACTTAAAACTAAAGCCGTGAATTCCTTCCTAGGGCATCAAAAGTATAAGGGAGGTCGCATACTACAATGTTTTGAAACTATGCTGACATGCGTTTCTTTATGCGTTTTTGTGTCGCTACTACTTTGCGTCAGTCAATTTTGCAATGAGCGTCGAGAGCTATAGTAACTTGTGGCAGCATTGCATCTGTATCACACGACTTTACTCTTATTGATATTTCTTATAACATTATGACAACAAGTTGCTGCTGCCGTAAGAGCAATGTTACCCGGATGAGCAATAACCGTCTTATAAATAAAGCGTTTACAACACAGACAGCTTTCGTGCTTTTGTATCAAATAAACGGCGTGATAGTCGCGCTTTCACATCGTATTGATTGTATATAATAATATTTTTTATGTGTCCCCCAGTAGGGGTTGGCAGAGGTGTAATATTACACTCACATTTCGCAATGAATTTTCAGGTCCCACGTAATAGGGAGCCTATTTCCGTTACCGGGAACATCACTAGACTCGACTCCGTGCTGCTACTGAGAAATCGGAAAAACCCAGTAACACATTTTTCCCGACCCGGGAATCGAACCCGGGACCTCAGATCAGCAGTCACGTACGCTATTTACTGTACACGGAGGCAGTCATAATAATATAATAAAATAGCGATACAGAATCATGAACGTATGAGTGAATGCTTGATCAGCCACAGCGTGGTGTTTTGCATTTGTATTGTTGCAAAAAGTCGTCGTGAGCGACCTCCCTTAAACAAGTTAGCAGCTAGTTTCATTCAGCTTTTAAGGACTTGATTGGGGTAAAAATATCAATTTGGCGACAGTATTATCCGAATTTAGTTGAAATCGGCTGGCAATAATAAATACAGCTAAGTAGATTTTAATGAAGATGGAATATAACAAGGTTTTATTATCAAGCAAAGTTTGTTTTTTTTTAGACAGCGTGAGTATTTACGCCTGCATGGAAATATTCAAAAATTTCTAAGGATTTTAATTGTATGTACTTACATTTAGGTCCGAGTAATTTCTTGAACAGCAGATAAAGTCCATAACATCATTTTGATTTCGTCTTAGAGCTCGAGCCTTCTAGTCTAACCAGATTTGACTACGAATATTAGCTTTTCCATTATATATCGGTGAAAACTCTCTACTTTTCACCGATATATAGTGTAATTAGGGAATCACATTTCTCGGAAGAAAGGTTTAGGTGTAGGCATAATTCAAGTAAGCGGACTCACCCACATGGTTTAGTCATTTATGAAGCTGTAAACACAGAATATCTAATAGCTGAAAATATAACTAGGCTGAGCCTGTACCATGATAGCCGGATAACTAGGCATACTTAATGTCATTAAAACATACTCAGATACACATAAATGATCTTACTCATCATACAAAGAGTTCTTCTGGGTGGAAATCGAAGCCATGACTAGCAGTCATGGATTCTAACTACCAAATCAACGCCAATCGACAAAAAATATATTCACAGTATAATATTTCATACGATAGCCGAGTGGATATACCAACAGACTGCCATGCAGAGGGTTTCGGGTTCGAATCCACGGCGCGCACCAATGACTCTTTGGAGTTATGTGCGTATTGAATTGTTAATTATCGCTTGTCTCCTGTTTGCCTCGGAGAGCACGTTAAGGTGTCGGTCCCGGTTGTCATGAAGATCTTTGACAGTCGTTACCTCGGCGTCAGTACCTTCTAAATAAACTGGCACTAGTCTAAACCATGGAATATCGCTATCCCTTCGGGTTGCGGAGGTCAGACAGGCAGTATCTCTGTGGAAAAGCTAATATTCAGCCAAATCCGGTTAGACTAGTAAGCGGACCCCAGATTGAAACTGGGATAACGCTAAGAGAAGAAAAGAAAATATTTCATATAACTCTTCGCTTATGAGCTTATTCATTGATTTATACACAATTATTTTTATAATTAGTTTATGTTTAATATCTGTAAAAAACGATATCCTCTTAAGATCCATCAAATGTAAAAATGCTCTCTAGTTGCCACTGGGCGAAGTTCCAAGGATTTCGGATGTGCACATCTTGGTAACATCTTGCAACGAAAGTAATGTCAACTACGAAAATAATTCTTCAATTGAATTAATAACTTAGAGAAACATAAATGACAACAATATCATATTTGGTAAATCCATTTGAAAAATTTAAATGTATTATGAACTTTTGCAAGACATTGTGTTGTGCTAGTTCCATTGTCAGTATGTTACCCATTTTGAATTAGTCCACTGTAAGAGTCAGTCATTAATTAGATCTTACAGCTTATATTGTTTTTAAGGTTGGATTAAACAATACTGTATTAACACTTTCAATATTTTTAGGAAGAGTGTATTGGTAAAGTAATATCAACGGTAACTAGGTACCTATAAAAAGTATTATATCTAGATAGAAATGGGAATTCACCAAATTGCTTCAAACAAATACACCTGCCATAATAATCTCTGCATCACCCTTAGGTTAACTGGTGGAAAATAGTATACAGCACCTAGGTCTTTTAAATGTATTTTCAGACAGCGTGAATAAATAAATAAGACATAAATGTCTACCTCTCTGTATATAAATGGAAACAAAAGAAAGGAAAAAAGGACAGAATTTAAATTTCGAAAACCCTCATGATGTACTCATAGTGTCATAATTACTTAATAACTCACGCATTATCCCGAAAAGCGTAGATGAGCAAAACATGATCCCACTACCTGTAGATCTCATCTCGCGTTACAGCATCATTCATCTGTGTTAGAGTACACAGACTAATGCACTTCCCTTGTCGCGGATTCATCGCTCATTCAACTCTTCAATTTGTCCAATTTCAAAGTCGCAACAGACGCGTCTTCAGATTTTATGTTCACAAAATATTAATATTTTTTAGAATATTACTGTTGTAATGGCGATACTATGAGCTTCTATTTTTACCGTCCTATTCTTAACTAATCTTAATATATAAAATCCTCGCGTTACTGACTGACTGACAGACACGCTACAGCCGAAACTATTGGGCGCAGGAAGCTGAAATTTGGCATGTATGTTCCTTGGGGACCGTAGGGGTGCACTAAGAAGGGATTTCCCGAAATTCCTATGGGATTGGCCAAAACGGATAAATTACAAAAAAATGCAGGCGTAGCTGCTGGCGTCCTCTAATTATATATATGATTTGACAATAATATGTTTGATTAGGATACCTAGTGCAATGTAGGTATTAAAGCTCTTGTGGTCATTTCACTAGAACCACAATAGGTACATCAGTGCATCCTTGATTATAACGCCTGCAAGAAATCTAAAGTACCTATGGGCCCTACAAACATAATTCGTGTAGTAAATATCAAGTTACCTCATGTTTTGTCGCTGATGATGATGCCAGCACCACGATTAAGTGCTACCCAAAACCAAACTCCCTTAAATAGTTTATGTATGGAACCATCTCTGCCTACCCCGAAGGGAAAAGGCATGAGTTATGTACGTGTATGTATGTAATTTAAAAATAGTACGCTCTCAACTGAAAAATTACTTGAGTCCCAAGAAACCCAACGGTAATTTAAAAACTCATCAATCAGCATTTCAACATCTGCTTTTATCTCAGAGTGAATTCAAACTATGTACATATTTTCAGAAGTAAGCAGTATGTGTGGCAATGTAAGACATTTTAAACTCAACACAAAGCGATCAAAATCATTTTAGTGCACATATCACACACTTTTTCATTACAAGTTCGGCTGAAAAAGCGGATAATTTCGCCGAACCGTAATACTAAAAATTAATCAATATCCAGGTATTATTAATTGGAGTGAATACGCTGGGGAACCAAGAGGATTGTTACGAGGTACATTCTTTTATAAAAACACGTACAATTTTAATTATTTCGGTAGTATGACTGACGTACAGGCCAAGATACGACTGCCTGGTAAATTATTTTGAGTCTATGTAAATGCAAAATTACTCACAATGTGTTGAATATATTATATTTAATTAGTACACACACGAAAAATACAAGAGATATTACCAGGAAAGTTACTATTTAACGAGATACAATGGTAAAAGCTTCCAGGAATAAATGAAAAGTATTAACGATATAGCTGTGAACTTTAACTAAATAAATACCATGTAATGCTGAAAGTACACTGCACCCAGAGAAGCAGATAAAATGAATAATGCTATCAGATGTCAGTAATTGAAAAACTTTTTCATTTCGAATAATTAAAAATAAAAACAATTTAAATTTTTGATTAGTTTTCTTAATTTTGTGTAGATCAAAATATAATTCTCAAAGCGATAGCAGCTTGTGACAAAACTACATACTTGCGTGAAAAATAGCTGTTATGTTACATTGATTAATTTTTGTTTTGATATAACTTAGTATGTATTTATGTAACGCGTTTTTCTTTGTAGAATTCGCATTTTCTTTTCTTTTATTTCAAGTCAGCAAGTCCGTTGTTTTGGCTGTGTCAGCAGTCATCGTACCACAAATAGTTTATAATTTAAGATTCTGACTTTAAAAGATTGGCACGAGTTTCTTAGAAAAAAATACGTTCACAAGTGATGTTGTAACTTTTAACCTATATGAATAAATGAATTAGAATTTGCGAAAGTTTAAGTAACCTGTTTATCAAAGTTATTGGTGCACAGGCTCTTGCACTATACAGCGTCAGGTGAAACAACGTTGAATTGATTACAGTTTCCAATAACGAAACGCTGCGTCCAATTGACACCTACTATCCATATTTCAATTTTAAATTTTATAAATATTAATCAATCGAAACACATGATGTTATTAACAATCGAGCTGATGTATCGCTCTGATTGGATGTTCAATTTAATGATATTGATTGTTATATTAATTGTTATGTTATAGTTAGTTGTGATGATGAGCTAGGACTGAATGTTGTTGCTACTTTCTATCGTATGTCGTTTTTGACATAAGAGAACAGAAAATTAAGAAGTATTTTGTTGTGTTTTAACACTTTGTGATAATGTATATTTTCACGTCATCTGTCAATACAATATTCTTCCTTATATCCATTACTGATTGACTAACAGACCGAAGCTGAATGGCATGCATGTCCACAAAGGCGGTATTTTCCGAAATTCCCATGAGATCAGGCAGAAACGGTTAAATAAAAATAAGTAATAATATGCGGGATAACCTGAGCTCGCCCTCAAGTTTCTCGTAAAAGTATAGGTTTTAATGCGTGTAATGCTTATCCGGTATATACCAATAGCCTCTACGTAGTTAAGGGTAACCGACTCGCATCAGTGACTTTTCGATGTTATGTGCTTATTAAGTCGTTAATCTTCGCTTGCTTTGTGCCTCGGCGAGCACGTGCCTGCACGAACCATCATCCCTAACTGTCATAAATATTTTTGATGGTCGTTTAGATATCATTTTGGCCTCTAACATTCTTATTTCCTATTTTATTACTTATATACTAAAGAATACCTGCTATTCTGCTTACACATATAAGTGCTTCTGCTAGATACCATGGGAATTTAAGGCAATTCCTCCTAAGTGCTACCAAACAAAGTATGGCAAACTTCAGCTAATGTAAGTAGCTAGCGTTTTAGCTGTGCGTTGCCTGTCAATTATAGTATTTTCGCTGTATGATGATATGCATGACAGTTCTCATTTTACATATGGCGCATACTACTTTCAACTTATGAAAATAAATTGGCAAAAAAAACAATTATTAAAAAAATCTCTATTAAAAATTACAAAGTAAATTGATACTAGTATGTCTCTCTCTATTTTTATAATTTTTATTAACTGTAAATAAATTATTTAAATATAATAAAATATAATCCTCAAAAAGTCAGATGCATGAAACGAACCCTATGTCAGTAGAGATTGACACCATTGAATCGACATGAAATCGATGAATAGGAGCGGCCATCTTGTGATCGAATACGTCAGTACGAGCGCCTTGTATGTAGTTTGTGATTCTGCTTTTTGTTGTGTTTTATTTAGTACGTACAATGCCAAAAACAACAAAAAAGATAGTTTTAAATTCTCAAAGTCGTGAGTTAGTGCTTCGTTTGAGGACCTTTTTTGAACGAGAGCGTGCAAACGGGGGCCCGGTAATACCGATCGACAGTATTGTGTACAGAGTTGCGGCAGCTCTGGACATCGGCAAGGCTTCAGTTTTTCGATTAACCAAAGAAAAATTTGTAGAAACTAGTTTTGAAGACAAGGAGCTGTCCACTCCGAAGAAACGTGAGCGTAAAGATTCAATAACTGACATAGATAGTTCCGATGTGGTGGCAATACGAAATCCCTATATTGATAAAATTAATCATTCGTAGAAATAACACAATCGACAATATTTACAAACTGGGATAAATATGTGCACCGAATTTGAGATCAGCAATTAATTATCTCAGTCGGAGAAGATTCCGATTCAGATATGAGGTTTTATTTCGAGTGACAGTGACTAATAATAAAAAAGAATATTTTAAAATTACTGCGTTTTATTTGTGAATGTATTTGCCAAAACACTTTTAATATGAATTTATTTCGAGGACGTATAATCGGTAACTACCAACATACGATTGCACGTCGTTTGCCAATTAATTCGATATATATAAATAATCGCTTAAATTTCCTTAGGTTACAGCACTATAATTGTCAGTCATGAACTGTCATGCATATCATTATACAGCGAAAATACTATAGTCAGTAACGATATTTTTTTTAAACAGATAGCATTCAATGCAATTACAATATTGTGAACAATTGAAAATAACAGTAAGTATTCCTCGTACCTACTAGAGTGGGCGTAAGTCAGATGTTTGTCGCTACATAGAAAGGCGAATATTTGATCAACTTTGGTCGGAATAGAACTTAGGCTTGTCACGTGAGCCTCTTAAATTCCCAACAACAAGGTAGGTACTTCAAAATTAGAAGTCATTTGCAATTCGAGATAAATGTTCATAAGAGTCTTTACTCTTATATATTTTACACTCACACAACGCTCACAAAATTGTTTCACAAAGAAACATAATACATTTTATGTCTTTACTGTCCCTTCTATTATTTCTTGCACTCAAAGGTCTCTCTGTGGTCATGTTAAAGACCACTGCGTCACTCTTAAAACCCACATCTTTGAAAGTTTCAAAGGCAAATGGATGATATAACCGTCTCGTCGGAAGTGTTAAATTCAATTTACGATATGACGGTGTAAAGGAGCGGGCCTTCTGTTTATTCCCATACTAGCTGACCCAGCGAACTCCGTATCGCCTTTTTAAGAGTTTATATTTAATTGCCTTTTTTCCAAGGCCCTTTTCCAAAGTTACCATTGACTTAGCGCTTAATGTCTTATCATTTCAGAGTCTATAAATGATGAACAAACAAACATAGATTTTTATATAATATTGAATTCCCCATTCCTTAAAATATCGGAGACGATACCCATATCGACTTTAAAAAGAATCCCGTCCGCCATCTTTGATTTCCTATCCGCCATATTTGAACACGAAATAGATGTTGTATTTGGATTCACCATCCCTTAAATCATCAGAGACGATACCCATATTGATTTTTAAATTTTTTCCCATCTGCCATCTTTGATTTCCTATCCGCCATCTTGAATCACGAAATAGATGTTGTATTTGAATTCCCCATCCCTTTAAACTTCGGAGACTATACCCATATTGATTTAAAAAAACATCCCATCCGCCATCTTTGATCACGAAATAGATGGTGTTATTGAATTCCCCATTCCTTAAAATATCGAAGACGATACCCATATCGACTTTAAAAAAAATCCCGTCCGCCATCTTTGATTTCCTATCCGCCATCTTTGATCACGAAATAGATGTTATATTTGGATTCTCCATCCCTTAAATCATCAGAGACGATACCCATATTGATTTTTTTTTATTTTTCCCATCCGCCATTTTTGATTTCCCATCCGCCATCTTGAATCACGAAATAGATATTGTATTTGGATTCGCCATCCCTTTAAACATCGGAGACGATACCAATATTGATTTTTTTAAATTTTCCCATCCGCCATCTTTGATTGCCCATCCGCCATCTTCGATCACGACATAGATGTTGTATTTCGATTCTCCACCCCTTAAAATATCGAAGGCGATGCCCATATTGATATTTAAAATTTTCTCATCCACCATCTTTGATTGCCCGTCCGCCATCTTGAATCACTAAATAAATTTCATATTATTAATCAGTGTCCCGAAAATCTCGAAAACGATACCCATATAGATTGTATCCTATTCGTTTAGCCTTTTTTGCCTTTGACCCAACCCTCCCCCTTCTCGTTTGACCATTTTATTATTTTTGTCTGGCCCCTAAAAGTTGTGGTGTAATTTTATATAGCCTATAGCTTTTCGGAATAATTGGGCTATCATAGGCAATAACAATTTTTAAAATCCGACTGCTAGTTCCTGAGATTAGCCGATATTATGTTTTAGCCTTTTTAGCCTTTTGTCCGGCCCCAAAGGGTCAAAGCGTTATGTTATATAGCCTTCCGAAATAACTGGGCTATCGTATACTAAAAGAATTTTTCAGATCCGACCGGTAGTTCCTGAGATTAGTGCGTTCAAACAAACAAACAAACAAACAAACTCTTCCGCTTTATTATATTAGTATAGACTAGAGGACCCGTGCTGCTCCACAGCATATTTTAATATTATAAAAAAGCTCTTACATATAGGTTTGATGAGTACATTTTAGCCTTATCTAATAAGTAAAAAGATGATATTCTTACCAAAAATAAAAAAATAAAAATGAAGTACGATGCTCAGTGTACCTGTTGTCCCGTTGTGACACTCGACTCTCAATCTGGACTGGTGAGGCCACCCAAACCGATCCGCTATCACACTTAAGCACACACAGAATTCACTAAGCACTTAGTTTTCTCGGGAAGGACCAGAAAATGTACAGTTTTGTTGACTGTACACTTATAGTTAGTTGTGTTTGTTAGTTAGCTACACTCAACAATCAAGCATGCTCCGAGTCCATCAAGGGTTCGGCGGTTCCTGATATTGAATTTCATTTCTAAACGTTCACATTATTTTTTTTACTAGTTTTATACTTTTATTTCATTTTGCTTAACTTTTTTTTTTTTTTTTTTAACACCGAATTAAGATTTATTATTCACTCGTTACAAATAGTTACGTAAAAGTTGATGATTCTCACATACATACGTCTGTCTCGCGCGTTAGTTAAAATGCACACTACTTACAATATAATTTGTTGCGACATCGATGAGTCGGCAGTTTGTTTAAAATGCAAATTAAAATGTACGTAAACCGTACATATTCCCAACTCGAGAAAAGAAAAGCTAAATGCGATAACGCCTTAAAGTTTCTCTCTTGTTGGTTAAAAGTTTCTTCAAGTTGTCGTCACCTTCTTCATCCATATGCATCTGTACATTTTCTCTATGTCAGCGGTAAATGCATATTTATAGGTTCTCCACTTCAAAATAAGAGCTTGAATGTCCTTTTGCAAGTTGGGACCCTTTTCCATCAAGCTATTTAAGTTCTTCAACTAAGTCAATGTTTTCATCGTGAGATACCTTCAGCAACGGCGTTGAGTGGGTGTTAACTATGCTGTTTATTGTCTTATCCAGCAAAGGTATTTTCAAATCGTAGTCCAATCTGGCATTGCTGTCGTAGTTGTTGTGCGAGTGTATTTTTAGATCCTTCGTCTGCAGAAGGCATCCTTGTTTCAATGACACAATCGATGACGTATTGATGATGTGAGATTTGACATCATTATTGCGGACCGTACGTATATTGCATGTGTCACAGGTCAGTACCAACCATGTATTTGTAGTATGTAATTCAATCTAGGTAGTTTTACATTCAGTTTTCTTTGTTATAAATGGCAATGTAGTTTGTTGACTGTACACTTATAGTTAGTTGTGTTTGTTAGTTAGTTTAGGTAGTAGTTATTGATTGTGAGTGTGACTTAAAGATAAACGCGTTTAGACACCGAATTAAGATTTATTATTCACTCGTTACAAATAGTTACGTAAAAGTTGATGATTCTCACATACATACGTCTGTCTCGCGCGTTAGTTAAAATGCACACTACTTACAATATAATTTGTTGCGACATCGATGAGTCGGCAGTTTTGGTTTAAAATGCAAATTAAAATGTACGTAAACCGTACAATATCACAAAACTTATTTTCTCACAACATTGGCTTTGCGTTGCATTGTATCGTGAAATTTCCACCTTGGCATTACTGAATGGTTTGCCGCGCAATAGGGATATACATATTATATAATATGTATAACTGAACATTGACGAAAGAAAGTTCTTCAATATGACTGTGCTGCCCTACCATTCTTTCCATTAGGACACTGTAATGTCCTTCGTCCAGGTCCCCAGAAAATAGCAAGTTATGAAATATTTCGCCAGTACCATAGTCAGTAATCGTATTACTGTTTTCCAGGTGAACTCTGAATTGACACTCGAGATATAGCTCACTTACACTCTGAAGTTCAGCATGCCCTGCGTACTGTCCATTGGCACCCATCACACGTTTGTAATCTGTTGCATTTGTAATGGTCTGGCCATATGCTTCGTCCCCAACAGTCAAGTTACTATACATCCCACTTATTGACAATGTTATCAACAGTGGCCAAACGATTTTCATAATCTTTATTCTCACTTCCAAATAAACAATAAGAAATTGCGCGGAATAAGCAATTACCATCACCAAGAATGGAAATCACTTGAAAATTGTTGATGGTAGAAATAATCAAATCTGAACCCGTTTCCACCCGTATTTTTTTAGCAATAGGAGGACCATCCGGTGCCAAATCTCCAACAGGGCCGTCATTGACCAAGATTATTTGTTCAAACTTTCTCTGAGCATTTTTCAATTTCCTTCCAAGAACCATCATTATAATTGAAAACACAACTACTCACAAAAAATACGTTATTAAATCAGAAACTTAAGGAATTAACTTACGCTAACTTCACTTTTTTCTTTATCCGTCAATATTTTATTATAAAAATTAAAAATATAGATAAATAACTTTTTTATAAGTAAGAAAATAGGTTTTATTTCTGTTATCCAGCTAAATATTTCTGTGAGAAGCACGATTTATTTTATTTTGTGTATGGGTGTGATTAATCCATCATAATTTAGAAATGTAATAATGACGTTTATAGTTTTGGTCAAAATTGTACTTTTGGTAGGAATGGTAGCTTTGGTAGCAATCGTAAGTAACATTGCTACCAAAACTACAATATATGCCAAAAACCCATTTCTACCAAAACTACTATTCCTACCGAAAATACTATTCCTATCAAAACTACTATTTGTACCAAAACTACTATTCGTACTAACACTATCATATCTACCATTTTTTTAAACTACCATTTCTACCAAAACCGCCGGTGCTGTCAAAAACCGGTAATTTAAAAACACAAAAAAAATCCTAACTTAAAACGTAAGGAAAATTCCTCAATATCAGAGATCAGTTCACCCAACATTAGGGGTTAACTGGTAACATTCGGGGAATATTACCTGCCATCAGCGATAATTCACTATAGTGATAATTTGACCAACATCGGGTATAATTTTACACACCACCACACTCACACCCATATGAAATTAAGGCAAGGTCACCAAGGAGGCATAACGTTTTATCCTGGCAGTTACCGCAAGGAACTTATTAGATGCCATAAAAATATTGTTGAATTAAGAACCGTCCATGTAGAGAGAAAGCAATGGAATCTTAAGAAATTTATAGGAAAATATTGAAAAATTAGTTCAATGTCCACACCTATCTTCCTTCAAACTTACCCAATTTAAATGAGCATACCATCAAATGAAAGAGCTCTTTTCAGCGCGTGTTTTAGGCCTATAACGCCTACCTCAATGAGAACCAGATATATAGAAGCAGAAAATCATTGACTACGGCTACGAAAACGTAAAAAATGTATGGGAGAAAACTGTTTTTGCATATAACTTGATGAATGTGCAAGTTAGGTAATTTCTAATGCTTGATGACAAATCTATGCAGCGAGAGCTTTCATTTAAAATAAAAATCATGCGAATCGGTTGGGTAGAACGGGCTGGCCGACTCGTATTATAAAACAGAAATTCTTTTAATATATAGATGGGAATGCGATGGGAATACGCCGAAGTGCAAACGCTCCCATTTCAGTTTCGCCTGCAGTTTATAGTGATGCTTGAATGCTAGATGTCAGAAATAATGGACTTGAGTTTTATACGTCGTTCGACTAAGCTTTTATGACCTGTTTGTAGATCTATATGGTAGAGGACCCTATTGAATTGGAGTTTTATTATTTGTTTCGGATGAACCGCATTTTTCAGAAATTTGGCTTTGGGGAGTTTTTTGTTCTTATAATTGTTTTTTTAAGTTATTATCTCAGCATATCGATTATGTAAGTACGCAGCACAGATAGCGCAGTGGCCTAAGTGTGCACTTCGCCGCGATTATACGGCTCAACTGTGTGTGTGATCCTCCAGTATTTATTTTGAATCCAGGAGTCCTTTATGACGTTATGTTCGTACAATCCCCCCTCAATACTGGATTTATTGCTGGTGCCTTTATAAATAATTAAAATTACGTCAAACTTCGATTAACAGTTGTAAGAAAAATATGTCAAATTTATCTTAAATATCTGACTTAAATCAAAGTAAAAAGATTAACCTATTATCGGAGAATAATCTGATCTAAAAAATATGGAGTGCATTTTATCCATGACACAAATTCGTCCAATGCAAACCAGTGTCAAGTTAGTTTGGTTAGATGAGCGAAATTGGATTTAAAAATTGCTGTACATTTTTAACAGTAGACTTCTTTCGAAATCAATTTTTAAAATTTACGGTAAAAACTGTAACAGAAATTTGGAAATGGTGGTTTTTCATTTATTTTGAACTAGAAGATGCCTGCAGTTATGTCCGTACATTTAAAATATCGGTTTTTTTCGATTTCCCAAACCTACTGTCTCCTTGGAACATAACATACAAATTTCGACGTCTTATGCTCAGAAGTTACGTCTGTGAGTTAGCTGTTAGACAGGAACGCAAGAATTTGAAATATTGATTATATTGGGTTTACTTATTGAAAGATAGACCTATCCTTGTTCTTTTTTTATTTCGCGGTGGTAACTCAAAGCTTATCCTTCCACTTTTGGTACAGACAGAGCAGGTTTGTATGATTCTGAAAGGTACGCGTTTATTTATATTTTAATAAATAAACCTACGTTTCAATTAATACAATTGGCGTCTAAGTATGGGCGTAATTAATGAATAAGTGGACACAGCTACACGCTAAGGACACAGACTATCAAAAATACACAACAATTGTATAATGGACCAAATCTTCCCATTGAAATTAGTAGAGGCCTATGTTCAGCAGTGGACTGCAAAAGGCTGCATGAATGAGGATGACTCATCTGACGACAAAATATGATGAGATTTCTAGAGTTGGTAGAGAGAATCTAGAACAACTACTCTCTATAGCCAACAAAAAATGTTGCTTAAATTGTTCAAAATTAAATAATGATTTAGAAAGTAGTCTATTACTAGAACCACCTCACAAAATATACAATGACTCCGGTTCTGATGCCTTGTTACAAACAAATCATATATGTTCACTTGACACTCATAGTAATAACACTGTATTGATGTTTTCTGACCAATTGGGAGTGGGTTTGGGTAGCTTAATAGATAGTTACACTAACCGTCCATTACAAAACTTTTGTTATCCAGGAGAAAGAATGTCTTCATTAGTTAATAAGTTAAAACATGCAGAATTAAATAAACATTCTACAGTTATTATTATGTATGGTGATAGCTTACTAGTTACTAGGAAAGATATACTAGCTTTATCGGATATAATGACTGATAGAAGTTCTAAAGTGGGGTGCAATTTTATAGTCTGTGCATTTCCTTATTCAAAGACCTTATATGAAAAAGAAAACAACCAGATAAGTAAATTAAATCTATTATTATATAATAGTACATATCGTCATAATGACAAAATTTTATTCTTTGACACTAATACTTTTATTAAAAGTAATTTTATTTTAACAAAAGATACTATGTATCTTTCTCACTCTTTTAAACGACAACTTGCTAAATTATTAGCATTTAATTTATACAGTGACCCAAGTACTGTTAGAGTACATGACAATTCCATTATTGACATTCATAATAATAATAATTTAAATTAAATTCTGAGACAATAGAGAACACCTCTAGCTATAATAAGATTACTCGTAACTCATTGACTAATACACTTAAACATAACAATAACAAAAATTTGATTAAATTAGTACATCAGAATATTAGAAGTATGATTAATAAAGATTTAGAAATGGAATTGTTTATGAACTGTAATGCTGTTGATATATTTTGCATCACTGAACATTGGCTAAAAAGCAACCAGTTCATGTTCAATTTCAGTAATCATATAGTAGGAAGCTCGTTTAGCCGGCAGCAAGCAGTACATGGTGGCTCGATGATTTTACTTAATAAGCAACTTAAATTTAAGGAGCGTCATGATATTGTAAGTCTGTCTGTTGAGCGAACTATTGAGGTAGCCTGTGTGGAACTGAGGAGATTTATTGTAATAAGTGTATACAGGCCTCCTTCAGCATTGTATGATAGCTTCGAGCGTATTATGGATGAGATATTAAACAAAGTTGCAAAAATAAATAAAAATGTTGTTGTATGTGGTGACTTTAATGTAAATTTATTGGAGGATAGTAGTCTTAGTACAAAATTGAAAGCGCTGTTTCTATCATATAATCTGAAGAACTTATTCTTAGAGCCCACAAGAGTTACTTCCTCTCCATCTACTTGCCTAGATAATATATTTACAGATATCATAGTAAGAGACAAGCAAATTATTAGACAGTTAGACTCAGACCATTGTGGACAGCAGATCTCCTTTAATGATAACAGTAAGAATGTTTCTAGGCAAAATATAGTTGTAATACCTAAAACTGCAACTCGTTTTGCTAGGTTTCAAAGTAAACTAATGACTAGCTGGTCACGGTTAGATGATGAAGGTGACCCTAATTTGTTATATAATAGCTTTTTCAAAGCGTTTTGTACAGACTTTAATTCGGTTTTCACACCTAGAACGATTACAGTTGGAGGTAATGCAACCTTCTGTGAATGGGCAACAACTGGGCTTCACAAAAGTAGAAAGAGATTGTATGAGCTATATGACGAGAGAAACTTTAATTTAAGTGAACAATTTCAGGATTATGTTAGAAACTATGCTAGGATATTTCGGAAACTTTGCAAGAAAGCTAAGTCTCTTTACCTGAGTTCAAGGATTAGGAGTAGTGACGATAAAATGAAAATGACATGGAATATAATAAACAGCGAGACTGGGAAAGTTAAAAGTAAAAGTTCAAAATTTAGTTTGAACATTGATAATGACACTATCACATCAGACTCAAAAGTTGCATCGGCGTTTGAAAGTTTTTTTACTGATATCCCCGTTATTACTACTAGATCTTTGGACTCATCAACCAATGCAGCGGAATCTCTTTTAAAAGAAAACATGAGTCAGACAACCTATAGTAATTTCTCATTTCAGTATATAAATTCAAATGATGTTATAAAAGCTTTTAATACTATAAATTTAAAGAAGACTGCAGACTTGTGGGGAAATTCCGTTACTATTACCAAGTCCATTATTGCTTTAGCTGCTAACAGATTAGCTTTAATATTTAATAAGTGTATTGACTGTGGTGTATTTCCTGAACTTATGAAAGATAGCAAGGTAATACCTTTGTACAAAGCAGGTAGCACATCAGACCCCACCAACTATAGGCCAATTTCTGTGCTGCCCACATTTAGCAAAATTTTCGAGAAATTGATACTAGACCAACTGCAAAGTTATTTTAATAACAACGAGCTTCTACACTCTAAACAATTTGGTTTTACAAAGGGGCGCTCCACGACCGATGCCGGTGTTGAGCTTGTAAAACATATCTTTGATGCCTGGGAGGATTCACATGATGCTTTAGGTGTCTTCTGTGATTTGTCCAAGGCCTTTGATTGTGTAGAACATGATACATTGATCAGGAAATTACATCACTATGGTTTAAGTAGTTCTGCTCTGCATCTTCTTACTTCATATTTGAGTAATAGGATTCAGAGAGTTGATGTCAACGGGACGCGTTCGCATGGGTCTGTAGTCAAAATGGGCGTCCCACAGGGTTCAATCCTCGGTCCTTTTTTATTTTTAGTTTATATTAATGACTTACCACACCTCGTCAATGACAAGCACGGGATAGTACTGTTTGCTGATGATACCTCACTTTTATTTAAATTAAAACGACAGCAAATTGATATGGACGATGTAAACATTGCTATCTCAAAGGTGGTTCGCTGGTTTGAGGTTAACAACCTGCTTTTAAATAGACTTAAAACTAAATGTATTCGATTTTTGATGCCTAACGTCAAACAAGTGAACACCTCAGTAAAGGTTAAGGATGATGTGTTGGATCTTGTGGATAACACCAAATTTTTAGGCATTACACTAGATTCTAAGCTGCAATGGGGACCACATATTAGTAAATTGTCGAATAGACTCAGCTCTGCAGCATACGCAGTCAGGAAAATTCGCCAGTTAACTGACATTGACACTGCCAGGCTTGTATATCATAGCTATTTTCATAGTATAATGTCATACGGTATTCTCCTGTGGGGAAATGCTGCCGACATTCAGACCATCTTTGTTCTGCAGAAAAGAGCTATTCGGGCAATTTATAATTTGGATTATGGGGCTTCGTTAAGGAATAAATTCAAGGAAATAAACATTTTAACAGTTGCAAGCCAGTACATTTATTCCAACCTAATATATTTATTCCAAAACAAGGCCTCATACTCAAAGAAAAGTGATATCCACAATTTGAATACTAGAAATAAGAGTAAGCTAGTAGTGCCGGCTACCCGGCTAGAGAAAATAAAAAAATCTTTTCAAGGCCAATGTGTGCGCTTTTACAATAAAGTGCCAAGCAATATTCAAAATTTAAGTTATAATAAATTCAAAAAGATTATAAAACGTAAACTTTGCCAAAAAGGGTACTATTCAGTGCTAGATTATATTGAAGATAAAAATGCTTGGGATTAATTTGCTCGGTCCCACAGGCTACTTATGTTTGATTAGTGTTAAGTTTCATGTGAGTGTGAGTTATTGTGTCTATATTATGCTAGTTAGTACTTTTATATTATTATTAAAAAAGCCTTATTAATTGACAACAACATTATAGACACACCAGCTCATATACCTATGAAAAATTCAATTTAGTTACTAAGCTTTTAAATTGTATAGAACCAAGACGTAGAAAAGAGTGGCCCGGAGTTTCTTGCCTGATTCTTCTCCCGAGGCTCTACTTTCTGAACAGGTATTTTTTTTCAATGCTCAACTATGTTAATATGCATTTTAAGTTACTTTTTTATTATTTTTTATTTGTTTGACTTTCTGACGTGTCCAAAAAATTTAAACATTTTTATGGAAATAAACATATTTGAGTTTGAGTTTGAGTTTCATCACAACCAAAGAGACCACCAACAGATTTTATGATCACAGAGCTCATTTTAACATAAACTAATTAAAAGTAAAGTAAAGTAAAGTAAAGTAAAGTAAAGTAAAGTAAAGTAAAGTAAAGTAAAGTTAAGTAAAGTAAAGTAAAGTAAAGTAAAGTAAAGTAAAGTAAAGTAAAGTAAAGTAAAGTAAAGTAAAGTAAAGTAAAGTAAAGTAAAGTAAAGTAAAGTAAAGTAAAGTAAAGTAAAGTAAAGTAAAGTAAAGTAAAGTAAAGTAAAGTAAAGTAAAGTAAAGTAAAGTAAAGTAAAGTAAAGTAAAGTAAAGTAAAGTAAAGTAAAGTAAAGTAAAGTAAAGTAAAGTAAAGTAAAGTAAAGTAAAGTAAAGTAAAGTAAAGTAAAGTAAAGTAAAGTAAAGTAAAGTAAAGTAAAGTAAAGTAAAGTAAAGTAAAGTAAAGTAAAGTAAAGTAAAGTAAAGTAAAGTAAAGTAAAGTAAAGTAAAGTAAAGTAAAGTAAAGTAAAGTAAAGTAAAGTAAAGTAAAGTAAAGTAAAGTAAAGTAAAGTAAAGTAAAGTAAAGTAAAGTATAGTAAAGTAAAAAGCATTTATTGACACATTACAACAGCGTACAATTATTAAATAGGTACATTATAAACAAATAGGTACATATATGAACAGGTATAGCCCTTTATGTGAGCAGATAGGTAGGTACGTACATATACATAATAGTGTGGGTTCACAATACCCAAGACAATTTTTACCCTACCCAAATTCAGAAGAATATAAGAAATATAAGATTAAAACTGTACGCCGCCGATGTGTCAAAGAGGCAGGCATTCAGCGTCGCACCGTTAGTGACGTTAGCCACGATACGACTTGCTGATTTTCAATGCCTGCCCCAAGTGACGCCAATGACGTAATTAACAAATATACTTGTCTAATTTATACTTCAATACTAGTTTATAATAACACATAAAAAAATAAATAAAAAATTGGTTGCCTGTAAAGTCGGTATACGGGCGAAAGTTTTACGTGACAACGACTTTGAGTGGTAAAATAATTTTAATGTGAATATTCATTCGTATAGTAGGAAGAAGGATGAAAGTCGCGTGCCTTTCACTTTTTATGTCTGTCTCTCTCGCTCTTAGGCGGGACGCGTGCCTCTCACTCGCTCTCATTGTGAGCGCATAACGTGAGCGGAGCGTAACGCAGTTTCTTGAAGTGTCACCCGGCAAACCAATTTATAAGACGTTGTCACGTCAAAAACAGGTTATACGCGTACACAACAAACAAATACAATCAAATTAGTATAAACAAAGTGCCAGTGAAGTGTTTACAACCATATCCGACCACTTAGTTACTTCTGTTGGCCGGTGGTGGAGCTGCGAGAGCAGCGAGCGTCATGTAGTAAACAAGTATTTACTCAGCGTGGTCACGTGATGTAAACATTTCATCATTTATATCAATCATACACCCACAGTCCGCTAATTAATGTTACTGGTGAATACACGGGTTATGAAAACAACTGCCTGCGGATCATCATTACAGGTAAATAGTTTAGTAATTTACTACAATCTGATAAACATTTTTTTCTCTGTAGAACAATAGGTACTACATTTCTTATACAACAATCAGTTTATAAATGATATATAATATGCTAAGTGCAGTTTTTACACATTTTATAAATATATTTTCATTTAAATAATAACAATACAGCACCAATCTTAATTTAGGTAATTTCTCTTTATCCACAGCTCGCTCACAGCACGTCTGATTCCTATAGGTTATTGTGGATACTCAGGAGGCATCTTCAGAACAATACCCAAAACCCAAAACCCAATCAGCTGATGAATCGGTATACCTTTTTTGACTAAAGGTCATAACCATTGCGTAAGTAATGTTCTTGGACGTTAGTTTATCATATTTTTCTGTTCCTCCAAAAGATATCTTTTGAAGGCGAATTTAAAACTTGTCTTTGTTTTTAGAGATCTTATGGGAGGCGGTATATCGTTCCAGCAATGAGTGGCAGCATACTTGAAACACCCCCGGAAAGCTGTGCTTTTATATTTGGGCATTGAGAGTGGCCTCGACGATGAGCGAGCGGGATACTGGTAACGATCGTGCCTCCAACTCAGTTTCTGAAATAGGTAATCTGGCTTTTCTGTTTTTATGACGCCAAACAACAAATTTCCCAAGTGGAGTCTTCTCCTGGCTGCCATTTTAAGTACACTATTTTGATTTAAGCATGGTGTTATTCGACTCCTACGGGCAATGTTAAAACAGTATCGAGCACATGCGTTTTGGACTCGTTGTACTAAGCGAGCGGTGCGAGACAGCAAACATGGACCATGCACCGCATCACAATAATTTAGCTTAGATAGGACTAGGCTTTCAACTAACCTCTTTCTAATATCTATGTTTAGGAAATTTCTAATGCGGTATATAACTTTAAGGCTATAAAAACAATCTCTTACGATATTGTTTATGTGGCTTTCGAACCGCAGTTCCGGGTCCATTAGTAAACCGAGGTTTCTTGTAACTTCCACCCTTTCTATATTTACACCCATTATCCGAACCGAGGGATGTGCGGACATAATTGTTCGTATTTGATTTTTACTCCCCATAATAAGAAATTTGGTTTTCATGGGATTTAGAACAAGTGAGTACATTATTACAATATATTAATTAAAACAAACAAAATAACAATATGGTTACGAGCCGATTACGATACGATATAGATAATATTGGCTTAATTATCATTCATATTATAATTGTACCATAATGGTTTTTAATTATGAGTGCTAATTATGTGTTGTAGTAATTTAAACTTATTTATTTACGTATTCAAATATAATACTAAGATGCGCTTGGGACTTTATGCCACACGCTTAGATAAAACAAAAAAGCAGCTTTAAGTGGGAAAATAAAGACAAAAAATAAAGAAGAATCTTGGAAAATAAAGTTAATCCTTCTTCTTCAGTTTCCCCTGAGAACTTCAGTAGGTACTATCATGTATGTATCTATATACACAATATCGATATACAGTTATAGTTTTTGTTTGTTTTTCGTGTCAGTGTGTGGCCAACTCTAGTATCAGAGGTTTCAGGGTGCCGGAAGGCCTCCGACATGTTCTAACGTTTCTTATCTTGAGACGAGAAAAGGGACCGATAGTTTAAGATAGTGCCCTCCGAAGCACGGTAGCGCTCTGATGTAAATGCCACACGTGGTCACCCATCCAAGTGGTGACCTGTGCAAGCGTGGCTTAACTTTGCCTATCTGTTACGAACGGCTAGCCAAGCCGTTTTCTATAACCGTGAAGCGTCTCACAGCAAACGCTTCACGGTTATAGAATATAATTTTAAAGGTACATTTCTTTCGGTGAGGGAGAGTACCGAAGGCTCTTTACCCCTTTCCTTTACCCTTATCTCGCTCCTCCTTCCCCATTAACCTATCCTCGCTTCAGACAGCGACTTGGTTGTGTTTTTACACACAGCCATACAAGCTCAAACAGCCAGGGTTTCCAGTGACCATCGGGTGGATTCCTGGTTTGGCTGTTTGTAGCTGGTCGTGAACAAAAAGCTTTAAAAATATTCAAACAATGGATACAAACAACACGCAGATTTAGATGCATTTTTTGTGTTTTATACAAAATTGTATCTCGTGGGATCATCTTACTCATGCTACTGGATAAATTTGCATAGGTGTGACCTCCTTGAACTCGAAAACTATAACGGGCGATGTTAAGACATGTCGTTTTAAAGACATTAAATACATAACTAAATTCCCACACATATACATAAGTCTCGGTTGTTTGCAAAGATTCACCAAATCCGTTTTGTAGTTTTAAAATCAAAGAAGACAAATAAAAAATCTTTTGCACTTATAATGTTAATACGGCAGTATTTTAAGGTTTTACTCGGTACGTCGGAATATAAAAATCATTGTGATTTTCGATAAAATACCCTTTTATATTCGTTACTCTTTACCCAGTCAGCCACAAAGTTCGTTTGAATTTTGTAAATTCATTGTGTATACTATGTAGTTCTTTATTACATCATACATATTACATAATATTCATAACATTACAAAAGAAAACGCCAAAATACATAAACAACTGACTGAATTAATCTCTACCCGCAAGAAACATGATACTTTTATTGTTCCCTTAGAAAACGGCCCCATTGTTTCATTCTAACAAATGCATTCGCAAACAAGAACAAATACACACACACGACCTAAGAACGGTACACACTGAGTATGGGTAACATAAGGGTGGGAACATACTGATAAATAAAAGAGCGTGCGTTGAGATCAAACGTATATTTTCAACTGGTTTGTACAATTGCGCGCTTGACGGCTAAACCTTAACGGTTAAACCTACCCACTATACATATTATAATATTTAACACCTTCACCCTTAATTTCTAGCAGACTTATAACTAATACATAAACAACTTATTTCTAAACATAATTACTACTTATAACAATCATCTATACCGTATCGTCTCACTGGTTTACGGACACGGTGAATATCACTCGATTCGTTGATTCGTTCGTTCGAGCCATGATCATTTATTTCAGGCACACTGGGCATGCTAGACGTTGGTGGGATTGCTGTTAATACCGCGTCAGTGCCATCAGCTGGTGCTGATGTGTCACCGGCTGCCATCGCGCCACCCGCACCGCCCGATGCGACGCCGACGCTGGTCTGGCTATCGTCATTTGTTGGGAACATTAGCGAAGGACGGAATCGTTTTACAGGTCTTTCATTTACCCTGTGACTATCACAATGATTACGTGTTAAGTTTACTATATTAGTTACATCTTTCGATACTCTCAGCTTTAGTTGGTCGATATGTCTGTGTTCCTCGGTTCCTTTGATAGATCTGACTTTGTAATTCGTACTACCTGTCTTATCGATGATTGTCCCTGCCGTTCACTTATCTATGCCACGATACTCTCTAAGCCAGACCTTGTCACCCACCGTGAATTGTCTAATTACCCCTTCGGCGGATGATTCAATCCGCTTCTAACGAGCGTTTACTATTTCTTTCTGATCCGGTTTTAAACAATCTAGACGCATGCGCAGATTGCGTCCTATACACAATTTTGCTGGACTTTCACCGGTTGTGTAGTGTGGTGTATTTCTATAAGCTAGTAGGAATCTACATAAGGAAGCGTGTATGTCTGTTTTAGACCTAATTGCCTTTTTAATGTTGCGTTTGCATATTTTTACGGCGTTTTCTGCCGCCCCATTCGACGCTGGGTGATATGGAGCTGAAAAAATACGTTCGATTCCATTGGTATTTAGAAATAGTTTGAACTCACTACAAAAAAATGGATGACCATTATCACTAACTACCTGTTTCGGCAAACCAAATCTGACCCACATTTCTCGCAAAACCTTTATGACAGCTGTCGCTGTAGTACTATTCATTTTTATTGCCTCTATCCACTTCGAATGAGCATCAACTGTAATAAGGTACGTTTGCCCCTCTATTGGTCCTAAAACGTCTATGTGTATTCTGGTCCATGGGCGATCTGGCCACGGCCAGAGGCGCGGTGCGTGCGCCGCAGGCGCTTCGGATACCGCAGCGCACACTGTGCAGGCACGGCACGCGGCTTCTACCGCTTCGTCTATACCCGGCCACCACACATAGCTCCGAGCCAACGCCTTTGTTTTCACTACACCCATATGACCCTCGTGAAGTTCTGTAAGCACTTTAACCCTGCAAGAGTTTGGAATTACGACCCTATGTCCCCACATTACACAACCTAATTCTATATACAATTCGTTTTTCCTATTGATGTATGGTTTTAATTCTTTCATTTCAACATCGCCCGGCCAACCATCATTAATGTATCTAACTACTCTGCTCAAAACGGTATCTGAAGCCGTTTCTTTTTTTAATTTACAGGAATCTAGGAGTAACGCTTCTGAGGCAAAATATAAATATGTTTGTTCTGGGGTATCTAATTCTTCCTTACAAGCGCCTTCCTTATGCTTACTAATCAACCTAGACAAAGCATCCGCCGTATTCTTATCCGTGCGAATGTATTCTATATTGAAATCGTAAGCTGACAATTTAATGGCCCATCTTTGCAGTCGACTAGCGGCCGTGTTGGGAATACCCGACTGCGGTCCAAATATTGTGACTAACGGTTTGTGATCCGTACGTAAAGTAAACTTTCTACCAAATAAGTATTGATGGAATTTATCCATTGCAAATATGATCGCGAGGGCTTCTTTATGAATTTGACTATAGTGTTGCTCGGCTGCAGTGAGCGAGCGCAACGCGTAAGCGACCACTCGCTCGGCGCCGCCGCCGCCGCCGCCGGGCATGCGCTGCGCAAGTACCGCGCCGAGCCCGCGCGAGCTCTCGCATCGCACGTCACTATCAGGGCCGTGAAAGTTCCATACATGGATAAATTTCATATAATCAGCGCCATCTACCGATGAGGGCAAGAACTAAAGAAAAAGCGACAACTGAACGGTCATTTCGCCAACAATTATAAAATCAGCGTGGCGCAGTGGGAGCGTGCTCTGCTCATAAATTAGATGTCCGTGGATCGAATCCTCGCTTACCAAGAATTACTTTTTGTGATTTTTATTTTTTTTTACTTTTAAATTGCATATTTTACATAATAGTTGTCATTTACTTATTTACTAACACCGAAATTCAACATTTATTTTATTTTGAAAAATGAATCCACTACTAACGCCATCTATACGATCGGAATAAAAATAAAATTGTTTGTACGCCATCTAGCGTAGAGGATGCCTATTGAACTTTTTCCTTAGAGGGAGTTGCGCATCTATACCAGTATATCTGTATAATCTATGGTCACTATGCTCTCCAACGACATATCAAAATGTGTCAGAACTGCCGCACTACACAAAAGCTTTTTAATTTTATTAAAAGCCTTGGTGTGTGACATTGTCCATTTCCAATGTTTACCCTTCTTCAGTAAGTCATAAAGAGGGGTAATATGAGTGCTTAGATTGTTTATAAATTTGCCATAGACATTAACCATGCCTAAAAACGATTTCAATTCAGAGACATTGTTTGGATGCGGCATACCTAATATAGGTTTCATCAATGAATACAGATGATTTACATTAAAGAAGCTTATTTCTTAAGGATGGCATGTGCCGATTAAAGTTGGCGTATTGACGGTTGTCATTAGTGTAGTTCGTAGTCGGCGCCGTTGGCGGCGCTAGCGTCTTTCGCCATCTGTCTTGCATTGCTTTGGCGTAAGAAATAGACAGCTGTTGCACTGACACTCACGCGACTGTTACGCCGCCAAGCGGCAATTTGGGTCGCAGAAAGTTTGTCTTAAAAGCGGCAATAAGAAAAACATCTCTATAAATAAATATCTATGCTCTATGGTTTCATCTTCTCTGGGTTGACGCGAACTCCGTTTTTATCTATTATGAACCCTAAATACTTCACTTGGTCAGCCATAAATTCACACTTTTCCTTCCTAATCTTTAATCCGTTCGTTTCTAGAATACTAAACACTTTTTCTACGCTACTTAAATGCGAACCCCACGATTTATTTTTTATTAAAATATCATCGTAATAAACTACTACCTCTGGCATATTTTCAAAGAGATTTGTCATTATCTTTTGAAATATTCCTGGACTAGAAGCGAGACCATACACTAGGCGGTTGTATTTAAACAATCCCTTATGTGTATTTATGACAGTATAGTTCCTAGAGGTTTCATTTAGAACTAACTGATTATAAGCTTGTGACAGATCTAGCTTGGTAAAATAACGATTACCACTCAAGCCGCTAAATAAATCTTCTACTTTTGGAACCGGATACCTATCGACCAACAAAGCTTTGTTCAGTGTCATCTTAAAATCCGCGCATAGTCGTATTCCGCCGTCAGCCTTCCTAGCTATAACCAATGGTGTGGCCCAGTCCGAGCGGTCGACCGGCTCGATGACGCCGGCGCGCAGCATCGCGTCCAACTCGGCATCGACGCGCGGGAGCAGCGCGTACGGTACCGGCCGCGCGCGGCAGAAAATCGGCTGCGCCCCCTCCCGCACGTACAGCTTGACCTCTTCCCGCGTGTACTTGCCCAATGTGCCGTCAAATAATTGCTCATGCCTGGAAATGATATCATTGAGTACGTTATTCTTACATGGTACCATATTATGTATTTCTATACTCCTACTCAACTTAGGGATTTCTATACACAATTCAGACAGCCACTGTCTACCTAATAAACTCGTGCTACCTCTATCTATTACATATAAATCTAATTTTTTCACCCTATTGTTATATTCAACATTTGTCTCTAAGTATCCTATTGGATAAATAGCGGAACCATCGTAAAATTTTAACTTTAATTTACACGTTTTCAAATGTAAATTCTTAAATAATTTAATGTATGTTGAATAGCTTATACAAGATAAAGCCGACCCTGTATCAACTTCCATTTTTTACGGGTTTATTATTTATGATAATCTCCATACACACCGGTTTATAGTTTGCTAAGGACATCTGGTACATTGGCTCCTCGCCGTCATCAGACCCATTCTGCTCCTCCCCGGAGGTGTCGCCGGTGCGGTGCTCGCGCAGCCAGTGCGCCGCCCCCGCAGCGTGGCTGCCAGCGCCAGCGCGGCCCTGTGTCGCCGCCGCTGCTCCGCTGCGCCGCGCGCCGCCGTCCGCGTCCCGGCCACGGTAATATAATGTAACAGTATTGTAACTCAGCCGTCTCCCCGAGTTATATGCCTACAGACGCGCCGGGCGCAAAACAGCGATAGGGCTGCTCGCCTCAAGTATTTTAACTAAATCTACCTACTCGAAGTTTTTTTTAGTTTTGTGATTGTAAATATTACTTATTTTTTTATACAAACAACAAATTCATGAAGGTATGTTTGCACCCTAGGAAATGACCTATTGGTTGCACTGTCTACTGTTTTATTTTGTAGCAGACTAAGCAGTTACCTACACAAAGCTGATTCATATCTGCTTCCATTTTGAAAATTATCCTTAAGGTACTACTAATAATAGACTTCAATGAAATATGTAATACATTGTCCCTAACGCAGATAAAAGTGTTCTGCTAGTATACCTACATTAATACTACAATTGGTACATTTTGAATTTGAAAAATCTTATCTTTATGTGACTTAACGAAGAATTCAAACAGCACGATATTAGTCTACAACGCGTCGCTATAATTATAATTTAAATAAAGAACACTGCTACAAAAACCGTCACCGTCCGTTCGTCACCGCGGCACGATCGCGGCTGTTGGATACTCTAGTGGGTACTGCGCTCGAGGCGCGTAGGTATAACTCGAGTTTTGTGCGTTTGTATGGAGTTAGAATACTGTTAGATATTATTACCGTGTCCCGGCCGCTCGGTCCGAGCGCGCGACCTCTACGAGACCTTCTCCACGCGCCGTTTGAGTTTGAATTATTCGATGTTATACGCTGATCTGTAGGCCTATTGCGTATCTCGGTTGACAACTGAAAGTGATGATCACTTGGCAAAGTGTACATCAAATAACTGTCAAACAGCAAAATTCGTATCGGCTAACATCAGTGGCTAACTGAGATGACGTCATAGGCACCCGGTGTCGCTGATAGCCACTGAACTTTATTTTGACAGATGATTGTGTATCGATAATTTAATATTGCGATTGTCTAAACTTAGTTGGCATCAAATTGATAGTCACTTCGGTTGAAGTTGCCATCGTGAAAGACACCACTCAAAGGTAGTGTTTTTCGAGTTGTAGTGATTATCACTGAAGCCTATATTGGACGGAAATATTTAAAACTTACTTTGTTTGATTAATATAGTGTCCTTTGTAAACTTTGTAGATATTTCACGACCTCCATTGCTCAATTTTGCTGAAAAACAGCGGAAAAAGAAGCGAGTTCGCATCCAACGACGCCGTCTACGGGATGCTAGTGACCCACTGCAGTTGCCAGAAGGCGAATTTATTGCCAATTTTCGCTTGAGCAAAGTTGGTTTCCAGCAAGTGTTGGAGAAAATTAATCCTCTCATGCCACAAGCTCAACGGAAAACAGCTGTGCGCAATGAATAAGCACTAATTTAATTTGAAAATATATGGTTTACTTATACCTATATTTAAAACAACAATGTATAACATTTCCGACTTGTTTGATATCACAAAGTCATTCACTTTTCACAATATCAACTTATTATTAGTTTAAAAACAATAGAAATGAAACAAGAATACTCAAACAACGTTAAATAAGTTATACTTATAACACTTACGATGAATCTTGTTTTACCAAATTTAGTTTGGGCTTTCACAAGATCAATACACAAAATCAAAACAAATATTTTTCAACTTTATATTGGACAATGGATGCTGACATATTTTCCAACAATTCGCGCCAAATTCATGGCTCAGAAGCGAATTTTATTGCTAAATTAAGAAGTCTTACAATCCATAAAGTTTTAATGGTCCAATGGGTATTCTTAAATCAGTCGTATGGTGTCGATAAAAAATAGTGAAGTGTTAACAACAATTTGATAGGCACTGACAATATGTGTCATACGCAATACCAAATGAACCTTAATTTCGGTTGACATCAAACTTCGGTGTACATCGAAGTGGCGATGGTAACTGTAACTGTCAAAAATACGCAATAGGCCTGCTGATCCCTTCTTCCTGCACACTCTTCGCAAACGGCCCACTTTTGCACAGTAATTGCATTGAAAATCTTTGTACCTGCAGTTTTGTGAGCTGTGTCTGTTGTCCCCGCACGCTGAACAATTTCTGCTTTCTAATTTATGTATCTTCTCGCTCGATTCCAAGTCCGGACATTGTACCCGCGAGCTCTCAACAACTCCGGCATCCCGCTCGGCTGCCTCCAGAGTATTGGCTAACTGCAACGCTTTGTTATAGTCTAGATCATTTTCTGCAAATAACCTCTGTCGGATAAAATCACTGCGCAGACCGCACACGAACTGATCTCTTAGATTTTCTTCTAAGTTAGTTTTAAACTCACAAAACCTCGCCATCTTTTTCAAGTCAGCCACGTAGTCCGCTATCGATTCGCCTGCTACTTGCCGCCGTTGACGAAACCTGTATCGTTCTGCTAGGATTTACGGTGAAGGCTGCAGATGAGAACGCAGTAGATCAACTGCGGCCGCATATGATAAGCTTGAAGGCTTCTTAGGACTCGCTAATGTAGACAGCAACTCGTATGTTTGATCCCCGATTAACGTGATTAAAGTCGGTAACTTTAAATCATCCATTATTTTGTTAGCCACAAAATACATTTCTAACCGCTCCACATAAGCTGACCAGTTACCGGTTTTCATATCAAAGTCTTTGATTTTGCCCAGAGACATTGTAATAATTATCCACGACACGATGCAGTGAAAATAACCGAGACCGAAAAGTTTTATCCTCGTCGCCACTGATAAATAAAAGAGCGTGCGTTGAGATCAAACGTATATTTTCAACTGGTTTGTACAATTGCGCGCTTAACGGCTAAACCTTAACGGTTAAACCTACCCACTATACATATTATAATATGTAACACATACATTGGTAAGTACTTACTAGTTCATATTCATTATCATCCACAGCCCAACTTTGTCTCATCATCAGCCTTTAACAGTCCACTGTCGGACTAGGCGTCTCATTTGAAAGGAGGTATTGGCCTACTATACCACGCTGGCCAGACGAGTTGGTATAGGGTTTATATGAAGTTTTCCTTCTCTTACAGTGCTGTTCTCTGCATAATATGCTCCCTGTGTCGGCTCTTACGACACCCATGGGATGATATGGGGTGGTGACATTTCGTATTCTTAATCCATCACCACACGGACAAACTTGCTGCTTGCTGTTTTACTGTCAACTTTGTCTACTGCTACATACGAGTATATAGGTACCGCTTAGTTCGTATTACAAGTACCTAATCAGGTATGGCTACTTTCGTCAAATACTTGAAGATAAGCTCGACCACCCACCCTTACGACAGCAATCTGTAAATTATATAAAATCCTTGCGTTACTGACTGACTAACAGAAACGCTTAGCTAAAACTATTGTAAAAAAATAAAAACAAATTAAATCAATATTAGATCCCAAGGCATTGTTTTATTTCGTTGAGCTTTCATTTTATATTCTTACTAGAGGACGCCAGCAGCTCCACCTGCAATTTTTTTTAATTTACCCGTTTTGGCCGATCCCGTGGGAATTTCGGGAAATCTCTTCTTAGTGCACGCCAACGGTCCCCAAGGAACATACATGCCAAATTTCAGCTTCCTGCGCTTAATAGTTTCGGCTGTAGCGTATCTGTCAGTCAGTAAGTAACGCAAGGATTTTATATATTAAGATTTTGCATTATTTAGGCTGCTATTATACTGAACTCCAATGCGACAATACCGGTAGTGTAAAATAAAACATTATTTTCTGATATCACGGTACATCACATTATTTCCAAGGAGGACGGAAGTCGTATCTAAGTCAAGGCTATCGGATATAAGATATAGTTCGTGGTCAATTGTAAAATCATTGACTAATAAGATGAACTATAGGTACTTCGCCCGCGGCCTCATCCAAATGGGTGTCCATAATCGCGGTAAAAAGTAACCTCCTAACTGACGCACCTAACTATCTCCACGAACAAATATCAAACTACAACATTCCTCCATTGCAACGTCAATGACGGGCAAGCTAAAACACTTTCACTTTTATAATATAAATATGGATTCCAACAAACCAAATGCATTTTATTCGTTTTATATATTTATTTTAGTAAGTTAAGTACTACTTATTTATATATATATTTTAATAAGAGCAGTAATAAATATAGTATGTACGTGCGCTGACTTTTTAATTCTAACAATAAATTCTATTTCGATAGGCCATTCAAGAGCTTCGTTTTTAAGTGCAATTCCATATAATCTTTATTCACACCTTTTAAATGTTTAAATATGTCTCTCACTCCCGCGTGTCACTCACGTCTTTAATTCATTTACCTTCTAGTATAAAATTATAGCCATACCTGACCTTCCTACCCAACAACAACCCAATTACTTGAAGGCAATCTAGCAAGCTAATCATATTCAAATATCACGCATAGGGTCTCACTAAGAACTTAGGGTCCCAAGCCAACCTCACCTGCAAGTGGTGCACCTGCCGATCAACGGACGAGGCCCTGGCAAACAAAATATCCCGGTAAGCGGCAATAGGCTCGCTACCTATTACGTGGGATCAAAACACTGGCGAAAAGTGGGCGTTTAATATGCCTCTGCCTACCCCTTCGGGGAAACAGGCGTGAGCCTACGTATGTATGTATGTATGCATTCATACTCACATTTCAGTGTGCCAAATACACTGGCCACTCATTTGCCAGAAAAACTCACAGTGTTCCTTTTTCAATTCTTTAGCATCTTTAAAAGAACATCAAAATCTCGGCAGCCAGTGCACGAAGCTTTATTTTTTCCCACAATGCACAGGCATAATTTGTCTAAATGAGCTCTCAGAGGTGGCTCTCCAGCTTTTATTCCGCTCCGGTGATATTAAAAGTTGGTCAAATGTGCATCTCCATTGTACCTTGCAACCCTTTTGTTTCTATGCTATACTGGTATTTTATTTTCTATGTGGTGTAATTTATTAGTGAGCGGACAACGTTGATGGGCGGTGGTAAATTGTGTGGAGAGTGTAGAATTGTCAGGGTTTCTTTTAAGTAGTGTGGATAAAAAATGTAATCAGTTATGTAGATCTGCCGGGCTAGTTGAGGCCTAGTAGAAAATAAAGTTATTATTTTACCTTTCTTTTCAGACAGCATGTTAATATCGTACTTGTTCCGTATTTACACCAGTAATTCGAAAATAGATCTTAGGTAAAAATATTAAATTATTATGTCAAGAGATTCCGACAATCTATACTACTAAGTATATTTTATTCAAATGTAGGGAAGCTACATACTTTTATTACTGGAACGGGCAGTAAATCAGAGGTCATTAGAAGACTAACCTCTTTCTCCACAGATTATAAATTAAAATTAAAACGAAGCCTTAAGATAGATGTTTAGTTCAATTCATTAAATCTTTTGCATTTTTTTTTTTGCTTTGGGAATTGTTTGCTGTAAAAGGCTTGAGTCTTACAAAAGTTTGTGTGTCCAGTTCAGAATGGGTTTTAGCGTAATAGAAAATGTTACGTGCACTCACAAAAGTTACCACATAATCATTCGGTGGTAGTAATGGTACATCATGGTCAATTCGAGAAGATTAAAATACCAGCTGAATAAAATAATAATTTTATCCGTACTTATTTACTAATATTTCAATGATAAGAGATTTGTATATTTGTTACGAATAAACTCAAAACAACTAGACAGATTTTATTACTTTTTTAATCTTAAAATGCTATTATTATAACCTGAGTAATATAGGCTTTATTTAATGTGCAAATGTGTGTGCGAAGTCGGGATGTGCCACTAGTTAAGTTAGGAGTAGTAGTATGGGCTAATTTTAGCCGTAGATATTAGTTTTACGAGTAATTTTTCCTTCATCCACATTTATATGTAAATCATAATTATAATCTCATCAAATCATAACTTTCTGGCTATCTTCATAATAGTAAAAACATTATAATTACCAAAAACTTAGACCACGGCAGCAACGTGAAAATCCCAGAGAAAAAAAAAAGAAAAAAAAAAAAATTGAGTCGTATACGAAAACTGAAACAGTTCTTGAAAACCCAGAAGAAACCATATAAAGTGAGATTATACGACCAATAAAAACGGTCACAAATTCAAGCCAGTCCTTTCTAATACGGGATACTTTTAATTGTTCCATGTAAACTTGTACGATCCTGTTAGAGGTTCCACAGTACTCCATAGTTCCCGTGAGGACGCTAACTGAGTTATAGCTCCCTGAGCAACTGTACGGATGACCGCGGATAAGACGGCCACAAACTTGGGCACTACAATTGTTTGTATGTGTGGAGGGTTTAATGGGTCTATTGAATTTGTATGGCTGATGCGATTTTTTTGTGCATGGGTTAATGTTGATTGGGACACTCAAATCATCATCAAAACATTTATTTACTATGTAAAAAGTATGCTTTCATCTATCACATAGTTTCAGAACACGTTACTTGCGCATGCGTAGTATTGAACATTATTATAGCATGCATAACATTATATTACATAACATTTTAGGAATAAAATGTTTATTACCCGACAAAAAAGAATTTTTATTGGTATTATTTTTGCACCTATACTTCTCAGTCTACATTTTCAGCTTAAAATCAATAATTTTTAACAGCACCGTACTGGTTATCTATATTTAGTTGTAGTTCAATAGTTCAACAGCTATTTCACTGGGTTCAGCACGAGAGAGAAAATATAAGTACTAAGTGCACATCGTCCCATCTATTCTATGAGCAAATACTGCAGGAAATTCTCGTCGATATAATTTTACTTGAATTTTAGGAACGTAAAACTTCACCGCGATGGCAATACGTGCGTCGACTCTTGGTTGATTTAATAAAATAACTTCAGCTTGTCTGTGATCTGCTGTACCGTCTTTTATTCAAGTCTGTTTGTTTTACAAGATGTGTCTATTAGAGGAAGGTTTATTTAGTGATATTGTACCTGTCTTTGATGTTTCAATGTGATGTCGTTTGTAGAGAAGACTGAAAATGACTTGTCTCTATTTTGGCTTATCACAATTTCTGATAGCTTGTGAAGAAAGTGACATTGATTCACCATATCTCAGCATTATCTTATGTTTAATTTTAAACTGCCGCTGTTAATACACAATTATACTGAGCTTTCTATATCATGTAATTACTTAAAAGTGAAAATTAGTAAAAGTGTGGTGAAATACCTTTTACTTAAAGCGACTATTCGACAAAGGTAACACTAACCATCGCTCTGAAATTTTCTCCCTTCCATATTGTTTTAAACTAATTACGCGATTGACGCCTCTTACATAAATATTATTAAATTTGTGTAACGTAACCCTAGAGAGAACTTTCAGTCGTATCCTTACGGCAAACAGCATCATCGAACTTTTTGAAGCAAGCCAGCTTGGTTTTCATCTAATACCACCACTTCTAAGTTCCTTTCTATTACTGTAAACCTTTTTAATTATACGAATACAATTGACATACCTAATCCATAAACCGATCCACTATTGTACAAAATCAAACGCAAACAAAAAGCCCTATTGGATACTTTATCGGTACATTAATTCATATTTATATTTCCATTAAGCAGTTCAGTTAATTACACTGCTGTCAGTGAGGATTTAGCAAAATGATTACTTGTATAATGGTGCTGATACATTTGAGCATTCTCGCGAATGATAAAATCAGAAAAACAAACAATTGTGTCTTAGAGAGCATTCTTACGAACGTTCTGGCGAGCATTCTAGCGAATTAGTCGTGTCGGTCATGAAAATATTCGTAGCAATGTTCGGCTCTATTCTTTGTTCTATTCGACGAAACAGAAAACGGCAAATGCTCGCTGTTCTGTTACAAGTGAATGCTCAGGTTTATGAGCACCATAATATGAAACGAATGACCTTTCGAACGGTTGTCCGCACTCCCGTCTATCGGATTAAGCGGCTTAATATCCTATTGTAAATTAAATTATATTTTAACGTTTGCTCGTTATAATTTAACTAGCAAATAATGGTTATGGCACATTGTGTTGTTACGTTGAATAATATAAGCTTTAGTTATTGGCGATGGTTGGCTCGCTTTACTTTCAGGACAGTTCGGAAAAATCACAAAATCTATTTTGAATTTGAGCAACACTTTGATGAGGTAAGCGTGAACGTGAGATAGCTGGCAACAGTTTGGGATCATTTACATAAAAATATCTGACGTAAGACTGTTCACCGATTAAAATCCTGGGTGCGATTGGTTCCTTTGCGAACCGTCTAATCTTTGTGTGATTAATACGATGAACTTACCTGCTCTGTTTAAGCTCTGTCCTGTTAGAAGATAGCAGGCAATAAATATCGTAAACAATTAAATCATTACTAACCTTTTTAAATCCATTTTTACAACGCTCCACTAACTCCTCCCAGCAACGACGTACAATTCCTATACGGTCATAATTTGCTTTTGCTCTACACAATAGATCGCTGTTTCTCCATACTTTGAAATAATAACAGCATTTTCCTTCCTAGACTACAATCGCTCCAAAAAAGAAAGGTACATGTTTCCATGTTTCGTTTTTGCTATCATTTGCAGGTTCCGTGCAAAAAATTCACAACAGGAGGTTACTTCGTACGACGTAACCCTTTCATTTGTGAGATAATAGCTTTTTTATTTCCGAATCAGAAACAGATTGTCGAGTTTTGGTTCTGCATCCACTTTTCAAGTATTAATCCGCTACATTTGAGTGTGTTCGCAATTGCGACCGTTTTGTTCAGCTCTATTTACGAATCGTTGTATGACAAACATGTTACAGAAATCATTAGTGTTTTCTGGAGTAAAATAGTCGCAGTTTATTGAAATATTTTTCATTTAAGTCATGCTATTTGTGGGCTTTCGTGCAGGTATATTAAAAAGTTTATATCATAAAGCTTTTGAGAGTTTAGGTTAGGTTCCTGAAGGCGTCCAAGTGTGATTGTTTCAGATAAATTTAAAATGCAATGTCTTTAATTCTGAGTCCCGATAACTTTTTTGAGTATGCGGGCGTATTCAGTAGTTTTTATATCAACGATCATTTAGAGGTTGGACAATCAATCTAAGCTACGAATGATTACCAACTTGTTCTTGGCAAGTTGATACTGATGTTTTTTCTCCTATTTTGTCCGCAAATAGGCATTGCAGTGCAGTGCTAGCCTAGAGGAGATGCCAGTGTGCTGCAGTAGAACTGACTATCAAGGATGACCATATATGGTCCTCCTAGTCTGTGAGTCTAAATTACACGTTTTACTACAGGAGCCCCGAGCACGAAGGACGTCGCGCTGAGTAGTTCGTTCAAGCCGCGAATGATACCGAATACATGGCAATTAGTTCACAGCCAAATTTTTCTCCAGTCAAAAATCTGTAGGATTGGTACACATGTGAATTAGTTGTAGCAAATATCTAAGCTATATAATTTTACTATCAATAAGTTAGCTTAATTTAAATTGTTTTTCGGGGTATATACCACGTACCTTTGTTTGGAGTAACCGATATTTCGGCACTGTTGCAAGCGCCATGTTCACGGATGTACGTCAGAGAGAGACGTAGAGACGTAGTACGTCAGTACATCCGTGAACATGGCGCTTGCAACAGTGCCGAAATATCGGTTACTCCAAACAAAGGTACGTGGTATATACCCCGAAAAACAATTTAAATTAAGTTTAAATGACCACGAAAGTTTAAATTCCTATAATAAGTTAGCTGCTCCGAAAAAGCAATATTTTGTAAAACTAAACGTTTAACATTATTTTAACAAACAAATAAAATGCCCAGTTTATTCAAACTGGCCTATAATTCTGGCTAGACCAGGCTATAAAACAGACAGGTCAACACAGAGATATATCATATAAATATTTGCTAAATCCTATTAATTTGTGCCATGTTTAATTAGTTGTGTGGATTATGTCACAAATTGTTGATTTACCAACGTACATATTTCACTTTGCGTCCGCCTGAAATTTGTAAACTTTAATTTCCATTTGAAATTACGTTCGGGTTAAAATCTAACATCAGCTGTTTTGTTATGTGAGGAAAAAGAGGTTATAACCAAACTTATTAATGTCACGTTTCACGTTACTATTATAGTTTCGTACAGTGAATACACTGTACGAAACTTACGAGTAAGTACGATATTGTTTGGTTAGAAGTGAAGAAAAGTAAACTAGTAATATTTCCACGCTCAGTACAAAGGTAGCAATAGCCTAGTGCAGACACCAATATGCAGATAGTTCAAACCCATGGCACACACCACAAACTTTTCGATGTTATTGGCATATAAAATTGTTATATCGTTTGCTTATCGGCGAAGTAAAACATCATAATAAAACCTGCATATCTAATACTTCACACACCTGAAGCACCTGGCCAGCGTGAGCTGTCTATAAGGCTGATGATGATGACGATAATCAACGATTGTGGTATCCGTGCCTATGACCAACACAAATGGCACATGATATGTCAATTTTTTTAATGCAAATAACTAAGCAAAAATATTTAATCTGAATACGCGATGATGTCCTTAAAAACGAAGACAGACTTGTCTTAAATACATATTTACCCGCAACTTCAACTCATCTAAAGGAAACACAGTCATGAGCAAGGAGTTTTTCATCTCAGCGGCATATACAACGATGATGCTGACTTGTTTCTCAACTGAGCACAGGCAAGTAGTCTCAGTGCCTATTGAGTATGCACCGTTTTGTGTGGCTTTTGAGCACCCTGCCGGTCATGCTTATAACCTGCGTTGACAGTCAGTGGGACTGTGATTATTCGCCATACAAAACTACTAACTTATTATTTTACGTGCTTAAATTATGAACAAAAAAGAATGTTTATTCAGCCCGTACATATTTTCGATGAGCACACACTTTTTTTATTTGCCGTTTCTTTCCGACCCCGTTGGCATTTTGGTAAATCCCTTCTGAGTGCCCGCCCCTACGGCGCCCTCGAAACATACATGCCAAACAGCTTTTTGCACCCAATACTTTTTCCTGTGCGTTGTCTGTCAATCAATCAATAACGCAACAATTTTAATATATGTTTATACAGAAAATAGAAACTAAAATCAACAACGAACTCCTCAGGTTGTTCCTTTATTAGCACAAAATTTGTTACCAGCACTTTCTAGAAATATTTTCCAGCTAGTGTTAGATGTTACCCTAACAGAACCAGGGCACCATAACAATGCAGTATCGCTTCTCATTGTTAAGTCACAAACTAAACGCATCATCAAACAGCAACACGCTACTTCGAGTTTTATTGTTTGTCGAAATGAACAGACAGACAGAATATAGAATAAACAAAAAAGAACTCCACGGCTGTTGTTCTTTCAATAGCAAAAAAATTTAACTAGCACTTTCCAGAAATATTAATATGAAAATTTTCAACTGATGTTGGATTCTCACCGTAAATGTATCAGGGTAACATAACAATGCAGGAGTATCGTCACAAACTAAACGCATCACCAAACAGCAACACGCAACCTTGAGTTTTTGTTCGTTGCCGCGCGATAAGACAAACGACTTGCATATTTTATTTCTGTACCCGTTATTTATAACATTCTAATTATCTAAACGAGTATCATCATCAATCCTATTTGGATTGATGATGATACTCGTTTAGATAATTAGAATGTTATAAATAACGGGTATTTTATTTCACGGTTTAAGTAGACTGTTTAATTTGTCGGTGAGGAGTTTAAATCACTTTTTACACGCCTTTTTTTATGTTAACTTATAAACCAGTAAACAAGGATGTTTTTCGTTTCCTACAGACAGTCAAAATGCTTGAATATCTCCTTAAAAGCACTGTAAATAGATCAATTTAAATCAACCCGATAGTAACAATATTGTATCGACTCCTTAAATTCTCTCATATTGGTCATAGACGAAAGAATTTAAAAGAAAATGATTCATCATCATCTTAGTTTAAGGACATTCACATAGACATTCTTCTAGGATATCTACACAGACCGATTGGTGATCTCAACAAGATCGTCGGTTCACGTTGCGGAGGGTCTACCTTTGCTACGTAGTCTGGTGCGTCAGTGCGTGGCAGCCACAGTCTAGTATCTATTATAACATACCTTTTATCTTGATTCAAATCTTCAATCTAGACCTAGTTCAGTTGTCTATAATTACAATAATTATCTAGGTAGAGGCTTACTTGCAGATATTTACGTTAAAGTCACAAGTCGTTTGAATCTTTTTTACTAGATATCCTACCCCAACAACAATGTACTCGTCAAATTTATTCACCCGCTATTTCTAGGTAATTTCAAACGTACACTAATGAAGTGTTACTATTGTAACTATCAATTAAAACCACAACCCTGCCGGATATACCTGGCATATGTATTGTATTGTATTATCGAATGCTACTCACTGACTGACCCATTTGAGTGTCCGCTTTGATACAAACATGGATATATTCGGAACACAAATACGTGAAATTTAAGTTAAATTAATACGGCATGCGATGGAAGCTTATTTAGGAAGTCTGTTACCATTTAAAGCTTATTACATATTACAATCTTATTGCGAGGAAATCTTCAATCGTTCTCTGAACCATAGAAGGACCATACCAACCAGAGAACCATAAAGAAGATCAATTTGCTTCAAGAACTCTACCAAATTAAATTGTTACTCGGCAGCTTTTTACCCCATACAAGTAGGCTATCATCTAACAATGGACAAAACAGACACATATATACACACAACATGTGCACGTAGAATGAGTAAATAAAATGAAATGAAATGAAATGAAATGACTTTATTCCATTGAAATGGTACATAATAGATGTTCATATTTTTTACAGTTCACATTTCACCTCTATCAGGCATACGAATATTGTAGGGATAAGTTTATAATCATATTTATCTTACATTCAAGGACATGTTAACATTTAATTTTAATTATATAACAATATTTCTTATATTTTTATCCGTATAAATTAAGTCATAATACTCATAATATTATTCAATAATAATAATAATAATCAATAATGTCAAAATATAATGTCAAAATCTTAATGTCAAAAATTGTAACGAGATGTTACTAAATATGAATTACCTAATTTTTAATAGTTAACAGCTTAATGATGTATTTCTTAAATATGTGTGTACGATATTAATGACCTACTTATTTATTCATTTGTAGTCTAAGAATTCTTTGATTGTGTAGAAACTTTTATCTATGAGCCACTTTTTTAAATTTATTTTAAATTGCGTGGTAGTAGGTAGTTCCCTAATGAATTTTGGTATTTGGTTGTAGATTTTTACTATCATCATGAAGCTGTTGCTACTATGTAATTTTGTTTTGCTCATTTCCCATTTTAATTTTGTTGGAGCTCTCGGCTGATATTTACAATTTACACTAGTTTTAGTAAATAAGTTGCTTTGATTTCTTACAAACAAACCTGTTTCTAATATGTACATGGAAATCAAAGTCAGTACAGCCAATCTTTTGAAAAGTGGCCTACAGGTCTCAAAGGGTCCTACACTGCAAATAGCCCTAACACATTTTTTTTTGTAAAATAAAAGCTCTATTTATGTTAGTTGAGTTTCCCCACATTAAAAGGCCATATCTTAATATCGACCCAACGTGTCCATGATAAGCAGTAAGAGCAACCGATTCATTTGTAGCCGTTTTTAACTGTCGCAATGCATATACAAATCTATTCAACCTGCTACATATATTGTCAATGTGCAACTTCCAGTTACAGTGTTCGTCCAAGGTCAGTCCTAAAAATTTTATATTGCTCCTTTCTTTAATGTCAACATCTTCAATTGTTATATTTAATTTAGCAGGAATTTGTTTATAATTTTTAAATTGTATATAATGTGTTTTCGTCAAATTGATTTTGAGGTAATTTTGTTTTAGCCATTGAAGTATTTGATTAAGTGTGTTATATACTTCTTTTTCATGATCGTCTTTTGAATTATTAGGTATTATGACTGATACATCGTCAGCAAACAGTACACACTTATGTTTTGTGACGTTTGGCAAATCATTAATATATAGTAAAAACAATAGGGGTCCTAAAATACTACCTTTAGGTACACCTGTCCTATTAAACATAAGTGGAGATTTGTACTGTGTCAAAATTTGCTTATTATTTATGCGTCCTATTTCTACATATTGCGTTCGATTGCAAAGATAGCTTAGACCTCTAATGCCATAACGCTCACATTTGTCAAGTAGCTTGTCAATATTTACAAGATCAAAAGCTTTGCTCATGTCTAAGAATACTGCTGTAACTGTGTGGCCCTTATCGATCTCTTGTGTTATAGACTTGATCAGGGAAAAAGCGGCTAAGGTGGTGGACTTCCCTTTTTGAAACCCATTTTGTTCTTCTTTTATTATACTATATTTATTTAGAAAGTCTGACAGTCTGAAATGCATAACCCTTTCATAAATTTTTGATAGTATTGGCGTTAATGTTATAGGTCTATAATTATTATTGTCTTGTGTGCAGCCTTTTTTGTACATAGGTTTTACTACAGACTTTTTTAATTTGTCAGGAAAAGTACCAGTGGCTAAAGATAGGTTTACTAAATGACATAGTACAGGCGATAATATTTCTCTCTCTCTAAATAAGTTTGTCAAGAGCAACGGCCCGTCAAGCCTTTGTGTCATCAACAAAACAATGTTATTTATATAAAAGTTGCCTTGTTTAAAAGTTTCAATACGCAGTACATAATTATGTGCTGTTTTCACTTATGACTCTGAATATAAGAGTGTTTTAAAGAATTATTATTGTTGCTGTGTGCAAATACTTTTGTGTAAGAACATGGGTTGTTATTTTTTCTTTTCCGATATGTTTTTGGGTTGTTTGTTAGTGACTTTGTATGATTAATTGGGGCAATGAATTTCATTCAATTCCAGTAGCTGCTAAAAATTTTATTAAACCTTTGTGAATATAAATATAATTCAGTAAAATGTTGCCAAGTTGACTTTCTTAAACGGCCACGCTTCTATCAATATCCGTGATAACTCTATAAGCCCTAATTCTACTCCAAATAGTGCTGTTAGATTTGAATATTTACCTGTAATGAACATTCTTGCGAATGTTACAAAATAGAAAAAACAAACGAGTGTCTTTTAGCGAGCATTCTTAGGAACGTTCAATCGAGTATTCTAGCGAATTGACAGTTTTGCTTCGTCGTTTTTTGCTGATTAGAGCTTTCGCTAAAAAGACCGTGAAAATATTCGCAGCAATGTTCGGCTCGGTTCATTGTTCTGATCGACACAAAAGAAAACGACAATTGCTCGCTGTTCTATAACAAGTGAATGCTTCGACTAATTACAGCACCATAAGGCAAAATAATTTTGTGTATTATCCGAAAAAGAATGATTGAAGATCCCATAACGAGCTATAACATTATAAGTTTCACACGCGATTAATAGATGCATTGCTTGGTCGAAGAAATCAAAATAGTATGTACCTATATTAGAGTATTAGCTTACATTCAGGTTAATTAGTTAATCAAAAACGTATTGATAATATTACAACTGAGTACTGCAATTGTAAATTACTTTCGCGAAACACCACACAGGGATCCTATACCTATAGAGTGATGACTTTCTTCAGCCAACTGCACTTTACACTAGAAACGAGTGCACTAAAAATAGCACTAGTCAGTGCACTAACAAACTTTCGAAGTTTTAATACGAACCTCCCGAAAAACAAGCAAGAGTGATGTGTGTGCTTATACATGATTTTTCCATTATAGTCGTCCTTTTCCGATTCCAAAATAGCTTTGTTTTTATTTCAGGTAACCAAAATACAAAAATCAATTTTAAATATAAACGGATAAAGTCATAAATTGTCCTTTTAAAGAACTACAAACACGTATACATTTTTACGTTAAAGTATTTTTAGATGAATTTGTTCTAACCTAGATAGTGCGAGCGGGACGATTTTATCCGCTTAGCGAATAGAAGCTAAAATAAATAGAACGAAGTAGAAAGGAAATATACTTTTGAAGTCATTGCCAACGCTTTTCCGAGGTTTTCCTTCGATGAAGATTCTGTGTTATGTTTTTAAACTTGCGTATTGCTGCGATAAGGAAATCGTTTTACGGGTTACTATGTTAAACTGTTCTATGTCTGAGGATGTGTATGGTTTGAGCTTGGGTTTACTGCTACTTATAAGCACAAACCGTTAGTTTCAAGTCGTTTTAAAAGTCAAGTCTTCCGATATTCATAAAGTTGTTAGAAGTACACTGGTTGAAATGTGTATAAAAAGTCAGTTGGCATACATGACGAGTCATCATCATCAGCCTTTAAGAGTCCACTGCTGGACTAGGCCTCTCCTTTGAAAGGAGGACTTGGCCTACCATGCCACGCTGGCCAGACGGGTTGGTATAGGGTTTGTATTAGTTTTCTTTCTCTTACAGTGTTGTTCACTGCATAATAATATGCTCCCTTTGTCGGAATGTCACCAACACATATCTTCCCATAGGTGTCGTAAGAACGACACCTATGGGAAGATATGTGTTGGTGACATTCCGTATTCTTAATCCGTCACCACACGGACGTAAATGATGAGTATTATACAGGAAACAATCATGCTCAAATCCTTAGATTGCATAAATGTTGCAATGGCTTAAGGGGTCACGAGGCCAATACACCACATGGAGCTCTATAAGTTTCGCTGAGTGTGTGTATGTTGCTTAAGTTCAAATGCATAACCGTTTTCTTCTCCAAAATTTTGTTTAACACTCTAAAAATTATTCTTGCCTCTATATTATTCCGTCGAGATAGAATATTTGTTTGTATATCTGTATTTACAAATTCATAAGTAACACACTATGCTCATAATAAACATGTTCATTAATAAGATGAAATGCTAACACGCTATAGACTTATTGTTAGGCGTTAATTCACTCGACTCTGCGTAGGTAATGATGAATGTTATACAACAGTAAGCGTGTAATCTCCGAATATATTCGACATACAAGTAACATATGTGCAACAGATGTCCTATAATCGAATATGGAGTCTTAAGGCGCTTATGTATGATACGTTATCAACAGGTGAAACTGTGAATATTGAACAATAATATTATAATGATGAGTATCGCTTTAGATGTTTGTGCTAGAGACAATGATACTTGAAGTTACACAATGAATATTTGAAAACAACTTAAAATACTGCTGAGCGACTAACATAAGGCATAGCAAGTTTCTAAGGTGTCTGGATACGTGGAAGTACCGACTTACATAATGACGTTCCAAGATCTTCATGGCAGCCAAGGTAAAGCCGAGCTAAGCCTGGAGCGCACATTAAGCCGTTGGCTTACGCCTTAACATGCGCTCTAGGGTTCGGAGAGCTGTGGTCGGCGACCAATATATAAAACAGATCGTTCGAATACGAGCTAAACCTTTTAAATTCATTAATGTGCTCACTGATTTTAAATTGTCTTTTGGGATACATACCAGTGTAAAACGAACCACGAAAGTTTAAATGCCTATTATATGTTCACTATTATGCCACGATTCTCTCACTCTATCGCCAAATATCTGACTCAAAATTCATAGATAGAAAATACATACACGATGATAATATGACAACCAATTACCATACTGTTCGTATATTTTCAACCCAAAAACAATACGGATGTTTACACTCATATTATAAAATGTCCAACAAGCAGAAAGGCCATAAAAAATGTAATATCAAACATACTGCCTCCGTGGTCCAGTGGATAGCGTATGCGGCTGCTGATCGGCGGTCCCGGGTTCAATTCCCGGGTCGGGCAAAAGTGTTACTGGGTTTTTCCAAATACTCAGTAGCAGCCCGGAGTCTGGTGATGTGCCCGGTAATGGCAAAAGGCTCGCCCCCTATTACGTGGGACCTAAAAATTCATAGCGCAATGTGGGTGTAATATTTACAGCTCTGCCTACCCCTTCGGGGATACAGGCATGAGACTAAAAATAAAAAGAACTTCAAACATTTTACCATTAAAAAAACATGTATCAAAAATAAATAAATAATGATTCCATTAAAACAAATGTTTTCAAGGTTGAACATACACACATTTTCACTAAACCTTTTTGCACACCAAAATGTCATTTCATTCGCTGCCTATTCGATCAGAAATCCAAAAACTCTGTGTTCACACGAAAAAATAAAGGCCTAGGTAAATCGGTCCAAACGTCGTTATTAAGGTTAGGCAACCTCGTTCACAAAAAATTGATTTGTAAATAAAGACCTCTGTGAAAGGACAAGTACATCTGATTTTGAAATCAGCTGATTCAATGGTATGGCTCGCTCTCAGAACCAGAGATCTGTGCGCCTTGGTACTGCGATTGCGATTTTAAGGTTTGATGCTTTTTGTTGTTGTACTTGTTTCTGCTCTGAACTGTCGCGTAGGCTTACGCTTGGGTCTACTATGACAGTCATGTTCGAACTATTTAAACAATACTTTGGTGTTTTTGTATAAAAACAAAAATCATTGCTTAAGAAGTAAAAACCAGATATTGTAGTTTACCTTTGAGAGTAAATTGAAATCATCTTCATCAACTATTAAAGCGAGGGTTACAGTACTTTTGAGATTCATTCCGCAAGTCATCATCACCCTCATCATCGTCTTAACGCTATCTTATTTGCATCCAAGACCTTTGTCTCGGTCCGTGTCACTAGTCTCACTAGGTTTGACAGAAAAGTCGTTATTTTTCAAGGGTATTTTATTAAACAATCTACGTGAAAAACATACTACAATCTTATTTTTCTCAGTACCTTTAAAGTTTTGAAAATTCGAAACCAAATTAAATTAATACACTATTGAGAGCTACTATAGTTTCGAGTACACAAAGTTCGTGTGAACACAAGCCCGAACAATTCGTGTCTCATAAAACAATTTATTGTAACTTTTGTCAAAGGGCAGCGCTCGAACAGTTTCTTTGATGACTGTTTTGTAATTGAAGTGCCGAGTATCGTATTTCGGAGTTCGCTTTATGTAAAAGAGTCTGCGTCGTGTTTGATTTGTTTTCCAGGAAGGAGACCAGTTCCTTATTATTGCGGTAATAGAAAATTGTTCCTAGAAGATGACAGCACTTATTTCTAGTAGTTTTGCATAATTTCTTTACTTATTCAATGTATTTTTAAAAGTACTACTGCTCGGATAGCGTAGTGCAATATTGCGCGTCATGTTGTGGGTTTGATCCACGGGATAACCTTGTGTAAAATTCTTCGCGTAGCAGAGCAGTCTAACGAAAAACGCGAAGAATTTTACAAACTCTCAAATAACGGACCATAGGACTAATCTTATGGTCCGTTATTTGGGTGTTTGTAAAATTCTTCGCGTCAGGGGAATCATTATAAGTGCAGTGTTGCCATTAAAAAAAAAACTAAACTATACGTGTATGGTGCAATGGTATCTATAAGAAAATGGTATCTGCTAGAGTATTCCATATTTTGCCTGCGATCTCCATCCATACATTTTAAATTGTTACTATTAACAGAATAGCCCGTGGAAGAAAATGCAGGAGTGAGGAAATAATGGAAACGAAACCCAAAAACGTTTGCTCAAATGCTGTGAAAATCACGGCACTTTCACACGGATCAACATGAAAATCTGCGGTTGACCAAGGGCGAAAGGTACGGAGCGCTATGGAAGGGTCTCCACGGATTCGGTTTAGTTACGGTGCTTAATTTTCATTAGTGTGCATCACTATTGTTGTAATTGAAACGTTGTTTTAGTGAAGCTTATAAACGTTGATTTATTTTAAAGTGCATTAAGTGCATCAGAAAGAAAGAAATCCAATTAGATCACACCAAATTATGGTTTACCGAGTAGCCCTCTGTGTGAAAAATGTTTCTGGACATTGCCACAAGTTTTTAAAGTAAATTCAAGGGGAATTAAAAACGTGGTGAAACTGTGCCGTATACATATACAAGGGCCTTAACGCTTACAGATACCAAGTTTCATTCTTCTTCTAGTAAACTTAATGCTAAATTAGACTACAATCATTTAATAATTATAAGTAAAACTCATCTACAAAAACATTGTGATTTAGAATGGGTTATCTAAGTATTTAAAAAAAAGGATTTCGAAAAAATTGCACTAGTAATAATAAAATAGAATTGTTCGCAGCAAATGTCTTGATATAATTTGATCAAGTGCCAATTGCAGTTGAAAATTGATAAAATAAGTCACTTATGTAAGTTACATTACACAAAACCTTAAAGACATCCCGAAAACAACAGCAATTTATCTTCTCTTTAACTTACAAATTGTGTTTGAAGCACATACATAATATTTGTTATCAGTCATCCCGTTCTAATACTCACAATTCCTAGTGCGAGAACAAGACCACAACATATCTAACAGTTACGAAATTGCATATCTAAACACCGAGTCGTAAAACAATTCCGCACACCCAAACATTAACATCGAATAACATTTACCGCAAACTATTCATGTTAACGTTAAGTATATCGTAAAGGCATGTACTGCGAGGACATAATGTCTATATGAGTAGCATGGGACAACTCTTTGGCTACAGAATACGATAGTCCAGTGCCTGGCGTCCGTGACAAACATTATCCTAACCATACTGAAACCACACAACCAAACGCACTAGCAAATAGCAACGACGAATACAATACACACATTGAATCAACACCTCGTATTTACTATCCATGTGTCTGTGAAAGTTATGACAATTCTACACTAGTGTGCAAACGTCCCCGTATTCTTAGTTCACACACTGAATTTACTTCTGTTAGATACGATGATGCCAACCGTGAAAATGGTTTAACTGCTGTGTAGCAATAAAATCAAGTGTTCTTGCGAAAGATGCGCCTCGAGAATTGGTCTATTTATTGAATTAGACGTTTTATGTGGCAATGTTAATGTTGCTCCATAAAGTATCAGATGGTAAAGTACACCAACAATTTTACGATTACGATTCTTGATATTCGCATTTTGAGTTCATTGAGTCGCGTGCGTTTCATGACAGGTGTGAATAAAATTAACCCTGAATTTTTTGCATAATTTTATGCGAACGCTTTCAAGTTGTTGTAAAAGTGGACAAATCGTATTAAAGCTATTTTTAGGATCCCTCGATCCGTCGGTGGGTCGTTTGAATCCCAATTTAAATTAACTAGAATTTGTGTTACTAATGATACTTTTAGTTGAGCAATTAACACCATTTAAATAAATAAACCGAGTAAAAGATCACAAGTACAAAATGCTGCAAAAACTACTGAGTTAGGGTTCAAAACTCATTCAATTAATTGGCTGGCAATTAACTCCTCGCCAAGGCATGTTTTAGCTATAACAAATGACAATGAAAAGTGAATGAAGCAAAAAGAATCGAGTTACATTACACTTAGAACTTTATAATAATTGAATGTCAATTTAAGGACGGCTGAAAGTCATTATAAAAATGGATGTAATTTGTTTTAAGAACACATTCTGCAAATTGAAATGCTTTTTAATAGACTTTTAAAGGTTTTATTTTATGCATTATTATTTAACAGTGGAGTTATAGCTTATATTTATGGATTTTTAACGGTGGCATGGCTGTGGGGTTGTGTCGTTAACGAGAGTACCAACTGTTGGATATACGACTGAAATACTGAGTACAATATAATTCCCATTGCATGTCTGACTTACTGCCACTATATAAATAAATTTACTGGTAATTTGTAGCCCACAAGTTTATTATCTTTACACACAGTCCACTACCGGACTTCAACCTCTCTTAATTTGCTTCACAGTAGCACTAAGGCAATATAACGATTTGGCCTACTATACTACACAGGCCAGACGTATTAGTACAGGGTTTGATGCCAAGCTTTCAAGTTTATCGAAGGTTGAATTATAGCACATCATACTAAATCTTTGTGTACATATTTCACCAACTCCTCCTCGTGAAATTCTATCAGAGCATACTAGAATAATTGATATATAGGAGTAGGTAATACATCAATGCTAGCTGAACGCGTAATGGAAGTGGTGCTCTCGAAAAGCGTCGCTAAGGGACAAGATATCGTCGACTATTGTCTGCCAACCATCTCACACTAGTTTAAAAACAGGTGTATTTTGTTATTTTGCTCGGTGATAACTTAGATGTTTATTCTATGAATATTTTGTTTACACTGTCTGCAAGTGTTGTGTTCGTGTTTCAAGGAAGTGAATATGGACAATATTGTTCTGTTATTTTTTGTATTCTCGGCTCAATTTTGCAGAGTTCAATCCCTATGTGGCATAAAAATACGGTTATAAAGATTAACGCAGAGTCAAATACTTGAAATAGCACGAAGCAGGTACAATAATTATAAAGTATATTGTATGTGGCAGTTGTCCCAGTTGCAATCCAAGGTCAACTTACTAGCCTAGCTGGATTTGATTGAATTTTAATTCTGAAAAGTCTGTGATGTGCGTCGTGGATTTGAATCCGATGCACTCTGCACGGCCGTCTGTTGGACTCCGCTAGACTAAACCTGCTGTTAAAAGTAAAAATATTAGTAACCGATAAGAATGAGGTCTTCACACTGATGGTACTTCTTGACATGGAACAAAGTAGAACACTACTTAATAATACGACGTATGACTTATATGATAGTGATAAGTAAATTTAATAAATTTTATATTAATGCCAAAACATATAAAAAGCCTCTGCACGCATTAAAAAAAATATATCCTGCCGTCAGTTGGTGTAAAGCCTAAATCACTAGCAATTGAAAGAATTCAAACCAAGTCGTAGCTATAGATATACGAACGTACGTAGTTATTCTGTATAAAAAAATCTAGCTAACTATTTCTTTCTTATGAGTATGACTGTATGATGATAGTCGACGAAAACGCGGCAGACCAAAACGCAGATGGCGGGACGACCTGGTTACATTTGACAGCAACTGACTGGACATAGCACAGGACAGGGATGCATGACGATCAAAGGGAGAGGCCTTTGCCCAGCAGTGGGACACATTATCAGGCTAATAAAAAAAAAACTGTATGTGGCTCTTCTATTTCAAATTCAAATCGTCCACTACCGAGATCTCGCTTAGCTTCACCGTGGGTGCCCTAACCACGGTTACTGAGCCCCCCCCCCACCACAACAACGTGGAGATCCCATAAGCAAGTAAGCCAGGGGGTACATACATCTAAGTACTTTACTTAGATGTATGTACCCCTTGGCTTGCTTTTTTAAATTTTATTTTCTTTGCTGTGGAAATGCATTTACGCACGTATGTAAGACTTAATGGTTGGTGTGTAAGGTTATACCCACTAAAACAACAGCGCATACTTCAAACTCCATTTTGGGGGCGCCGGGGGTTGCGTTAGCATTCTACCCTGACACCCCGGCGGATAGTCCGAAGGCCACAACCTCCTTGGCGGCGGAGGGAAGGTGTTGGGCTCCGCCACCAAAACACCCAACGGCCGCAGAGGATAGGGAGGAAGGAAACCCGGCAACACTGCATCTCTTCTTCCTCTGCGGCCCCACCGCAATGCAACAATGGTGCGCCCCCATATTGTCACGGCTGATAGGGCACGCGCCAACGCAACAACGACACGCCTCTCCTCCCGCGACCGCACCCGACTGCGAGGGACAGACAGAACTGTCCCCCGCACCCGCACCTTGTGACGCGTCCTGCGCAGGCCCCTCCAGGCCCACGCAGAGCGACCACTCCCGGGATCTCTCTTAGCTTCACCTCGGTTGCCTAAACCACGGTTACTGAGCCCTCCCCTCACGATAAGCTGGAGATCCTACAGGGGGGATCTAAGTATAGTACTAGGCTCAAAAATCTACATTTGATTTAACTTCATTGATATTTTCAAGTATTTTTTTTCTGTGTCTCTATCAGCATCATTACCAATAAAGATCGAGTATAATTTTTCCAAAAACCCAGTTCAATAATCTTGCCAAAACCGTCGTACTAAGCTTAATTAGAAATACGAGAATGTCCTTTACGTGGCGACAAAGATGGTAATGTAATCTGAGCACACAGCACTTAGTGTTGACCGTAGACACGACAACATCCTGAATATTGTATTGGGGATTAAGGCATTTAAGGGGAAGAAATGTCCTGTAATTTGCTTCTTGTTTGTTTTTGGTTGTTCCAATATCGTAAATGGAACGGTTTCGAGTACTGTTTTATATTGGTATCTGGTGAAAATTGGCTTGTAGCAGAAAGTTCCGGATGGGCTGCCTATCAAAATCGGTCTCATATATAATATATGTTTCCTTTCGACTTTGTGAAACTTTTTCATAGTTCAGGATGAGGTAGGTTTTTGTATTTTTGTTATACGTCTCGGGTAGAAAGTAGATAGGTGGAGTTTTGTTTTGCAGTTACTTTGTTAAGCATACGAGTACATAATTATTTAACTGAACAGGTTTTACTTTGTGTGAACTGTTGCTCCTATAATAAAATATTCAATTAATATTATTTTTACACTATTTTAATAAGATCGGATTATAATTATTGTTCTAGTAGAATACAGACCATTTTCATTATTACAACCACATCATATTATGATGGTGAAATATAATTGGCAAAGAGCAGACTGTAAACAACTAAATAAAGTATTACTGAACCGTTAATAATTGTCCTCTAAAGTGTTATCTAATGTTATTGAAAATTATTATAATGTTGGGAGAAGTACGCTTACATAAAAGCAAAAACATTTAATTATAACCTGAAAACTTTACGTACTCGAAACTATCTCTACAATTAATTTAAACCCAAAATAACATACTAAATTTGTTTTCTCAAATAACTTATTAAGCCCGTACCAATCTGGTTTTAGGCCTGTACTACAACCGCCCTTCTCAAAGTGACTGGCGATATTAGGGAGGGCATGGAGAACACCAAAGTCACTGTGTTGGCTTTGGTCGATTTTTCGAATGCCTTTAATACCGTCAGTCACGATGTCCTGCTGTCCCTCCTTACCCATCTTAAGATCTCATCCGAAGCTCTGGATTGGTTCTCAAGTTATCTTCGAGGACGCCAGCAGTCTGCCCGCCTCGACGAGTTATCATCGAAGTGGCGTGACAATAACTCTGGTGTTCCTCAAGGCGGTGTTCTTTCTCCTTTATTATTTTCTATCTTTATTAATCTCCTAACTCAAAATCTTCAATGCGCTTATCATCTGTATGCCGATGACTTGCAGATATGCTCTTTGTCATCCGTTGAGGACGTCCCATCCGCAATTCAGGAAGTTAACCGCGATCTAAGTGCCATACAGAGCTGGTTGGACAAGTTTAGATTGTGTGTAAATCCTAACAAATGCCAGGTAATTATAATTGGTAGCCAATGGACTATTACAAGATTAGACGTCTCAACCTTGCCACCACTAGTTCATGATGGTAACATCATAGATATGTGCCCAGTAGTCAAGAACCTTGGCCTACATATGGACTGCACGTTAAGCTGACGAAACCATGTAACTCAAACCAGTAAAAAGATTACGGGTACTCTACGTGCTATCAATCGCCTAAGAAACTTCCTACCAACCAAAACTAAGACAATACTTGTGCAAACTTTGGTATTTCCCTTGATCGACTATGGTGATGTATGCTACTATGACCTGAATGCAGATCTTTTTAACAAACTTGACCGTCTTTTCAATAACTGCATTCGATTTTTTTTCAATCTTCGCAAGTATGACCACGTGTCTACTTACCGTTCCCAGTAGAAGTGGCTTCCTATTCGTCAAAAACGCAGTCTGCATGCTCTCACTACTCTCTATTCTATCCTCATGTCTCCCAATACTCCCAGATATTTAAGTTCTTACTTTCAGTACTTATGCAGCAACCACGGTCGTAACCTTCGTTCATCTGATAACCTTCTTCTTCTTTGTCCTTCACATAGATCTTCTTTCATACACTCTTCTTTTCATACTCAAGCTAATCTTCTTTGGAATGACCTTCCTCTCGAAATGAGGACGTCCACCACTAGGCACTGCTTTAAGACAAAGGCAAAGCAGATTTTATTGGCTAAGTTGGCAGAAGTATCGTAACATTTGACATTTGAAAAAAAAAGGCGGTAGGTGTAAAAAAGTTAACACTATACTTAGAATTCAACAATTTATTTAAAATAGTTTCAGTTTATTATTTGTATATTTTTCAATTTAAATAAGTGTTATACATACAGTTTAGTCACTACTGACGTTTGCAATACTATATGTGAAGTATTACTAATACTTCTGAACACCACCTGCCAGCTGACCAACAAGTTACTACACTAGTCACTTTATTTTGGCAATAACAACACGATGGCACAAATTATGGACATCCAACTGGCACAAAAAAGTCTTGAAGATTGCGTCACAAGGAAAATGGATGAGCTTCAGGCACAGCTGCAGACCGGAGGTGGAGCCAAGGATACCGTGGCCAAGGTTGCCGATGAGTTAAGAACATTCAGGGAGCTGACATTTAGTATGCTTCGGCTTCTTCGTAATCAAATCGCTGAATGCAAGAAAGCAATTGACAACATGGAAACTCGGCAGCGAAGAAAGGCGTTAATTTTCTCTGGCATTCCTGAACAGGAGCGTGAGAACTGCACATCTACGGTCTTGGACATTATCCGTGTGACTATGGGGATGAAGGATATACAAGAGGACTCCATCAAGGTGTGTCACCGTTTAGGGAGTCCTAATAAGGAGCGTCATCGACCCATACTGGTGAAGTTTACCAGCACAGACACCAAGGTTGCAGTCTACAAAGCCAAGACGAAGCTCAAGGGTTCCAAGGCTTCTGTCAAAGAGTTTCTGACGAGGGCACGACAGTCAGTATTCGCGAAGGCGAGGTTACACTTTGGCGTGAAGAGTAGTTGGACGCAGGATGGCGTGATAAATATCAAGACGCCCGATGGCAGCCGACACAGGATCGCTTCAATGGAGGAGCTCAACCGAGTCTTTGAGAAGTATCCTAAGATTCCTTCCAGTGGGTCGGCCAAAGCCGCCTCAAGTTAACTGGTCGTGTATATATTTTCATTGTTATTGTCCATATCTATTTCTGATCTTATTTCTTGTTTATATGATGGCATGAATAACGTTTCTCATCTAGGTACTATCCACTCTCAAAACTTGTGTGCATTGTTGTCTTCCGTATACCTCTTATTTTATTTATAAATTTAGTTTCTGACTTTCTGTTCGTAAACAAAGATTTTATAGCGTTTTCACTGACATAATTACCAGTCTGTCATAGCTGTCAGTTTGACAGTTAACTTGTCTATGGATAGCGTTCGGAAACGCTTTCAATTAACTTTATTTTATGTTATGTTAGATTGTTACCTTTTTCTTTATTTAGATTTCTGTTTTTTTTATGCCGCTATTTTATTATTTCTGCCAGTAATTAAGTACCTAATTTCATTTAAGTTGTAATTATTGTAAGAGTCGGTTGGCGGGTGGTGCAGAGATTATTGACTTTAAGCCACCCTAAATATTTTTGCAAACTGTAGTTTATTATATTATATATTTTATATACTTATATATATTTATATTTATTATTTTGTATTATTATCAAGTATGTCTACTTCAGATGATTCTTCATTTTATTCAGCTAATGATTCTACTGATTTATCTGCTAATAACAGTTTTTGCTCTGTAGATGACCTGACTCTCGGCGATACTTTACGGCAAAATTTTAACCAACTTACAAGTCGGTTATTGAATGTATGCCACATTAATGCACAGAGCGTACCCAGCCATTTCAGTGACCTATTAGAAGCTTTTTCAGGTACTAATGTTCACGCCGTCCTGATTTCTGAGAGCTGGCTTAAACCTCATCTTCTTTCTACTTCCTACCCTCTTCCTGGCTTTATTTTAGTTAGAAATGACCGAATTGATAGGAGAGGGGGAGGAGTAGCTATATATCTGCGCAGCAACCTTCCCTACAAAATAATTGCTTCATCTCCTTCACAATCTCCTGGTTCTGCAGAATTTCTTTTCCTTGAGGTTTGGGTCAGGGGAACTAAATTAGTTCTTGGAGTTGTATATTGTCCACCCTCGATTGATTATTTCACCGACTTAGAATTGGTTTTGGAATCTTTGGGTTCAGAGTATGCACATTACGTTATCATGGGCGATTTTAACACTGACCTTTTATCCTCTCGATCCTCCCGTACACTTCAGCTTCTCCACATCCTTGAATCTGCCAGTCTCCATGTGCTACCTCTTCAGGCCACTCACCACAACTCCAACGGAGAGGACACCTGGCTAGATTTAATTCTCACCGCTACCCCTTCCCTTGTTCCTTCCCATGGTCAGTATCCTGCTCCTGGTTTCTCCCATCATGACCTCATATTCCTTTCATACATCCTTAAACCTCCCAAATCTACGCCCAAAGTCTTGCACAACCGTTGTTTCTCTCGGATGGACGTGGACAAATTACGGCTTGATGCTTCAGTAATGGACTGGAATATCTTGTTCGCGGCAACTACAGTGGATGCCAAAGTCCAGTTCTTCAACGAGGCTGTAGTCAAATTGTACGATGTCCATGCTCCGGTTAGGAAGATCAAGTTGAAGCGTCTACCGGCACCTTGGATTACGGAGGGAGTTCGAATGGCAATGAGACGTAGAGACCGAGCTTTTCGGAAATACCGAAAGGATCGGTGTGATGTGAACTGGACTTCTTATAAGACTGCTAGGAATCGGTGTAATCAGATGATTCGTAACGCTAAACGCCGACACTTTCTTGACAACCTTGATTCCTCTTCCCCAGCTAGTATATGGAATTTTCTGGGGTCTCTTGGCATTGGTAAGCATCGTCATATTGACTTTCCAAGGACAATCGAGTTAGACGACATTAATCAACATTTTACCTCCACATGCTCCCTAGATCATATAACCAAGCGTCAAACCCTTAACTATATGACCGGATTAATGCGGCCAAACATTAATTATTTTAAGTTTTCTCCAGTCACGTCAGATGAAGTCAAAAAGGCAATCCTATCTATCAAGTCCAGAGCGGTGGGATGTGACAACCTCAGTCGTCATATGATCACAGTTATTCTGGACTTTCTCCTCTCTCCTTTAACCCATATCCTTAACTTTTCTCTTGAAACCGGCCAGTTTCCTTCATTGTGGGGCAAAGCTTTCGTCCGCCCACTGCCAAAGGTTTCTAATCCTTCCCTTCCTTCCCATTTCCGTCCTATCTCCATCCTCCCATTTCTGTCTAAGGTGCTTGAAGCATGCGTCTATAAACAACTGTCCGGGTTTGTATTCGAAAACAATATTTTATCTCCTCTACAATCAGGATTCAGACCCGGACATAGCACAGTCTCTGCGTTACTTAAAGTAACTGGCGATGTGAGGGCGGGTATGGAAGACACTAAGATCACAGTGCTGGTCTTAGTGGATTTTTCAAACGCTTTTGGCACCGTCAACCACGACCTACTTATTTCCGTCCTCTCCTACTATATGATTTCATCGGACGCGCTGGAATGGTTCTCATCTTATCTTCGAGGACGTCAGCAGTCTGTTCGCGTTGATGAAACTTCGTCAACTTGGCGAGATTTGGACTCTGGCGTTCCTCAATGCGGCATAATTTCTCCACTTCTGTTTTCATTGTTTATAAATCTTCTCACACATGATCTTCGCTGTACGTATCATCTTTACGCCGATGACCTGCAGATTTACACCCAGGCAAGGGCAGAAAGTCTTACTGGAGCCATCGATAACATCAACTGGGATCTAAATGCGATCAAAAACTGGTCAGATAGATTTGGTCTGTCAGTTAATCCTGATAAATGCCAGGCAATCTTAATTGGTAGCCCACGTATTATGTGCCGGGTGGATGTCAAATCGCTTCCACCTATTAATTTTAATGGGTCTGTCATCCCCGTCAGCCCCAGTGTCAAGGATCTCGGCCTACACATCGACGCTGCCCTTGACTGGAGAACACAGATTGCAAATACCAGTCGCAAAGTCACAGGAACCCTGGAGACTCTATATCGCTTGAAGAACTTTCTTCCAACCAAAATTAAAACCATGCTTGTGCAAACGTTAGTTTTTCCTATAATCGACTATGGTGATGTATGTTATCTCGACCTGAATGCAGATCTGCTCAATAAACTTGACCGCCTTCTCAACAATTGCATTCGATTCATTTTCAATCTCCGTAAGTATGATCACATATGTGCTCACCGTTCCCAATTACGATGGTTGCCTATTCGTCAACGTCGCAAATTACGCACATTGACGACTCTTTTTTCTTTCTTGAACTCTTCTCATACTCCTGCTTATCTGTCTCCTCAATTTCAACATTTATGTAGCATTCATGACAGAAATCTCCGCTCCACTAACAATCTTCTTCTTCTCTGCCCTTCTCATAGTTCCAGCCTTGTTCATTCTTCTTTCTATATACAGGCTGTCCATCTTTGGAATGCACTCCCTCTCGAAATCAGGAAGTCTACATCTCGTGAACTGTTTAAAATTAGAGTACGCCAGCATTATATGGCTGAATTGGTAGAATCATAATGGACTCTGTAAAGGATACTTGTATATGTATATATTTATATATAATATAATTATCTATTATACTTGTATGTGTATATATATGTATTATATTTTGTATGTATATATTTATAATAATATGTTACTGTTAGTATGCCTATTATTACATATTTATTTAGTGTGATACCTATTATTTATGTTGTTTTAAATTAATATTATTTGTTAAATTACTCCCTCTTTAAGCACCTACTTCAATCATCTCTGCATCACCCAAAGGTTGGCTGGTAGAGAATGCCTCTGGCATTAAGCCCGCCTTTGTGCATTACTTTTTGTAATTGTGCAAGAAGTTTAAAATAAAATAAATAAATAAAACATTTATATATATGTTACGTTTATATTTATTACTTGTGTACCTGTATATTTATTTATGTTTGTATATATAATATGTATGTGTATGTAAACATATGTATTTATGTATTATTATGATTAAATGTTATGTAATGTATGCGTTTATCATATCTATTAATTTCTATTAAATATATAAGTCAAACTTCACTTCTAAAATACACCTAACATTAATCTCTGCACCTGCGGATGAAACAGCACTCTCTGACGATCTCAAGGTTATGGGCGATTATTATGCAAAATGGCGGCTTTGTCCAAACCCGTCTAAAACAGAGGTAACATGATTCCACCTTACCAACTGCCTGGCCAAAAAGAAGTTGAATATATCTTTTTATGGAGTACCCGTCAAACACAACTTTAACCCTAAATGGTGACATTTGACCGTTCTCTAACATTCAGACAGCATCTTGACAATGTGGCGCAAAAACTGAAAACCAGACTGAACATTATAAGTTGCCTATCACGAACAACATGGGGTGCCTCCGCCGCAGTCCTACGAACAACCGTCCTAGCTCTGGTTAAGTCTACCGCGGCGTACTGTGCGCCTGTATGGTACCGAAGTGTGCACACCAAAAAGGTCGACACCAAACTCCACGAGGCCATGCGGATCATAACAGGGCTAATAAAGACCACCCCACTCCCATGGCTCCCAGTACTAGCGCACATTCCACCACCGGACTTGCGTAGGTGCAACGCGGCAGCAGCTGAGTGGCACAAGTGCTCGATACCCAGCATGCCAATTCGTAAAACGCTCGACCATCTACCGGCGCACCGCCTAACATCAAGACATCTTATTTGGACAGATGAACGTTTGGGGCCCAATTTCGACGTCAAAGTGGAGTGGCGAGCCTCTTACGAGCTCTTCGACCACCCTCAAAAAGAGCTGATCGCAGACCCAAGGGTCTCCCTTGTTTGACCGAAAGGAATTTGACAAATTTTCACTTCCCAAAAAATGTTTCGCATAATTTCATTTGCCAAATTATTACTTAGCAAAAAATCTATTCACAAAAAATTGTAACGCAAACCTAATGTTTGGGAAATTAACGTTTAAACTATAACTTGTTTACCAACTAGTACTTTTAACATTTTTATTTAGTCAATTATTTCAGTTGGAATAACAGTTTTTACGCAAATTCAATAAATATCCTAATCTAAATAGTTCAGTTCCGGCTAACCTACTAAAAATAATCTCTTTTCTCTATTAATGCAAGTCGTTTCTGGCACTCGCCGGCCGCTGCCTCGGCACCGCTCGCTTCGCTCGCTCGGCTCGTGCGTAGGAGGTCACAGTTCTAACCTAACCTTACAATTTTTTTAATAATGAACCTACTCTAACTACTTCCATAAATAAATTAATATCACCAAACGTTTATTGTCTGAAGATTATTTGCTGTAATAAATCATTTCATTAAAGACCAAATGCCATAATGACATTATACTTGGTAATATTTTGCTAAGTAAAAATTTGACCAAATAAAAATATGCGTACTAAAATTATTCGAAATAATTATTGCAATGATATAAAAAGAGGTTGCTAAAATTTGTTTGGGTAGTTAAATTTCGTCAAAATCTTTTCGGCAAAACGGCAAGATCCCCAGACCCAAACACAAAACCCCCTGGTTTTGATGCTCCTCGTCCAATGTGGGTGAAACTAAACAGATTCAGAACCGGACACGAACGATCCAACCATCATCTCCACAAATGGGGGCTTAGAGAGTCGCCATCCTGCGAGTGCGGAGAACCAGACCAAACTCTAGCCCACGTCTTGAATGATCGTCCGCTCCACCGCTTCCCTGGCGGTATGTCAGAGTTGCACCAGCTCTCTGCAGCGGCCAAAGACTGGCTAATAAATCTAAAAATAGACATATAGGATCCAGCGCAAAGAATGCCATACGAAATGATGATTACACCAAGTGTTGAGGATACGATCCCCTCACGAGACAACGCCTAATTTTGAAAAATAAAAAAGAACAAAGAAAAATGGGCACGAACACATACTTTCAAATAATAAATATTACTTCATTCAGCTCCTTGCGACTTTTATATTCAGGGACAAAAATGTACTAAGATCGTTAAAATAAGGCTCACTTAAATTCTACATTTGCCGTATCGAGTCTACTGTAACATAGGTTTCACAAGGATTTAGGCCTATTATGATAACGTTGACACAGCTAAGGTTACAACTAAACTTCGCAGAAAGTGAGGTACCACTTCGAACCAATCTTAAATCACCGATGGCACCCTCTACAAGTAGCATATGTGATTCAACCCTTAAACATTATTGACACACGGTTAGTCCTGATTATGCGGGGCACATAAGGGTTGTTTACACACCCCTTGATCAATACTATTTAACGTACGTTTGTCTATGAAGGAATACTTGATGTCACTTGATGTTTAAGTACTATGTCGTATCATCCGTTGGGAGCGCATCAAAGCGGTTACATAAATACGGATAAGCTTAATTAATGCAACGGAGACTCGGCGATGTGCAGGATTAAGGCGGATATTGCGTGGCTTAGCTTTGGGTGATGCGCACGAGTGGGATTCGGGAATTAGAGCAAGAGGGAATGTTTTGTGGTCTGTTTTTATTGAAAAGTTTTTGTTGTAAATTACACAGCTATGTTGCAAAACTACTACACGCAAAAAGCTTACTACTTAAGGATATTTAATCTAATCATCGCTAGTTAATACATATATTATATCAAACACGAAGGACATACACAATTATATGCAGCAGAAACTGTGTGCTAGATTAACATAGCCTCTAACTATACTTAGTCATTCATTTTCTGACAAGTACAAAACAATTTGTATGTGAGGCCCGCCTCAATTTCCCTCCTCCTTTGCAAACATTCAAACAATATCCTTAGACACGTTTATGCATACATGACACAACACACTTAAGGTGATTGGCAAATTATGGACTTTGAGAATCAACTTAAGAGTGTTGTTGCGTGTAGAAATTGAGAAGTGACTTTAAACTGGCACCCAACGTGGGGCGCCCAACGTGGGGTGCCAGTTTAAAGTCACTTCTTTAAAGGTGTAATCGTTTATTACTTCACAATGTTCACACACGAAGAGAAGACAATTACTTTAACATAAAAAAGGAAAGGAACTTCCAGAAACAATCTACATACGTCGCGACTCAGAGTCGCGGAGGATCTCAGAAACGTGTGCGTACGCGTCTGCGGTCGGGACGCACTCCGGCTCCGGCTCGCCGCGTTGCGGCGGTGCTGAGGCGTGAGACGCGCGGGCGGTGAAGAAGGAGGGGGCGCGCGTTGCACCAACATGATGGCCTAAACTTGCCTACGTTAAAATCCCTTGCTATACTTGTTAATTATCGCTTGCCCCGTGCCTCGGAGAGCACGTTAAGCCGTCGGTCCCGGTTGTCATGAAGATCTTTGACAGTCGTTACAGGGCGTCAGTACCTTCTAAATAAACTGACACTAGTCTAAACCATGAAATATGGCTATCCCTTCGGGTTGCGGAGGTTAGACAGGCAGTCGCTTCGTGGAAAAGCTAATATTCAGCCAAATCCGGTTAGACTAGAAAGCGGACCCCAGATTGAAACTGGGATAACGCTAAGAGAAAGATCTTCTCTTGTGTTCGCTTTCTAATAAACATCTCATCTTCAATCAATATTTGTCGACACACCCAACTGTGACACGCAATAATGAGAATTGATCACAGAACATATAGTTCGAGTATGATTTTGATCAACACCTTATGGATCAGCCAATTTATTTATCAATCACCGATCAACCTGTCGATTTATCAACTGACTGATCCACCTCGAATATTGTTGACATAAATTACTCGTATTGAATTTTGGTTTAGGTGATATTATTGAATTAATTTTCAGAGTGTTTAACCTTGGGGACATCTATCCAAGCGGAACACAGTACTATAATATGGAGGTCTACTAATGGTGATAATTCTGAGATATTTCTCACTGTAACGTGTAATTTTATTTTGTAATAGAGTATTAAGATTTCAGTCAATTAATTTATTACTATGCAATACGTACTAAACATGTCGACGCGGCGGATTACCTGATGGTCAGCGATTAAAATCGCAAATGGACACAAGCGATACCAAAGGGGTCACAAGTACGTTGCCGCCCTTTGGGATGGGTAAAGTAGTATATAAGGAGGAGAGTAATGAGGTGGAAAAAGGCATATGGTCTCTGGCGTTCTATGATACTTCCAGGTTACTAATGACGTTACAACGTTGCAGGTTCCGTATGTCGTGCTGATTCTGTAATACAAAGATTAAGTGCGTAAAAAATCGTCATCGTCATCATCATATCGGCCGAAAGACGTCCACTGCTGGACGTAGGCCTCCCCCAAGGTTCTCCAACTTAGACCCATCCTGAGCCACGCGAATCCATCCGCTGTCCGCAATCCCAACAAGTCAGGCACGAGGCCAACAAAAAATTGTATTACTATGAAAAACATTCTCAGGTTCACCTGGTAATTTCAGGTGAAACTGAGAATAGAGAGACCTTACAACGAGGTATGTTTCCCGGTAAGTTTAATTTGTGTATTTTCTAGTTGCGAGTAAATAGACACCCTGTAATTACTTTGCATTTTGGGCTTAATCTCTCCGATGCCATGAGATATGAGAGGCGTATACGCAGTGATCTATGGGAGGCTGATGATGATGAAGATGACAATATGAGATTTCGGTCAAATGTTAAAGCAACGGTAAAAATACTTATGATTTATTACACCCTATTTTTAATGTCTCAAATTACCACACAATATGTGTATTTCGCGCAAAGTTTTGCCAAAATTCATCAAACAAAACGAATAGCATACCACGAAATAAGTAGCATTTAGTTCTAGTTATTGAAATATCATCTTCATTAGTAGTTTCTCGGTATCACAGCCGCCAATAGGTATTTCATTGTAAACCGTTCACGTATCCAATTCAGCCAAATTATGTATCCAATTGGGACTAGTTTGGTTTTGGTTAATTTATTAGGAAGTAGCTCAAACGGAAGATACTGGCAGTTTGAATCATACATATACGATTGCAGGATAGATTGACGTTGTTTTTAATTTCGAATAACGTCAAATACCAACAAAGGAATTAATCCTACTACGAGGGGATTATACAAACATTCAACGAACGGTCACAAAAAACATCCATATTTAAAATAACAGTTCGTTGATCACAAAGCATTTTTATGTATTATTATACTTGAACCAATAAAAATATATTAAGTACCAGAAGTATTTTCATAATTTGTAGTAAACATTCATAGGAAAAATATCTAAGTTTAGTTAGTTATTCTAGTCTCGTACAGTCTTTGTTATAATTATATACAATTTATGAGAGTTTTGATCGAATATACTAAACCAACGCCTTCTACAAGTCATATATATTATTAACATGTAAATGAAGCTCACTCTTCATTCAATTTATTTAATATAATTCCCTAACGCTAACCTTTTTGGCTGTAGTGACAGCACTAATTATTATGATCGGTTTATATAATTGCTGTGCACTCTGGATTTGTCAAATTATATTAATGGAGGATCTTTAAAACAAATATTATTATAATAACTTTGTTGTACATTAAACGTTATAAGCAAATAGCTTTTAATGTTGTTTTGTAATAAGTATTTTGTTAAAATTAAACAAACAGCTCATACGTGTTGCTCTGTAAAATAGGAAACAACATTAAAAGCTATTTGCTTATAACGTTTAATGTACAACAAAGTTATTATAATAAAATATTTGTTTTAAAGATCCTCCATTAATATAATCCTACAAATCCAGAGTGCACAGCAATAACATGGACCGACCATAATGAATAGTGCTGTCACTACAGCCAACAAATACAATATATTACAAAACAACATTATAAACGCTATTAAAGATGGAAAAACTGAAATTTGAATTTATTGTTAAACAAAGTGAAGACCCGAAGACGAACGTGGTTTGCGTAACACCACTTATGGATGCCGATAAAAATGTTTTCCGCTTTCCGGAACGATTACAACCAGTGAAACTGCATGATGCATTAATAAAAACTCAAGATTTTCAAAAAGTAAAAGCTACATTACAAAGAAGACATGAAAAAAGACAAGTATGGATGTCACTAACACCAGAATTGCGTAAAACTTATATGGATGCAGACGGGAATATGCAGTTCAAAGAATATCTACTGGAGGAGATTACACCTAAAGTACAGCAAGAAACGTTTAATGATGACACGTCACAGGCTCTTACGAGAATTCTGGAAAAAATTGCTGACATGAAAAAGGAATATAACCAGTCTAATTTTAAGAAATTGTCTGAGGAGTTTGTCATAGAAAAGTTCACAAAGAAAACATCAAGTGTATCACAGTGGATGATTATCTTTAAATCGGAATGTACTCGTTTAGGTGTAGAAGAAGATATCCAAAAGATTAAGATATTTCGGTTATTTTTAGATGTCTCTTCTCAGGATTGGTACAATTCAATGCTTATAAAATATACAATCAACTCTGTATGGTGTATGTGGAAAAAAAACTTTTGTGAAACCTATGTGAATAAGGGCTGGACACCAATAAGGTATGCAATTTTATTTAAATACAGGCAGGGCTCATTACTGGAATATGCTCTAAAGAAAGAGAGGTTCTTATTAGAAATAAACCGATTAATGGATAAACCTACTATAATTGATTTAATTGTAACTAGGCAACCCAATTTTATAGCAGATGAAATTGATAGAAATAAATTAAAAGAGACTGAGGATTTGTTTAGTAGTATTCGGGGCTTAGAACATTTAATGAATAATAAGAATAGTGAAAAAAGGGGAATAGATTCGGAAAGTAGGCTTAAAGAAAATAATCTAAAATACAAACCATGCAGAATTTGTGAAAAAGAAAAGAAAGGAACCCGGTATCATCCAGAATCCGCATTTTGGTTCAAAAATAAGGATAGCGCACACTTTAAGAAGGAGCAAATTGGAAGTGTTAATAATTCTGAATTAGAAATGAGTTTAAATGAAATAGATCCAAAAAACTAATCATTCTACCATTAATCAAAATTACGTTAATAATAAATGATTCCATGGAAACATTGGGGAGTTTATGATTCAGGATCAAATGTTAGTTTAATTAATTCTAGACTATTATCCTTAAAAAAGACCCAAACAACGATAACAATAGTCAAGCAAATTTAAAAACTATTAATGGTGTAAAAAAGTCTATAGGTATAGTAACCCTAAAGATAAAAAAAATTGAAATAGAAAAAGATGTGAATGTTTTTGTCGTAGACGAACAGAATTTTGATTATGATTTCTTAATCGGATTGGATTGAATAAAATCTTTCCAATTGATTCAAAATGATAATTTAACAATCACACAAAACCTAAACATGAAAAATAATAATGAAAATATTCCTGGCTTTACAGGTAAAAAAAATCAACTCAAACAATGTTTGACTGATAAAAATAATGATAGGGAAGTAACCATGAAAAATAAGTTTGATTTTAATGATGACTGTAAGATAAACTTTAATGAACACAAAGACGTTACCAATTTCAACATTACAATAAATCATTTAGACGTTTATCAACAAGCAAAAATAGATGAATTGATAAGCAACTACAAATCACTATTTGCTAAAGATAAATATGATGTAGGTTCGGTGAAAGGCTACGAAGCTCATATAAATTTATTAGTAGATACATATAGATGTAATTTTGAAGATAAAAAAGAAATAGAACAACTAATTTCAAAATTATTTGAAAAAAACATTATTGAGGATTCTTATAGTCCTTTTGCAGCTCCTATAACATTAGCTTATAAAAAAGAAGAAGGAAAGAAATCTAGATTATGCATAGATTTTCGTGATCTAAATAAAATAGTTATTCCACAGTCGCAACCATTCCCGCTTATAGAGGATTTGATGGTAAAAACCAGAAATTGTAATTTTTTCTCAACATTAATTCTGCATTCTGGTCTATTCCTTTAAAGATTGAAGATAGGAAGAAGACAGCATTTGTTACTCAAGAAAATCATTTTCAATGGACTTGTTTACCATTTGGTTTAAAAACTTCACCTGCAATTTTTCAAAGAATATTATCTAGCATTATTAGGAAACACAAATTATCAAAATTTACAGTAAATTTCATTGATGACATTTTAGTATTTTCGCAGACATTCACTGAACATATTAAACACTTATCATTGTTATTAGAAGCAATATCAAAGGAGGGATTTAGATTAAAATTTTCTAAATGTAATTTTGCACAGGATTCTGTAAAATATTTAGGTCATATAATAAGAAATAATACAGTTACTCCACTAAAAGATAATTTACATACATACATACATACATATCGTCACGCCTTTTATCCCCGAAGGGATAGGCAGAGGTGTATTTCTACACCCACTTTTCGCCAGATATAATTTAGTTCCACGTAATAAGGGGCGAGCCTATTGCCGTACCGGGCACATTTCCAGACTCCGTGCTGCTACTGAGAATTTCGTGACAGAAAAGCCCAATAACACTGCCCGGCCCAGGAATCGAACCCGGGACCTCCCGATCCCACGCGCACATTTATGCCGCGAGACCAATGAGGTAGTCGTATAGGGTTTGATGTCGAGTTTTCCGTCTCTACGCAAATATGGTATTGGCATCGTGTTATCCCTTAGTCGCCTCTTACGACACCCACGGGAAGATAGAGGGTGGTGACACTTGTATTCTATGATTATTTAATTTAATTGCTATAAAAGATTTTCCTGTCGCAAAAACGAAAAAAAACATTCGACAGTTTTTAGGTAAAATTATTTTTTATGGTAAATATATACAAAATGTGTCAATCATATTAGATCCTTTACACAATTTGTTAAGAAAAGATCAGACATTTAATTGGTCAGAAAAATGTCAAGATTTTTTTGATAAAATCAAGAAAATGCTTTATTCACAACCTATATCAGAAATTTTTGATCCGGATCTACCGATACATATTTATAAAGTCGCGAGTATACAAGGTATAGGTGCCATTTTGAAACAACCACAAGAAAATGGAGAAGAAAAGCCATGTGCATATTTTTCGAGAAAATTAAATGAGAGTCAAAAACGAAAACAGGCTATTTATTTGGAATGTTTAGCAATAAAATAGGTGGTAAAATATTGGCAACATTGGCTCATAGCAAAAGAATTTAAAGTGTTTTCAGTTTTTAAACTTTCGCGATTTGTATACATCATACAAAATAAATTAGCGGGTCTTAATCGCGTACAACTAACTTATTTAACATAACATCTTGCACCGAGCGTGGTCGCGGAGAGACTGATGAGAGCTCAGCGCCGTCTTGTGGAATGGTCGGATTTTATCGACATAAATCAAGATAAGCCCTTCGGATGATTGCGTTAAATCGTCGAAAAATTTGCAACGGCTAAACTTTTCAAGTGGTGTACGTGACGTGAAAACAAAATGGGAGAAGGGTTAACGACTATTGTTTTTACGAATGCCGGCAGTATATCACCCATGGACACTATTCCGACCACGGAAACCTTACCTGAAAATCAAATGTAATCGATATTTTTGTGGCCTTGTTCATTGAATACGGTTTTTATTTTTGGTATTTGTTGTAGTTTATGTTCGTTTTGTTTAAGATTGTGACATTCATCCTTTTTTCTTCTTCCTTTGTTTATCTTTGTACTTACTTTGCTTAAGCTGGTTATAATTTTCGTTTCCATATTATGAAAATATTATTACGACGATTTAAATAAAGCAAAGATAATTATTTTCTGCCGTCAAGAATAAAAAAAATATATCTCTGGCTTCATTCATTTTCATGTCATCATAATCAAGGTCAGGCATATTAAGATCTTATTACTTAACCTTTATCCATTATGTAATACTGATATAAGAAAACATTTATCTCTATTGAGAGCCTCTTTATCTTTATCTTTTTGGCATAATTATTAGCAATTCTCCTCCAATCAAAAATCTTAGTTCGTCTTTCCCAATTCCTGTTAATCAAGTATACAATAAGGAATTTATGTTTGGTAACTGAGCCCTAGAATACAATAAATATAATTGCATATTTAATTTCTGTATAATTTATAATGAACATCACGTACCTAATACTTGTTAAGTTGCTTACATCGAACAAAAGTAAAGATTTTTTGTTGTTTGCGTAATATTTAACACTGAACAATAAAAAACGCCTATGTCACTCTTCAACTCTTCAACCATGTCCACACCAAAAAGCACATCGATCCATTTGTTTTACTTTCACGTCAAAACGATTGACGTAAAAGTATAAAGAGTCAACAAACACACTATCTCATATTGAAAGTGTGGATAGAAACTTACAGTAACATGGGCATTAAAACCAATATCTCATCGCCATTTGTTACAAAATAAACCGGCAAACTTTCAATCCAATTAAGTTTTAATAAAAGCACAATCGAAAGCCCTTTACGGTATAAACTGTAGCCTTTTGTCGGAGCCGGAAGATTCCTTAATTAACTCACTGTGTCTTTGCTATCTTGACCCGGACTACGTGAGACTTGGTTTAACTTCGATAAAAAGAAACATCGGACTTTATTTATCGCTCGAGGTTTATTGGTACGGTGTATTGGAATGATAAGATTCTTTTCTTTGTTTTGCTTTGGTCTGGGAAGATTTGTTATGTGTTTGGAAGTAATTAAGTTGACGTCAATCGGTGTCTGTTTTGAAGAGACAAACTTTATGTAAGTAAAGCCTTTCTTTTGTCATAGTATCTTTTGATCATGAAACTATTGTATCAAAAAATATTTTAATTGGGTCTCTACATTAATCTCATTATCAAGATAAAATATGATAATCAGATTAAATACGCATTGAATTTTAGTTGACATCGCTGAATCATGTCAGTGTATAATTTTGAATATCCTTGATACGAAATAGCGCGTCGTTCAGATGTTTAACAGACATTATTTACATAAAAAGGCGGTGTTTGGTCTTCTGTTAAATAGCGTACTGTTGGTACTTCAGCAACTGGTGATTTGGATAGGATTTTGAGTTAACATAATACAGAACATATCACAAATACATCTCTACTAACTGCCGCGATTGATCTCTATGCAACGTTATGTCCCTCTAATATGGTGAGAGGGATGCTGGCTGGCTCAAGCGTCATACTAGTGAACGAGTGCTACTTGCGATGACTGGTCGATGACGGTCTTGCAGGCTGGTATTAAATTTTAATATTTAACTGCATCCTTTCCATCATAGTTCTGATCACTTTCGTTGATTGCCTGCATTATTAGGTATATATAATGTAAGTGGATGCTCCTGTTTACCATGTCTTTTCTGAGGAGGCTAACTAAATGAACATCAAAATTAAAATTAAGTATTATGCTTGAGTATTTTTATGTACAGTAAATATATTCAAGTGATATAGAAGGTGTAACAGTTGCAACACCTTACAAAATCTAAATTAAGTGTATTATGCAAAACCTGGAGATGAAAAAGAGTGACCGTGAGTTATATTGCACGTTCTTTCTCATGGTTCTACGCCCTTGCTTTGCGAACGTGGCAGTAAATGTAAATGTAGAGTCTTTAAGTAATTATTTTATAAGTTTGTTATTTTGACGTTCATAAGCGTCACATTTGCATTGTGACCCATATGAATAAAGGATTTTGACTTTGTTACATGCTTTACTTTATGACAGGTTTACAAAGAAAGACCTAGCCTAACCTAATCTTACAGTAGATATAAAACCTGGAGGCCGATCCCCGGGCTCCTAGCTGTAACTGGGGTAACTCTAGCATATTTAATCAGAATTACTGACTTCGGATGAAGTAAGATCAAAAGAACTGATGTTATGTCTTCAAACAAAATAGTATTCAGAAATGCGTGAATGAGCACAAAATAACAAATATACCAACATGAGAACATTACTGACAAACTTTCGCGGTGTTACAACAAATTAATTAATTACGTAGTCCAAAGTCAGATAAACTTGGGTCAGAATACCGTTATAAAAAATGCCAATGTCCGCCCAGAAGTTTATCCGGGGTGTCTTGAAAACAATAAAACACAATATGGGTCAAACTCATATAACTGCAGAAACTTAATTAATTAAGAACCCGCTTTCGAAGCTCAAACCGACTCCCAGCAAGTACGTCACTTGATTTCACATCAATTTTATAGTAGTGTTTTGAGACTGCAATTTCTGCGAAGATCTTACTACTGCTATAAATCAAAAAGTTTCACTGGATATCCTCCTAAACAATGGTATTCGTATGCAGAAAGAGATGCTTTGATTGTCAAACAACTTTACACCCAGAAATACAGGATATATAAAAACATAAGTCAAATTATGTCCTCTTTTTAAGTTAGTAACGCCAGAAGAGTCATAAGCTAATTGCCCTCTTTTGGATGGGGAGAGGAATACGAGGAGAAACGGGATGGGGAAGAAGAATGGAGCCCTCAGAATAAAACGCAGTATAGATACTGTTACTTAGCGCCCATATTCTGAGATATGTTAGTAATTCCCCGGTCGAGCTGGCCCATTCGTGCTGAAATCAGCAAGATTCTGAGCAATGGATAAACAAACATATACTTTCCTTTTATATTTATGTTGCTACATATTATTCTTAGTAACACCTAGACTAAGACAAACATCCATGTTCACGCACACAAATGTTATTGAGCGGGAATCGTACCTGCAACCTTCAGAGTGGCAGCCGGTTACACTCCTGCTGCGCCACCGGGTTTAGTTTGAGCATTTACAAAGCTCAAGGCGGTTGGCTCAAGATCAATCTATGTGGAGAGCCTTGGGTGAGGCCTATGTCCAACAGTGGACGTGTATCAGCTTAGATGATTTACTAAAAGAGTAATGTAAGGACTTTCAATCAGATAAATATATAAAAAGTAAAGGTGTAAAACCAGCTGTCTACCTTACCAACCGTGGGCAAGATCATCTTATCGAATGGTCAGCTGCAACTTCAAGGTGTATTAAACGTACTATTATAGTTAATGTGTTGGTATTATAAATATTTAAATGATTAAGCGATTGAGAATCTTCAGATCAATATTTTACCACTTTTTAATTATTGACTAGTGCCAATTCAGAATAAACTGCAAATTCATTCGCACTAATCCACCTATATTGTTTCACTGTCTTTTGTAGCGACAACAAAGAAAATCAACTGTCTTTTATATTTCACATTTCTTTCAACGACCGAACGTACAAAACGAATGACACAGGTACCTAATTATTTGAGTGCTTTGAAATGTCTGAAAAGTTAAATGGATTATTTTGACATTCGGGTACAAAGTCGGCAATACCGATAATTACTCAATGCACAAGTTCTTTAATCTGAGTTGAAGGGGAAATGAAAGAACCGGCAGTTTGGCGTACAATGTTGATGGTAAAAGCATCTCAATCGCGAAATCTAACTTTCTATATCATGTAATTACTAAAAAGTGAGGTGAGATACCTTCTACTTAAAGCGACTATTCAACAAAGGTTACACTAGCCATCGTTCTGGAATTTTCACCCTTCCATATTATAATTCCGCGATTGACGCCTCTTACATAAATATAATTAAATTCGTCTAACGTAACCCTACAGAGAACATCCAGTCGTATCCTTACGGCAAACAGCATCATCGAACTTTTTGAAGCAAGCCAGCTTGGTTTTCATCTAATACCACCACTTCTAAGTTCCTTTCTATTACTGTAAACCTTTTTAATTATACGAATACAATTGACATACCTTATCCATAAACCGATTCCCTACTATTGTTCAAAATCAAACGCAAGCAAAAAGCCCTCTTTGATACTTTATCGGTATATTAATTAATATTTATATTTCCATTAAACCGTTCAGTTAATTACACTGCTGTCAGTGGATTTAGCAAAATGTTTACTTGTATAATGGTGCTAATACATTTGAGCATTCGCCTGTACGAGCATTCTTGCGAATGTTACAAAACAGAAAAACAAACGGCTGTGTTTTAGCTAGCATTTTAAGTGTTCTGGCGAGCATTCTAGCGAATTAACTGAACAGTAAAGTTGCTAAGAATTTTTGATGATCAGTGTGGTCGCTAGAAAGATCGTGCAAATGTCCGTAGCAATGTTCGGCTTTGTTCGTTGTTCGGTTTGACATAACAAAAAAAGGCGAATGCTTGCTGTTCTGTTACAAGTGATTGCTCGGGTTTATAGGCACCGGAATATGAGACAAATGACCTTTCAAACGGTTGTCCGCACTCCCGTCTATCGGATTAAACGGCTTAATATCCTGTTGTAAATTAAATTATATTTTAACGTTGGCTAGTTATAATTGAACTAGCAAATAACGGTTATGGCCCGTTGTGTTGTTACGTTGATATAAATAAAATAAGTTTTAGTTATTGGCGATGGTTGGCTCGCTTTACTTTCAGGACAGTTCGGAAAAATCACAAAATCTATTTTGAATTTGAGCAACACTTTGATGAGGTAAGTGTGAAGGGTGAATTTCAACAGGTTCAATAAAATCTTCATTGCCGTGGATTTTTTATTCTTCAACTTTAGAACAATAAAAAATAGTGTTTACTCAAGGTTTTGATAATATATGTAATCTTGCTTTATATCTAGCAGATAGCTTAAAAAACTAACGAGATATACAAGATGAAAAATTTCGGGCCACATCGATGTAACATACATGCACGGCAATGAAACATGAGTCCACGGCAATGACAGAACTGTGCCACGGGAATGATAGAATCCAAAAACACATGATATTTTTTTATATAATATACATACCTGAAATAGATAAATCCCTGGCTCTGAGAGAGAAAGGTATACACAACACACACATACGCTCTTATACCCTCTTCTCAATAACCTCGCATCGGAGTAAAATTAACAAAAAGTTAATAGAATCAAAGCAACACAATCATTTATTTTAAGTTCCTTCACACAAAAATTAACAGAATAAAAATTAATAAGAAACTTTTCTAAAGTCTGCAATAGCTATTGCCAACAATATTTACTAAACTTTATATAATATAACAGGGTGACTTCTTAATTTTTCGTTGCTTTTGATCGGCCAATCTTTTCTTTCCTTTCTCTCCTCTTCCGATAGTTTCGGTTTAGGCATCTTGGCTTTCTAAAAATAAACAATCCATTATTATGTTTACAATTACACTGCCTCGTTGGTCTCGCGGCATAAATGTGCGTGTGGGATTGGGAGGTTTCGGGTTTGATTCCCGGGTCGGGGCAAAGTGTTATTGGGTTTTTCCTTTAGGAAATTCTCAGTAGCAGCTCGGAGTCTGGAAATGTGCCTGGTACGGCAATAGGCTCGCCCCCTATTACATGGGATCTAAAAATTCAGTACGAAATGTGGGTGTTATATCACACCTCTGCCTACCCCTTCGGGGATACAGGCGTGAGTCTATAAATAAAATAAAAAAATAATTAGACTGCACGCCTACCCCTTCGGGGATACAGGCGTGAGTCTATAAATAAATATTAATAAATAAATAATTAGACTGTAGTATAATATATGTGAGTGAGTGCGTGTGATTGTGTTGTGTGTGTGCGTGCGTGTGTGTGTGAGTCTGTGTGTGTGTGTATGTTTGAATGTATAGCGTGTGATGGAGTCCCAAAAATATATAATTTTGTAAAGTTAACGTGGAAATAATAATATAATATAATAATAATAAGATTATCATTATTATATATATAATAAGATAGTCACGGAAATGAAACAACTGGTCATGGCAATGAAACTAAATTGTTTTAAAGGGTATGGCAATAAAATTTTGTTTCATCGCCGTGTCTTTTTTTCATTGCCATAGCAAATTTTGCCCACGGGCACCATGGAAATGAGAGCACGGTGATGAAAATCAAGGCAGAACCATCAAGTTACCTAAAATCTATTAATAATTCACAGTGATTAACACGTTACAAAATACACATAAGATAAATGGCATTCTATCGAATGCTTAATCAAACGGACAAACTTATTCAAATAGAAGTTAGACCTATCCACGGCAATTAAAGAAAAAATTTCCAGTAATATAAAAATCGAATTTATGGCGCAAAATGCAGGTACGTATACACGTCGTTACACGTCGAGCACCAAGCGACACTATCATGCAACATTTAGCGCACAGGGGTGGAGGACGTAAGTCCTTAGATAAAACAATATTCTTAAATATATTTAGGACACGGCGATGAAAGCTAGTTCTAGGACAAATGCATTTTTACTAACCATTCGTCGTATTTTTTAAATATATGAAAAAATGTATTCCGTAACTACTTACGTACTACGTACTTTAACTATTCACGTATCAAACAAAACTAGCTTTTTATATAAATAACCAATATATTTTTATCAATAACGTATAATACACATCAAGGTGATGTGTGGACAAACACGGCAATGAAAGATTTCTAGGTTTAATGTTTTTTTTGGAGTATTTATTAATCCTATTTAATTAAATATTTAGTGCTACACATATATTACTATTTCACCTAACCAGAAAAAAATTTAGAACATTATAACTATGTGTTAAAGTACCGATTTCATTGATGCCACGTAATTTTTTGTCCCCGGAAATTCACCCTGAAACGTATGCAGATAGCTGGCTACATTTTGGGATAATTTACATAAAATTATCTGATGTGAGACTGTGCGGAACATGTATTACGGCCAATTACTTTTACTCGCCGATTAAAAGTAATTGGCCGTAATACATGTAAAATCCTGGGTGCGATTGGTTCCTTTGCGGACCGTCTAATATTTGTGTGATTAATACGATAAACTTACCTACTTACTCTGTGTAAGCTCTGTTCTGTTTGAGACCGGCAAACGTCGTAAACAATTAAATCTTTACTAACCTCTTTAAATCCATTTTTACAATGTTCCACTAACTCCTCCCAGCAACTAGGTACAATTCCTGTACGGTTATAATCCGCTTTTGCTCCACACAATAGATCGCTGCTTTTCCATACTTTGAAATAATAACGGCATTTTCCTTTCTAGACTACAATCGCTCCGAAAAAGAAAACTACATGTTTCCATGTTTCGTTTTTGCTATCACCTGCAGGTTCCGTACGAAAATATCACAACAGAAGATTACGCTGTACGACGTAACCCTTTCATTTGTGAGATAATAGCTTTTATATTTCCGAATCAGAAACAGATTGTCGAGTTTTGGTTCTGCATCCACTTTTTCAAGATTTAATCCGCTATTCGCAATTGCGAACAAACATGTTACCAAAATCATTGGTGTTTTCAGGATTATAATAGTCGCATATTATTGAAATGTTTTTTATTTAAGTCATGCTATTTTTTGATAGACGTGCTGATATACTAAAAAGTATAAATCAAAAAGTTTTTTATAGTTTAGGTTAGGTTATTGAAGGCCTCCGAGTGTGTTTTGTACGTTGCAACTTTTAATAATTTAAAGTAAAACGTGGTATTTTATTATTAATAATGGTTGTTTATTGTACTGTGTGTATGAATAATACTAGATGAAATAATTCAGTCATTATAAAGATTTTAACGATGGTAACGTTCAAATGGGGTTTTTTAATTATACCTCCTGATAATTTTTTGAATTGCTAGAGCAAAAGTTTCGCGAATATTTCCATCTTGAAATAAATGTTGGCAACGAAATACTTAACATGTTTGCATGTTGTCCACCAGGATCTTCTAGCCCGATCCCCCCAGGGGATCCTCATGAACTCATTAGTTGTGAAATTGTGTAAAAGCAATTAACGTTTACAAAACCAATGACTATCAGAAAGAGATCAGCCATCGTTAGGGCTTACAAAAAACAGGTGCATGCGATTTTCGACCTCATTGACGTAACTCAGAATTTATAATGTTATTAACGTATCAATGTCAGAAAGCAAGAAGATACAAAAAAAAAGTCTGTCATGAATTTTAAATTGTCAATAAGGTCGAAAATTGCATGCACCTGTTTTTTGTATACCGTATCGATGGTTGATCACTTTATAATTATTTGTTTTGTAGACGTTCATTTGTTTTACACAATTTCTTTTTAAACTTATTTCATGTACCTATCCCCGTGGTAAAACTAGTGGCACATAATAGCTAAAGGAGATTCCTTGTTTTTGTTTATTAGCAAAATAGATCATATTACCAGAAAAATATTCATTAGTGGTATCGTTGGGAATGTCAAATAAATCACGTCGTCACGTCGCGTCGTGTCATTGGTAACAAATGTATATTTTTATTCCCTGCTTTTAAAAGTTTCAGGTGCATGCCTTTTTTGGTTTCACTCGCTATTTTATTTACAACTGTACTTCTGCCGTATAGCGAATCCGTCGAGTCCAAGAATCTACCCAATCCACGAATCTATCGAGTTGGGAATCTGCCGAATCACGAATCTGTCCAATCCAGAATCTATCGTATACCGATCAAGCATTTTTCTTAACCTATTGTGACAACCCTACCAAAATAGGTAACAAAATTTACAAGCTCTTTAGAAGCTGTCTCTCTGTTCGGTTTATTTACTCATGTGGTTCTAGTGCAGCACACCGGCATCTCCACTAGGCTAGCACTGCACTGCACTGCAATGTCTATTTGTAGTCAAAATAGAAGAAAATACATCAGTATTAAATTGCTAAGAACAAGTTGGCAACCATCCGTAGATTAGATTGATTGTCTAACCTCTAAATGCTCGTTAATATAATAACTACTGAATACGCCCCGCATTTTCAGAAAAGTTATCGGGACTTAGAATTAAAGACATTGTGTTTTAATTTTATCTGGAACTATCACACTCGGAGGCCTTCAATAACCTAACCTAAATTATAAAAAACTTTTTGATTTATACTTTTTAATATATCAGCACGTCTATCAAAAAATAGCATGACTTAAATAAAAAACATTTCAATAATATGCGACTATTATAATCCTGAAAACACCAATGATTTTGGTAACATGTTTGTTCGCAATTGCGAATAGCGGATTAAATCTTGAAAAAGTGGATGCAGAACCAAAACTCGACAATCTGTTTCTGATTCGGAAATATAAAAGCTATTATCTCACAAATGAAAGGGTTACGTCGTACAGCGTAATCTTCTGTTGTGATATTTTCGTACGGAACCTGCAGGT